>CM076581.1:961184988-961784988 GCA_034641835.2 Pinus albicaulis | reverse complement strand
CACTAATTTCATCAAGAAAAACTAATGCAAATCAATCCCAAAACATTATTTTTATTTTTATTTTGCTGTTTAAAACAAGCATAAAAACATCTAAATTCAAATCAAAGAAAATTGATCTAAATCTACGATTGATTTTTCAGAATGTAAACCATGCAGTTGTAATCTATGCACAATTCACATGAAAAGTATGCAAATGTAATCTATGCACATTTTTCATTCATATTCTGAAAATGAGAATTCTAATTATGAAACTGTGATCTATGCAAGAGAATTTTCAAACACAAGATGATTCTAATTTAATCTAAGAACCAATCAAGTGCAAGTCAAGAAAATCGGGTGAGAGTTCCAGAGATCAAAAAACACTCAAAGGCGATTAACACTCATACACAATAAAAGCAAAAAGATGAAAAATTGTGAAAAGACTGAGACAAACCTCCAAGTAATGACCAAAGGAAATCAAATTAAGAATTTCTCATAAAAAGAGACTCAAAACACCCAATTAACTTAATGGAGATTGATGAGATGAAGAATTGTTGAAAGAAATTCAGAAACAAGACTTTTTGACAGAAAAATACAGATCTGGGTAGATGCTAAGAATCCTAAATTAAATCTAAACTAAACTAGAAAAAAGAAATCTAAAGTTTTTCCAAAATTTTAACAGGGTTCGCAGGCTCCTAGAAGTAACAGGTGCGGTCCCGCACTGTTTACTCAAGGAAAGTGCGGAGATGCACCTTTGTGTGTGAAGACAAGTGCGGTCCCAAGAAAAGTTCAGGAAAAACATAAAATATTTCAAAATTTTCAAAAACAGAGAAAACCTAAGCTACCCAGGCAGATATCCATCAATCAAAAACTAGGAAAAAAATTTCCTCAAATCAAAATAAAAGAGAACCAAAAACAACAAGTTTCTTTCCCCAGTGGAGTCGCCAATTTGTTGGCCGGATAAATCATTCTTGTGGACCAGACCGATCTCCCTAGTGTCAGAAGACAATCTAGCAACAAACGAACAACTAAGTTTGTCTTTCTCTAGATATATTATTTTTACAAATAAATGTTATTAAGGTGTCGATCCTACCTTAGATCCAAATGCTTATTTGCGGTCGTAGTGCTTCCGTCGCATCAATAATCCTTCATCGCAACAAGAGCTCTTTTGTCACAAAGAAAGTATCATCTTTCGTTGATCTGTAATCACAAACAAGCAAATATTAAATAGCACCTGTATAACAAATAATTATAAAACATACCTATCATAGTGATCAAGGACTCTATGAAATAAATGATCAAACGACAGCTTATTGAAATAAACAATCGAACAACAATTTATTGAGAAAACAAAACTTGATTGTATTAATCTTAAAAATAACAAAAGAACCTTACAACCTTAGCCTTGATGTTCGAAAGGCCTTCTCGGGGTCCGAAGCAGGAGTCTCCTCTACTTTGATAAGTCTTGCACTCTTCCTCCAGGAGCAAAAAGAGGTATGTGATCTTTCCTCTCAAAAGCTCAGTAGAAAGAAGTCTAAATCTCAACAGCACTTCAACTCAAACACACCTAAAGCTTGAACTCTAATCCTCAATCTCCAAATCTCCAAAAAACTTTAACCCCTTGAGGTTACCCAATGCCTCCTTTTATAGAGCAGATGAGGAGGTTAGGATTCCACCTTGAAAGGGATAGAATCCTCCTTCAAAGGGATAGGCTCCTCACATCAAGGGATTATTTCCTTAAGGTGTGGGATACATGCACCTTACTAAAGCGTACTCATCCCCAAAAAATCTCATCCAGAACCTTCTAGAATTGACCAAAATTCAACTTTTTCAGTTTAATTTCGCGCTTTTTTTACTTTACAGGGGTACCGCAGGCATTAAACTGGAAAAATGCGTTCTAGAACACAGTTTCTCTTCACATTACCTGCGTACCCTATCTAAAAATGCAAGAAGGTCTCATGTTACCTGCGTACCCTGAGTTTCAGAGATTTTTAGGGTTTTTCTTCCAGTTCTGAGGCTTGGAATGAGGAACAAAGGTTGTAAGACTTGCAAAGGAGGCATGTATGAGTGTTTAATGAGCTCATACAGCCAGAAGAATGTCAAGGTGACATTTTTAGTGTAACAGGAGGCAAGTTAACCACGATTTTGCATTTGGTACGGTATTGTGCTTGCTCTTCTTTGAGAATATCCCCACGATCCGACCACATGTGCAGATCTGAGATGGGGGCCCACAGGAGCCCAAGACGCGCTGTTGGGGATAATTGCTACGTAGAGGAGGATGAGGGGGAGTCGGACGGGTGTTCCAACCCAATTTTTTCACACACTATGATTAGATGCCGCTCTACATAGATGATTATCCGTACAACGGTATGAACATTCAACGAGACCCTGACTTGCCACTTTCGCTTGATCAAGCATGGGGACCGGATGGTAAGTGAAATTTGTTATATGTTTTAGTGCATTTTAAACTTTTTTAGAATATGTATGTGGTACTAATTATTTACTTTTTGTATGCATATATAGCACTAGTGAATCCAAAAAGCTATGCGGGAAGGTCCGCAGCAACAGGGGTTGCGGGATCTAGTAGAGCGAGAGCATACCAGAGACCTGATTATGAGGCTCTGTTGGAGGATTTATATCATAGGTGTGATCTGTTGTTGTCTGGTATATCAAAGCATGAGTGGCATGATCTTGAGGACCAATACATCGAGGGATGTATAGGGCTACCCTCAGAGTGGCGAGGGGCCATGCGGCACATGGTGATGGTTGGGTAGGCAATTCAGGATCTGCGAGCTAGTGGAGTGAAGCCATTGGCTTGGGACCCTCCATATAGTGAATAGAGATAGGGGCATATGGTGTCCCTTTTTTTTATTTTTGTAACATGCTTATGGGAATGTCAAATGTATTTAGACTAGTAGACTCCAAACATTTATGATTTTGTCGATACATAACATGGATATGCATATTTTTATGTATGACGAGTATATGATTTGCCATTTTTTTATTAATGTATTTTGATAAATGCATGTGATAAGTGTCAATCTATATTATTGTTTGCAATTATATCTACATAGTGAATATGGGCTCTAGGTACATGACTGGATGTAATGGATTCAAATTCACGCACTAAAAGCGTCACTTGTAAATATTTTCTAAATAGGACATGGTTATGCACATGGTAAACACCATTAAATTTCATGACAATTATCAAGGAATATAAATGAACATGAATATAAAGAATGCTATGAGAAAGGGCATCAACTAACAGACCTATCACTGCATCATATTCAGCCTGATTATTTGTGGCAGATCCAATGCATGTGTCGTTGGAGAGGACTAATGAATGAAAAGGGGTAAAAATGGCCCATGCTGCCAAGGCTAGATCCTGGGAGAAGCGACTTGCACCATCAGCATGGCCGATATATGATGTGGACGATGGATCCATCTGAAAGGTGCCACAAGATAACAAATGAGATGATGGGGGACAATGTAATCTACCTAAATGCATGATAGAAATAAATACAATCATGTCGATGGGATATGCTATGGGTAAAATTTCTTAAGGTAGAGATCATTACGAGGATTAGGAAGGAGTTTGCCTTCGAAATCCTCTAGAACGTATGCCCCCTTACCCAAATCCTTACTAATGATGTAAGGCCCTAGCCATAATGAGTCAAACTTCCCATGATCAAGGACATCATGGGCCTGGTCATACACTAGAACAAGATCACCTTCGTGGAAGGTACAAGGGTGGACTTTGTGGTCATACTGAGCTTTGGTGCACTTCTTAGCAGCTTCAATGGTTTTCAAGGCAACATGATGGTCTTCGAAAGCACGCTCAAGCATGATAAGTCTTTTTTCTAAAGGTTGCATGTCAGGGAGAAGTTTGATGGTTAGGTGAAGGGAAGGGATTTCACACTCGATCAGTAAGACTACCTCCTCACCAAAAACAAGGTGGAAAGGAGTAAACCCGGAAACTTTTTTTACAAAAAAAGTATAGGCCTGCAAATCAGGGAAGAGCATAAGGTGCCAGTTGGTTTTGTGCTTATTCACCATTTTTTGAAGCATATTTTTAAGGATTTTATTGACCACTTGAGCTTATACATTACCTTGGGGATAATAGGATGATGAATATTGGTGCTCAAAGCCCAATAGATAGGATAGCTCACACCATATCTCATCTTTGAAATGTCGGCCATGGTCAGATACCAATTGTTTCGGAACCCCAAATCGAGAGATATCATGGTTAAAAAAGAAAAGGGTTGCGGTAGCTGCTGTATTGTTGAACGTTGGCATAGCCTCAGCCCATTTGGTGAAATAGTCGACAACCACAATAATATACTTGTGGTTATTAGTAGATGGGGGTTGACACTCCATAAAATAAATGGCCCATTTGTAGAAAGGATCGCTTGTGACGATAGGATGGAGGGGATTAGGTGGAGCTCCTACCTTTGGGGAAAATAATTGACAATTGGAGTAGTGTTTTATTGCCTCAATGCAGTCACCAAAGAGAGAAGGCTAAAAATATCCAGCACGCATGAATTTTTGGGCAGTGACCATAACGGAGAGGTGGCCACCACGAGCACCATTGTAATAGGCATTAAGTACTTTCTCTACTTTAGTGTACATGAGACAACGAAGAAGGAAAAAATCAACAATGTGATGATAGAGATCATCACTGATGACAAGGTAGTAAGGGGCTTGGTGTTGTATACGTCTTCGATCATCACGACTAATATGGGGGGGGGAATTTCTAGGTTCGCAGATAGGTAAGGAAGTACGCACGGTGGTGCATATCATCCCTAGGAAAATTAGGGGTGGTCATGGCTTCCATGATTTCCTCATTGGAATGGAAGATGGGAGAACTGGAGGAAGTGATACCACTTGATGTGGAAGAGCTACTCAATGCATCATCATGATAGATATGGTTCACATACACATCTCCACTATGAGTGGATGAAGAGTTGGTAGATGAAACATTACCGATGTTGAGACGAGGGTGTTCAACTAGGAAGTTTTGAAAGAAACAAAATGAGAAACCCCAGAGGGGTCTTCCTCCATGGATCTCGTGGATGAAAACAGATAGAGAATAATGACTGAAGAGTTTTTCATCTCGACATTGGGGGGAGGTATCACAATGGGTGCTGAACTGTCCTTCGGTTCTATTGAAGCAAGGGGACCAGATCTCACAAGTAGAGGAGTAGATGATCCACTACGAGCAGTCTCTATTTCATAAACTTCCATAAGGGTATCGTGAAATTCATCGAGATGGGTAAAATGATGGGAATAGTGGCCATAAATATCGCACAAAGCACAAGGTTGATTGGTGCACAACTATTTGAGTTTCTTAGTTGAATCAAGTAAGGTAACGTAGACCTCTTGGATGTTAGATTTAGGAAATGTCTAGTTGACCATGGGTTTGAGACAAGGAAGCTTGGGACTGGTATAGGTGGCATTCCCAATAGCATCACAAAAAGTGCATGGAGTTGATGGCTTTGGAGGCTTAGGAGGAGTTGGAGCTGTTTGGGGAGCCTTGTCCTTAGGTTCCTTGTTTTTGGCTTTTCCACCCTCACCGGATGCTTTCACAACGAGAGTAGGTTCCTGTTGAGGTGGCTAAAAAATTGAAGCAGAGGGAGGGATCATGGTGACTGGTTGAACCAGGTTCAAAGTTGTATATGGTTTGAGTTGACTAGGTGTAGTGTTTGCAGGGGGATATATGTACCAGACTAGGATCCCCAGAGTCAAATTGGGTAAACTCAATGTAGCCATAAAAATCATAGAAAAGAATCCTTGTGGGGGAATCAAAAACGGTATATGACCTGAAGAGTAATTCCCTGGTGGAAAGGATCCCAAATGATTAAGGTTCAGGGGGTTGTTTTCTAGTGGAAAAAGAGGAGGAGAGACACCAACAGAAATATAAGTTCTTTGAGATCTTTATGGTTGTGTCGAGTGAATAAAAGTAGTGTTATGCGGAATTATGAATTACAGACATTCCATAAATGTGGTACTATGCATTTAGAACAACCGATCAAAGACTTTGTAGATACTTTTACTAATAGTAAATAGACATACAAAAATATGGAGAAACACACTTAGAGTCCAAGCGCTTCCTATTCTCCTTCTTTTTCTCTTGTTGTAGCTTCCAATCCAAGCTTGATCGCTAAACTAGTTCTTGCAAGTATAAACACTAAACAACAAAGAGATTGCAGTATATAGATGGCTATTCACTTTAATCAGTTAAATCAATGAAACATGAAACATATACATCAGCTAAGAATCCATAATATGAAATATAGAAGCTTATACAGATACATATGTGGGAAAGTAAGCAGCAATATTTATTAATGGATAGAAGGGGAGGTTACAACGAATGATTGATTTGATGTCACCAACTCCAGCATCATCCCAGCCTCATCAAAATGAACATCTCTCCAACAACATATCACTCAAATAAAACCCTCAATTGAGATTTCAACAGCTTTTCTCTACCAAATTTATTTCTTTCAAGCACTAGGATCTATGCTCAATTTATAGATGAGCTGAAAGTAGTTTCATAATCAATGACTTTCTAATAATAGGCAAGACATTTTTCCCAGCTCAGAGGTTTTGAATGGACACATGGATTCGAAGTTAGACACATATGCACTCTTCTAGAAGGCACTAGCCATGTGGAGATTCTGGAACAATGAGAATTTCGCTCCCAATTGACCAACACATCCTTGAGTGTCAGGAAGTGTTTTAAAAAGCACCCTTGAATGGAGGTGACTAAATATGAAAAGTAGTTAGTGCCTTGAGAGATTGTGTTGGTGAGCTCATAGGTGATATAACATGTACTTAAAATCTTAGAAACCTTGCAATGGAAGTCATGGATGATTTTTTCTTGTTCTTTTTCTTAGGGCATGTAGCAACTAAAATGATAGGGGATAATAGACCCTATTCATTGGTTATGGGGATGATGTCAAATTTAACCAGGTCATTCGGAATGGTGCCCAAATTGACCTATAACAAGTAGTTTGTGTAGGCATATTTTGCTGACTAGGCGTACTGGGCCATTTTTGGCTATCCTGTGACACTTGCAACATGCAAACACTCAATGAGATGGGCTCAGTGATAGGAGGGGGGGACCAGGGAAAGCATCAAGGTGGAATATTTACAGACTCCTAGTGAGACACTAGTGGTAGGTGCGACTGATCTTTTATCGGCTACCGAGGATATGATGGACTCAGGGGAGGTCTGAGACTTCTGTTCATAATATGTTAGCTGATCGATGGTAATGATCTTTCGATTGTGGTGAAATCACACCTTACGGTGAACGACAGATGCGACAGCTAATGTCACATATGTGTAGCTATGAACCAAGAGGATATTGTAATCCAAGGGGGTAGCAATGACTTCTAAATCAATACAAACAGTATTTTCTGCGAGTGTTATAGGACAATTACAGAACATGCCTAGGGGTTGAGAAAATTGGTCGCCCCATGCATGCAAGGTGATGGTGGATGGGGCCAGATCAGGGGACCCAACTTGGTTCCAAATAGAGGCATACATCACACAGGTAGATGTGTCCTCATCAATGATACAATGTTGAACATGTGCTTTATGGGTCTTGACTAGTATTTGGAAGGCAACGAATGAGGGTAGAGGGGGATGTTCTGAGTTTTCAACATCAAAGACAATCAAACGATCATCTAAAGGATTCACAGTGCCCAAAGTGGATAGTAGATATTTTCGTTGTGATGGGCATGTCTGGAGGACTTCCACCATTGACATGGCAGCAGGAGACTGTGCCAAATCATCTACTATGTTGTATTTGTGGGCGGCTTCGGCATGAGCAACATTTTAGCGTAATGGCCCTTTGGGAATCTTGGGAATAACCTCTGCCTTAAGTTGAGGGACATGTAAGGGGACATTTTGTTTTCGAAATGTACTTTGTGATACTTTGGTTTGGGACTTGATTGCAGACGAAGAGAGTTGCTTGTCGTATTGGCATGACCATGTCTGAAGGTTGACATCAGTGGTATTAACCTTGTCAGAATTCATCATGAGAAACTAGTAATCATAGGTACCAGACTTTTGAGGTTGGGGAGCAGCCTGACCTTGAGGGAGTTGGGCAGCAACATATCCTTATTGAGGGAAAGGATTAGTGAACATAGTCGGAGGATATAGAACAGTGTTTGGATGAAGTGACGTGGTGGGTTGTTGTCCTCTGGTTGCTGCTTGGGCTTCCCACAGTTGGTGCATCTAGGGTAAAAGGGAAAAATCATGAGTATAATGGCCATGTACACCACAATATGAACAAGGTTTTTTTGTACGAAGAGGCTTGTTCTGCTTGAGATGACCGCCTTGTTGCTGGTTTGCAGTGTTAGGTTCCCTTGGGGTGCCTTCGGTTGATTACTTTGGTGACCCTAGTTACCCTACACTTGTTGGTTCTAGTTTCCCTTCCCCTTGTTCTTTTTCTTGGAATTAGGGGATTATTCACACTCTGCTAAGCATACACCTAACCTTGAGGAGGTGGTGGATGTTGCAGCGGAGGTTGATAAGGCATGGGAAGCAGGGGCGCTAATGATGTAGAGGTTGGAGCGTTGGTTTGTGCATGAGGATAAAAATTACGCGGGGCAACATTTGGGTAAACAGGTTGAGAAAAATTTGGCCCTGACATCAGTGGATGTGGCTAGGCGAATGCATAAGGCATGATGTGACCGAGATACATGTTTCCCAGAGGGGTATAGGCGTTAAAGGAACTGGTCCCCCCTTGGGGATAACCATAACCCATGGAAGGATGAGTATATGGATGTGAAATTTATCCAAAGATACCTTCGGTGGTGTTGAAAATGCAACAAGATGATGGAGCTTAGTGAAATGAAGTCGCCTTCACTAAGTGGGCCCGCAGGCTATTTTTGGTGCAAAGTCTATTTTTAGACTATGTCTATTTTTAGACATATGGAGCATGGTCTAGGAGTTGCAGTATGCTATTCTTGGATGATTGGTTGAGTTGGTAAAAATAGATGGACCTCTATTTTTAGACATACAGGTCGAAGTCTATTTTTAGACTGCCTGTCTAAAAATAGGTCAGTCAAATATTATTAGCCCTTAATAATATTTGGACTATAAACTTCATTTTATCCTCTTGCAGCACTTCAGTTGGAGCTACGGATGTGGCCCATGCACCTGACAGAAGGAATTACGCTATTCCTAGGGGTTTGGTGAGCTCATGCATGGTTGACTTCAGTTAGAACTCAAGTGGCAGAGTTTGGTGGAGTTGATGAGACAATTGGTGGAGTTGTGTTCGGGTTAACTTAGTTGAACTAGTTGTATTTAGTTTAACTGGCTAATACACTAGAGATGAGTGGGGTGAATTAAATATTATTTAATTCACTAAGTATTAACTCATTATTCAACTAAGGAACACATCAGTTGACTGCAGTGCATGGACAATTCAGTGAAGACCAGTGGAAGAGGTAGATGAAAGGGTGAGTTTTCTATTAGTTGTGACATTAGTTGTGCATGAGACTTGCACAAGCATTGGAGGACATTGCCAATGAGAATTTCACAGATCAAGCCAAGGATTTTTGAACTTGGATCTCTCATTACACCAACTTGGATTGCGCAGTAGAGGCAGGCAAACAGTGGATGAGTTTTGAACCCGTGACTTGTTCAAAACTGAGCTAGTTTGTGTGTAACTTTTTGGAGATAGTACTGAGTACTTGTGAGGAGTATTGTGCTATGTATTTTTAGATGTTATCTTCTATTATAATATACAAAATATCTGGGGGTTTTCAGCTATAAGCTTTCCCCATTACATATTGTGTTTATGTGCGCATGCGACTGTTTCTATTTCCGCATATTGATGATCAATTGTAGAAGAGGTTATGTGCTATGCATGAATTCGAATTAGTGTGTGACCAGGATAATCTTGGTGGATAAATCTTCATTATTCAGTAAATTTCTACATGGTATCAGATCGAATTGATCATCGGGATCTATTACAGTGATTATAATTATTTCGGTAGACAGAGTCTGTAATGGGCCAGGTAGCCTCTGGATCCATCCTTTCTCTGAAAGTGATATATCCAGTAAATGCCCTTACAGTCGATCTCTGTGCTAGAAATAATTTTTTCTCACAGATCCAGAAGCAATTGAGTTTTGAGCTTGGAATTTGAATTTTGCAGCAGATTTTTTTCTTGGTGCCGGAGTTGAAATTTCTTTCAACGGTTTGCGACTCGATTATGCTCTTGAAGGCAGTTCGAACTATGTTGCATGGAAAGACCGGATGGAGGCGGTATTAGATGATAACGGGCTAAAGGAGTTCGTAGATATGGATGTCCAAAATCCTACTGATCCTGCTGAAGTTGAGGCTTGGCAAAAGAAGATGGCGAAATGTCGAAGGATTCTGTTGGAGGGCGTGAAGGATCACATTGTATCCAGCCTGCATGGAAAAGCTTCTCCATATTTGATGTGGAAATCATTGACAGATATATTCCAAAGTAAGAGCGACCAGAGGAAGCTGGCGCTCAAGGATAAACTCAAAAACATTAAGATGGAGAAAGGCGACAGTATTTCCAAGTACCTCACGAAGTTCACTCAATGCAGAGATGAGCTGGGAAGTGTGGGGGTGACTGTCGATGATGAGGACTTGGTGGACCTGGCTCTCCTTGGTCTTCCAAAGAGTTGGCATTCCTATCAGGACTCTGTCAATGGTCGGGAGAAGTTGCCGGGATGGGAGCGACTTTGGTCGGATCTCATGCAAGAGGAGATAAGGCGGACTACCAGGGACGGATATTCATCAAAGGCATCTGATGAAGAACATTGCGCTTTGGCTGCCAAAGAAAAGAAGGGGAAGAGCAAGAAAGCTTCTCAGTCTGGTGCGAAAGGAAAGAAGCAAGACATGTCCAAGGTGAAGTGTTTTCACTGTCACCAGCACAGACACTATGCCACAAATTGTCCACAGAAGAAGAAAAATAAGAAGGCTGCTAGATCTGCAGCGGGAGAGGCATTGGCCTCCCAGTTTGAACTCGATTTTTCACTGATCGCATGCTTGGTCTCAAGTGTGATGGGATCAGTATGGTTCTTGGACAGTGGTGTGTCATTTTACATGACAGTAGATCGGGATCTATTTTCAGATCTGGAGGAAAAAGATCTTGGAGTGCACATCGAGATGGGCGATGATGGTAGATACAGTGCGACCGGTATCAGTACCATTTCCTTTGAGAGGGAGTCTGTTAAACCCTTCGTATTGAAGGAAGTTTTTCATGTTCCAGGATTGATGAAGAATCTGATCTCTGTGGCGATGTTGGAAGACAAGGGTATGATGTGGTCTTCAGCGAAGGAAAAGCTTTCCTGCGCAGTAAGACAACTGGAGAGACCCGGAAGATAGGGGTTCGAGTCAAGAACCTTTATCAATTGCAAGTAGATGGCTGCGCAGCAATGGCATGCAAGGTAGGAGAAGTGGTGAGCTGGGATGATGGCGAGCTGTGGCACCGGAGATTGGGCCACCTTCACCATGGAGCTTTGAAGATACTGCAGCAGATTTCTACTGGGCTTCCTAAGGGCACTCTTGTGCAGTCAGATCAGTGCAAGGGGTGTACCTTGGGAAAATTTGTGAAAGCCACCTTTCACGAGAAGGATAGTCGCACCACGACGATCCTTGAGAGAGTTCACACAGACGTGTGTGGTCCTTTCTCAGTAGCTTCGACAACAAAGCACAAGTACTATGTGATCTTTTTTGATGATTTCTCTCAGAAGTGCTGGATCTTCTTCATGCAGAAGAAGAGCGAGACATATTCAAAGTTATGTGAATTCAAGGCGCTGGTTGAGAAGGAATCGGGGAAGCATGTGAAGGCTCTTAGGAGCGACAATGGTGGTGAATTCATCTCTGCTGAATTCAAAGACTTTTGCAACACAGAAGGGATTCGAAGAGAGCTCATCGCACCCCATAACCCACAGCAGAACGGGGTTGCTGAGAGGAAGAACAGAACGATCATGGGTGCTGCACGGGTGATGTTGCATGATCAGGGCCTACCCCTTCACTTGTGGGCTTAGGCATGCAATACTGCAGTGTATGTGCAGAACCATTGTCCTCACAAGATACTTGGCATGAGTACACCGGAGGAGGCTTTTTCTGGCAAGAGGCCTGACATTTCTCATTTGAGGATTTTTGGCTCACCTGTCTACATGCATGTGACGAAGGATGCTAGAAAGAAGTTGGATCCGACTGCAGAGGTTGGGATATTTGTGGGGTACACTGATACGCCACACAACTATCGTGTGTATTTTCCAGACAGTCGCAAGACTTTTGTGCGACGGGATATCAAATTTCAGGAGGAGAAAGCCATGAAGTGTTTTCTTGAGAGGGAGCCACACTTGCATGCAGATGAGGAGCTATTAGTTCCTAAGGAGGAGCTTCCAGATGTGGATCAGCCACAAGAGGAAGTTCATGGAGTGGAAGAGACCACTCATGCAGCGCCAACCATCAGAGGGCGCAAGCGCACTACAGAAGCTGAGCGACTGGCTCGAGATGCAGAGAAGGTTGTAGGACCACCTACGGCCTGACACGAACAGAAGACGATCAACTGGGCCATTACCTTTGGATACATGGCTGCGAGTGAGAAAATAATGTCATGTGAGCCATCCTCTTTCGAGGAAGGCATGGAGGACCTCGCATGGGTAGATGCCATGGTGGAAGAGTATGATTCGATTGTCAGAAACATTGCATGGGAGATTGTCCCAAGACCGGAGGGGAAATAAGTGGTGGGTTCGCGATGGATCTACAAAGTGAAGCAGGTGGCTGACGGGAGTGTGGAGAAGTACAAGGCAAGATTTGTTGCCCGTGGCTTCTCACAGATCGGGGGGATCGATTATGAGGAGACCTTTGCACCTGTCGCAAGGTACTCTTCCATACGGACGATCCTAGCTCTCTCAGCGCAGATGGGGTGGCACATCCATCAGATGGATGTGAAGACTGCGTTCCTCAATGGAATCATTGAGGAGGAGGTGTACATAGAGCAGCCCGAAGGTTTCAAGATCTTCAGCAGTGAGTCGCATTTTTTCTTACTCAAGAGAGCATTGTACGGGTTGAAGCAAGCACCTCGTGCTTGGTACGCACGGATAGACAGTTATTTCACCGGACTTGGATTCTCCAAGAGTGAGGTGGATCCTAACCTGTACCAGATTGTGGTGGAGGGGAAGTTGTTGATCATTGTACTGTATGTAGATGATCTGATTTTGACGGGTGATGAGCTGCTGATACTTTCATGCAAGGAGGATCTTGCTAGAGAGTTTGAGATGAAGGAATTGGGCCTCCTTCATTATTTCCTGGGATTGGAGATTTTGCAGCGCAGTGGTGGAATGTTTGTTTCTCAGGGTAAGTATGCCCGGGAGATACTGGAGAGGTTCAACATGCATGGTTGCAAGCCTGTTGATACTCCTCTTCCTGGTGGTTGCAGGAAGGAGGATGCTACTTCAGCGGAGGTAGTGGATGCCACTGTCTATCGACAGTTGGTGGGGTCGCTTGTGTATCTGGTCAATACACGACCCGATATATGATATGTTGTTAACCAGCTTTCGCAAGCTATGGTTAAGCCTACCAAGCTCTTCTGGAAGGCAGGAAAGCATGTATTGCGTTATCTTAGTGGCACATCGGGATATGGTCTGTGGTACAGACAGGAGGATGGAGCGAAGCTTTGCGGCTTCACTGATGCAGATTGGGCAGGGAGCCCAACGAACGAAACAACACATCTGGAGGAATATTCACTATCGGGTCGACAGCAGTTTCCTGGTACAACAGGAAGCAGAGATCCATGGCACTCAGTTCAGCAGAGGCCGAGTACATGGCAGCTAGCTTGGCTGCATGCGAGGCTATTTGGATGAGGAAGATCCTCGTCGGATTGTTCGGGTCGCACTTGGAGCCTACTGTGATTTATTGTGATAACCAGAGTTGCATTAAACTCTTGGCTAATCCAGTATTTCATGATAGATCCAAACACATCGACATCAGGTACCATCATATCAGAGATTGTGTGCGGCGGAGGATCATGTTACTTTCATACATTCCCACGGAGGATCAGGATGCTGATATCTTGACGAAGGCGCTCACCAGGAGAAAATTCGAATACCACAGAGGCAGGATAGGGGTTGCAGATAATCCATATCTTGTTGAGAGGGAGTGTTGAAAATGAAACAAGATGATGGAGCTTAGTGAAATGAAGTCGCCTTCACTAAGTGGGCCCGCAGGCTATTTTTGGCGCAAAGTCTATTTTTAGACTATGTCTATTTTTAGACATATGGAGCATGGTCTAGGAGTTGCAGTATGCTATTCTTGGATGATTGGTTGAGTTGGTAAAAATATATGGACCTCTATTTTTAGAAATTTGGGTGGACTCTATTTTTAGACTGCCAGACTAAAAATAGAAAAGTCAAATATTATTTACCCTTAATAATATTTGGACTATAAACTTCAGTTTATCCTCTTGCAGCACTTCAGTTGGAGCTACGGATGTGGCCCATGCATATGAAAAAGGAATTATGCTATTTCTAGGGGTTTGGTGAGCTCATGCATGGTTGACTTCAGTTAGAACTCAAGTGGCGGAGTTTGGTGGAGTTGATGAGACAGTTGGTGGAGTTGTGTTCGGGTTAACTTAGTTGAACTAGTTGTATTTAGTTTAACTGGCTAATACACTAGATATGAGTGGGGTGAATTAAATATTATTTAATTCACTAAGTATTAACTCATTATTCAACTAAAGAACACATCAGTTGACTGCAGTGCATGGACAGTTCAGTGAAGACCAGTGGAAGAGATAGATGAAAGGGTGAGTTTGCTATTAGTTGTGACATTAGTTGTGCATGAGACTTGCACAAGCATTGGAGGAGATTTCCAATGAGGATTGCGCAGATCAATCCAAGGATATTCGAACTTGGATCTCTCATTACACCAACTTGGATTGCGCAGTAGAGGCAGGCAAACAATGGATGAGTTTTGAACCCGTGACTTGTTCAAAACTGAGCTAGTTTGTGTGTAACTTTTTGGAGATAGTACTGAGTACTTGTGAGGAGTATTGTGCTATGTATTGTTACATGTTCTCTTCTATTATAATATATAAAATAGCTGGGGGTTTTTAGCTATAAGCTTTCCCCATTACATATTGTGTTTATGTGTGCATGCGACTGTTTCTATTTCCGCATATTGATAATCAATTGTAGAAGAGGTTATGTGTTATGCATGAATTCGAATTAGTGTGTGACCAGGATAATATCGGTGGATAAATCTTCATTATTCAGCAAATTTCTACAGGTGGCATGGTATTCCCTTGGTGCATTGTCACCACCAGGTCTAGGAAGATCTACTAAAACGGTATAAAGATAACCAGACTGAGCATAGATCAAATCATATTTTAACGCAACTTGGAGAGCTTCTTCCTCAGACTGAAGAAAATGAAATGCAGCATATTTACCAATGGAGGATAAAATCATTTTAAGAATCCAATCCATATAGACATGGTCGTCAAATGTAGGACCTCTATACAAGCTCCTTCTCCTACGCCATTCTTGGACATGGTCAGAAAGGCAGGTGGGAGAAGATTGAAAAAATGAAGTCAAAAACTCGGTAGTGGTATCATAGCAGAGGGGTAACTGGAAGTATGACAAAAACACTTTAGAAAGAGTCGCAAAAGTGGAATGAGATGCATCAGTCTGGTCAACATACCACTTTGCAGCTTCTCTAGTGAGCATACATTGGAACAACCGAAGGCGAATGGAGTCATCGGTGATGGAATTAGATGAAAACCACATATGGAAGGAGAAAACATGATTAGTGGGGTCTTCTCTAGTGTTTCCTTCGAACTTAAGAATGTCGGAAGGAAGCTTAGTTCGCATAGCTGGCCAACCTACATTGTGGAGTATGGTATCATTAATTAACTGCCTGAAATCAGAAAGGCTTAAACCTACCATAAAATGAAGCAAAGGAGTAGTCGGGATGGTTCTAGTAATGGTTCCTCTAGTAGTGGCTCTAGCATTAGGGCCAGGGCCAACACTGGCTTGAGGAACTGCACCTGCATTGACGCCTGACATGGTGAAGGTATGAGAGTGATGAGAATGAGGTAGGAATCAAAGGAAGAACCCGATGAACTAGAATAAGAGTTGGTATGGGGACTCGGCGGAGGACTAACTCAAACCCTGCGGGGTGGAGTAAGACATCCTAACGAAAAATGAGGGTGAAGACCTTGGCTTATCCACGACAAACGCCTTGGGGGTTCAATTATTTCAGGTCACAGATGACACGAAAAGGTTGAAAAGTGATAATACAAGGATCTGGAAGGCAAATAAATTAATTATGATGTCTATGTCTTGGCTTGGCGGTGTAAACCAAGTGCTCTTCACTTTAGGTGTGAATGTGTGCAATCCATGTGTTAATTTTAATTAAG
Organism: Pinus albicaulis; assembly: GCA_034641835.2. Lineage (NCBI taxonomy): Eukaryota > Viridiplantae > Streptophyta > Pinopsida > Pinales > Pinaceae > Pinus > Pinus albicaulis. The sequence continues at coordinate 961,768,591 of CM076581.1, read as the reverse complement.
CTGAGATGGTTGTTTAAAGAAAAACAAAAAGTGTTGAAGTATTGTAAATAAAACTAAAATGACAGTAAAACAAACAACTAATCATGCATAAATTCAACCCAAAAGAAGGCTCCCAAACAACCAGACTAAAAGGTGGGTGGAATTGACTTAAAACACACTAAAATGGCCAAAATATCTAAGGTATAAGGGACATGGATCTAATGACTCTGATCTATTGGAAATGACGTAGAAAACAGTAAGAAAACATAGGGGGAAATTGCTGCAGTAGATAAGGTTAAAGGTGAAAAACCGAGGGCAAACAAAGGGAGCCTTAGGAAAAGTCCAAGAAAAACTCAAGAGAGAGTTTTGGATGTGACAATAACCTATATTAAAGGATATGTAGAAAGGATGGATCATACCTTGAAACAATGGTTGAAAGTGCTGCAAATATCAAACTACCTACTCAACTCAACTCCTCCTAAAAAGGTGGAAGTGTATTGAAACCCTAGGGGGCTTGATTCTACTTCAAGGATACAAATTGAGCATATCCAAGCCTAAGACTGGCTTAAACAAAGGCAGACAACCCAAAACATTGCTCTCGACAAACCCTGACAGTTGTAGAAAAAAATTAGAAAAAATATTTCAGATCGCAATTTCTAACCTCTGGACAGGTGAAATCACAATTTCTGGGCAGAAAAGTGTGATTTAATAGCGAACTCACATTGTTTGAACTGAAAGGTGCGGTTTGCTGCTCCTTGGTTCTCGGGCAGAAAGTTGCGGAAAAAATGTGTCGTCTTTGGCATAGCTGTTACTTGTTACATGCGGAAAACACCAAACAACATCCGAAAGTTATAATTTTGACTAAATTAGGGCATAAAAGTAAAAAAAAAAAAAAAATCAAGAGATTGAAAACAATTGAAGAAATCCCTAGTTGTTGAAGTTCATGGTCATGCAGGAATCTGAATAATGCAAGTGGATTCTCCATTTTTTATCATAAATTCTTAATGCAAGTGTACGAAAAGAGCCTACTTTAGTTGTGTGTGAAAAATAGCCCTAACAACATAAATGGTTGCTTAACTCCTTAGATCTACAATCGATAGTTAGAACAAACACAGCAAAAACCTAGATCTATGCAGTAAAAGTAGTTAAATAGTGAAAATAAATAGTAATTGCTCCATGCATCCAACAGACAAGACAATATTTCAAGAATGTTTTTCATATATTATTACACCTCGTGAAGGGAACAAATAGATGTTACCAATCCCCCTCAATGGGATGGATTCTTGTTTTTTGATCTGAATATGGGAAAAATAGTTTTGATGTGCTAGCTCCCGTATTAGTTAAAAATAAATGTGTTTAGGATCGTCTCAAGTTATCCAATTGTGAAGGGATTTATGTGTTAAGTTTTAAGTGTATTTGATGAGAAATTTATGATTTAATTAGCTTTTAAAAACTCATGTACAACAAATAAAATTCATATAAATAACACACAACATACACATTACACAATAGCTAAACATAAAGTTCACCCCTCCTGGGCTACATCTTCATGGACCTACTTCAACTAGCTAGGCCCTCTTTGGATTAATAATCAATTTTCTATTTACATGAACCTACAGTGCTCCAGTGGATTTGAAACTTGCTCCATTGGATTGAGAAGACCCAAAAACCTAAAAATAAACTCTTCAAGCTCTGGAAATGGTCTCCAGATAATCTAGGCATGACCTCCTCTCCTGGTGGCCCTGTTAGGTCTCTGTAATTTAGCAGAGTGACAAGACTAAACACTGCAGAGACTACATCAAAAACCACTTTTGGATTCTAGGATCTAGCCCTCCTGAATCCAGAGAGGGATCTCTCTATAAGTGCAAAGATTGATTTATCTTTAAGGTCTTGGAATTTGATTTTAGGCTAGTTATTAAGAACAAGGGTTTTGTTTGGTTTTGGTTGGGCAAGGATATAATGAGGGTGAAGGAAGTATATATGAAGGGTGAAGGTGTAAATAGATAGAAGAATGGTTCAGCTAATAGGATAGGCAAGGAGCAGCTTTAATCCATTGGACTATGGAATCATAAGAGGATTTAATTGAAACAACAAGGTTCAAGAGTGGTCCATGGGGCAAGTCATCTATGTCAAAGGATCTCTTTAAGTTGATTATATGGAATGGAACAATAAGAAATGGAGTGAGGGAAATCGAACAGATGAAGGAACAAAGAGCAGCCTAAGATCAAGTAAGTACTTTGAAACTATCCTACTTATGGCATGCACTTAAGAAAAGACACAAAAGTAATCTAAGATTAGGTAAGTACTTTTAAACTAGCCTTCTTTTGATGTACTTTCAATAGAAAACATTTAAAACACTTAGAATAGCTTAATATCAAGTAAAGACTTTTAACGTAGTCTGCTTTCAGTGTATTCAAAAGCAAAACATTCATGATAAACATAAAAAGAAGTCTAAGATTAGGTAAGTACTTTGAAACTAGCCCGCTTTTAACATACTCTTAGGGAGACTTTCAAACAACCTTTGGAGAAAAAACTAGAAGACAGAGCAAACCATAACCTTTCCTAGTCCAAATCTACTTAGCACGTAATGAAAATATCATTCAAGAACAATGTTTAAAGTTTATACAGTAAGACATGGGCTCACCAACATTCCTTAACTACTTGGACTGTATTAAATCATTCTTAAATAAACAAAGGAGGAAAACATAAAGATAAATCTTATCAGTGAGAGTAGGGTACTTTTTAAGAGTAAATCCTAGCTCTATATTTTTTGTTCTTTATCAGAGAAAAGTGGACAGAATGGAAACATAAAGAAAAATAAAAATTACAGTGAGAAACACATCACCATTGACATAGACCAGGATCCCATAAATCAGCTATTTGTATTTGATGTTCAAACCAGTTACAATCATCAAGTCCAGTAGGTTTCTACAGCTTCAAACTTCTCATCTCAGCTTATGTATCTTCAATTACAAACATGGATTTAGCAGCTTCAGAAAACTATTTACATGCAACAGATATCCAGAGACCAACCTCTAAACTATCTTTTGCAGAAGTATTTATAGAAGAAATGAAGAGGTGGGATGAAAAATAAGATCTCTAGTTCAATTAATACAAGTTTTAATGCTTCTCTGTCTTTTAAAGGCTCAAATAGAGAAGATTTGTGATCTTTTCTCTATATTAATTGATCTTCATTAAGTATTTAGCTGCTTAGAAGATTTTGTTGACTTTAAAACTCTTTAGGCAGGCTGGCAATAACTTTGGCTGCTTTAAACAAAATATCACTGACTAAGGCAATAACTATGCCTTCTTTTGATTAATTGAAGTTATAGGTGGTGCTTTGGTAGTTGAAAGGATATTTTTGGCCTTTGATGTGGTAGTGGAGGCTTCCTTCGACTGATATAACTTTCTGTTTAACCTTAAAACACTTTTAATTTGCTTTCGGTCTGTGTTTTAGGCTTAACTACCCTTGATCTTCGCTTCAGGTCTTTGTTCTTTGATACTATCTTTGTTTCTTTAAACTTGAGGATTAAAACTCTGATTTTCAGGCTTTGGCTTTAATCATCCTTTCACATTGAATCTTCATTACTGATACACTTTGTTTGGCTTGTTTACACAAGTGGCTTTCTGCTATTGGAGGGCTTCTGTTAAACCCTGGATTGTGATCCAGATGTTTTAAAATTGGATTTCATACCCTGCAGATCCTTTTCTTCATTGGATTAAGGCACAGAATCGTCACTCTGAGCCTTTTTGTCACCTGTCTGTGACTGTGGAAAAACACAGAACAACCACCATTAAGAACCCTGCAAAACACACAAACTCATTATAAAAACCTGCAGAATTTAGTTAATACTTCTTCAAAGGCTCATGAGGGTGGAGGAGCAGTGAGGAAAAATGTGGATGCAGCAGAAAAAGGGAGGAAAATCCTGGCATAATAGCTAACCAGGTGAAAATGGATTTTGGGCGTAACAGTGAACAGGAACCGTTGGATTAGAATAATCAACGGTGGAGATTGCTCGATCAAGTCATTTGGGAGAAGGTTGGGTGAAAATTGATGTTGGGAAAAGTACTGAGAGGGGGGGTGAATCAGTATTTAGAGCTGACTGATAATTTTACTTTTCCTTTCTCTTTATAACCATATGCTACTTTACTGAATCCAATTTGTATGTCAGAGATCTTATTATGTCTTTATTTACATCATTCATTCATAGTAAGCAGTAAGTATGAACAGAAATAACAGAACAAACCATCAAACATAAGCCACACATATGAACACCAGAATTTAAGGTGGAAACCCAATTCAGGAGAAAACCACCGCTGCTGTTATCTCAGCCTTCAATATTTATTATACAGAAAACTTCTTACAATTCTATTCTGGCGCAGACTTATACCAGCACGCAGCCACCCACCTGCAGAAGGCTACAACCTTCACTCATTTACCAGCCTTTACTGGAAGGGAGCTACAACCCCCTGTTCTTGTTTATCAGCTACCACTGAAAGGGAGCTACAACCCCCTCACTAAAGGCTTCGTCCCTCAGCACCACTGCGGACAATGTTTCATCAATTTTCATGACATACCTTGCAGGCCACCAGATTTATTCATTTAGTACACTCACACCAGTTCTTCATGATTTCGTCTGTCGTTCAAACCAGATATTCATCATCGTCAGATCATTATATCCATGGGTGCATCGTAGATTTAGATTTATTAGTTAAGAACAGAGTTTTCCCATGTAGATATTCCTTCGAAAATATTATTCATTCACACCCTTATATGTGCACACATCGTACTATGATTCTCATTACCTTATATATTTTTCACCTTTATTAAAACCATGGGTCAAAACCATTCAATTACTAATGGTATTCCTGGACGGGGTCAAAATTGATAATCCAGCAGGGTCTCCATAACTCTCACTTTTCCATTGATCTTGGTAATTAAATAATTAATTTAATACTTTTGAACTTAACTTTAGGATTAAGGTTAACCTTTCGCATTTTAGCGATTTCAAACAATATGATAAACCTTTGACCCCTGGCCCACAAATATAGTCAATAGCCAATCAAATACGCGCATGGTACCATATGTAAATTTCGCGCAAGTCCAGCGTCCGATCACCGTTAGATTAACAAGCTTCCAGATCAACGTCGTATATGCATATCGCTCGACCTCCGATGTCGACCGTTAACGTGCGATGGCCTGCCATACCTGTGTTAATCTTAGCGCACCTTTGACAAATGATGACCGTCAGATGACCCCTTCCCAGATCAATGGCGCTCAACGATATCGCTGGGCATTCTGGTTCGAACTATAACTTGCGATGGCGCACAATGGCAAGCGATTTTCCGTGGGTCCTCCTTGCCATGTGTCGAGTGATTTATGAAATCGCTCCCAACTCCTCAAATACCGCTCACTCAGCATAGGTGGTGCAATGAAAACCATAAACCACCTTCACTGTTCACTTGGTCATGGTTCCGTTCTTCCACACAAGGTTCCGTCGCCTTTTCAATGTATTATTATAATTAAGCTGCGCTTTAAGGTTTTTCCTTTTATTACAGTTCTACTGCTAAGTTTAACGCTTTGTTCACAATTTCGTTTGAGTCTTTTAACATACATTCTTTACACCGGTTGCTACCTTCCGCTATGGTCCATCGTAATTATAATCTTCGCTACATTCATCATATTTCTGCCACCATTAATTCCTTCAATGGATGTCTTACTTATCACAAATTACCATTCACTTATTCTTTTCTATTCGCTGGCCTTTTTCTCCTACTCTGTCTCTGCATTGTCTGCTGCCTTAGTTCCTTATCTGCCTTGCTTCCTCTCTGCTTCTTTGCTCTTTCTACCAGTCTCTTTGCTGCCTTTGCTATCTCTCTGTTACTATCTCTGCTTCTTGTGTAATGCTGCTCCTTGCTTCTCTCTTTGCCTTGTTGTTGTTCAGATGCTCCTTTTGTGCCACTTCCTTTGCCATCAATGACAACATTTCCAAAAATCTCCCCCTTTGGCATTGATGGAAATACTCTTCTTCTGATTGTCTTATAGACACCCTTGGTGGCTTTTCCTCCCCCTTTGACATCAATGGCAAAGATTTGATCAAGATCCTTTGAACCGACAATACCATGCTCCCCCTGAGATCATGCTGCATCTTTAAACATAATATGACCAACAATGCATCCTTTTCATATGACCAATGCTCCCCCTTAGCTTGTGCAATCAGAGATGCCTAACAGCGCCTCACAACCAATTTAATCTTCTGTATTTAAGTAGACCTGATCCTCTGCATGGCAGAGACTACTCCCAGTTTCTGTCTGAGATATTCGAATGCTTCCCTGGGTAGAGGTTTGGTAAATATATCAGCAACTTGTTCTTTGGAGGGAACATACTCCAATTTCACCTTTTGTTCAAGCACTTGTTCACGTAAGAAGTGATATTTGATGGGAATGTGCTTGGTCTTAGAATGCATAACAGGATTCTTTGAGATACTGATGGCACTTGTATTGTCACACATAATGGAGATAGGAGATGAACATTTGATTTGAAAGTCTTGTAAGGTTTGCATCATCCAGAGAAGTTGAGTGCAACATGATGCTGCAGCCACATATTCTGCTTCTGCTGTAGATAAGGCAATAGAGCTTTGCTTCTTGCTGAACCAAGATACTAATCGGGGCCCCATATAGAATGCACCACCATTAGTGCTTTTCCGATCATCAACACTTCCAGCCCAATCTGCATCAGTGTATGCATGAAGAGTAAGATCAGCATTCTTTGGATACCATAGTCCAAAGTCTTGAGTTCCTTGTAGATATTTGAATATTCTTTTCACAGCCTGAAGATGAGACTCTTTTGGATTAGCTTGGAATCGTCAAACAATCCCAACTGCATGCATGATGTCTGGTCTTGTCCCAGTGAGATAAAGTAGACTTCCTATCATAGATCTGTATTCAGGTTGATTCACCATGGGGGAATCATCATTAGAACTGAGATTACATCCGGTTATCATTGGTGTACTTACAGGTTTGCAGTCTTCCATGCCATACTTCTTCAGGATTTGCTTGAGGTATTTTTCTTGTGATAAGAATATGCCATCTGTTGCTTTTTGCACTTGCAAGCCAAGAAAGAATGTTAGTTCCCCAAGTAAAGACATTTCAAATTCTTGCTGCATATCAGAAGCAAATTTTTGACTCATAGACTCTTCATTACTTCCAAAAATGATATCATCAACATATACAACCACAATCAATAGTTTGTTATTTTCAGTTTTTGTGTATAAGTTGCTATCAGCAGACCCCTTTGAAAATCCTTGTTGATGAAGATATTTGTCAAGACGATAGTACCATGCCCTTGGAGCTTTTTTGAGACCATATAGAGCCTTTTTAAGTCTACAAACAAGTTTTTCATCATTTCCCAAAATGAATCCTTCTGGTTGTTCTATATAAACTTCTTCTTTTAGATCACCATTGAGAAAAGCAGATTTAACATCCATTTGATAAACTTTGATTTGTTGGAAGCTTGAAAAATCAAGAAACATTCTTATGGCTTCAAGTCTGGATACAGGAGCAAAGGTTTCTTCAAAGTCTATACCTTCTTGTTGAGCATACCCCTTGCAAACAAGTCTAGCTTTATTTCTTATAACATCCCCATTCTCATTTAACTTGTTTTTTAATATCCATTTAGTTCCAATGACATTTTTGTCATGAGGTCTTGGTACTAATTCCCAAGTGTGATTCTTTTCAATTTGGTCAAGCTCTTCATTCATGGCTTGAATCCAACATTCATCTTTGCTAGCTTGACTGACATTGTGAGGTTCAATAGTGGACAGAAATGCTAGATTGCTAGAAGATCTCACAAGAGTCCTTCTTGTTTGTACACCTGATCCCTTTTCTCCCAAAATTTGAGATTTTGGATGATTCTTTTGAACATATCTGGATGGAACCTTTTCAGACATATCATCTTCGGGTTCTTCATTGGGTTCACTGTTTGTATCTTTACTATTTGATGTAGAGGGATATATGTCATCATCATCGTCTTCATATGTTGTTTGTTTTTCTTCTTTTGGAGTTGCTGGAGACTCATCAATAACAACATCTATACAGTCAACAATCTTCCGAAGTCTTTTATTGTAACATTTATATGCCCTACTCATAGAGGAGTAACCAAGAAATATTCCTTCATCTGCTCTGGGTTCAAACTTGCGAAGTTTTTCATCATTATTTTTGATAAAAAATTTGCTTCCAAAAATTCTAAAATGCTTTACAGTGGGATAATTACCATACCAGAGTTCATATGGAGTTTTATCACTATTTACACAAACATGTGCATTGTTAAGAATATTTACTGTTGTATGTGCTGCCTCTCCCCAAAATGTGTCAGGTGTTCCGGAATCATCAAGCATAGCTCTAGCCATTTGTTGAACTGTTCTGTTCATTCTTTCTGCTACGCCATTCTGTTGTGGAGTGCCGGCTATAGAAAAGTGCCTTTTTATGCCATGTTGTTCACAAAATTCAAGGAATTCATTGGATGTATATTCTCCTCCTCGATCAGATCTAAGACACTTGATTTTTAGATCTGATTCATTTTCAACCAGTTCTTTGAAGATCTTAAATTTCTCAAATGCTTCATCTTTGTGTTTAATCAACCCAATCCAACACATTCTAGAGAAATCATCAATGAATAAGATATAGTATTCCTCTCCACGTGGTGACTTTTTTTCTCATAGGTCCACATATGTCAGTATGAATGAGTTCAAGAGGCTTACTTGATGATCCTTCCTTGGCATTAAATTGTACTCTGGTTTGCTTACCGAATTGGCAAGATTTACATATGATATTTTTAGGTAGGGTAATATTGGGAAGATCATGAACAGCTTTAAGTCTACTTGATTTGTTGATTTGAGAGAAGATCAGATGCCCCAACCTTCTATGCCATAGCCAATTTTCTGAAGATTTACTCAAGTAACATTTTTCTTCATAGTTTTTCAATACATACAGGTTGCTTGGAGTTCTTTTTCCTTTTATAATTGCTTTACCTGTATCAAGATCACGTACCACACATTCTTTTGAACTAAAAACAACTTCAGTTTCTTGATCACACATTTGACTTACACTTAACAGGTTATGCTTTAATCCATACACATACATGACTTCATTAGCTTTCACCTTCTCTTTTAGAAAAACAGACCCTTTTCCCTTAATGACCGCAGGAGTATCATTTCCAAATGTAACATTCTTTTCCTTTTCTAGAGCACTATATGCAAGAAGTTTGGTTTTATCACCTGTCATGTGTCTTGAGCATCCACTATCAATGTACCATTGGTTTTCTTCATCTTCTACAAATAACGCTATGCCACAATTTTCAACTTGTAATTCCTTCTTTTTCCATAATTTGGAGCTTGAAGGAACATGTTCTTTTAGCTGAACTTTGCTCCTGCATTCATATTCTTCATGGCCAAAGTTATTACAATAAGCACATTCAACTTCATTTTGAAGAGGAGAAAAGTTGTTATAGTTATTATTCTTTGTTTCAATATCAATATTTTTCTTTCTTGTTTCTCTTGTCATGATGGTTCTATATGCTACACATTGAACAACCTTATGACCAAAATTGTGACAAGAGAAGCATTGTCCATTGAAGAAGATATTTCTTCGATCATAAAATCTCCTTCTTGAATTTACCTGTTGATTGGTGTTTCTTTGAAAGGTATTTTTTTTAGTGTTATTTGAATTGAGATGATCATGCTTTACCTGCAAAGATACTTTATTCCCTAGCTGAGTGGCAGCATTTTGTATCCCAGCAGTAGCTGATTTTAGATAATTTGGTGCTGAAGCCTGAGAAGATTCTCCGATATATCCAATACCTGTCTTTATAAGGGGAGAATGTTGTACCTTGATAATCTCATCTAAGGTTTCAGATCCTTTAGCAAATCTAAGATTCAAAGTCTTTACTTTCTCAAGTTCTTTTCTTAGACTTACTACTTCACATTCTAATTTCTCATTGTGTTTCTCCTTTTCTTCAAGCTGATTTTTCAGAGTTTCTATGATTATTTTACTCTCTTCTAAGCAAATTTTGAGTTGATTGTTTTCATCAATAAAATCATTGTCCTCTAGAGCATCCACAAAAGTATCCTTTTCTTCTCTAGATTCTTTTTCAAATGCCATGAGAAGTCTAAGATCTTTTTCACATTCTTCCTCACTATCAGATAACCCATCACTGTCTTCATGAGTATAATAACCTTTTCTAGAGCTATAATGATTCTTATTCCTTCTTACTACTTCCTTCCCCTTTTTATGTGTTTCTTTATGAGGACACTTAGTAGCATAATGACCAACTCTTCCACAATCAAAACATTTGAAAGGAAGCTTACCTATGAACCATCTTGTGCCAAGTTGAAGTTTCTTTACAAAGTTTATCTCATATTCTTCTGAGATATATCCTGATTCTTCTGGTTTTTGTACTTCCTTCCCTTTTGTAGAAGTTCTAAAGACTGCTTCTTTGACTTCATATGGTCCTCCTCTTCTCATTTCATATGCAGTTAGTATGCCATGAAGTTGCACCACAATAAGATTTTGAAGATCCTGCTTTTCTTCAAGAGCAAAAACTTTTGACTCAAATTTTGTCGTTAGTGATCTTAAAATTTTCTCAACCAGAGTAGATTCGGTTGTTGTTTCTCCCAGATTTCTCATACAATTTACAATATCATCAAGATGTAAAAAGAATTTTGCAATGCTTTCCTCATTATCCATTTTTAGATTCTCATATTGAATTCTGAGAGTTTGGAGTTTAGCACTTTTTACCTTTGCATCACCTTCATAACTTAGAATTATTTTGTCCCATGTTGCCTTTGTTGTATTCAGTTGCATGAATTTGACAAAATCTGATTCATTCAGACTTCCCAATAGAGCATTGACCGCCTTTGCATTGGTTTCATAATTCTTTCTTTCCATCAGATCTGTTGGTACTGCAGCCAGATATTTATATCCTTGTTCAACAATTTCCCATACATCTGCTCCCAAAGACTAAAGATAGGATCTCATCCTTGTTTTCCAGAAGATTAAATTGTTTTCGTTAAAGAGCGGAGGCCTGATAGATGTTGTTCCATCTTGATTACTCATCTTGCTTGATCTTCCTTCTAGCGGCTAAGCTTTTCAGAAGGACCTGTTCTGATACCAATTGTTGGGAAAAATACTGAGAGGGGGGGTGAATCAGTATTTAGAGCTGACTGATAATTTTACTTTTCCTTTCTCTTTATAACCATATGCTACTTTAATGAATCCAATTTTTATGTCAGAGATCTTATTATGTCTTTATTTACATCATTCATTCATAGTAAGCAGTAAGTATGAACAGAAATAATAGAACAAACCATCAAACATAAGCCACACATATGAACACCAAAATTCAAGGTGGAAACCCAATTCGGGAGAAAACCACCACTGCTGTTATCTCAGTCTTCAATATTTATTATACAAAAAACTTCTTACAATTCTATGCTGGCACAGACTTATACCAGCACGCAGGCACCCACCTGCAGAAGGCTACAACCTTCACTCATTTACCAGCCTTTACTGGAAGGGAGCTACAACCCCCTGTTCTCGTTTATCAGCTACCACTGAAAGGGAGCTACAACCCCCTCACTGAATGCTTCGTCCCTCAGCACCACTGCGGACAATGTTTCATCAATTTTCATGACATACCTTGCAGGCTACCAGATTTATTCATTTAGTACACTCACACCAGTTCTTCATGATTTCGTCCGTCATTCAAACCAGAGATTCATCATTGTCATATCATTATATCCATGGGTGCATCGTAGATTCAGATTTATCATTTAAGAACAGAGTTCGCCCATGCAGATATTCCTTCAAAAAATTTATTCATTCACACCCTTATATGTGCACACATCATACTATGATTCTCATTACCTTATATAGTTTTCACCTTTATTAAAACCATGGGTCAAAACCATTCAATTACTAATTGTATTCCTAGACGGGGTCAAAAGGGATAATCCAGCGGGGTCTCCATAACTCTCACTGTTCCATTGATCTTGGTAATTAAATAATTAATTTACTACTTTTGAACTTAACTTTAGGATTAAGGTTAACCTTTCACATTTTAACGCTTTCAAACAATATGATAAACCTTTGACCCCGGGCCCACAAATATAGTCAATAGCCAATCAAATACGCGCACAGTACCATAAGTAAATTTCGCGCAAGTCCAGCGTCCGATCACCATTAGATTAACAAGCTTCCAGATCAACGGCATATATGCATATCGCTCGACCTTCGATGTCGACCGTTAACGTGTGATGGCCTGCCATACCTGTGTTAATCTTAGCGCACCTTTGACAAATGATGACCGTCCGATGACCCCTTCCTAGATCAATGGCGCTCAACGATATTTCTAGGCATTCTGGGTCGAACTATAACGTGCGATGGCGCACAATGACAAGCGGTTTTCCATGGGTCCTCATTGCCACGTGTCGAGTGATTTATGAAATCGCTCCCAACTCCTCAAATACTGCTCGCTCCGCATAGGTGGTGCGATGAAAACCATAAACCGCCTTCACTGTTCATTTGGTCATGGTTATGTTCTTCCATGCAAGGTTCTGTCGCCTTTTCAATGTATTATTATAATTAAGTTGCGCTTTAAGGTTTTGTCTTTTATTACAGTTCCACTGCTAAGTTTAACGCTTTGTTCACAATTTCGTTTGATTCTTTTAACATACATCCTTTACACCAGTTGCTACCTTCCGCTATGGTCCATCGTAATTATAATCTTCGCTACATTCATCATATTTCTGCAACCATTAATTCCTTCAATGGATGTCTTACTTATCACAGATTACCATTCACTTATTATTTTCTATTCGCTGGCCTTTTTCTCCTACTCTGTCTCTGCATTGTCTATTGCCTTAGTTCCTTATCTGCCTTGCTTCCTCTCTGCTTCTTTGCTCTTTCTGCTGGTCTCTTTGTTGCCTCTGCTATCTCTCTGTTACTATCTATGCTTCTTGTGTAATCCTGCTCCTTGCTTCTCTCTTTGCCTTGTTGCTGTTCAGCTGCTCCTTTTGTGCCACTTCCTTTGCCATCAATGACAACATTTCCAACAAGTGAATAAGGGCGAGATTAAAACAAGACCGTCCGATCTCAGAGATCAACGGCCAGGATTAAAATATGAAAAAACAACGTTGGCGGAGGGAGCGGTATAGCGAAAAACCGGCAGTGATTTTTGCGTTGCGTTTGGGGGGTAAGAAGTATTGTCAAAAAAAATGTGATTCCATACAATGAATGACACATGGAAAATGAAAACCACCTATTTCGCGTGGAAGTAGCGCACTGGGAAGCGGGGTAAAAAATTATGCGAAATGTATTTTGAGCCGTTGGATGATGGGTAGCAGATCCAACGACGTGGGTTGAGCGCGATGGATGAAGAGCTGCGGGGTAATAGTGTATGCAGTGCCCATGGTGACATCAGCAAAATTCGTGCGTAGTGGACGGGTGCAATGGGCTATCGGGTTAAGTCTCGATCATTAGATTTCTTTTATGGATAGTTGGATTTAAGAGAAGAATCATATATGAAGAAATGAAGGAAAAGGGAACGGGCGGAAAGGAGGATCGATGGGAGCCATCGGATCATGAGGATCAACAGCCGAGATCTGTCGATGGGGGAGAAACAGAGGGGTGGGATTTAAAAAACAGAAGTATTGTGGGCCGTTGGATTTGAGAAGATCAACAGCAGAGATTAAAGATGGTGGATGAAGGGTTAGGAGGATGGCGAAACTGCGATGAAGCGTGGACCATTGGATCTGGAAAAATGAACAGTCAGGATTAAATTGGGGATCACACATTGGCGGTGAAAAGTGAACGAGATTTTGGATTTGCGATGTGCGATTAAGCGAGGACTGTTCGATCTGAAGGATGATCGATGGTCAGGATTTAATCGGTGGGCGCGATGTCAGAGGGTTATGGGCGGATCGCGATTGAATCTTAGCCATCGGTTCTTATGGATTCGACGGTTGAGATTAAATCGGTATGATCGGCATCAGAGGAGGGAAAGGAAAGGACAAAAGGGGAAAAATGCAATTGCCGATTTGCGATGGAGCGAGAGCCGTTGATCTGAAAACTAGATCGACGGGGGAGATTTAACGATGAATAAAAATGAGGAATGGCGGGTTTTGGAACGAGGAGAAATATGGGCCGTTAGATCTGGGCATAGCAGATCAGATCAACGGTGGAGAATTGATCGCGAGATTGCATCGGCGGGAGGCAAATAACCATGAAAAACAAGTAAAATGTGTTTTGCGATGCGATGAGCACTTCGCGCTTGGTCACAACGCGGGTCATATGCGGAAAATGGGTTGGGCCTTAAGGCCGAAAGGGGCTTAAGGCCTTAATGCTGAAAAACTTGGTTTTTAGGCCAAAATGAAGGTTTTTCAGAGGATTTTGGGGGTTCCGATAAGGGAGAAAAGGACTTTTGAACCAAATGAAAGGGGGACATAAGGTTTAAAAAGGGTTTTGGAATGGTTTAGAAGTCAAATGAAGGTCTTTATGGATGAATATGGAGAATGAAATGGAGAAGTGTAATGAGGGAAAAAGGAGCCTCATGAGCAATTTTTCTCTTAGAAAGTAGCAGGTACTTTAGGACTAATAGTGAAACAGCAATGAAGATTAACTCAAAGGGTAAAGATCATCATAAGACTTCAAGAACTCACAATTTGGACATGAATTGTTTCTTGAAGGTTAAGCAGATTTAGCCACCATTTGATATGACAAATTTTTATAGGTGGTTAACAGCGGCTCCAACTTTGGATGGTAGCTCCTTGGAGGTGTCAAGAACCATAGAAATTCATCTCTGGATGCTGATCATTTCCTTGCACTTTGATAATATTTTTATCAGCTGCTAGCAGAAATGATTAGAACTTGTTACATTAGCAAAGTATTTCCCAAACAACTACCTACACAACTTACTTCCTAACATTTTTTCTTCAGCAGGTGCATTTGGACTTGCAAACATTTTCATCAATCATTTTATTCTTTTATTGAAAACATGAAACTAAGCTAAGTCTACCCTTATTTTTCCATGAACTCAGATTAAGCAGTTGAGTTCATAAATTCTCTACCTAACTACTATCTGTCAAGATTAGACTGTCTGACAGACTTTTTTTCTCTAAATTCTAAAACAGAAAATTTAAAGCAGCCAAGGCAGGATTAAATAGTCTAACTTGCTGCTGATCCATGGCATAAAAAAAAGCTGTACATAGACTAAAATTTGCAGAAAAAATAAAACAAAATTGTGAAGGCTTAAGATCTGAAAATCAAAAACATCCTTCATTTTTCTTCAGCTCTGGTTTTGATTTTGCTTGAGTTGTCTTTCTTTCTTTCCTGGTTCAAGTTTTGGGAATATTAGAACCAATATGTTTTCTATATTCGGCTCAATATTTGATCTAATTAGAGCCATTCTTCTTTTGAGATTCATAGGTTTATATTTTGAGCTTGTTTGAACCTTCATTTTTCTATCCTAACCTACCTTACTGATAAGCCAATATTTGAGTTGTTTGGAAAATCTAATTCACTAACCTATCAGCAGTAAATTGAAAAGCTAATTAGTCATGATTAGGCTATATGACTAACTAGAAGTGTGTTTTTAGGAGTGGAATTTGAGCTTGCACACTTTCAGATTTTGTTTTTCTTTTTTGGTATGGGGTTGTACCTTTCTTGTTTTCACTTTGCCCTCTTTTCTATTTTTATTTTTTTTTATTTTTTCTTTTTTTAACTTTGAATGCAATGATGGATATGATATTTAAAATGAAGAAAAAATAAAAAGGCTTCAAACTGGTACAGTTAAAAAAAATAATGTTTGAGCATCCTGCCATTGACAGGACCTCCAAAGAGTTTAGTTCCATTCACTTCCTGTAAGAAAAAAGCATTGTTACCAGCAGTAGAATGAATGAGATAAGGGCCCATCCATAAGTTATCAAATTTTCCAAGTTTTCTCTTATCTTCTCTCCTGGAATCCCACTTTAAAACTTTTTCACCAATGCTGAAATCATTGGCCTTAGTCCTTCCATCAAACAACTTCTTGATGTTTTCTTGCTTCTGTAATGCTCTATTGTAGACTTCCTCTTTGGTTTGTTGAAGATGTATAGTCTGATTGATTCTTCTTGTCATATCATTTTCCTCAGATTGTACTTCTTGAATCAGCTTCATGACTGGCACTCCTAGACTTGTTGGAAAAATTGCATCTACTCCATAAACAAGCTGATAGGGTGACATTCCAATTGATTTTTTAAATGTTAATCTATCAGCTCATAATGCATGTACTAGCTTTGTGTGCCATGATTTATTATTTTCTTCCAGCAAATTTTTTATTATATTCACCAAACTCTTATTTGAGGATTCTGCCAACCCATTACCTTGAGGGTAATAAGTAGTAGAATGGCCCAATGTAATTTGATATTTGTGACAGAATTCAACCATATTTTTGGATCCAAATGCAGCAGCATTGTCAGTGATAATCTTCCTAGGGAAGCCAAATCTAGATAGGATATGATTTTCAAGGAATTTTATGATAACAGAGTCAGTGGCTTGCCTAGAAGGGATGGCTTCTATCCATTTGGTAAAAAAGTCTGTTGCAGTGAGGATCCATCAATGTTGAGCAGAGGAGGCTGGATGGATTTTCCCAATGAAGTATATACCCCACTGTTGAAAAGGGGCTTCAACAGTGATTGGATGCAAAGGTAAGGGAAGTAGTTTTCTTTTGCCTTCAAAGAGTTGGCATTTATGATAGGAAATAATCATTTTGTGGACATCTTGAAAGAGGGTGGGCCAATAGTAACCAGCTCTACGGATTTTATTGGCATTTGTCTTCCAATAGAGGTGGCCTCCACATTCTCCTTCATGTAATTCATGCTTGATCTTATCTGCATCATTCTCAGGAAAACATTTAAGCAATAATCCACCAGCATTTTTCCAATATAGACATTTATCCAAAATGTAGTAATTAACAGCTTTCAACTTTAAAAATATTGGCTTTATTTTAGACAAACCAGGAGGTGTATTCAAATTGAGCAAAACATATAAAATATCAGCATACCAAGATGAAAACAGAAAATGATCTTCAATAATGGGAGTTGACAACTCCTCATGTTCATCTAATGCCTCTAACATGTTTATATCAAGAGCTTCAAAATTAGACTCAACCATTAATCTTGCTAGTCCTTGGCCTTTTATGAGCTTAGTGGGCTTGATTTCTAAATCATATTCAAGTATCACAGCAATCCACTTTCCTCTTTTTCCATCTGGGTCCTGGGTTAAAATGTCTTTTACAACTGAACTTGGCACAAATGCAATTATGTGGGAGTGTAAAATGTAAACTCTGAAATATTTTAAGGCTTTGACTAAGGAAAAGGCTTGTTTTTCCATGATATTGTACTTTAGAGGTGCATCTCTCAATGCCTTACTAAAGAATGCAATTGGCTTCTCTTGTCCCTTCGAGTTTTTCTGTAATAGGACAATAGCCACTATGTGTTCTGATGCAAATGAAAAAATGAAAAAATCCTTTGTAAAATCGGGACTAATGAGAATTAGTGTTTTGGTTAATGCTTGTTTTACCAGTTCAAATGATTTCTTTGCTTCTAAGGTCCATTTAACTCCTTGTTCCTTTTTCAGCATGTTTGTTATGTTTCTAAGGAGTTCAGCTAGATTGGGTATGAACCTTCTCAAGAAATTAATCTTCCCAATGAAAGATTGAAGTTCCTTGATGTTTCTAGGATGGTTGATTTGCAATATACCATGAATCCTCTTTGGGTCTATCTTTATCCCCTCTTTTGATATGATGTGTCCAAGTAGTTTGTCTTCTTGGATACCAAACATTGTTTTCTTTGGATTTAAAGATAACCCATATTTTCTACATTTCTCAAAGAATTTTCTCAAGTGTTCTAGGTGTTCTTCATCTGTTTTGGAAAAAACAGTGATATCATCAAGGTAAATAATGATGAAGAAGCCTAATTCTTCCGAGAATGCAATATACATGGCTCTCTGAAATGTGGCACCAACATTCATTAAACCAAGGGAATTTTCACATACATGAAAGTACCCCAAGGTGTGGTAAAGGCTGTTTTGATTTGATCATCAGGATGTACCAGAATTTGGTTATAACCTGAGAAGCCATCTAGCAAAGAAATTATTTTAGAACCAACAACCTTTTGTAAAACGTGATCCATCTTGAGTAAAGGGTAGTTTTCCTTCAATGAGGCTCTGTTTAAGTTCCTAAAATCAATACAAAGCCTTATTTCTCCTGTCTTTTTCCTAACTGACACAAGATTAGACACCCAATCTGAATATCTAACAAGGACTATAATTTCAGCATCAAACATTTTCTTGATTTCTTTCTCAACCAGGGGTAATTGAACAAGGTTTATTCTGCGCATTTTTTGTCTATAGGGCTTCTGGTTTTCCTTGAGGGGTATCTTATGCTAAAATATCTCTGTGTCATAGGATTTTAGATCCTCATAACTCCATGAAAATATATCAGAAAATTCCTTAAAGAGCTCAATGTATTTCAGTTTGATGTGAGCTGGCAAAGTTTTAGACAGTTTGATCATTTTTGGTTTTTGTTCACTGCCTATGTTACATTCTTCAACTTCAGTTTCAACAGGTTCCAGTTTTGGTTTTTTAGCAACATCATTGAAATCAAACAATTCTTTTAATGGGACCAGTCCTTTTGGCAAGCTTTGAGTGTTGGATTGCAGCATTTCTAAGTCTTGTTTTTTTAAATCTGCACTAATTTTTGTGGCATGTTCAAGTTTATTAGCTAACAAATTTATATCAGCAATCTCTGGAGACTTTACTTCTTCACCAAGCATATTTTCTTCAATAGGATAGTCATTTTCATAATCTGAATCTGAACTGGGTAGCTCAAATTCATTTCTGGACTGTAGGAAGTCTTCTATTTGTTTATCTCCCTTAAACACTTGCCAGTATTTTTCATTGTCTGGGACCGCTGGTCTAAATTTGATTTGGGTGGTGCATTGTTTGGTTTCATAAGGTGTTAGACAAGTTCTAGCAGCAAAGGCTAAACCATTGGCAAGGACATTTTGATTTCTTGGGATAAAGAAAAGTTGGAATTCATTAAATGTTTTCAATAATTCCATGACATCATTTCTATAGGCTCTAAGTCTGGGGTGTTTGGCACTATATTCCCCATTCACTTGCCTAATAATAAACTCTAAATCCCCATGAACTTTTATCCTTTTGGCCCCTAATATCTTCAATAAGTGTAGGCCTAGAAGGAGGGCTTCGTACTCAGCTATGTTACTAGTACATTGAAATTTTAACCTGTAGGAATGCCCTTCAGCATGATTTTTTTCAGGGTTGTGTATCCATATGCCTGCCCCGACATTATTCTTAGTACAATATCCATCAAAACTCATACTCCAAAGAGGACTAGTTTTAGATTGACTAGTTTGGCTACTATCCTCTTTATCTATTGTGCTTTTAGATTGCTCTTGTAAAGCAGCACTATGTTGAAATTGGTTTAGTTCCTCGTGTTCTTCATTATGTTGAGGACTGTTTTCTTGACTCTCAAGGTTGACAAACAATGGATGACTATTTTGTAGCTCTAGACCTATGATTTGTTTGCTATGATTTTCTGATTTGTTAAACTGTCTTGATACTTTTGTCTTGTCTTCCTCCCTTTCTGTGTTTGCCACTATGTTAGAGTAAGGAGTGGCTAGTAGGTCAGTTAAGGTTTCCTGCTCATTTGATGTTTCATGATTAAAGAGAATAAATGAGTCAAGGCCTGTATGCACAGAATAAAGAGGATAATTGTCCGGTCTTTCTTGGCTACTGACCATGTATTGCATATGAGATTCCCTATAAAGTCTTCTAGTCTGATTGAAAATATGGATGGTAGCATATGTCATATCCATTTGCATTGTTCCTTGTAACTTAGCTCCCCATGATCTTGATAACAGCATACCATATTTTGGGGGTACATCAGCCACTACAATATCCATCACTAAACACTTGGCTAGAATTTGTGCTAAGTTTACACAAAGGTCTTTGATCAAACCTAAACATTTCACTCTACTGGAGTCAAAGGAGTATAGATTTTTGTATGGTCTGGTGATTTCAAGGCCTAGACTCTCCATTACTGCTTTGGGCATTAAGTTATGAGAGGCCCATGAATTATGCATGGCATTGTGTAAAATTTTGTCATGAATTTTCAAACTAACATAAAAAGGACGAACTGGCCCTTTTTGGTATCTTCTCTCAATCTTGGGACCAGATAAGAGCTCTGGTTGGTCATCATTGAGGTTGACAGTGTCATTATTTTCTCCTATGTTGAAGGCTTTCAAAATTTGTGATCTATATACATCTTGGGTGACTAATTCAGTGAGAGGAACAGAGATTTTAATCTTGGAAATTTCCTGTTCCAAACTGAAAGGCATCTGAATTTTTACAATGTTTGTTTCAGCCTTATTAATCACCACTTTATCAGCAAAATCAGCTTTCTGATTTCCTCTATTTACATTGGTCAAAATTGCTTTGATAGGAGCACTAGCTGAAGTACTAGCACTGCTAAAGTCGACACTCTGTTTTTCATTAATTTGAGTGCCTTTCTCTTTGTTTTGATCAGAATTTACAGCCACTATTTTGTAATTTTGGGTTTGTTCATAGGGCTTTGGGATCCTGATTCTTTTTACTCCTAAGGTCATATTCTTTTGGAGTCTCTATGATGACATTTTCCAGCTCTTGATAATAACTTTCATCTTCCATTCTTCCATCATCATAGGGTGTATATAAACCTTGTTTCCTATTATGAGGAACATCGAAAGTATCATTGTCTACTCCCAGCATATTTATGTCATCTCCCTTTATCTGTTCAATTATTTCTTCAACCTCACTTACATAGCTTTGATGAAAAGGAGGAATAATATCCTGATCAAGGTCTCTTGGTCTGTTTTGAGGTTGGTTTCTTCTGAAATTTTGATTTTTATTTTGAGATTGATTTATGTTTAGGGGAGCTTATTGGTTTTCTCTAGCTTGTGCTCTCTCAAGTATGCTCATCTTCTTCATCATTTCCTCCATCATCCTTTCCATTTTCGAGCTAGATGTAGAGGGTGCAGGTTCTTCCCTAAATGGTACTTTCTTTTCATTCCTCATCCTGGTTCTTTTCTCCATCAGTTTTACTTCCACAGCCATCCAAATCTCCATCCAGATTTACATGCAACAGATATCCAGAGACCAACCTCTAAACTATCTTATGCAGAAGTATTTATAGAATAAATGAAGAGGTGGGATGAAAAATAAGATCTCTAGTTCAATTAATACAAGTTTTAATGCTTCTCTGTCTTTGAAAGGCTCAAATAGAGAAGATTTTTTATCTTTTTTTTGTATTAATTGATCTTCATTAAGTATTTAGCTGCTTAGCAGATTTTGTTGACTTTAAAACTCTTTAGGCAGGCTGGCAATAACTTTGGCTGCTTTAAACAAAATATCATTGACTAAGGCAATAACTATGCCTTCTTTTGATTAATTGAAGTTATAGGTGGTTCTTTGGTAGTTGAAAGGATATTTTTGGCCTTTGATGTGGCAGTGGAGGCTTCCTTCGACTGATATAACTTTCTATTTAACCTTAAAACACTTTTAATTTGCTTTCAGTCTGTGTTTTAGGCTTAACTACCCTTGATCTTCGCTTCAGGTCTTTATTCTTTGATACTGTCTTTGTTTCTTTAAACCTGAGGATTAAAACTCTGATTTTCAAGCTTTGGCTTTAATCATCCTCTAAAATTGAATCTTCATGACTGATACACTTTGTTTGGCTTGTTTACACAGGTGGCTTTCTGCTATTGGAGGGCTTCTGTTAAACTCTGGATCGTGATCCAGATGTTTTAAACTTGGATTTCATACCCTACAGATCCTTTTCTTCACTGGATTAAGGCACAGAATCGTCACTCCAAGCCTTTTTTTCACCTGTCTATGACTGTGGAAAAACACAAAAAAACCACCATTAAGAACCCTGCAAAACACACAAACTCATTATAAAAACCTGCGTAATTTGGTTAAGACTGCTTTAGAGGCTCGTGAGGGTGGAGGAGCAGTGAGGAAAAATGTGGATGCAATGAAAAAAGGGAGGAAAATCCTGGCAGAACAGCTAACCAGGTGAAAATGGAGTTTGGGCATGACAGTGAACAGGAACCGCTGGATTAGAATAATCAACAGTGGAGATTTCTTGATCAAGTCATTTGGGAGAAGGTTGGGTGAAAAGTGAATGGGGGCGAGATTAAAACAGGATCGTCTGATCTTAGAGATCAACGGCCAGGATTAAAAGATGAAAAAGCAACGTTGGCAGAGGGAGCGGTATAGCGGAAAATCGGCAGCGGTTTTCGTGTTACGTTTGGGGGGTAAGCAGTATTGTAAAAAAAAACGTGATTCCATATAATGAATGACACGTGCAAAATTAAAACCACCTATTTCGTGCGGAAGTAGCGCGCTGGGAAGCGGGGTAAAAAATTATGCGATGTGCAGTTTGAGTCATTGGATGATGGGTAGCAGATCCAATAGTGTGGGTTAAGCATGATGGATGAAGAGCTGCAAGGTAATAGTGTATGCGGGGTCCATGGTGACGTCAAAAAAATTGGCGCGTAGTGGACGGGTGCAATGGGCTATCGGGTTAAGTCTCGATCGTCAGATTTATTTGATGGACGGTTGGATTTAAGAGAAGAAGAAAATATGAATAAATGAAGGGAAAGGGAACGGGCGGAAAGGAGGATCGATGGGAGCCATCAGATCATGAGGATCGATAGCCGAGATCTGTTGATGGGGGAGAAAGAGAGGGGCAGGATTTAAAAAACATAAGTATTGTGGGCCGTTGGATTTGAGAAGATCAATGACGGAGATTAAAGATGGTGGATGAAGGGTCAGGAGCATGGCGAAACTACAATGAAGCGCGGACCGTTGGATCCAAAAGAATGAACGGTCAGGATTAAATCGGGGATCACACATCGGCGGTGAAAAGTGAATGGGATTTTGGATTTTCGATGTGTGATTAAGCGAGGATCGTCCGATTTGAAGGATGATCGACGGTCAGGATTTAATCGGCGGGCACGATGTCAGAGGGTTATGGGCAGATCCTGATTGAATCTTAGTCGTCAGTTCTTGTGGATTCAACGACTGAGATTAAATCGGGATGATTGGCATCAGAGGAGAGAAAGGAAAGGACAAAAGGGGGAAAATACGATTGCTGATTTGCGATGGAGCGAGAGTCGTTGATCTAAGAACTAGATCGACGGGGGAGATTTAACGATCAAGAAAAAGAAGGAATGGCAGGTTTTGGAATGGGGAGCAATATGGGCCATTAGATCTGGGCGTAGCAGATCAGATCAACGGTGGAGAATTGATCGCGAGATCGCATCGGCGGGAGGCATATAACCATGAAAAACAAGTAAAATGTGTTTTGCGATGTGATGAGCGCTCCGCGCCCAGTCACAACGTGGGTCATATGCAGAAAAGGGGCTAGGGCTTAAGGCCAAAAGGGGCTTAAGGCCTTAATGTTGAAAAACTTGGTTTTTAGGACAAAATGAAGGTTTTTCAGAGGATTTTGAGGGTTCCGATAAGGGAGAAAAAGGTTTTTGAAGCAAATGAAAGGGGGACATAAGGTTTAAAAAGGGTTTTGGAATGGTTTAGAAGTCAAATGAAGGTCTTTATGGATGAATATGGAGAATGAAATGGAGAAGTGTAATGAGGGAAAAAGGAGCCTCATGAGCAGTTTTTCTCTTAGCAAACAGCAGGTACTCTAGGACTAATAGTGAAACAACAGTGAAGATTAACTCAAAGGGTAAAGATCATCATAAGACTTTAAGAACTCACAATTTGGACATGAATTTTTTCTTGAAGGTTAAACAGATTTAGCCACCATTTTATATGAAAAAATTTTATAGGTGGTTAATAGGCCCTAGGCTTCTTTAATATTGAAAGTGGAAAAAAACACTTTCAGAAGTGCTCCAACGCCTCTGAAACCTGCACAATCATGCTCAGAGCATCAAAATCATCTAGGAATGACTATTCTTCAGCCCAACTTGGTCGAAATATGCTCCAGTTATGCCTCATTAAATTCTGGCCTAGGAAACCCCACTAAAACTAGAGAAACTCCAGTTAAGGCTGCCAAATCTGGAAGTGGCGCCGAAAATAGCAGAACCTGCCAAACTAAATTAGAGTTAAATAACTGTTAAAGTGCGCATTT
Organism: Pinus albicaulis; assembly: GCA_034641835.2. Taxonomy (NCBI): domain Eukaryota; kingdom Viridiplantae; phylum Streptophyta; class Pinopsida; order Pinales; family Pinaceae; genus Pinus; species Pinus albicaulis. The sequence goes on along the minus strand of CM076581.1, from coordinate 961,744,365 downwards.
AATGAGTACTTAGCACATTAAACGCGTTTAAACAAATCTGAATTTAAAAAATCGGATTAGCGCTAATTACATGGTTTAATGGTTAATAAACCACGTTGAAAAAAATTAATTTGTGCCATTAAATTGGAGCCTCTGCTCCTGGTTCTGGGCCACGGTCCTGTGGTATTATGGGCTGGCCCCTTTAAACTCTGCCAAAATCCAATGGAAAAAATAAATAGAAAACACGTCCATAGTTTATTAAGACTTGTACTTGTGGTATGGTGGTAAAACATTTGGGTTGTGTGGGGGAGGTCGCAGGTTTAACCCCGACCTCCGCCCAAATATTTTGCACCACTATATATTATAAGGTTAAAACCTTCGGACTTAGAACTTAATAAAAATTTCAATTTTGACTTTAATCCGCCACCATATAACATTCGAACTTAACCATAAAATTTGGACTTTGGACTACATTTGGCCTTGGAGGGGGGGGCACGTGGCAGCCTTCGGGCTTGTCACGTGTCCTCTTCCCATTGGCTTAAATTAAACCAATAAAAAAAATTACATGTGCATAAATTCGGGCCACTTAGAAATAGACACTTTTCATCCTGTCATTGGGCGAATGTTTGACCTTTGACCCTGTTTGACCATATTTTTTAAAAATTCGTGTGTTTGACATGGCGATCAACAAGCTCTAACTTCCTCATACTTACTCCATTTTGAGTGAAACCAATTGCACCAGATTCCTGGCGATAGGCTTGATCCAATCGTTCTGGTTTCGTGCAATTCTGAGCACTTTGAATTTTTGGTAAATTTTTTCCCCTAATCCATATTCTGATCACTTCTCCTCAATGCTTCAGCTCCAAAAGTTTCTCTCTCTCAATGGTGTAGAAAACCCAAAATGTGTTGAACTTTATGGGAGCTCAAGAAGCAAAATAATAGCGACATGAGAATGATCAAAGTCTGACAACGAAAATGATCAAAGTGAAGAATGAATGGAAAACCCTCATATTTGTAACTGAATATTGAGTTATCTTCGATAATGGCGAATAATAAAATATTATAAAACCAAGGTCTAGATCTAACCGCTTAGAATATTTTATTATATTTTTTAGAGGGAAAATGTATTTAATTTGGTTAAATACCTTTATTTAGAAATAATAAACAAATAAATGATTTATTTATCATTTCAAATCTGTGAAGAATAATAAAAAAATAATGATTTATTTCATTATTCTTAGGTGATTTAGTCAAATTTAACAAGGAATAATAACTAAATAATTATTTAATTAATTATTCCTAGAGAAAAATAAGAAAAATAATGATTTATCAAATAATTTCTCATAATTGGGTTAAATATGATAGGAATATTAGTTAAACAAAGGTTTAATTAATTATTCCTAAGGAAAATCAAATAAATAATGATTTATTTAATTATTCCTTATAGGGTTTCTTGTTTTAACCAGAAATAACTTCACAAAATGTGGTTTATTAAATTATTTCATATAGTGAAAGCAATTTTACTATGGTAAAATTGGTCTTACATGGTGTACTTCAGTCCATCTAATTAGAAATGGTTCGATGACCACTTTTTGGTGATAACAATATGGACAAGGAGAATAACTTCTCTTGTGCCAAAATTTTCATCGAAATGGATTTTTCAGAAGGCCTTCTCGAGACGATTCAACTTAACTTGCATTGTTGGTCCCATCTTCAGGCCCTAGATTATGAACAGGTCCCCTTTAAATGTAATTTTTGTCACGGGTATGGGCACTTTGAAAAAAGTTGTCCTAAAGATCAAGCTTCTTAACTTTCTTTTAATCGTCTGTCATCTTCTCATAATAATGATGAGCAAGGATCATTCAAACTAGATACAAGAGAACACAAGAAGCATTTGACTAAGAGGTCGCATGCTAATAAGCTTGAATCTTATCAATATCCCCTCTCCAGTAATAGATATGAAGTTTCGAATTCCATAGAGGCAGAATTTATGAGTGATGAAGCCCAAGTTAATTAATCAATCCCAGATCAAGTGTCTCCACAAAATATTAATTCATTCATTGAGGAAAAGTCTTTATCCAAGGATACTAACAAAATTCCTATTACAGAAAAGAAAGAAGGAGAAGCTAGAAAGAAGCATGAGGAGGAGATCAAATCCCCCTCTTCTTCTCCTCCATATTCATATGTGCTTAAAAATAATATTCTTCCCCTCTTTTAACAAGAAGTAAGAAAGATCAAAGCAATAAAACCCCAATTTTGGTGCTGAGAATTCTCTTGCCACTTGTGGGTCTAGCAGTAGGTTGCTTTCTCTCAAATCTTAGATATGTTTTGTTTTCCATCAGCATGTGCAAGAAATTTGTAAGAATCTACTCATGTTCTCAAAAAGAAATAGGTGCAAGCTTTAGAAGGTCTAGTATTGGATCTTTGTGTCCCCCGCACACTTGTTTTTTAGTGAAGGATGGTTTTTAGCTCCTTTCTTTTTAGATTAGTGGAATAAATTTTATGTGTAATAGTCACTTCAATGTACTTGTTGTGAGTTCTAGGCATAAATTTTTATTAATACAAATTCTCATTACTCTTAATAATAAATAAATAAATAAACTTATTTATGCCCATAAATTATTAATCAAATTAGAAAAATGGTTATTTTTCTTATTAGTAAATAGTTATAATATATATATATATATAAAATGACATTAAAGTAAATCTATGTTAAACCCATACATATATATATATATATATATATATATATATATATATATATATATATATATATATATATATATATATATATATATATATATATATATCATTTTTTTATTATTTAATATAAAAATTTATGATATAATATAAAATTAAATAATAAAAATATTTGCATCTCAACAAACTTGATCTATTTTAGTATTTGATAAATTCTAGAAATTGATCTATAAACTATATCTATATAAGATGTAATTAAACATATTAAAAAATAAAATAAAAAATTATATAAATTTATTTTAAAATCTTTTAAAAAAAAGTGTTTAACTTCGTAACTTAATCCGAGAGATATTTTATGCTAGGTAACATATCATTAACATGGCATAGTTGCACACATATAATAGAAAAAACAATAAAAAAACATGGACAAGTCAAGAAGACCTAATAGGTTAATATTAATTAAAAAAACACATAATAATATATAAATGAAAATAAAACCAATATGATTCATTTTAATCTTAAATCCATTTAAGTTTATAAAAGAATAAAATCTTTGTTTTTTTTAATATTTTTGTTTTTTTTAAAGAGTAATACTTGGGTCTGCGGTGAAAATTATCTCGTGAATTCTGAGGTGAAATTTTTTTCGATTAATACTTGGGTTTATGGTGAAAATTTTCGATTAATACTTGGGTTTGCGGTGAATTTTTTCTATTAATACTTGGGTCTGCGGTGAAAATTTTGCGGTAAATTTTCTCGATTAATACTTGGGTCTGCGGTGATTTCACTTGAGGTTTGTTGTCCACTTTGCTGATATTCAACTGCACACTTTCCTTATCTTTGTCTAATACATATCTGCTCATATATTCTCAAGTATGAATAATTCACCACAGCTACCAAATATTACCAAAGGTAGACCTAGCATAGTTACTCTACAGAGCCTTTATGAGTATATAGAGTCTTTAGAGAAACGTAGAGAAGAAAGAGAAGTCAAGCTACAAACCCAGTTAGAAGCCATGCTGGAAAACAAATTCACATCTCTTGAAGACAAGATCCAAAAACAAATAGAAAATAAAATAGAACTATTGGAGAATAAAATGGAGGCAATGGAGACTAGGTTGCATGTCATAGAAAAACAAAACCAAGATATGAACCAAACATCCAAGCAAGAAGATGTTGATAATATAGAGAGGCTTAAAATGAAGGACATGATTAAAGAACTAGAAGAAAAGGTTAACAACGGTCTCACCCTAAATAGTGGGGCAGGTAAATTAGATATCAAACCAATTAAAGATGAAATGAAAAAATTGATCGAATTAGACCATGAGCGTAACAAAAGGGCCTTGAACCTTATAATATTTGGTTTGAAAGAGGAGGTAGATGAGGATACTTTAGCCATAGCCCAGACAGAATTACATAACAGATTACAAATTGAAACCACGTGTCTCACACAAGCAACAAGGTTAGGGAAATTAACTGAGAATAAAGGAAGGTTGATCCGAATAAAGGTGAGCTCTACTGACCATAAGTATGACATACTTAGTAAAACCTCAAGTCTAAAAGGAACCGAAATATTTGAAAATGAAGATCTCATTCCAGAAGATCAAGTAGAATTAAGAAATGAGGTTCAAAAGGTAAAAGAAGCTAGGAAGGAAGGAAAATGGGCAATAATCATAAATAGAAAAGTCGTTATTCGAGATAGAAACCAAAAATATAGTAATAAATAACAATTCAACATGCTCTTAATTCTTTCTCGAAACTGTCTAGGCTTTCCATGGAACAAAGGCCCCAAGCTAAGTTGGATCTCAAATTATGTTGATATTATATTGCTCGTTGAAACTTGGGAGCACGAAGAATCTAAGGTCCCTAACATAGATGGCTTTGCACTATGGTCTACCTGGAACAAGCGATCCTCCCGTAGAGGCATTGGGGGCATAGCTTGTTACATTAAGAAGAACATCTTCCCCCATGCTAGGATTTATAAAAATGACCCTTACAACCAATATAGTTGGATTTATATTACTAACATTAATGATAAAAATACCTACATAGCAATCTGTTATTTTCCCCCCATTAATTCTAACTTCTATAAGAAAAAGAATCTAGATAAAAATAGTCCTTACAATGGTTTAGAGAATGATATTTATAGCCTAATTAATGAAGGTAATATCCTTTTAATGGGTGACTTTAATGCTCGAACTTCAAGCAACCAATCTATTCTTCTAAGCAATCATTCCAACCCCAATCTTCTTTGGTTATACAAAGACCTTACTCTAGCTAGCCGGTACAAAAGGAGCTCTGAAGACCTCGGGGATAATTTGTTTGGGTCAGAGCTAGTCAAGCTCTGTAGTTCTCAGGATCTCATAATTGGCAACGGTCTAAAGAAGTGGCCCAATTCTAGCCAGATGACCTGCATCCATGGGCTTGGCAGCAGCATGGTAGACTATGTTATTTCCGATCTCCCTTTATACAACGAAAAAATAAATTTTGACATCTTAGATGACCACAAGCCTGACTCTGATCATAGGCCTTTACTCATAACTCTCAATTTTGTCATGCATAGAGATCCCATTGAAGATAATCCTTATAGTCAAAAGAACTTAATCTTTGATAAAAATAAAAACGATCTCTTTCTAAATGAATTAAAAACTAACTTGCTTCCTTTATCTAGTATAGACAACATAGATGACCTCTATCATAATTTTACTACAGCCCTCTCATATTCTATTAACAAGTTCTCAATTGAACTCTCAAGTAATAAAAGAAATAGAAAAACTAACCCATGGTATGACAAAGATTGTAAAAGTGCGAGGAGAGAAATTAAGGAAGTCGTTGATGAATCTCTCAAAATTGACAAGATAAAAATCTACAAAGCCCTAACTAAAAGGAAAAAAAGGAAATATATTCGTAAAAGAAAAGAGAATCTCTTACACCTCTCTAAGGTTGTAGAAATTTGAATAATAGCTGAATTATTCACCAAGATTATCCTGATTACACACTATTTAAGCTTCATGCATAATACATAACCTCTTCTACAATTGATCATCAATATGCGGAAATAGAAGTAGTCGCATGCGCACATTAAAACATAATCAAGCACACATATAACATAGTATGTAATGGGGAAAGCTTACAGCTGAAAACCCCCAAATATCTGTATATTATAATGATAGAGAACATGTAACAATACATAGCACAAATCTCCTCATAGCTCTCAGCACTATCTCAGATGCTACACACAAACTAGCACGGAAGATGAACAAGTCACGGGTTCAAATATCCTCCACAAGTCTGCCTGCCTCTATTGCGCAATCCAAGAGAAATAATGGTGAGATCCAAGTTCAAATCCCACTGGCTTGTACTGCGCAATCCTCATTGGTAATCTCAATCAATGTGTGTGCAAATCTCATGCACAGCCATAGTCACAACTGATAGTAGACTCACCCTTTCACCCACCTCTAACACTGGTCTCCACTGAACTGTCCATGCATTGCAGTTAACTGATGTGTTCTTTAGTTGATTTATGAGTTAATAATTAGTGAATTAACTAATAATTAATTCACACCACTCATCACTAGTGTATTTTTCAGTTAGACTAAATACAACTAGTTCAACTAAGTTAAACAGAACACAACTCCACCAACTGTCTCATCAACTCCACCAAACTCTGCCACATGAGTTCTAACTAAAGTCAACCATGAAATAGCTCAACTAACCCTTAGGAAAAGCGTATTTCCTTCTGTCAGCTGCATGTGCCACATCCAAGCATCAAACTGAAGTGCTCCAAGAGGATAAGATAATGTTTATAGTCTAAATATTGTTAAGGGTTAATAATATTTGACTGTTCTATTTTTAGCCCGGCAGTCTAAAAATAGATTCCGCCCAATGTCTAAAAATAGAGGTCCATCTATTTTTACCAACTTGACCAATCATCCATAAATAGCATCCTACAACTCATAGACCATGATCCATATGTCTAAAAATAGACATAGTCTAAAAATAGACTTTGCGCCAATAATAGCCTGCGGGCCCACTTAGTGAAGGCGACTTCATTTCACTAATATCAATCATCTTGTTGCATTTTCAACACTCCCTCTCAACAAGATATGGATTATCTGCAACCCCTATCCTGCCTCTGTGGTATTCGAATTTTCTCCTGGTGAGCGCCTTCGTCAAGATATCAGCATCCTGATCCTCCATGGGAATATATGAAAGTAACATGATTCTCTGCTGCACACAATCTCTGATATGATGGTACCTGATGTCGATGTGTTTGGATCTATCATGAAATACTGGATTAGTCGAGAGTTTAATGCAACTCTGGTTATCACAATAAATCACAGTAGACTCCAAGTGTGACCCGAACAACTCGACCAGGATATTCATCCTGGTTCCCGCATGCGCCAAGCTTGTCGCTTATGGCGTGACGCCACCACACTGAGTGCCACGCACTTCGCTCTCGCTTATACCAAGAACTGCTGCATCTCTGACACTAAAGATCTTCTCCCGTATGTGCTTCGGTCCTGCTGCCCCGCTCAATCGTCTTGAAGCCACATAGCTCACCCCCATCCTCCTGCCTATACTACAAGCCATATCCCGATGTGCCTCTACTATAACGCAATACAGTTCGCTTCCAAGAGCTTGGTAGGCTTAACCATAGCTTGCGAAAGCCGGTTAACAAGATGTGATATATCGGGTCGTGTATTGACTACATGTTTCTACCCTACATAACTGTCAAAAAACAGTGGCATCCACTACCTCCGTTGAAGTAGCATCCTCCTTCCTCCAAGCTCCAAGAAGAGGAGTATCAACAGGCTTGCAGTCATGCATGTTGAACTTCTCCAGTATCTCCCGGGAATACTTACCCTGAGAAACAAATAGTCCATCACTGCACTGCCAAATTTCCAATCCCAGGAAATAATGGAGGCCCAAGTCCTTCATTTCAAACTCTCTAGCAAGATCCTCCTTGCATGAAAGTATCAACAGCTCATCACCCGTCAAAATCAGATCATCTACATACAGTACAATGATCAGCAACTTCCCCTCCACCACAATCTGGTACAGGTTAGGATCTGCCTCACTCTTGGAGAATCCAAGTCCAGTGAAATAACTATCTATCCATGTGTACCAAGCACAAGGTGCTTGCTTCAACCCGTACAATGCTCTTTTGAGTCTGCACACATGCGACTCACTACTGAAGATCTTGAAACCTTCGGGCTGCTCTATGTACACCTCCTCCTCAATGACTCCGTTGAGGAACGCAGTCTTCACATCCATCTGATGGATGTGCCACCCCATCTGCGCTGAGAGAGCTAGGATCGTCCGTATGGAAGAGTACCTTGCGACAGGTGCAAAGGTCTCCTCATAATTGATCCCCTCTATCTGTGAGAAGCCTTGGGCAACAAATCTTGCCTTGTACTTCTCCACACTCCGGTCAACCACCTGCTTCACTTTGTAGATCCATCTCGAACCCACCACTAAGTTCCCCTCCGGTCGCGGGACAATCTCCCATGCACTGTTTCTGACAATTGAATCATACTCTTCCACCATGGCATCTACCCATGCGGGGTCCTCCACAGCTTCCTCGAAAGAGGATGGCTCTGTCACGACACATTTTCTCACAAGAGCCATGTATCCAATGTACCGATCCGGTGACTGTCTCTGTCTGCGCTGTGCTGTAGGTGGTCCTACAACCTTCTCTGCATCTTGAGCCAGTCGCTCAGCTTCTGTAGTGCGCTTCCGCCCTCTGATGGTTGGCGCTGCATGAGTGGTCTCTTCCACTCCATGAAATTCCTCTTGTGGCTGATCCACATCCTAAAGCTCATCCTTAGGAACTAATAGCTCCTCATCTGCATGCAAGTGTGGCTCCCTCTCAAGCGAACACTGCATGGCTTTCTCCTCCTGAAATTTGATATCCCGCCGCACAACAGTCTTGCGACTGTCTGGCAAATACACACGATAGTTGTGAGGCGTATCAGTGTACCCCACAAATATCCCAACCTCTGCGGTCGGCTCCGGCTTCTTTCTGGCATCCTTCGTCACATGAATGTAGAAAGGTGAACCAAAGATCCTCAAATGGGAAATATCAGGCCTCTTGCCAGAAAACGCCTCCTTCGGTGTACTCATGCCAAGTATCTTGTGAGGACAATGGTTCTGCACATATACTGCAGTATTGCATGCCTCCACCCACAAGTGAATGGGTAGGCATTGATCATGCAACATCGCCCGTGCAGCACCCACGATCGTTCTGTTCTTTCGCTCAGCAACCCCGTTCTGCTGTGGGTTATGGGGTGCTATGAGATCTCTCCGAATTCCTTCTGCGCTGCAAAAGTCCTTGAATTCAGCAGAGATGAATTCACCACCATTGTCGCTCCTAAGAGCCTTCACCTGCTTCCCCGATTCCTTCTCAACCAGTGCCTTGAACTCACAGAACTTTGAGTATGTCTCGCTCTTCTTCGCATGAAGAAGATCCAAAGATCGAGAAAATCATCAACAAAAGGGATCACATACTTGTGCTTTGCTGTCGGCTATCAGAAGGGTCCACATGCTCCGTGTGGATTCTCGTGATCGCCGTGGCGCGACTATCCTTCTCGTGAAAGGTGGCTTTCACAAATTTTCCCAAGGTACACCCCTTGCACTGATCTGACTGCGCAAGAGTGCCCTTAGGAAGCCCAGTAGAAATCTGCTGCAGTATCTTCAAAGCTCCATGGTGAAGGTGACCCAATCTCTGATGCCACAGCTCGCCATCATCCCGGCTCACCACTCCGTCCGCCTTGCATGCCATTACTGCGCAGCCATCTACTTGAAACTGATAAAGGTTCTTGACTCGAACCCCTATCTTCCGGGTTTCTCCAATTATCTTACTGCGCAGGAAAGCCTTTCCCTCGCTGAAGACAACATCGTACCCCTTGTCTTCTAACATCACCACAGAGATCAAATTCTTCTTCAATCCTGGAACATGCATCACATCCTTCAATACGAAGGGTTTACCAGACTCCCTCTCAAAGGAAATGGTACCGATACCGGTCGCACTGTATCTACCATCATCGCCCATCTCGATGTGCACTCCAAGATCTTTCTCCTCCAGATCTGAAAACAAATCCCGATCTCTGGTCATGTGAAATGACGCACCACTGTCCAAGAACCATACTGATCCCATCACACTTGAGACCAAGCATGCGATCAGCGAAAAATCCGACTCAAGGCGGGAGGCTAAGGCTCTCCCATTGCGGTCCGGCCTTCTTATTTTTCTTCTACCGGACAATTTGTGGCATAATATAAAGTGGCCATGATGAAAGCACTTCACCTTGGACATGTCTTGCTTCTTGCCTTTCGCACCAGACTGAGAAGCTTTCTTGCTCTTCCCCTTCTTTGCTTTGGCAGCCAAAGCGTAATTTTCTTCATCGGATGCCTTTGATGAAGATCTGTCCCTAGTAGTCCGCCATATCTCCTCTTGCATGAGATCCGACCAAAGTCGCTCCCATCCCGAAAACTTCTCCCGACCATTGACAGAGTCCTGATAGGAATGCCAACTCTTCGGAAGACCAAGGAGAGCCAAGTCCACCAATTCCTCATCATCGACAGTCACCCCCACACTTCCCAGCTCATCTCTGCATTGAGTGAACTTCGTGAGGTACTTGGCGATACTGTCGCCTTTCTCCATCTTAATGTTTCTGAGTTTATCCTTGAGCGCCAACTTCCTCTGGTCGCTCTTGCTTTGGAATAGATCTGTCAACGCTTTCCACATCAAGTATGGAGAAGCTTTTCCATGCAGGCTGGATACAATGTGATCCTTCACGCCCTCCAACAGAATCCTTCGACATTTCGCCATCTTCTTTTTCCAAGCCTCAACTTGAGCAGCATCAGTCGGCTTTGGGACCTCAGCATCTATGAACTCCTTAAGCCCGTTATCATCTAATACCGCCTCTATCTTTTCCTTCCGTGCAACATAATTTGAGCTGCCCTTAAGGGCATACTCCAGTCGCAATCCGTTGAAAGACATTTCAACTTCGGCACCAAGAAAACAAATTTCTGTAAAATTCGAATTCCACCAGCTCAAACTCAACCTCTTATGGATCTGTGAGAACAATTTATTTCTAGCACAGAGATCAACTGTAGGGGCATTTACTGGATATATCACCTTTCAAAGGAAAGGATGGATCCAGAGGCTACCTGGCCCGCTTAAAGACTCTGTCTACCGAAATAAATTGTAATCACTGTAATAGATCCGATGATCAATTCTCGCTCTGATACCATGTAGAAATTTGAATAATAGATGAATTATTCACCGAGATTATCCTGATTAAACACTATTTAAGCTTCATGCATAATACATAACCTCTTCTACAATTTATCATCAATATGTGGAAATAGAAGCAGTCGCATGCGCACATTAAAACATAATCAAGCACACATATGACACAGTATGTAATGGGGAAAGCTTACAGCTGAAAACCCCCAACTATCTGTATATTATAATGATAGAGAACATGTAACAATACATAGCACAAAGCTCCTCACATCTCTCAGCACTATCTCACATGCTACACACAAACTAGCACGGAAGATGAACAGAGTCACGGAGTTCAAATCTCCTCACAAGTACTAACTTTTTTTTGCCTCTCTTTCTTTTAGCAATCCAAGAGGAATAATGGTGAGTCTGAGTTCAAATCCCAGCAGCTTGTCTTTGCGCAATCCTCATTAGCATCTCCATCAATGTGTGGTGCAAACTCATGCACCAGTATAGTCACAACTGATAGTCACACTGCTCTTTCACCTACCTCTTCACTGGTCTCCACTGAAACTGTCCATGCACTGAAGTTAACTGATGTATTCTTTAGTTGATTAATGAGTTTATAATTAGTGAATTAATTTAATAATTAATTCACCACTCATCTTCAGTGTATTATTTATGGGTTAGACTAAACAAAAACTAGTTCAACTAAGTTAAATGGCTGCAACTCCACCAATACAATACCATCAACTCCCTTCTCTTCTCTTGCCCGCAAGGTTCTATATTGAAATCAACCATGCAATAAAGCTCAACCCTGAAAAAGCGTGTTCCTTCTGTCGAGGGCACATGTGCCCATCCAAACATCAAGTAGCAGTACTCGGGGGATAAGATAATGTTTATAGTCTAAATATTATTAAGGGTTAATAATATTTGGTGATACCGGTTTTTAATGACAGATTAAAGATTCCGCCCAATGTCTAAAAATAGAGGTCCATCTATTTTTACCAACTTGACCAATCATCCATAAATAGCATCCTGCAACTCATAGACCATGATTCATATGTCTAAAAATAGACATAGTCTAAAAATAGACTTTGCGCAAATAATAGCCTGCGGGCCCACTTAGTGAAGGCGACTTCATTTCACTAAGCTCCATCATCTTGTTGCATTTTCAACAAAGGTGGCTCCTAAGAAATTCTAGAGGTTGATTCTAACTAGGAAAACTAAAGATAATAATAAAATTGCTTTACACGACTGAAATTCCTATCTTAAAAATCTTTATGAATCTCCAAATGCCAGGGATAAATTTGAAACATTGCTCACAACGAAAGAAGTTTTCTCATTAGAAGACATTGATTTTGGGGTTAAACACTTGGAAAATGGGAAAGCTAAAGACATTGAAGGTTACCAGGTGAAAATCTTAAAAATTGAAGGTCATGTCCTCATCCCCCACATCCACAAGCTTTTCAACCAAGCAATCAAGCAAGGGTTCCCTACACCTTGGACTCAGAACGTCATTATCCCTATTTTTAAAAGGGGGGATACAAATAACCCCTCTAATTATCAGACAATTATGATTAGCCCTCTCTTATCCAAGTTATATGGTATTATTTTGAAAAATAAGTTGAGCATTTGGCTTGAAATTGAAGGTAAGCGAGCTAAAGGCCAAGCGGGTTTTAGAAGGCAGCACTCAACAACGGACCACCTCGTTACGCTTAGAATCATTGTGGAGGAATGTCGCAATGATAAATCCAATCTCTTCTGTTTCTTTGTGGACTTTAAAAAGGCTTTCAATACAGTTCCTAGAAACAACCTATGGAATAGATTAGAGGAGCTAAATGTTCCTCTCAAGCTAAGAGCGGCCGCTATAAGGTTATATGAGAATGTAATTGCCAAGTTAAAGAGCAATGAGGGGTGGTTGAAAGATATTAAGTGTAATGTCAGCGTTAAACAGGTTTCCCCCTCTCCCCTACCCTATTTGGCATTTACATTGACAAGCTAGAAGGTTGTTTAGAGGAAGCAGGATGTGCTAGCGTGATCTTAGCTGGGATAGTCATCATCCTTCTTCTCTATGCTGACGATATTGTTCTTCTCGCAAGGTGCCCATCTGATCTTGATAAGCAACTTAGATTTTTTAAGGATTTCTGCTCTACAATGGGTATGTCTGTTAACAGTAACAAAACAAAATTTATGATTATCAAATCCAAGAAGGACACTTACGCTAATTTTATGTATGACAATATTAACTTGGAGGAAGTGTCTTCTTACAAGTACTTAGGAATTGATATTCATCACAAGATCAACTAGAACTATAGCATTCAAAAAAGGATTAATGGGGGGTGGAAAGCTTATTTTGGTCTTGAAAATAATTGTAAAACAGAAAACCTCGTAATGTGGGATAGAAAGAAGTTCCTCTTCGAAACTTTAGTCACTCCTATTATCTTATATGGATGTGAGGTTTGGAGTTGCAGCATCTCTAGAGAATCCTGGAGAAATATTGAGCAAATCCAAAAGCGTTTTATAACGTATAACCTTAAAATTAAAAGCAATACACCCTATCCTATTCTCCTTATAGAAGTGGGTCTTTCCCCTATCGATAGCGTAGCTATGACTAGGCTTCTATTGTACAAGCACAAGCTCAATAGCATAGGAGACCATAGACCTCCTAAGCTAGCTTTAAATTCCAACCAAAACCACCTAAGGCTTAAAAGAGGTTGGTATAAGGACACCAGGGCCTGGTTAAACCATTGGGAGATCGACGAGAATGTTGCATTACAAAACGTTAATAACATTAAAAAAATTGTTACTTCTAAGTTCAAAGAAAAAATGTGGTGTGAGAAAGATCTAGCAGCTAAAAGAAAATTAAGATATTATAAGGAGGTCATCAACCCCACCCTAGAAGATCAAAAGTATCTCTCTATTTTAACTAGCTCAAAGAAGAAAATTAATATAGCCAAGATTAGAACGAACTCTCATGAGCTCCATAGTGAAACAAGTCGTTGGGCAGTTCCTAAAACACCAAGGATGGAAAGGATTTGCCATCTCTGTGAGAATATGAACATCGAGGATGAAAATCACTTCCTCTTAGAGTGCCCCACGTACAACCACATTAGAGCTCAATTTCATAATCTTTTTTGCAATATTGACCTTCCTAGCCTTTTAAGATGTCAAAATTACAGTGAGCTCAAGAGACTTCTCTCCAAGCTTTTCGAGCATGGGAATAAAATCTTAAATCAAACTAAATAACTCTTTTCTTTAGGTCCAATAGACCAAAGATTGGTCTCAGTGGACGTTAACCATCATCATCATCATCATCATTGTAAAAAAAATGTTTACAATTATGTAAATTAGATTTCTTATTATTTGTAAAATTTAAATTTAATAAATTTATATTAAAATTTAATTTAATAAATCTATATTGATATTAAAAATAGAAAAAATAATATTATAAAAAATATATATTATAATAATAATAAACTATTATTAAATATATCTAATTGATATATAAATTTTAAATTTTAAAATATGTATATTTTATTTAAATTTAAAAAATAAATAATATATTTTTGAAATTTAATTTGTATGATCTATAATTTTTATAGAATGAATTTTGGTGATAATTACATATGAAAATATTTTGTTAACGCTTTTTGAATCAATTAGTTTGATTCATTTTCAAGATAAGATGAGAAATTAGATCACATTTTTTGGATTCAACTGCGTTATTCATAACTCACCAATTTCTTATGATTTTTTAATAGCACTCATTGCATCGGGTGGGATTGAAACTAGTGAAATGAGTCATATAGCATCAATCATCACTTCCAGGGTTTGCACTTGGTAACCAGGACTTCCCAGGAAGTCACCATCCCAAAACTCCTGTGGCTCAAGCGTGCTTAACTGTGAAGTTTTTCTCCTCTTACTTAAATATAATTATTAAGTGTGAAGTTTTTCACCAGGTACAACCACATTAGAGCTCAATTTCATAAACTTTGTTGCAATACTAACCTTCCTAGCCTTTTAAGATGTCAAAATTATAGTGAGCTGGGGAGGCTTCTCTCCAAGCTTTTTGAGCATAGGAATAAAATCTTAAATCAAATTAAATAACTCTTTTCTTTAGGTCCGACAGACCAAAGATTGGTCTCAATGGACTTTAACCACTATCATCATCATAAAACTAATAACCAATTCATAATTACATAAAATTATTATTTTTAATTAAACTAGTTTTTATTTTATAACGGTTAATTGGATTTTCTCTTAATCTATTTAAACCAATTTCCATTGATTTCTTTTATAAATTAATTTCATATATTATTATCACCAAAAAATACTTATATAAAAATTAATATATTATACATTTATGAAATTAAAATTTATAACACAAAAACGAAAGCACTCCTATTATAGAAAGAGAGATAGCTATTGGAGATATTACGAGCATATTCTCAAGAATATTACTGGAACTAAAGGCGGATATTATTCGTGATTCCCTTCTATTAGATTGTTTGCTTTAAAGTGTTTTTACTATGTCCATTTTTATGGTTTGGTGCAATGCTTTTGTAAACGGTGAGAATTTTATCGCTGGATTTGTGGATGTTATTTTTAGTTAACCGTTCATTATATAAGATTGTATTTGGTTTTATCCACATTATTTTTATTCTAAATTTTTATTAAAAGGTAGGGAATTAAATGTAAATTTAAAAAATAACAGCGTTACATTAAATTTCATTAATCTTATATGGCTTTTAGAATTATATATTAGTACATTTTATTAATTCTATATGGCTTTTAGAATTATATATATAGATTAATGTTTTAATTTATTATTTTATAATTTTATATTTAAATTATTTATTTTTAATAGAAAGTATGAAACATTTTAATTTATTTATTAGATTAAAGTAATATTTTTTTTGGTTAGTGTGTTTGTGATTTGTGGAATTAATTTTAAGAAATTGTAAAAAATTGTGACTCATGGATATTTAAGTTGTCAAAATTATCTCTAGACCACACTCAAGTTGGGTCACACCAATCTTAATATAACTAGACCTTAAATTTCAAACCTTAACTATCTTACAAAAAAAACTCTTAAAATCCAATAACACTAGTGAATTCGACCAAATTAAAATAATACTTAATACAATTTACAAACTTTATTTATTAACAAAGTTTTTATATAAAAAAAATAAAAGTTAGGGTAATTAAATTCAAAAATATTCCTTATATTAACTCATGGAGGATAACAAGGACTTCGAGATTGTGACTTTATACAAAAACTTTAGAATTGATCTTCATTAGAAGTTTAATTGAAATTATAATATTCAAAAAATGAGAAATGGAAGGTAGAAAGCTCATTATTAACTTGAAAATAATTATAACCCATGGGGTGTAGAGAAAACAATGATAGGGTGTTATGTTAAGGCACTTTGTGGTGTTAAGGCCAAGGTGATTTTGATGGCTTAGATGCCCGTAGGTCGTAGTTACTCAAACCACAAGTTAAGCCTGCTAGTCATCTTAGGACTCACATAACCCAACAAACAAACAAAAATATAAATTTGTAAACCTTAGGCTATGTCACATAAAAATAAATAAATAAATAAACCTTTAAATGCTTATCACTCTTATTATCTTATATGGTTATGAAGTTTGAGGTCATAACATTTCTAAACAATCTTGAAGAGATATAATGAAAATCCAAAAGTGTTTTAAAATTTGTGATGTAAAAATCAAATAAAATATATCATATCTTATCCTCCTCATAAAAACGATTCTTCCCCTCATTGAGAGCACGACTAAGACTAGGTAATTAATGTACAAAAACAAGATAAATAACATGGAAGACAATAGGCTTTCTAAGATTGCTTCAAACTCCAATCAAAACCATTTACAACTCAAGTGGTATTGGCATAGAGATGCCAAGCCTTGATTAAAGAATTGGTGAATAGAGAAAGAGATGAATTTTCAAAATAATGATAATATTAAATGTGTTTATTACATCTAACTTTAGGGAGCCATTATGTAGCCATAAAAAATTAAAGGAAAAAAGAAAATTAAGATAGTATAAAGAGTTGATCAACAATAATTTATAAGATCAAAATTATCTCTTTGCTTTGACTAATATAAAAGCTAAAACCCACATTGTTAAAATGCAAATAAATTCCCACAGATTTAATAGTGAAACAAGTGTTGCATGGCAGCTTGGTCCCTACCACTTAAGTTAGAAATTATGCTCTAAGAAAAAATTGCATAAAAAATTATAGCCTACATTGGTCAATTCTAAATTGATAGTGGTCAATAGGTAAATGGAACCCTGTAATATTGCTTTGGTAGGAAGTAGAAACTAATAAATTGATATGTGAAGTGGATAAATTAATTTCTTGCTAAGGCACAAGGACTTGCATAAACTTTGGTTTTCGTAAGTAACTCACTTTTGTTTGGAGTTTCAGTGACCTTCGGGCTTTGGTGGAAGGTCTGAGTGGAAACTGACAATCCATGGTTTTAATCATTTGTGTGGTTGGAAATAGTTGGATTTCCAACTAGATGTAAGTGCATGTGTTGTTTAGCGTAAGTGGTGGGTCACAGAGGATTTTTCCGGAAGTAAGTCAGTTTTCCTGTCTGCATTGCCCAAGATGGTGGAATTTCTTGACAACCTTGATTTCAGGGTTTGGTATTGATTGGAGGAACCAAATAAGGCTACTCTAGTATTCTGGCCATCTTCAGAATTTCAGTCCCATTTTTCACTCTGTGAATACCATAGTTTCCCCTCTTCTATTGTTTCGATACATAGCCACTTTTCTGGTATGCCGTCACTCCCTTTTGGCAATGTTCTTTCCTCGGGCTCGGCTATGAATTCTCTCATGCCTTCTGTTAGCATTGGTTTTGATTCCTTTCAAAGTTACCCTCTCCGCTATTTTATTTGGCCTTTGGCTCCTTATGCTTCAATTTTTCTCGCCACTTCTCGCTACATCCTCGCCATTTCTCTTCGATCCTTTCCTCATTTTTTGCCAAAATACTAAAACATCCACTTATGTCATTTATTGCAGCTCTGCCCCCCACAGCAAACCTTGGTAATATCATATAACCTAACGCACTTAATAAACATTGTGCACCCCTTACCTTTCATCACAATCGACTCTTCGCAGTTTTAACTTCCATTCACGTACAATTTATGTATCCTACAAAACCCCCGAAGTGCGACTTGCGGTATTGACTGGGACCCATACTTCCCTTTGATACGCCTTGAATATGTTATAAAACCTTTTATTTATGATACGGGCATCTTTTTATCATATTACCATGACTTAATGAAGTTTTCACTTTCCATTTTGAAAATTCGTTTAAAGGGCCCCACCTACCTTTTCGCATTGCATTTTTGCAAATTTCACTTACCGCATTCACTTCTGTTCCCTCAAAAATTCTGATTTGTGATTTGCAGGTGGCCCCACCATCTGTCATGACACGTCCCTCCATTCACATCACACATCTTACTTCACTAGTTTCAACGTTTAACTCTTGTGTCTCATATCAAAACTTGTGATGTGCGATTTGAGGTATTGTTTGGGCCCCACCTTTCGTCTCATCGCACTTCACCAGTTCCAACATTTAACTCTTGTGTTTCATAATAAAACTTCTGATGCGTGATCTACGATAGGCCCCACTTCATTGCCACATCATCACCCCATCGCAAATCGCATTTTATCCCATTTGTGTCTTAATTTTAAACGCTCTGACCCTAATTTGTGATTGTGATATATGTCTAAAAGGTTTTCTCCTCCTGATTATCATTCATTCTACTCCATGTCTCCCCTATCAATTAAACATTTTTCAAAGGGTTTCTTTGTAATTTCTCATAAAATGAACCTCCGCCATTCTATCCAAAAAAAATTGGGTTTTCCTCCATTACAAAGGGTTTTCCACCTAAGAAGGAAAGAAATAGCGGAACAACGGCAAAGTTTCTCTGAAACAATTTTCTACCACTACTCTCAGCACCGAAGTGTTTCTACAAGGCACCAGGCAACATTCAAGGAATAGCCACACACCATTTTCACTATTGTTTACACTTTTTGTGGAGTTGGTTGCACAAGAACAGAAGAGAATTCTTCCCATAGACTGCCACATCATACAAACCACTTTGAATTGTTAGCCTTGATGTTGTTTATTTTCATTATGTCATAGCACCTTGTATTAAAGTAGTAGGATAAGCCTCATCTCTTGCATGAGATCATAATAACCTTTGGGAAAATGTTTACTCCTTTTGTGGAGATGGCAGTATATTATTTTTGTACATATGTGATAAACTGCTATGTAAAACAGGTTGGTTGGTGATTTTAGAATCTTGGCTCATATGATCAGTACTATTTTCAGTGAATAACATTGAATAAACTTTTGAGGACTCATTATCAATCTGGTGTGTGTATTTTTAATCTTCTCTTATGTTTCCATACCTTATTATATTCAGTGGCCTTGTAATCCCTCATATTGTTATGTGTTTTTATCAGTCTCTTTACATGTTCATGTGTTTTATCAAATTTTATTAGTATCACACAGTGAGCTTTCTTGATGAAATATACATTATGACAGTGTAAAGAGCATCACTTATAACAGTTATCTTACTTGATATTTCAGTCAGAATATTGTAAGTCTAGAAATAGCTTTCTCTTGTTGAAATATTGACAAATTGATACTTGTGTTATTTTCTACCAAAAGCAGTGGATTTCTGCGTTGCAGACCCACTGTTTCTTCTTCCATTTTACCTTCTCTCCCCCTCATAAGCTACAAACTCACTCTTTTGCTACCACATCAGACCCAATACCCTCATTAGTAGAATAGTTGACTTGACTAAAATCTCTTTTCAGTGAATAGGAGTTTAAACCACCTACCAATCTCATAAACCAAATCATTAAATTACCTTAGAGTTTAGGATGTGTATGGTCAGGCACTTGAAGCAGTCTAAGTGTTGATTCTAGAGCCAACACCTTCAATGGGTCGAATCATGAGTGGTAGTAAGGGTTATGCAGTGTCTTCTGTCGAACATGAATATGGTTCTGGTAAGGATGGTTACAGCTCTCTAGAAGCAGATGTAGGCCAATTTTGTGAGGAGTCAGGTGAAGGTATTGAGGCAATAAAGTTATTTAATCCAGGATTGGGTCCATCAAACCTTTTTTATCTCTAGGAGTGGATGTAAATGTTGATAGGGTTGGCAACATGTCACAAAGAGCTTTGGTCAGAAGGCTTTTCTATATCTCTTTCTCTAGAGAGAGCATCCAAAAATGGGTATAAATGGCTTGGTAATTGTAGATAGGGTACTCCACTAAGATCAATGTACTAATGAACGACTAGTTGGCTTTCTATTTTCCCAGGGAAGAGGATTTGAATCCTATTCTTTCAAAACCCTGAATTTTCAGTAAGGGTTTCTTGTGGATCCAAATATGGCACTCGAGTTTCAATCCCTCACATGAGAATCGACAGCTTAAATATTATGGGTTAAACTTCCCAGACTCTTGCTCAAGGTATAGACCAGGGATGTTTTTGTGAAGGTGGTCAATGCTTTAGGAAAATTCATTTATTTTGATAACAAGACGCTGGTGTAGTTTGACAAGAGAATAACATGGATTTTAGTGGAAATGGACATAGAGGTGGGGCTGCCTAAGAAGTTCGTTATCTTTGGGGAAGAAAATGTCTATAATCAAGTCCTAAGCTACTGGAAGGTTCCTTTTAGGTGTCTCTCATGCCATCAAACTGATCACCTTTGAAAATACTACCTCAACTCTCAGAGGGAGAGGAGATCAAAGCTCTGGTTTGTCAACCCTATTGCAGTGAAGGTTTTCAATTTGCGAAAGGCAAAGAGGTACCACTCGGAGGTGTGTCTCAAGAGGTTTGTAGGGCTGAAAGAGGAGGATAATTGGTGTGGTGACAACCAGTCTCATGCGCCAATGCAGTCAAGGTGCTTTAATTTAGAAGGGGATCGTTCTATCTTCCAAGTAGGTGTTATGCAGACAAATCGCTTCTTCGGAAAGAAGCGATCCCTCTAACCCAATGAGTGGGTCTAGTAAGAACCATGACAAAGAATACACGCTTTCCTAGTTTAACATCGAAATAATATGAGAGAGAGAGATGAGCAACCTTACTCCTATGTGCTTGTTTCCTCAATGTCGATGATGATCCTTTCGCTTCCAAGTTCACTCCTCATTATACCTTCTGAGTTCAAATACCTGCAAAAAAGATCATATGACAACAATATCTATATTGTAAAATAATGTTTACAATGATGTAAATTTGATTTCTTATTATTTGTTAAATATAAATTTAATAAATTTATATTAATATTATAAAATAGAAAAAATAATATAATAAAAAATATATATTATAATAAAAATATCTTATTATTTAATAAATCCAACCTCTATATATATGTAATTTTTAAATTTTAAAAATATATTTTATTTAAATTCAAAAAATAAATAATAAATTATATCTTTATTAAATTAAATTTTTTAACACAAAAACGAAATCACTCCTATTAAATTGCAACCTAAATGGTAAAAGCCTTAGAAGGGAAGAAAGAGAGATAGTTATCGAAGATATTACGAGCATATTCTCAAGAATATTACTGGAACTAAAGGCAGAGATTATTCGTGATTCCCCTCTATTAAATTGTTTGCTTTATACGTCATTTTTTTGTTATTCAATTTATTTTATAACTCCAAAATGTTTTTACTGTGTCCATTTCTATGGTTTGGTGCAATGTTTTTGTCAACGGTGAGAATTTTATCACTGGATTTGTGGATGCTACTTTTAGTTAACCGTTCATGATATAAGATTGTATTTGGTTTTATCCACATTATTTTTATTCCAAATTTTATTAAAAGGTGGGCAATTAAATGTAAATTAAAAAAATAGCAGCGTTACATTAAACTTTATTAATCATATATGGTTTTTAGAATCATATATTAGTAAAATAATCATATATATTATTTATATATATATATATATATATATATATATATATATATATATATATATATATATATATATATATATCGGTTCATGCTTTAATTCATATTTTTATATTTAAATTATTTATTTTTAATAGGGAGTATGAAAATTTTCAATTTACAATATATTTTTTTTGTTAGTGTGTTTTTCATTTGTAGAACTAGTTTTAAGAATTGTGACCAATAGATATTTAAACAATTAAAATCACTTCTTGACCACACTCAAGTTGGGTCACACCAACCTTAATATAGCTAGATTTTTTTTGGTGTATCTTCTCATTATTTTAAATTTCAAACCTTAACTATCTTACAAAACAAAACTATTAAAATCCAATAATACTAGTGAATTCGACCAAATTAAAATAATACTTAATACAATTTACGAACTTTATTTATTAACAAAGTTTTTATATATAAAATTAAAGTTGGAATAATTAAATTAAAAAATATTCCCTATATTAACTCATGGAGGATAACAAGGACTTCGAGAATGTGACTCTATACAAATACTTTAGAATTGGTCTTCATTAGAAGTTTAATTGAAATTATAATATTTCAAAAATGAGAAATGGAAGGTAGAAAGCTTATTATTAACTTGAAAACAATTATAGCCCATGGGGTGTAGAGCAAACGATGACAGGGTGTTATGTTAAGGGACTTTGTGGTGTTAAGTTCACCGGTTTGAAACTTCGTGGGAAAAAATCCAACCATGCTAAGGGTTGGTGTGGCCCAAGGCGGGCGCGATCACCAAGTGATTTTGACGGCTTAGATGCCCCTTCATCGCAGTTACTCAAGCCACAAGTTAAGCTTGCTAGTCATCTCAGGACTCACATAACCTAACAAACAAACAAAATTATAAATTTGTAAACCTTAGGTTATGCCACATAAATAAAAATAAAAACAAAAATCTTTTAATGCTTGTCACTCTTATTATCTAATATGGTTATGAAGTTTAAGGTCATAACATTTCTAAACAATCTTGAAGAGATATAATGCAAATCCAAAAGTGTTATAAAATTTGTGATGTAAAAATCAAAGACAATACATCTTATCTTATCCTCCTCATAAAAGCAATTCTTTCCCTCATTGAGAGAACAATTAAGACTAGGTACTTAATGTACAAAAACAAGATAAATAACATGGAAGACAATAGGCTTTCTAAGATTGCTTCAAACTCCAATCAAAGCCATTTATAACTCAAGTGGTGTTGGCATAAAGATGCCAAGTCTTGATTAAATAATTGGAGAATATAGAAAGAGATGCCTTTTCAAAATAATGATAATATTAAATGTGTTTATTACATCTAATTTTAGGGAGGCATTATGTAGCCATAAAAAATTAAAGGAAAAAAGAAAATTAAGATAATATAAAGAGGTGATCAACCACAATTTATAAGATCAAAAGTATATCTTTTCTTTGACTAATATAAAAGCTAAAACCTATATTGTTAAAATGCAAATAAATTCCCACAAATCTAATAGTGAAACAAGTGTAGCATGGTAGCTTGGTCCCTACCACTCAAGTTAGAAATTATGCTCTAAGAAAAAATTGCATAAAAATCTATAGCCTAGATTGGTCAATTCTAAATTGATAATGGTCAATAGGTAAATGGAATCTTATAATATTGCTTTGGTAGGAAGTAGAAACTAATAGATTGAGATGTGAAGTGGATAAATTAATTGCTTGCTAAGGCACAAGGACTTGCATAAATTTTGGTTTTCGTAAGTTACTCGCTATTATTTGGAATTCCAACGACCTTCAGGCTTTGGTGGGAGGTTTGAGTGGAAACTAAAAATCCATGGTTTTAATGTTTGTGGGTTTGAAAATAGTTGGTTTTCCACCTAGATGTAAGTGCATGTGTTGTGTAGCGTAAGTGGTGGGTCGCAGAGGATTTTTCCAAAAGTAGGTCAATTGTCCTGTCTACACTACCCAAGATGGTGGAATTTCCTAACAGCCTTGATTTCAGAGTTTGGTCTAAAAATTAGGAACCAAATGAGGCTACTTTAGTATTCCAGCCATCTTCAAAATTCCAGTCCCATTTTTCACTCTGTGAAGACCATAGTTTCCCCTCTTATGTTGTTTCGAGACATAGACACTTTTTTGGTAAGTCATCACTCCCTTTTGGTGATGCTTTTTCCTCGGGCTCGGTTATGAATGCTCTCGTGCCTTAGGTGGTTTGAATCATGAGTGGTAGTAAGGGTTATGCAGTGTCCGTTGTCGAGCATAATTCTAGTTCTGATAAGGATGGTTGCAACTCTCCAGAAGCAGACGTAGGTCAATTTTGTGAGGAGGCAGGTGAAGGTATTGAGGCACTAAAGTTAGTTAATCCGGGATTGTGTGGAGAGGCGGCTAAAGAAGGAGAAGGTAAAAATCGATACAATTTAGGTCCATCAAGCCTTTTTGTCTCTAGGAGTGTATGTGAATGTCGATAGGATTGGAAACATGTCACATAAGGCTTTGGTTGGAAGGCTTTTCTATATTTATTTCTCTTGGGAGAGGATCCAAAAATTGGCATAAATGGCTTGGAAACTGTAGATAGGGTAATCCCCTAAGATTAATCTACTAATGAATTATTGGTTGGCTTTCCATTTTCTCAAGGAAGAGGATTTGAATCTTATTCTTTCAAAATCCTAGATTTTCTATAAGGGTTTCTTGTGGATCCAAAGATGGCACTCGAGTTTCAATCCCTCCCATGAGAATGCACGGCTTAAATATTTCTAGGTTAAACTTCCCAGACTCTTGCTTGAGCTCTAGACCAAGGATGTTTTTGTGAAGGTGACCAATGATTTAGGGAAATTCATTTATTTTGATAACAAGGCATTGGTGTAGTTTGACAAGAGAATAACATGGATTTAGTGGGAATGGACTTAGAGGTGTGGTTGCCTGAGGTGTTTGTTATCTCTTGGGGAGAAAAAGTCTATAATCAGGTCCTATACTACTAGAAGGTTCCTTTTATGTGTCTCTCATGCCATCAAATTGGTCACCTTTGAAAACACTTCCTCAAATCTCGGAGGGAGAGGAGATCAAAGCCCTGCTCTATCAACCCTATTGCAGTGGAGGTTTTCAATTTGGGAAAGGCAATGAGGTACCACTCAGAGGTGTGTCTCAAGAGTTCTGTGGGGATGAAAGAGGAAGAGAATCGGTGTGGTGTCAGCTAGTCTCATGCGCCAATGTAGTCAGGGTTCTCTAATTCATAAGGGGATCATTCTATCTTCCAAGTAGGTGTCTCTTGCCCTTGGCCTCTGCCTCATTGAAGAAGGACGTTAGGGATTCCTCTCAAGGAACGTAGCCATCAGGTTTGGCCTCAAACATTTTTTCTAACCAGGTAAGCCCCTTTGAAGACACTTTGATTATGTCCTTATCTCTTGAGGAGCTCCTTATGCTTTATGATCTTAGTATGTCGTCTTTGAAGAAAAATGTTATTTCTGCTTCACGTGAAAGTATGTTAAAATAATTTATTTATTTTATGGGTCTCAAATCGGTGATGGATGGCCCATTAGTATCGCACTTTGTTGTACGGATTATATTGGCTCCTAATTCAATCTGTTAAGGCCCCTCCATTTCTTGTCAGCCTTCTCCTCTTGTGCATGAACTCCCTGTTGTGAATCCTATAACCAAGGATGTCTCCTCTTCGCCATTTGTGGGTGATTTTGGAAATAAGGTTGGTTCTCTAAGTACTTTGGTTCTGATCCATGTGGATATTGGTGGCCACCCGCCTATTCCACCTGGACCTCTAGTTAGTTTCATTAGTTTCCTTGTTTAGAGAACAATTTACTATTTTTAGTTGTTTTTCAAGTATTGAACTTACAAAGTTGTTTTTACCCCCTAAAAGGTGTTTTTTTAGGGTCCACAATAGGTTCTATGGGCTTGTTAGAAATCTTGTATTACTGGGAGAGATATTTCTAACGAGGTATCGTATGTGCCAAACGGAGATCATATGACCAAGTTACGACCCTGGGAAGTTGGTTGCCCAAATAACCCCAACGAGACCCGCAAAATCTTTCCATTCCATCTCATAGGGTATTGTTTTTGGTTGTTTAGGGTTTCCCTTTGACGTTCAATAATAAAAAGGCCCTTGAGCCTCATTGTAACATAGTTCAAAAGCATGTTTGCACCACATATTTTCTCAGAGATAAGCTACCATCACCTGAGCTAGTTATCTCCATTTTGCATATGTAAGCATAATACAATTATTTGGTATTAATGAAACGAGAATTTATTTCTAATGCATCTTTGGTTTATGTTTATTTCTGTATTATGTTATGTTCCTGCATAAGTTTGGATCAATAGAATCAAAGCAAAATTCTCTTTCTCTTTTTGTATTTTCATGTGCCCAACGAGGTCGGGGTATAAGGAGTTAGAGCTCAAACTGGTTGAACCTTTTCAAGACCAACCTCACAAACCCAAACTTCCACCCATGGCAGAAGAAAAGAAATATAAGGGAGCAGGAGATCCTTTCAAAATATTACTCGAAGAAGCCCTCGAGTGAAAAAGGAACAAGATGATAGAAAACTTCGCCCAGATCCTTTGGCAGATGCCCACAAGCAACGTGTCCTCATATGACAACCACTCTAGAGGCGCCACTCCCTTCAAGGTATAAGTCAGATTTTACATTCCCATATTTTAAGTCCATATAGATGCAAACGTCATAGATAGATGGTTAAATATGTTGGAAGGATATTTTTCTATTCATGATTTTTCCAATCGGGAAAATATTACTTTGGCACTCCTCAAAGTCACCCCCCATGTCAAGGACTAGTGGGAATCCTACTGTGAATAGAGGGATGAGAGAGAACCCTCACTGTTTTCAGCAGCACCCACTTGGAATTCTCTCTAAGATGTCATCAAGGAACAATATTACCACGTGGCAAGCTATGAGGACAAATACATACAATAGATGATGTTGTGGTAGCAAAGGGATCAAGATGTGCATGAGATGATGAAATCCTCCCATCGGCTCCAAAAATACAAGAAGGTATCGACTCTTGTATAAACACTTGTATCGACTAGTGGAAACCTAGCATTGAAGCATGGAGTAGCGGCATCACCACCTGGATCGACCGACTATCGGCGGCTAAGACTCCTGGATTGAAACCTGGATTGCGCCTACCAGCTGGTGCAGAAGTCGTAACAAGGTAGCTGTAGGGTAACCTGTGGGCTTTTTGGTCATAAATTCTTGAGGTATCCATCGTAAAAAAAACTAGATTCATAGAGAGTTTGCCTTTGTGTGGAAACGAGAATCTTCAAAAAAAAATAAGTGAATGGTTTAGTTAATGCTCCATATTGTGCGCACAAATTTGTGTATCAAAGATTCGGAAAAACGTCTAGTGCTCGAGTACCGCAGTTTCTTTCACACATAAATTTAAGAGGAAATGGAGTTCCTAGACATCTCCTCACTTTTTGCAGCATACCGCTATGCTTCCAAGATTGAGCATAAATTCAAGCAGAAGAAGTGATACTTTAGATATGTTAACCCAAAGCAGAGCAAAGGGTAGAGTCAGGCTGCAACCCCCTAGGACAAATTCTCAAAGCTGCAAGCCAAGAATGACAAGAAGGCGAAGAAGGACACCAACAAGTGGTGTGAGTTCCATAAAACTCCCACTTACAACAAAAACAAATGTAGTGCAAAGCAGGCGTTGGTGGTTGAGCTGAAAGACTCAGAGACGAATGCATGCTCTGATTCTAAGAGAGAACCCAACAAGGGAACTCACAAGGGAAAGCATATCATTTATGCATAACCCACTACAATTGTAGCCGCCACCAAGCTCAAAAAGGCATCCATAGGAGGGGGAATTCCTCTTTCACTTGTAAATATGGGTAAAGGTTTCGTTGGTATATTTCATCATTGACATTGGGAGCCATAAGAAAATGATCTCAACTGAGGTTTTTAAGAGATTTAATCTACAAACAATGTCACACCCACAGTCGTACACCATCGGGTGGCTCCACAAAGGGTGAGATATTTGTGTCATCCAACAGTGTCACTTGCCTTACAACATCAATCCCTTTGTAGATAAGGTATTGTGCATTGTTTCCCCTCTTGAAGTTTATGATGTTTTATTAGGTTAGCCATACTTATGGAAACATCATTTTGTATATGAATACAAACCCCATTCTGTTATTATTACTTTGGTTCAGAATTTGTATAGGATACCATAGGTAGCGCCACCTACCATCTTTTCTTTAATATTTTCTAAACAATGCAGTAAGATAATTTCCCAAACCAGGAAAAAAATTTTCCTTATGATTCACCCTTATAACAAGAGGAATATTGTGGCCACATCGACAACCTCCAAACAGGGCTCCTTCGCATGGTAGCAGTAGATGGACAAGGTCATGGAGGAGTATAGGGACATATTCACCTCACCCACAGGGGTACCCCTACACTGTCAGTTCAAGCACTCTATCTATCTGACCCCAAGCACGTCGCTACCAAATGAAATGATATACCGATGATCTATTCTTGAGAACGATGAAATCAAGAGACATATTCAGGAGATATTGCATCAAGCTCCTTACCCTGTGGGAGCTCGATCATGTTTGTACAAAAGAAGGACAAAACTTGGAGGATTTGTATTGACTATCAATCATTGTCTAGAATAGGTATCTAATCCCATGAATCGATGACCTTTTGGACCAGCACAAGGGGGAAAAATATTTTTTCGAGATTGACTTGAATTCTGGTTACCACTAGGTACCAATCGAACCCTATGATGTGTGGAACACTACCTTCAAATACAAGGAGGGAATTTTCAAATGGGTTGCCATGCCTTTCAGGTTAAAAAATTCCCCGACAACCTTCATGAGGCTGATGGACAAAATATTGAGGCTTGTCACCAACTTGTTCGTGGTAGTATATTTGGATGACATCCTAATCTTCAATCAAAGTTGGGAAGATCACCTACACCATATTTGAGAGGTCCTCGAAACCCTATGAAAACACAATTTGTGTGCCAATTTGGAGAAATGAACTTTTGGCATGAACCAGGTTTAATATGGGGTACATCATTAATGAGCGGGGTGTGCATGTCGACCCAGCCAAGATACAAGTCATTCAGGATTAGTCAGCCCCAACCACTATAACATAACTCCATAAATTTCTAGGTATTTCCAATTTCTACAGCAGGTTCGTGTTAGGTTTCTCTCATATCAATTAAACTTTGAGTCAAGTAACCAAGGGCGAAGCGAAAGCAAAGTTCTTTTGGTCTGAATCCCAGCATAAGGTGTTTTTCAAGTTGAAGCATCGCCTATACTCTGCATCGATGCTCACATTACTATACCTACAGAAACCATTTGAGATTGCGACAGATGCCTCTGACTCTGATATTTCCACAATTCTTCCTCAATGGGGGCATCCAGTGGCATATCAGAGTGAGACACTTTCAGACACAGTATGAAAGTATCCCACCTATGACAAAGAGATGTATTCCATTGTGCAGGCCCGCGGACAGTGGAAGCATTACATTATGGGGAAGGAAATTACCATCCACATAGAACACCAACCCTTGGATTTCATACAGACACAAGGAAAGTTGCGGAACAATTGCCATTAGAAATGGTCCACATACCTGCAACAGTTCCATTTGAACATTAAGTACAAGAATGGAAGAACCAATAATGTTGTAGACTGCCTCAGTCGATCGTTGGTCATGGCGCTGACCATTGTGCTCGACTCTTGTGGACACAAGACTTCGGAATGGCCACAAATTTACAGACTTTCCATACTTTCACTCCCAGGATGCGCTATTATGCCACCTAGGACATGTAATACCCTCCTCCCACATTTACCCTAGCTAACCAGTCCATCGGGGTAAACATGTGATGAAGAGTCACTATGATATGATTCAACTCCCCATGTACAATTAAGGAAGTGGAACTTACAAGACGAGACCAATCTGACCTTCCTCAAAGACTACAAAACCTTCAAGAGCCAACCAACCCCTAAGAAATTTTTTTGTTTTGTTGAACTAGGCCTCCAGTCACACCCTTGAAAATCCCTCCATGCTACTGAAACCATCCAGTCGCATGCACAACAAGGCATTCATGTGATTGCAGCATTTTTCAGGCAGTTTCGTGCCAGGGCCCCAAATTCTAAGCCACTTTTTCAAGGCTATGACTCAGGCCTCTGCCCAGAAATTCATGAAACTTCCAAAAATGATAAATAAAAATTAAATAATTCTACTAATGCAAACACTTGAGAAATTAATTGACCTGACCCCTACCATCCATGACAGAAATTTCATCAAACATATCACAAAAATTCAATGTACAGGTCATAATTACACATTTGAGAATAGGGGTCTCATACTTATTTGAGAATAATCAAGAAGTATTGATGCCTCCTCATAATAGATGCGAGATCACCTATTATGTCATACATTCATTAAAATTTTATCTACTAATCAAAACATGATGAGAGCCATAACTCAACTTTTTCATAAACCATGCTTATAAAAAACATATATCCAAGAGACAAACAATTACAAAACAACCATTAATATCAAATAATAACAAGTACATTTATCCATAAAATACAAGAGGAAAAAAATCTCTTATTAACATATTCAAAATGCAACCAGGTAAGGACTTCCACATACCACCCGACCATAGATTGAGTTGAACCAAATATTCCATTCATCCAATCACCCTCGTGCCCTATTTTAAGCATGAATGAGGGATCTCATGGAATAAACCAGACAAAACCAAACCAAGGCTTCTAGAGGAAAAACCACCTCAACCCTCAACTTATGATTCCACCTCATGGTCGTACATCACTAACCATCACCGGATTGGTCTCTACCTAAGATTTCTGGGGCTCCAGAGCATTTGTTCCAACCAATGCTTCCAGGATTAGTAACTCAACCCATAACTACTGTCGAGCTCCAGAGTGTTTTTCCAACCAAAGCTTCCAGGACTAGTAACTCAACCCACCAAGGGCTTCCAGAGCATTTGTCCAGCCAAGGCCTCCAGGACTAGTAACTCAACCCAAGTTATTACAGGGCTTCCAGAGCGTTTGTCCAACCAAGGCTTCGAGGAACTAGTAACTTAATCTACAGCCATAAGGAGCATTAGCACCATCCAGAAAACAAAGGTAAACCCACAACGCCATGTCTATCTATGAAATGACAAGGCTAGGAAAAACCATTTTCAATAGAGTAAATCCCCCATGCCAATGGCATATCATAACCAAGAAACCACATGCATGTGCAATGCATGCCAATACTAGCAATGAAATCATACATGCAACTCGATACCTACAAGAAAAACCCAATGTAGCTACCGATCCCACTATCCTCGCGCACTTTCCTA
Organism: Pinus albicaulis; assembly: GCA_034641835.2. Classification (NCBI taxonomy): domain Eukaryota; kingdom Viridiplantae; phylum Streptophyta; class Pinopsida; order Pinales; family Pinaceae; genus Pinus; species Pinus albicaulis. Next base: position 961,713,150 of record CM076581.1, on the reverse strand, counting down.
CTTTTTCTTTGCCTTATTGCTCTAAATCCAAAGTATGCCACACTCCTCCAAGAGTGATCCGAGAAAACTCTGTGTCTAAGAGTATGAGAGAGAGGGAGAGAGAGAGAGAGATCTCCAAGCTAAAATTGACAAAAAGCCATGAACTGATCCTCAGAAGGCTTTTTATTAATGAGGCCTCTATTTTCTTCATTTTCTATTATTTTCCTTCAATTTCCTCCTCACATGAAACATGTGACCTTTCACCTTCCTTTTCTCCTAATTTCCATTATTTTCATAAATAAAATGCCAATAAATGCATCATGCCTTTTCAAAGCCTTTTCCATTTCCTTTGCCAATTTCCATAGCCATTAATTAATCACAAGTGATCCTCGTCACTTATGTTTTTTTCCAACATTTAGCTTGGAATATGTGTCCCATGACCTCGGTTTTTATTTTTCCTTTATCAATTTTTTTTACATGGATTTTTTACCAGGGTTGTTATAGGACACCTTTGTGTTCCTTTAAGTGAGAGTGCCAACATTATTTGGAAGGTGCACTAAAATTTAGTTGTTGGACATTTTTGGGTAGAAAAGATAGCGGCAATGTTGCAGAAGTATTTTTATTGGCCAAACCTTTGACAAGATATTGGGAAGTACATCAGATCTTCCATTGCCCGCGTCATTTCCAAACCTAGAATCAAGAATCAAGGCATGTATACTCCTCTGCTTACTCCTATATTTCCTTGGGAACCCATCTCCATGGATTACATGTTGGTCCTTCCTTCTACCAAGCATGGAAATGATTGTGCTTTTGTGGTCGTCGACGGATTCTCCAAGATTGCAATTATGGCGGCCAACAAGAAGAGTATCACTACAGAAGTCACTACCAAACTCTTCTTTTCATGAGTGTGGGTTCACTTTGGGATCCTACAATGCATTATATTAGATTGGGACAGCGGGTTCATAAGTTCATTCTGGTCAAGCCTTTGGTTGTTGTTAGATACCAAGCTCACTAAGTCCATGACCTTCCACACCCAAAGTGATGGCCAGACAGAGGTCGTCAATAGGATGATTGTGCACATCCTGCACATGTACAAATTGAAGCACATGGGACTAAATCATCCCCTATGTCTAGCACAACTACAACTCAACTCGACATAACCCCTTTCATATGGGACTAGGATTCCAGCCACTATGTCCCATTGATGTTGCCATACCACTTGCAGCTACTCAAGAAAATTCATCTCATGTATAGTATAAAGTTGACAGAGCTAACAACTTCACTGAATGCATTCAAAACATCCACCAATAGTTCCATGACATGTTGGACAGAGCAAATTCTAAGTACAAACATCACCATGACCAACATCGGGTGCCACACTAGTTTCAGGTGGGCAAAAACATTTAGTTACATTTGCAGAAGGAGTGCCTCGCTAGGACCTACCACACACCATCACTAAGGTTGAAGGGGAAAATGCCTTCGATATCAGCATTTCACCATTCCTTGGCCTACACACAGTATTCAATGTGGATCGGCTACGACCATACATTCCCCCATTGTTTGACACATCAGACATTGTTGAGCAGTTGACACCAACAGAGCTCAACCCAAGTTGCATCAAACAGGCCACAACTGATAGGATCATGGACACACAGATTCAGAAAACTCATGAGCAGAGGATCTAGCTATATCGAGTTCTCAAATCCAGCCATTTCCTTCACCAGGGAAAGTGGCTCACAAGGGACTAGGTTCAACAGAATTTCCTCACCTCATGGAGGTTCTGCACGCAATGGGTACCATTGCTTCCTAAAAGGCAAGGGCTAATCCAAGTGGATATCGATGGCCACCCACCTGTTCCACTTGGACCTCTAGTCAGTTTCATCATTTTCCTTGTTTATAGCACAATTTACTATTTTTAGCAGTTTTTTGGGTCCTCAACTTTTGGAGTTGTTTTGACCCCCTAAATAGTGTTTTTTTTTAGATCCATAGTAGGTTGGAGCCACAAATATTGAATTGCTCGAAGATATATTTATAAAGAAGTATCGTACTTGCAAAATTGAGATCATATAATCTCCTCCATGTATTCTCCATGTAATCTGCATATCGTACTTGCCAAGTGAGGAAACTTTATATTTTAAAGACTTAAGAAGAAACATGGAGGATAAAAAGCAGGGAAAATTGTATTTCATGCGGATATGGAAATTCTAAGTTTTTCCACAGACATGCAAGCTTTAGAAGGATGAACAATGCCATTTAGGATATTTGGGATGTGAATGGTCATGTGGAGTCATCTCAATCATGCCCTAAAAGGGTTTTTGTGATTCATTTCACCTTCGAGTTCAAATAAACTGCCACAAATAATTTATTAGAATAGATGAAGGTTCTTCAAAAATTCCCAATTCTTGTAAGAAGAGGAATTTTCTTATATTGGAAGGTGGATCTCTATGGAAGAGCTTGAAGAAACATTGAAATTTTGTGCTAGGGACAAAAGTCCTGAGCCCAATGGGTGGATGGATGAATTCTTCTCTCACTTATAGGAGGATACCTTCTCAAAGCACTAAATGAATCAAGGATTAAGGACAGAGTTAACAGTTGAATAAATACCACATATCTAACTTCGATTAAAAAATCCTCCAAGCCATGTAATTTGACTTGTTTAGACCATTCTCTCTATGTAACTTGGTATATAAAATCGTATCCAAAACTATTGCAAGAATATTGAAGGAGAAAATGGTTGAAGTCATTTATGTAGAACAACTTAGATTCCTGCATGGTAGACAGGTCCATGAGGTAATCAAAACAGCCCAGGATTCCATGCACTCTATCAAATATAAATGGCTAGAAGCCCTAGTTTTCAAATTGGACATGGTCAAAGCTTACGATAGGGTAAATTAGGATTACTTAAGGCTTATATAGATCCAAATGAAGTTGGGGCATTTGGTCACTAGCTAGATCATGGGTTGTGTGCCTTTGGAAATTTTGTTTTTTAGTCAATGACTCTCCTATGGAATTTTTTCATAGCTCAAGGGACCTCATAAAGGGATTCCCTCTGTCACGCCTTCTCTTTTTGATTATCGTTGAATGCCTTAGTGTATTGATCCTCAAAGAAAAAAGTAATACAAGATAAAATATATTCAGGTATCTCCCTCCCATATCATTACCCACTTACTCTTTGTAGACAATGTGCTCATGTTGGGAGAAGGATCGGTGAAAGAATGATAGGCTTATAAAAGGATAATCTCCACCTTCTGCCAAGCATCTGGAATGGAAGTTAGTTCACACAAGTCAAATTTTTATGAACATTGTATTATAGCCTTTGTCTTAACTGTTGAAATTTGCAACAAGAAAAATTGAAAATGGCATCCATAAATTGAAACCATAAAATGGCACCCAAAAATGGTACCATATGAGGCTTTTGATCTAATTTTCCCTTAATTAAATTGAAAGAAAAATTGTAATTTCATCTCATGATTCCTTGTACTAATTAAATGAGTCAAGAAGACTTAGTTAGCTTAGGAAATTTGAATTATAGGTCAAATAGGAGGCGTGAAAAGGTATTTTATATTTTTAGGGGGTCCAGATATAGTATTTGTGCGTTGTATTTAGTTAACTCAATTAATTGAGTTAAAATCAGTTTAACTAGTTCTAACTGAGTGATGAGCTAGAGATAGGTCTAGTGAATTAAATCACAAGTAGTGATCAATCATTTAACTGATAATTCACTATAAATAGTTGTTGCATGTTAGTTCTAGGAAGGCTCAGTTGAGACTGAGGTTAAAGGGAAGAGATCTATCGGTTGTATTATTAGAAATTTGTACAAGTCATGCATGAGGTCATCGGGAAGGCCTTGAAGGATTGCACAATAATTAATTGGTAATTTCATAATTGATAGGGGCTCAATTAGCCCAAGAATGTGTAAGCAAGGCAGGCCAGGGAGAGGCAAGAAAAAGGTTAAATACTTGACCGATTTTGCTTAGATTGCAAGCCAGATCCGAGCTATATCAGAGTGAGACAATCAAGAGAGTGCACGAAGTTTCTCAGTGGAGGAATAGCATTGTATTTTTTCATGATCTTGACCATATTAAATATAGATATAGAGGGGTTTTGAGCAGTTTCTTTCCCTAGATACATCTTTTGTTGTGAAATTTATTGTTTCTTTCTCTTACTTATATGTGATTATGCGATCTTTTTTTGTTTCCACAAATTGTAGGAAGGATTTAGTATCTTGTTTTAGTATATTATAAGATCAGATTGAATGTCATTGGTAGATTTTATACATGGTATCAAAGCACTAGGAATCACAATAGAAGAGAATAAATTGAGTTTGTTTTGAACAGGTTCAAATTTGCAGATTTATTCTTCAGGATCAAGTAGTAGATCAAGATGTCTTTCAATGACTTGAGACTCGAATATGCCCTTGAGGGAAATTCGAATAACATATCATGGAAGGACAAGATGGAGGCAGTGCTAGAAGAAAATGGACTAAAGGAATTTATAGACAGTGATATTCCATGCTTGCAGTATCATATGCTCAACTTCTTGATGCATGGAAGAAAAAGGTAGCAAAGGCGAGAAGGATCTTGTTTGAGGGAGTTTTAGATCATATTGTCTTGAGTCTCCATGGGAAGGTGACTCCACATGCTATGTTGAAGCCCTTGAAAAATATTTTTTTGAATAGAAGCGACCATAGGAATTTGGTGTTGAAATATAAGCTCAGAAAGATCAAGATGGAGGAGGGAGAGATGATACCAACATACTTGAGGAAGTTCACTCAATGTCGAGATAATATTGGAAGTGTTGATGTGACAGTAGCCCAGGATGATTTGGTAAGCCTAGCTCTTCCAGGCCTTCTGAAGAGCTGGCGTAGTTACCAGGACTCTGTGAATGGGAGGGAGAAGCTACCAGACTGGGATTGTTTGTGTTCTGACTTGGTAATAGAAGAGATAAGGCAAAGCACCAGAGATGCGACTTCTGGCAAAGAAAAAGAATATTTTTCATTGGTTGGAAAAGAAATAAATCCAAGGGAAATAATTCCCAAGGCAAAGAGGGAAAGAGAGACCTGTCCAAGATCAAGTGCTTTCACTGTCACGTGCACTGGCAGCATGCCTTGAACTATCCATAGAAGAAGGCAAGCAAGAAGGAGCCTGCAGTTGCAGCGGGTGAAGCGCTAGCTTCACAGTTCGAGCTTGATTTTAATCTCATTGCATGCATGTACAACACTGTAATTGGATGCATGTTTTATTTAGATAGTGATGCCTCATTCCATATGATGGGGAATAGATATATCTTCAATGACTTGGAGAGGAAGGACCTCCAGCAAAACATAGAGTTTGGAGATAAAGGGAGGTATAGTGAGACTAACGTAGGTACAATTACCTTTCAGAGGGAGTTAGGATCCCCTCTCAGACTCACAAATGTTTTGTATGTTCCAAGACTAAAGAAGAATCTTATCTCCATAGCGGTATTTGGAGACCATGGTTATGATGTCATATTTAGAAAAGGAAAGTTGTTCCTTAGACACATCACCACGGGACGGGTGAAACAGATCGGTGTAAGATTCAAGAACCTATATGCTCTTGAGGTCGAGGATGCATGAAAAGCTTTAAGGAGCAAAGCAGAGGTTAGTGACTTGGTGGTTGATAGGGAGCACAAATTACCTCTCAACATGCAACCTCAGAAGCAATCTCAGAAGGTTGTGGAGCCGCCACAATTGGAGAAGAAGAGAGGAGACCGAGTGGAGGCATCCACTCAAGCAGAGACCTCTAGTATGGGAAAATTTCGAGCTAGATGGACAGAGGGAGCACATGCAGATATGCCTCTAGGTGAGAGGTGGGGAAATGTTCATATATAATCCCAAGAGAAGAAATTTGGGCAGGAACATTTGAGATGGCTTGTCTCATGGATCGAACCTAGCTACGAGGAGCCCACGATACACAGTTGTAGGAAGGATTAGTTAGATTGATGCATTCAGATGTCAAGAAGACAGAAATCAAAGTGAAAGATGTCAGATACTGGAGTGCAGATCAGATTTGGTAGCAATGCAAAGGGCATAGATGTAAATTCAGCAGCAGCGCAGAGTTTCTAGTAGACAGTGCAATAGTCAATAACAATGAGAGAATCTGATGACATATGCATCATATTGATTTAGTTTTTTGGAGGCTATTCAGTTTCAGGAGTTGCAGGAGCAAACAACACTAGATAATTGTTGCATGCAAAACATTCCAAAGGTAATGGGTCTGGATAGATTGAATTCCTTTCTTGTGGAGAGGTAGTGTTGAAATTTGCAACAAGAAACATTGAAAATGGCAACTCGAAATGGAAACCATAAAATGACACCCAGAAATGGTACCATATGAGGCTTTTTATTTAATTTTCCCTTAATTAAATTGAAAGAAAAGTGTAATTTCATCTCATGACAACTTGTATTAGGTAATTGAGTCAGGAAGACTTAGTAGCTTAGGAAATTCGAGTTCGATGTCAAAGAGGAGGCATGCAAAGGGATTTTCTATTTTTAGGGGGTCCATATATAGTTATTTGTGAGTTGTAATTAGTTAACTCAATTAATTGAGTTAAAATAAGTTTGACTAGTTCTAACTAAGTGATGAGCTAGAGATAGGTCCAATGAATTAAATTGGATTTAATTCACAAGTAGTGATCAATCAGTTAACTGGTCATTTTCTATAAATAGTTGTTGCATGTCAATTATAAGGAAGGCCCAATTGATATTGAGGTTAAACGGAAGAGATCTATCAGTTGTACTATTAGAAAATTGTACAAGTCATGCATGAGGTCATCGAGAAGGCCTTGAAGGATTGTGAAATCATTAATTGGGAATTTCCTAATTAATAGGGGCTAAATTAGCCCAAGAATATGTAAGCAAGGCAGGCCAGGTAGAGGCAAGCAAAAGGTTAAATTCTTGACCAATTTTTATTAAATTGCAAGCTAGATCCGAGCTAAATCAAAGTGAGATAGTCAGCAGAGTGCAGGAAGTTTCTTAGTGGAGGAATAGCATTGTATTGTTTCATGATCTTGACCATATGAAATATAGAGATAGAGGGGTTTTGAGCAGTTTCTTTCCCCAGATACATCTTGTGTTGTGTGATCGATTGTTTCTTTCTCTTGCTTATATGTGATTGTGCGATCGTGTTTTGTTTCCGCAAATTGTAGGAAGGATTCAGTATCTTATTTTAGTATATTATAAGATTAGATTGAATCTTGTTGGTAGATTTTCTACATTAACATAGATATCATCCATGTGTCCATATAAAGTGGATTATTTGGACCTAGGACTCAAATATTTAGGGTTCTGGTTAAAACCTAACATCTACAAGAAGGAGGATTAGTTGTGTTTGGTTAGGAAAGTGGAACAGAAAATTGGTTGAGGGTGCTACAGGTGCTTGTCGTTAGGAGGACACCTAGTTCTAGTCAAAGAAATGCTAGAAGGAATTCTAGTATATTGGTTGAGCTTGGTAAAGGTCCCTTCTTTTATTTTTAATAGAATTAGATAAATAATGTTTTGCTTTTTGTGGCCAGGAAAGAAAGAAAAATAAAAAATTCACCTTGCTAGTTGGGAGCCTCTATCTAAGCCCAATTGCATGGGAGGATGGGGCCAAAAAAAAATATTCTGGTTTGGTAAATCATTGGCTCTAAAGAATATCTAAGGGGATTTATTAAACAATGGGCTATGGAGCTAACTAGTTAAAGAAAAATATATTTAAAAATCCTATTTTGTTGACTGGATTAGATCATCAATATCTAAATTGGTGCATACATGCTCTTTGGTTTGGAGGGGTTTGATGTCATCCTTCCCTTATATTTTCAAATGGATTGTTTGGAAGGTAGGGAATGGATGTCATGTCATGTCAAGAAAATATCCCTTTCTAGGGAGTGCATAATCTTTAACACTTTCTCAACCGCTAATAGATCTCCTTAATTCCAAGGGTCTCTATCTTTTGGCCCAAGCTAGCTTCTCTTTCTGCTTAAATTTCTCCCAGGGACATTGGATTAGCTCAAGAAATCTAGAATTACAAGGGAGACATGTTACAGAATGGGACAATTTTATTGATAACCTGTGTAAAAATGGGGTTTTCCTTTCACGGGAATATGATAAACTAGTTTGGGCTTGGAACAAAGGAACAAGAGTGGTGGCTAGTTCAACATATGAGGCTATATGAAGTGCTTTGTGCACTATAAGGAAAATACCTTCTAGCAAAGGTTATAACAGAGGTTTTTAGCGTTATAAAAATGGAAAAAAAAATCAAAAAAACTTCTGCTAAAACATTCGTTCGGGATAATAGAGGTTTCAACGAAACTTCAGTACAAATAAAAAAATCGAGGCAATCAGAGGTTCTAGCGGATATTTTTTCAGTGTGCTTAATGGAACAAGTAGCACCAGTGCACTACATACATAAAAGCATCGAGCGACATACATAACAAAAATTACCAAGGCGATGAATGCAAATAATACCAGTGCATATATATACCGCATCGGTGCTAAGAGATACAAAATCCCTATGGCATTATTTTAAGGAATGACATTGGGACACGCAAAAAATAATTTTTGTGTCGACGCTTAGACCTCACATCATTTGGATTAGGTGCCCCATCCAGAGTATCGGTGTTGGCGAGAGAACAGGTCTCACAGAGAAGACCTGGGTTCTAATTAAGGGCCAACAAGGTTTTCCGTCGTAGTCTAGGTTCACGCCGGCATGCCGCGACCTTACTATGGTAGGGAGTCGCTCGGTATCACAACAAAAACAACATCGATAAGGTTGAATCAAAGTTACGTTAGGAGTCTAACACAGCCGCAATACAATGTTCCCTAACATATATCTCTCATAAATGCATTCAGAATTGCAATAAATAAAATTTTAAAAGTGCTTTCAAAACCATTCATTCAAAACCCATAACAGATACTCAAAACAACACTTCTGATTATATTAAGCTTTGGCTACAAGTGGAAAACTATTACAAGGCTCAACTGCTATTGGGCCATGAATACGACCACTTTTTAACACTTATTTCATCCATTTTTACTCTTCTTTATCATATCATTTATTATAATTTATTATATAAATCCATTTTATAATGATTTATGCTCTTATGGATGAATATTATTTCTTCTTATTTATTTTTAATAAATTGATAATTATTATGCATAATTTTATCAATGATAGTTTCTTAATATATTTTGTAACATCACTCACCATTTTAACCTCCAAGATATTTGCCAGATTGCAGATTTGATCTCCAAATCATCATCAAATATTCCAACTCATAAATTCAATGGAATAAGAAGTGACAGTTTTGCGGTTGAGATTCTAGGCAAATGAAGAAGAATATGGAAAATATGGAACATGGGTTTTGTCCAAAACAGACCAAATTAACTTTAGCAATGAACGGTTTGCCCAAATTCAACCTGTATTGAGAGAAATGCAAGGTTCTTTGAGCACAATTTTCTTAGATTTACTGTTGCGGCCGTCCTCCAAATTATCTCACCTGCAAATCCAAATTCGACTTGGTTTTGTTGAAATATTGATGGAAATATATTTTCTGGTTAATCAAGTTGTTGGGAACAATCCAATATTGTTATGAGAGTTCATATTTGCTATTTAATTTCTCCTCTTTCTGATTATAAAAGGAGAGCATGTATTATGTATTGGAGAACAATGGATGATTATTGAATTCCTTTTGTAACACTGTAATTCCTTGACTCTCGTGATCAAAGAACAACTGATGTAAAAGCTATTTGTGTTTGATTACTAAAAAGACAAGTTCTCGTTCCATTTCTCAAGCTCTGAAGCAAAACTCAGCGGCGTTTCATCGGTGGTTGAGGGCGCGGCCCTGGTGGATCGATCCGCTGTTTGTATCTCTATATTTTCATTATTGTTGTGAGATAGTTCATATTTGCTTTTATTACAGTTTGCAAGTTATTCGGTTTGTTTTTTAATTGCTTATGGATCTTGGTGTGTTACGTTAATGAATTGCATCGCTGTTCCATTTCAACAAGGATCTTAATTCTTGTATTATTCATCTTGTTATTGTTTACTAAAGCTTTGTTGTTCAATATTTAACTCCATTTGCTTGCCATTCATATTGTTGATTGTTTAACAACGTTTTTTGTGGGCTTGGTGTTTGATAGAATTGTTGTTTTAAGTTAATATTTGCTGCTATTCACTTTCGATTCATTAGCTTTAGATTGCAGAAAGATTGTTTATTTACATTGTTACAGTTTGTTGTTTATGCACATAGCCATTCAATTACAGATTTCTTTTCATTTCTAATTCTTTCTTTTAATAAGATTTCATCTTTGTTTACTTTCAATAGCAGCTTTAGTTCAATTTCTATTTCCTTTTAATTGCTTTAAAGCAAGACTGTAAACTGGAGAGAACACTGGTTATTGATTCCTCGTTTCCATATTGATTGTCTTGTTCCAATTTGATTTCAATTGCATCAATTTCTAGAGGAATGAGTTATTGCTACTGTATCCCCGATTGATGTTTGCTGAGTGAATAGTTAAGTTTCAGAGCATTTGAATTTATGTTATTGTAATTGGATTTCTTTTCCAAGCATTTGTTTACTTCTTTATTTAGAATACTATACTACATCTCACACAGAATTTCTCTTGGATAAATTACCGCCTCAGACTGAGTACACTCTTGAAATAAAAAGTCGTTCCCGAATTGATAATTAATGTAAGATAAATAGCTGTTAAAAAGATACCTTTTATACCTCAACATTTTGGCGTCGTTACCGAAGAGAGTGTATGCCAGTTAGAAGGAGTGATTCACATTTGACCTTTTTTCTTCTTGTGAAGAATTGGGTATTAAAGACGGAAGGTAAGAACCTGCGCACCGAGCAAGGAACATACTTGCTCACAGCCTGCTTCACAGCAGAATTGGGTAAAAATTTTAGGTAGGAATGAATGCTTGCATTTTTTGAATGAATAGAAAAGTTAAACAAGACAAAATTCCTCCCAAAGCTGAAAAACCTAAGGGACCTGTGACCCTTGGGAGAACGACCTTTATTGACAAAATTCTTAAGAAAATTGAATCTCAGCCATCAGTAGGACCTAGGAAAATTATTTCTAGACAACCTACTAGTTCCCTTCAGGCCACAGAATCACCATCTGTAGCCTTTACTGAGGTACATAGCCAAACAGAAGAGACTGAGCAAGATTCCCAAGAAATTGAGAATTCTCGCCCAATTTTTTTTTACAAGGGAAGTTGGCTTCTCATACCCTACTATTTATCAACATGTATTTTTCAAATTTGTGTATGTACATACTAGAGGCCTTATTTTGGAAATGGATCCACTGTGAATACTCTTATACATAAGAATATTCGATTTTCAAAAAAGAGTAGATTAGTGGAGAAAATAAAATAAATAAACACATTTTTTTATTTTTTTTTGTAAAAAATAGTTGTTTTTGTTGCAACACGCTGTGGAAATCAACATCGGTGATAAATATTTTAATCTATTTTTGTATGTAGATGCATTATATTGAAAATAAAAATTCTTCAAACACTAATATTTATCACCGATGCAGATGCATTTAGTTGTAGATGCATTATATTTTTATCACCAATATGGAAAAATTTCTTGAATATCATATTTTTTGGCTTGTGGGCTTGATGAAATTTCTGAAAACACAGTTGAGACAGTCATGTTTTGGGGGACCAAAATTGAATATTTTTAAAAATTGTTTCTATCCTAATTAGCCCTTGATGTCTACTTTCCAACCCAATTTTAATCACTCAATTTTGATTTGAAACGAAAATTTTAGAACCAAAACATTGACAGGGTGTCTAGTAGACAGCTCAACAATAGAGTTGGGACAGTCAATTTTTGGAGGCTTAAATGATCATATTTTTAAAACATGTTTCTATGGTAGATTCCTATATGAATCTAGTTTACAACGCAATTTTAATCACTCAATTTTGATATCATATGAGGAATTTATGACCAAAATACTGACTGTCTATCATAAATCAACACTCTTGAAACTCTGTTTTCTCGGTTGTTCATTAACGTATTTGACACATCAATTATTCTTGTATTCAAAACATGTTTCTATTGGAGATCAATAAATGAATCTAATTTAATCTCCAATTTTAATTGTTTCAATCCGCCATCAAACGAAAAATTTATGCTTGAAATATCAACTGTTGGTCTGAGCTGGAAAATCGAAAATGACTCTATTAGGCAGGTTGTTCTAAGAAAATTTAACATACCATTACATAGAATTTTTAAAACCTATTTCTATTGGAGATAAACCTTTGAATTATCTCTAATTTGGCTTTGGAATCACTCAAATCGGATGAAAAACAAAGAAGGTATGATTAAAACACTGCTGGTTAGTATAGTCGACCATTGCTCTCCCGCAGGTGACAAATAAAATTTGTTTTATTTTTTCATGGATTTGTTTTACATAGTAACTACTTGTTATTTTTTTACATAATTATTGGATTAAGGGAGCCCTTATACCTCTCTTTATCCATGATTTAATGTTCTATTGCAAGTAGACACTCATTTTTTGCAAGTATTAGGAGAACAAAGAAGGTCAATTTATGGACGAGCGATTCTTAAGAGAAATTTTAGTAAAACAAGGGCATTTCATCCAGTTCATTACGTAATAGATTCATAACAAGAAGAAATGAAGAATTGGTTTCCATTTCAAGATTCATGTCACTGCTGCCAAAACATTTTTTAAAAAGATCATTCTTTTCCCATTAACAGATTGATATTCCCTTAGGAAATAATATCATAGCTATTGTAACTTAATAAAGTGTTGTTTCTTTTCTGATTTCTTTTATGTTTTTTTTGTTTCAGGTGTTAATCTCTTCAAATTATAATTTCCGCTCCAGTGGCAATTGAACAATAAGGACCCCACCATGCAAGTTTCAATTGCAGAAGGCAATTCTTCGGTAGCACCAATTCTGTAAAAAATTACTTTTTCTTGAAACCTGTACATAGTTTTTCCTTTCTATCTGATTGGATTTGCTTGACAATGGATTGTACATTAGCTTTGTTCTTTCCTCTATTTTTTTCCTTTGCTGTTCCCTACAACATCTCTACATGTTTATATCTGTTTTTTGTTCCTCTTAAGAAACAACAGTCGTTCCTCTTAAGAAGCAATGCGTTTGTGTGTTTATTTTTGTTGTTCCTTCTAAAAGGAACAACATTTTTGCTAATTAGTTTTGTTGTTCCTTTAAAAAATAACAACATTTTTGCTGGATTTTTTTGTTGTTCCTTTCAAAAGGAACAACACCGCTCGTTTTTGCTATTCCTTTGAAAAGGAACAGCAGTTTTGCTGTTCCTTTCAAAAGGAATAGCACCGACTGTTCTTGTTGTTCCTTTCCAAAGGAACAACATTTTCGCAGATTGTTTTTGATGTTCCTTTCCAAAGGAACAAAATTTTCGCAAATTGTTTTTGTTGTTCCTTTCCAAAGGAACAACACTTTTTGAGTGCATTTTTCTTGTTTGTGGACAACTTTTTGAAGATTTTTGTGAATTCTTCATGACTCTTTGAAAGGAAAACATACAATTCATGCAAGGATAAACAAATTAGAGGATACTGGAATCAGCTAATCAAGAGAAATTTTCATTTAAAAAAAAAAAATTGTAGTGATAAGAAAAAAGAAAGGACACAACCATCTATATCCCTTTGTTGTCTTTATTTTCACTAAAATTAATATGATCGATTATCTTTATCATGTTGGTTCTTCCCTAAATTCTCATAACTCTGATTTTTCTTTCATTGAATAAGAATAAGGGCATATTTTCTCTATAGAGATACTCAGACTTCTTCCACCATCTCTACTCTTAAGGAGTATTGAGCCACCCTTTATATATAAATAGGGAAGTGCTATATGTAAAGAAAAAGAAAAAGAAAAAATCTCTATATGATTACTAACAATTCTATGATATGGCAGATGGAGGATCGGGGGTCTCATCAAGAGCCAGCCTACCATGATCATAAGGGAGTAGTGAAGTGGCATTCTCATTATGGCCACCACACTAGGGATATGATCTAATAGACAACTCAGAAAAATAAAAAGTCTTTGGAACAGGAGGTCTCATCACGAGCCGGCCTGCCCACCTTTCACTCCTTCCTGGTGAATGGCATTGTGATTCATCTGGTTCCCAAGCCAGCACAGTGGCCTCCATCATGACATCACACAACACTTCCCTAGGCATAAATAAAGGATAATGGTTCCAAGGGTGAGAAAGCAACTTTGTCAAGGTTATAGACCCCTATGGGCAACAGAGCTCTGCTGATGGTATTGGAGTCATATTTTTCACAAATCAATAGTAATGATAAACCATTTTCTTATATCTTTATCTAAGATCAAATGAGAGTATGCTCCTAAACCCTTTGTTTGGAACCTCTTATGCATGAAATTTATTTATAAATCGATCATAATGGTTTATGTGGATAATGACCGCATAAGTATTTTTTTCATCAGCTATCATTTTCCCTTATTTTCGAATCATTACATAAACATTTCCATATCTACTCACGATTTCAAAATATGCATTGATCTCAGTAATGCGATAACTTTTTGATCATATCATATGTATGTATTTCCATTCTGTACAATTTTTGTGCAGTACGCTGCTCTTCTATTTGTTGATTTGCCACAATATTGATATTGCATTTCTACATAATTTTTGCTGATTGAACTTTTTGCATGTATCTTTTCTATTGCCATTCCAAACTAAAACTGTGGATTCAAGAAAATTGCATACAAAATTGTGATTTGTTTACAAGAGAACAACAAATATGGGGGGGAATTCTATTCGTAGCACGACCACACTATTGCAACTAACAACAAAGGCCTGCGAACGTGCACAATTCTTTAGACATGATGTGCTTGCATGGCTTCCACCTTTTGCATCACTTTCAATATCCACTCAGCCTACATTAGCTTCAACAAAGGCCAGTCTGTACACGTCATTCCACATTTTTTTCGGAGGTAACACTTGAGGTAAAATAGCATAATTTTCTGATTTATTATGAATTTAGGAGAATTTCATGAAAATCCATTGAGCATTATTTATCATCATACATTCCACAACTTTACCACTTCCCATTTGTTTTAGACACGTCTCATCTTTCAGTTTGGGGGAGTGTTAATTTCCTTCATTTCTTTCTTATGACCATGTCAGTAATCTTCTTTATCATCCATTGATATTATTATTCATTCTCAACACCTTCCTTATTCCATGTTGTTTTACACCAAGCATAGATTTCAACAGATTGTAGCAATCACCTCTCTTTGTCTTATAGCATTACATGAGGACATGCTAATTCTTCAGTTTGGGGAGGGGGGGGGAATTTCTACACATGATGGATGTTTTCTACTCTCTTTCTCGTTTAAGGCATACAATTTCATTTTTATACAGTGCAGAAATTGATTTGCATATATTTTTAAAACTATGAACTGAATTCTTGTGATTTCTGGATAACAATGAGGTATCATTAAAATATACAAACCCAGATAATTTCACGCTAAATTAGTTCATAAAATTTTGAAAATTATGCACTATCACCTACAACCATTTTGTTTATATCTCATAATCCGTGCATCAAAACGATCTGATTTTTGTGAAAATGATTAATGAAGGTTGTTGTTACTTATGTCACATTTTTCTGCAACTTCATATACATATAGTTGAACGTCAACTGTAAAAATTGTTATGCCTCTATTGCTAAAATTGAATATTCATTATTTGAAGAAACATGCATTTGTTCCATCCATTTCATGGGTTGGGATGAACAATTTTTTTTGCTTGGTTAACACATGAGTTTTGTCTTTGGGTTGCATGAGTACATGCAATATATTCAGTTTGGAGGTATGTTGGGTTGTGAATACGACCACTTTTTAACACTTATTTCATCCATTTTTATTCTTCTTTATCATATCATTTATTATAATTTATTATATAAATCCATTTTATAATGATTTATTCTCTTATGGATGAATATTATTTCTTCTCCTTTATTTTTAAAAAATTGATGATTATTATGCATAATTTTATTAATGATGGTTTATTAATATATTTTGTAACATCACTCACCATTTTAGCCTCCAAGATATTTGTCAGATTGTAGATTTGATCTCCAAATCATCATCAAATATTCCAACTCAGAAATTCACTGGAATAAGAAGTGAAAGTTTTGCGGTTGAGATTCTGGGCAAATGAAGAATAATCTGGAAAATCTGGAACATGGGTTTTGTCCAGAACGGACCAAATTAACTTTAATTAAGAACGGTTTGCCCATATTTGGCCTTTATTGAGAGAAACGCAAGGTTCTTTAAGCACGATTTTCTCAGATTTACTGTTGCAGCCGTCCTCCAAATTATCTTAGCTACAAATCCAAATTCGACTTGGTTTTGTTGAAATATTGATGGAAATATATTTTCTGGTTGATCAAGTTGTTGGGAACAATCCAATATTGTTAAGAGAGATCATATTTTCTATTTAATTTCTCGTCTTTCTGATTATAAAAGGAGAGCATGTATTATGTATTGGGGAACAATGGATGATTATAAAATCCCTTGTGTAACATTGTAATTCCTTGACTCTCGTGATCAAAGAGCAACTGATGTAAAAGCTATTCATGTTTGATAAATAAAAAGACGCGTTCTCGTTCCATTTCTCAAGCTTTGAAGTAAAACCTAGCGGCGTTTCACCGGTGGTTGAGGGCCCGACCCTGGTGGATCGATCCACTATTTGTATCTCTATCTTTTCATTATTGTTGTGAGATAATTCATATTTACTTTTATTACAGTTTGCAAATTAATCGGTTTGTTTTTTAATTGCTTATGGATCTTGGTGTGTTACATTAATGAATTGCATCGTTGTTCTATTTCAACCAGGATCTTAATCCATGTATTATTCATCTTGTTATTGTTTACTAAAGCTTTGTTGTTCAATATTTAACTCCATTTTCTTGCCGTTCATATCGATGACTGTTTAACAACATTTTTTGTGGGCTTGGTGTTTGATAGAATTGTTGCTTTAAGTTAATATTTGTTTTTACTAACTTCCGATTCATTAGCTTCAGATTGCAGAAAGATTGTTTATTTACATTGTTACAGTTTGTTGTTTATGCACATAGCCATTCAATTGCAGATTGCTTTTCATTTCTAATTCTTGCTTTTAATAAGAGTTCTTCTTTGTTTACTTTCAATAGCAGCTTTAGTTCAATTTCTATTTCCTTTTAATTGCTTTAAAGCAGGACTGTCAATTGTAGAGAACATTGGTTATTGCTTCCTCTTTTCCAGATTAATTGTCTTGTTCCAGTTTGATTTCAATTGCATCAATTTCTAGAAAAATGAGTTATTGCTATTGTATCCTCGATTGATGTTTGCTGAGTGAATAGTTAAGTTTCAGAGAATTTGAATTTTTGTTATTGTAATTAGATTTCTCTTCCAAGCATTTGTTTACTTTTGTATTTAGAATACTGTACTACATCTCACACAGCATTGCTCTTGGATAAATTGCCACCTCAGACTGAGTACACTCTTGAAAGAAAAATTCATTCCCGGATTGATAATTAATGTAGGATAAATAGGTGTTAAAAAAACACCTTTTATACCTCAATAACTGCGTGAGCATACACAGAACAGAATACAATAAGTCCTATTGGACAGAGAGAGAATTACAGAAACACAGAGGAATGGAGAACAGTGCAACCCAGATGGAGCTCTCCTACGACTCCCTGTTTCCTATTCCCGTCGGCACCAACCTTCCTATCCACTGGCTGGATACCTATTTGTTCTGCTACCAGCGCGACTGATAGTTCCTCCTTTCTTCTCGCTAAACTGTCTTCTGTTTCTTTCTGTTCATCGGGAGTTCCACTGCTCGTTTCCTTCTATGCTCTTCCACCAACTGTGCTTGCTCCCGCAACAGCCGTGACACCTATCATTTTCTCCTTCGCAGCCTTGACATCTTTCTGCCTACTGAGGTTGTGTTCCACCACGAATCACCGCAACTCAAAATCTGTTGAATTTTCAAACAAGGGCCCCAATAGGCCCCGACCACATCCTATTGACTCGCCCTGAGTCAATCGATCTGCACTGCCTCTACTTCCATGGGTCTGCTCGGCCCTGTGCCCTACTCCGCCTGCCTTCCTTCTCCTAGTTGTCCAAAAAAGGGCCCCAACTCTGGGACCTTGTTTAGCGCTGATGCCTTGAGCTCTTGGAAAGTTGCCATGACCTGCTGCCACCCTTGCATTAGTTCTTCAATTTCGATCGTGATTTTTGTGACAAATTCTTCCCCTACATTCGGCGGTAGGGCACCAAACACAGTGTTGATTTGAGTGTTGGCCTCAGAGGCCAATTGCTGCATTGTCTGTGCACTGAGTTTTACAGGATGCCAAAGCTCCCGGATGGCTTGCTTGGCCACCGTTGAGGTCTCCTCTATTTGATGTATCTGGCCCTCTAACACATTCACCTGGGCATAGAGCTGGTACAGTCCAGTCGAGTCTGTGGCTTCCTAGATTTCTCTTGATATCTATTGAAGTTGTAGCAAGACCAGTTGTGCCTTCAGGGTAAGGGCTGTCGAGCATTCCTGTAGACCCTTTAGTAGGTCATATGCTTCTCTTGTTGCAGTACTCAGACCTTCCTGCATTTTCATTACTTGGCCCTGCCTTTCTGATATCTGTGCTGAGTACACAACCGTTGGGTCGGGTAGAGCGGGTTGGGCTGCCATAGTTTCCTTGAGTTCCACATTCTCTTGCTGGAGTTTTGAATATGCCACCCTGAGGTGGATTTCCCACTCGACTACATTAGTCTCCTGCATTTATTCTGGTAGTTGGTTACTATTGGCCGTTACTGGCCACACTTCCCTAAATACTCTGGTTACTATCTCCAGCTGCTCATATAACTGATCCCTTTCCGTCGTCATTTGTTCACGTTGTTCAGTAAGCATGCTTATCTATTGTTGTTGTTGCTCGCATTTCTGCTGGAGCTCCGAGTGGAGCCTCTCGGCTTGCTGTGCTACTCTCTAAATGAAATGGTATAGTTGAGCTGTCCCCCAGGTCTCCATGCTTTCGGCACCGGAGATACCCTGATCTGGCACTCGGGCATGGAGTGGTTGTCCGCTGGCAACAGATCTCTCTAACTGGTCCTGAGGTGACTGTGGCAGAGTTTGGTGCTATAGCCAATTGTTGGAGTCTTCCATCTGTAGATCTTGTTGCCCTTTTTGACTTGCTAGGTTAGTTGTGTGGAGCGGAGTTTGCTCGGGGAGTGACCCAGCTACTTCTTCTATCAATTTCTCTAACTGATTAATGAGGTTGGTAAAAGTAGTTTTTGGGATCATGGTTGGGTTAATTGGGGGTACCACTTCTATACCCAAGTTAACTTCCATTCTGTGGTCCCCATTGTTTATTCTTCTGATGACTGGATCAGACACGGTGGCTAATGAAGTGGATGGTGTAGAGTTGTGGGGTTCTCGGGAGATGGATGAGGTGATGGGTGGTAGTTGGTGGGTGCGAGGTGGCGATGTGCAGACATTTAAGAAATAAAGGGGGGATATGGGGTTGTGGGATCTTAATACTCTGGCCTCCTTGGGATCAACTATCAACTCTTCTTGGATTGGCACCCCTACACTCAACTATCGAGGTGGATCCTCTCCTGTGAGGTCGACCACTGGGCTAGATTCTGCAACCTTGGCCCTTTTTGCCTTTGGTGCCAATGTTGGTTTCGCAGCTTTACTCTTTCCCACCAACGTTGTAGTCGTCGGGGGAGGGGAATTAAATAAAACATTAGGTATGGGCATAAATATGGAGGCCATGTTGAAAGATGGATTAGGCTGGGATGCCTGAAATTCTGAAAATGTTGGAAATGTAGTAGCATCACTTGCTAGTACTTGAACTACTCAGTTAAATAATTTTACCTTAGTGTTCAGCTGCTGAATAATTGAGAAGAGCTGTAGGTTTGAAATCCTTGTTGCTGCTTCCTCCGAAGTTTCTCCCGATAGCATGCTTGGCAGCATCCCGTCAAATAAGTATGTATACACTCCATCCCTGATCTCCATCGCCACTCCTGGCCATGAACAGACCTCCGTGTGGAAGGCTACTTCGTCAATTTGGAATTTCAAAGGCCTCATCTGGAACGTTGTTTCTGCTACACATGTAGGCCTGAGAAAAGTATGTTTATGTGTGACTCCGAACTAGACCTGCTCACTATATCCATCTAGTAGATTTCTTGGAATCCTTTGTTGACTCATTACGACGTCAACCATTTGACCATACCAAACTCTGAAGGCTTTTGCATTCACTTCCTTTGTGCTTCGGTCTCCAGACACTTTCCACAGCACAAACTTCATAGCCACAGGTTGGTCTTCTGCTATCTCCACTGGTATCCTAATGTTGGGGAAGGTCCACTTCCACATGGCTAGTGCCATGATCAAATATCCATAGATAAACCTGGCCTCTCTCTTGTAATTGTCCTCGCAAGCTTCAAACAATTATTTTAGCAGGAAAGAGCACAAATTGAGCCTTGTCCCTTGAACACAATGCTCCACAACCGAAATTGTATCTAATGTGCACTCCTCTTTTGTATAGTGCCTCATTGTCTTGCTAGAAATTAGGTAGCAAGCGAACTTGACCTCCAGTATACTAATCAACTCAATCTTTGCCCCCTTTCCTCCTCTTTTTGTGCTATACTTGGCATAGTATTCTGTGTCTCCAGACTTCTTCGCCCTCTTAGACACAGTTTGAACGTTTCTGACATATCCCTTCCTTCCTGTGACAGTCCAATAAATCTATGGATGTCTTCGGCATGAATTGGGATTTCCCTTCCCAGCCATAGAGAGCCATTCTGAATCCTGCTTAATAGAAATATTGTGCACTACATCGCAGCACCTGTGATCCCAAACATTGGTAAGTTCCTTAAATTCATTATAGTGGACTGTTAGATACCCCTGAACTTAGGCAGGACTCTTGCTGCTTCCTGCCCTGCTTCTGTCGCATATTTCTCAATGTACACCAACCATTTTAGTACAGGAAACTCAAAAGAATCTGTAAGATCAGTGTCGATCAGGGTCGCACTATCGTATTTTCCCACTAGGAACTCCATTTTCTGAATTCGGCTATCCATCTCCTGCTCCACAACCGTTGGGCTTACTCTTGTCATTATGGCTCGTCGCTGGTATACCTATAGAACAGTTCTCTCTCTTTTTTCCTGAATTCCTTCTTCCGGACACCTTCTCTATTCTGGTTCTGGTTTAGCTTCCCTTGCTCTTTTGGAGGTTTCTAACTCTAACTCAGATTTTTCTGGCATTCTCGCTCTTCTCTGCATGCGAGTTATGTAAGTAACCGGCACAGGTGAGGTTGATGAGACCCCATAACTAATTAATTTTTCCCTGGCTTCTCCCGCGGCTACAATCATGCGATTAGTTAGCTGCTAAGGTGGGTTATAACATTGCTGACTGTGGTTTTGAGAGTTGGGCAGACGCGATGGCTGGTAGTTATGTCTAATTATGGAAAATTTATTGCAGTATGTGTGATGCTAATTAGGGAAATTATTTCCAAATCTTGGTAATCCTACGGACTGAAACTGGTACTACGCTTAATGATGATGGGCTGATGTTCGACACACTTTTCTGTCTGATGTGGATGACACGCTAGACACTACCCTTCCCCGACCACTATTGGTTGCATTGCGGTCCCCGCAACTCAACTGTATTTTGTTTTATTATGCTCATCTCGGGTGTGAGAGAGTTATTGACTCCAACCTACCCTACTGACTCCTCTCGGTTGCGAGAGTTATTGGAATTGAAATGGTAAACTTACTCATGGTAGGGCTTTAGGCATGCATCGTTGACCCATCTTTGTAGAACTTGGCCATTCAATTGTGCCAATCGAACTGCTCTTGTCTCTTTAATGTCTATGACATGAAATGGTCCTAGCCAATGCATTTGCAGTTTCCCTGGGAACTTCTAATATTTACTGTCATAGAGTAGAACTTTCTCCCCTACCTAAAAAGTCTTGTGCTTAATATGCTGGTCGTGCCAAGCTTTCTGTCTCTCCTTCTGTATCGTCTAATGAAATTTCACAAGAAATCATTCTTCTTCAAGTTCTTGCAGCTCCTGTAATCACTCCTTCAAGGATTCTTCTTCAGATAACTGTAGGGTTGTTGTGATTATAAGGGTTGGTACGATGAATTCTGCTGGGACTACCACTTCTCTCCCGCAAACTAGCTGGAATGGCATCTGGTTGTTTAATCGTTTACCATTGTTCGGTATGCCCATAGTGTTGCTGGTATCCATTCATCCCAGTCATCGTGTTATGCATTGCATATCTTTGTCAGGCCTTTCTCTAATATTTTGTTGAATGCTTCCACTGTACCATTTGCTTGTGGATGATACAGACTACTTTTATGGTGTTGTATCATGAAGCTCTCCAGGAGGGACTTAATGGTGTCATTGATGAAGTGGGTACCCTGGTCACTAGTCAAGCTTTTTGGGCATCCAAATCGGCTGATTATATTTTCAAATATGAACCTAGTAGCAGTCTCTGTCATGCAATTCCTCACTGGCGCTACTTCTGCCCAGCGCATTAGGTAGTTGGTCGCCATTATTATGTACCTTGCCTTTGAGTACCTTGTAGCCGGTGCAATTGGTCCTACAAAATCGACTGCCCACTTCTCGAATGGCTGCAGTAATTTTATCAGATGAACCGAAATCTCATCTCTGTGAGATGGTCGTCCTATACGTTGACAAGCGTCACATTTCCGAACAAATGCTTTGCTGTCCTTGTGCACTGTTGGCCACCATAAGCTTGCTTTTAGTACTTTACGTGCCATTGGTTTAGCTCCCACATGCCCTCCCGCAACACCACTGTGGCTTTCCCCTAGTACAGCTTCCCTTTCGTGGTCCAGGACACATCTTCGAAGAACGTGGTCTAGCCCCATATTGTATAGATGTCCCGCTATCAGCTGATACTCCACGGCTCGAACTACCAGGTGCCTCTTCTGTGTCGAAGTATATTCTTGTGGACACTGCCTTGTCGTGAGGTAGGATGCTATCTCATTTAGGTAGTCTGGGATGGCTTCTACTCTGAAAAGATCAACATCTGGAAACTGATCATCTAGAGATCCTCCATTTTCTCCATTCTCTAGTCGGGATAGGTGATTAGGCCCTACATTGAGTCTTTTGGGCTTTACAATTGCTTCAAATATGAAATCCTGGAAAAGTAGGAGCCATCTGCAGATTCTGCCTTCTAAGATTGGCTTGTTGACTAAGTATTTTAATGTTGAGTGATCTATGAAAAATTTGAACTTACCTCCCAACAGGTAGTGGCGGAATTTCTGAAGAGAGTACACCATTTCCAATGCCTCCCGCTCTGTCATTGTGTAGTTCCGTTCTGTTGTTGACAACTTGTGACTAGAAATAAATACCGGATGATCGACAGAAGTGTCTCCAGGTTGAGCCAAGACCGCTCTGAGTGCAATGCTGGAAGCATCAATGTGTACATGAAACCATTTTTCCCAGTCTAGGTGGACTAGTATTGGCGCACTTGCCGGCTTTTCCTTTAGGGTGTCTAGGGCTATTCTGCATTTGTCCATCCATTGGAACTGTTCTGACTTCTTTAATAGTTTTTCTAATGGCATTATTATCTTGGCGTAGTTGCAAATGAAACGCTGATAGTAACCTGTGTGGCCCTGTAGTGACCTTATCTGTTTTACCGTTTCCGATGCTTCTAGACTAAACTGCTACTTTGGTCGGGTCTACATAGACACCTTGATTACATACCACGTGCCCTAGAAGTGTTCCAAACGGAACGGAAAATATACACTTTTTCAGGTTCAACGAGATCTGCAGTTTTCGACACCTATCAAACATTACTCTCAACAAGCTCGCATGATCCTTTAGTATGCTATAAACAGTCCAGTCATCCATATAGACTTATAAGAAATTGTGGATGTATTCCCGAAATGCAACTATCAAAATGCAAGAGAAAACTGCAGGTGAATTCTTCAATCTGAATGGCGTCACATTGTATGCGAAGGAGCCCCATTCAGTGGTGAATGTTGTCTTTCTCTTCTCTTCCTTCGCTATTCTTACCTGATGGTATCCTGAGAACCCATCGGTGAATGAGTATGCTTCATTCCCCGCGACGTTTTCGAGGACTTAGTCACTAAACGGAGTAGGAAACAGATCATGGATACAAGAATTGTTTAAGCTTCTTTAATCTACACAAACTCATATCTCCAATTTCTCTTTTTTCTCTGTATAAATATGAGACTTACCCATTCTGCTTCTTCTACTGGGAATATTAATCTGGCTTTCAACATCTTGTCAATCTCTTCTTTCACCTTTTCATTTACTCTTGGGTTCAGACGATATGGTCTATGTTTCATAGGCCTTGCCTCGGGCTTTATTATTATCCGCATTTCCCCCATCTCCCATTTTATGCCCTTTAGATCTGCTACTGATGAAGGAATCAAGTCCTCGTATTCCTTGAGTAGACTAAATATTTCCTTAGTTGTTTTTTCATCCCAGTAGTCTCCAATTGCCGCCAACTTAGGCTTGTCTTCTGTTCCAATATTTACTTTCTTGGTTTTGACAGGTAACAGATGGATTCCTTCTATCATCGGTTCTTCTTTGATGTCCCTCTCCTCTTCTGTTTCTTCAAAATATAGGTTCCTGAGATCCTTCAAATTGTCATCATCCATCTCACTATTAATTTTTTGACATGCCACCTTTTGTTAGATATCCTGGTATTGACACGACTGCTCGTCCATCTGTTGGATATCTAGGAAGAACAGTACCTTCTTGATTTCCTGCAATGCTTGTGTAACTGGCTCGGTATTTCCTTCAAATGAGAAACACTTTGTGAAGTTTTCCGCAACTTCTTTCCATTTGTGGGTCCCTCTCCTTTTTTCCTCCGTCAGGTTCCAGGCTTTTGGAATTACATCCAGAGAGTGGATGAACCGATGGACCCACAGTTCCTCTAGATATCCATCTGTTCTCCATTTGGCTTGAAATTTCTCCAAATGATTTCTGGGGTTTGAATCCCCTTGGTACTTGTCCTTACTTTCAGGTCCTTCCTCTTCTTTAAATCTGGCTTTTAATGCTGCGGCAACTTCATCCCATTGTGTCAACGAGTTGCGATGATTACTCGACCACCTTGTGGATGTGGATTGTAATGCCATGTCCATCAATGGTATTCTGTGGATTTCCAATACCGTAGTCTCTATCTTGGCTATGAAGAGGTTTACAGCCTTCATATCAGATAAGATTTGGTATTCCTAAATCTCGGCCCCGATCCAATTGAATCTTGCAATATTGGCGCATTTCCTTGTATTTGTTTCATACCCTCCTTGCTGCCAATCATCCCAAGCTATTTTTGATCCCAACTCTAAGCTTTGGATGCTTCTCCAGCTTACTGAGCCTTTTGCCATCGGGTTAATGTAATCTTCTCTTTTTCCTGCGGTCATCCGATAGAGATGGTCCAGAAGCTGAGCATCTTCTCTATTATCCACAGTCTCTGTATATCTCGGTACTTGGTATGGTTCAAGTGGCTGAGTGACTCTGATCTCTCCGTCCTCGAAAATCATCAGTTCCTTCTTCAAATTGATTATTGCATAATTTTCAAAGGCCCAATCAATTCATAACAGTGCAGGGTATGAATATTTATCTCCCATGATGTCGATGACTTCAAAGTCCGTAAATGTCTTTACTCCTGCAATGTCAACTTCAACCTCCTCTAGTCATCCAATAGGAACAATGCAATACTGGTTCACCATCCGAAGTTGAATCGGAGAATATGCCAATCTTGGCTTCCCTAATGCCTCCCACGTTTTTCTTCATAGGATGTTGACATCGAATCCCAAATCAAGCATGGTATCTTTAATCTAGAACCCTGCAACTTGTGTGTTCACTCAGAATTCCTTTCCCGTCCTTCGTTTATTCCTTTTTATTCTCTATAAGTACTTTTGTTCTGCTTCTGCTGATTCACTTGCTCCTGCGTTCTTGTTCAGCACCCCTTCCAGGTTTTGCTTTAGTTGTTCCAGCATTGGTGTGTTTTTAACAATTTTAAGGAATAGATGGAACCACTCCTGGATCAAAGTGTCAGAATTACTTCAGGTTTCATTGTCTTCCTGAGTTTTCTGTAACTCAATTCCTTTGTTCCCCCCCAATTGAGAAAACTTTTCAGTTGCCTCCTGAAAAAATTGTTTCTGTCATTCTAGTTTGATCAGGAGCTTTGGCGATGCTGGCTTGATCAATTTTATGGAGTCCATAGTACGCGCATCTTCCCCTATTATTTTTCCTCCTCGTGTCACTATGGCCACATTTTTCATTGTCTGAGTTCCCATTAACCTGGGTTTTGCATTTACTAAATTTGTCCCCGTTTGTCTAGCTCTTTCCTCCCATCTTTTGATAAGCTCCGGGCAATCTTCTGTTACGTGTGTGTTAACCCGGCATTAAGAACACCAGGGTCTTCTAGGGAGTGGAAATTCTCTAGCTACATGTCCTTCCTGGTCGCAGTTGTAGCATCTTACTGGACCTCTACCTCCGGCTCGGCCTCCCCTCATGCCTCCTCCCCTTCCTCAAGGAACTTCATTTACTCTGTATGAAGGTCGGTCCAACTACTTCGCCAGTGCATCCAGTGCCCGACACTGCTCTATTTCGTGTGTTGTTGAGGCACAGAACTCACAGTATATGTTATTTGGAACATTGGAATATTTCTGCAAGATCGGACACAGGCGAGGTTTATGGCCCATATTTTTGCATATTTCACAGTACTCATTGGTGGCTAGACTTTGTTGTGCAGGGAACCATGTGTATTGATGTTGTGGTGGATATATCCCATGGGTGTTTATTTGTGCCACCCTTCCTAGTGGTGGAGCCCCCTATGCCCCTGCAGCCGATTTCCCCACATTTTAGCCCCGCAACCGGGGACATTCGGTTGCCACATGTCCCTCCATGAGACAATGCATGCACCATACATTCGGTCTCACCAGTTGCATTGGTTGCATTTCCTTGAGTTTTTCTATCAAACTGGCTATTTTATGTTGCAAACCCATTATAGAGGGGTCTTGTACCGCTGCTCCTTCTTTAAACTCTTGCAGGTAACCTGCCATAGCTTCTATCTTCATTTCCTACTCTATTGCATCCTGCAATGTGTTGATCCTTTGTTGAGTCAATGGAGTTCGAGCCAAAGGTAGTAGAGATTTAATGAACCAGTCCCTCTGGTGGTTTGGATCAATTGGATAGCTGAGTTTCCCGATTGCGTCCTTGAATATCCACATCAAATCCCAAGCAGTTTCCCCTTCTCGTTGCTTGATTTCCCACATCTCTGACAGGCCTTGTTGGTCTGTCTAAGGCAGTTTGAATTCCTTAATGAAATCCCTCTTTACATCTGCCATCGCTGGATTCAAGTGAGCTTCTGACCATTTCATAAACCAGCGTAGGGCTCTCTCCCTAAAGGTGGTCTGAAATTCTATTAGCTTCCCAACATCTGGTGTCTGTCGTGCCCTCCATATGGCCTCGCAGAGGTACTAGTGTTGTTCAACGTCATCGTTACCCTTTCCAGAGAATTATGGATACTGGGTAAGTGATCCCACCATGTTCACTTGAATAGGAGTTATTAAAATGAAACCGTTGGATCTTGGTTTTGAGATCGTACCACTAGAAATCCTACTACTAGTATGGGTTACTGTCGGAGACTGAACACTGTGCAACCTACTTAATTCACACAACTTAACAAAAATTTCACTTATGGGCTTATAGAGCACTAGGGGAAGGTTGGGACTAGAGCTACTTGAATTGTGGGGACTAGGAATACCTTGAGATATGGACGTCGACCTTTCTCAAAATAGTTTCTCCATCGCAACGTGCATCTCCACATCGGACACCTCCTTCGGGCGCGCGTTTGTACCTTCTCCATTAGACTTCTTTCCTTTCTCCTTCTAGGTTGGACTCCTATATACCTGCCAAACTTCTTTACCAGCCCCGCCTATATCATGGGGACTGACCTGACCTTCCATTCCCTTTGTCATCTGAGGCACCTCCTCTTTGTTCTTTCAACCGCTTTCCTATATTTTCAACTCCTTCGTCACCATCTCTTGCCACCTTTCGACAAGCTGCACCCTCTGATGTGCTTATCGCTCCCTGAGCCTATTGGCAGTCTCAACATCCATAGCCCTACTCCCCCTTTTCACCGTTCTTGTAGCATCTCTTCCTTAATCCCTTCCCCCGGCACCGGAGGGTTTGCGCTTCCATCTCTGCTTTTTGGAATCACATCAACCCTTCGTCTACCACCAATGCCTTAATCCACAAAGGAATCTCCTTCAGCATCTTCCCCCTTAACCTAGATCTGAAGGTATCCTCTGCTCTTGAGAAATACTAGTAGCACTTGGCTGCAAACTCCACTCTATATCCATCCAAGGTAGATTCCATCCAAAAATCTACGGCTCGGGTTAAATCAGTGTTTGACCGATGAATTTCCACCAGATCCTCGTGCGCCCACTTGCGATTGATTTTCCATGACTTTTCCTTGACAGCCTTGGTCTGAAGTCTTCGCAACCACTTGTAGAGTTCTTCTAGGAACCTTCCCCAAAAGATTTCGTATGTATAACAAGAAGAGTCAGAGAATAGAACCAGGTTTTTAATCGTTTTCTCCTTCTATCGTCTCAGCTCAGCTTGTTGAGAAATAAATTGATCTAGGTGGTTATCCCACTAGCTTCGTATTTCTCTTTCGAAGATCCGAAATACCATGATCTAGATCCCAAATGAATTTTCAGGTTCCAGCAACAGAACAATTTGTTGGCGAGAGAATAGATCTCGCAGAGAAGACCCAGGTTCATATTAAGGGCCAACAAGGTTTTCCGCCATAGTCTAGGTTCACGCTGACATTTGTACCCAGCCCCGAAGAGCCGAGATTCTCACCTAAGGCGTGCTGCGACCTTACTATGGTAGGGAGTCAATCGGTATCACAACAACAACAACGTCGATAAGGTTGAATCAAAGTTATGTTGGGAGTCTAACACAGCCACAATACAATGTTCCCTAACATATATCTCTCAGAAATGCATTCAGACTTGCAATAAATAAAATTTTAAAAGTGCTTGAAAAACCATTCATTCAAAACCCATAACAGCTACTCGAAATAGCACTTCTGATTATATTAAGCTTCGGCTACAAGTGGCAAACTATTACAAGGCTCAACTATGTGAGCATACATAGAACATAATACAATAAGTCCTATTGGACAGAGAGAGAATTACAGAAACATAGAGGAATGGAGAACAATGCAACCCAGACGGAGCTCTCCTGCGGCTCACTATTGCCTATTCCCGTCTGCACCAACCTTCCTATCCACTATTTGGCTACCTATTTGTTTTGCTGTTAGCGCGATTGACAGTTCCTTCTTTCTTCTCACTCAGTTTTCTTCTGTTTCTTTCTGTTCATTGGGAGTTCCACTGCTCATTTCCTTCCGTGCTCTTCCACCATCTGTGCTTGCTCCCGCAACAACCGCGACACCTTATCATTTTCTCCTTCGCAACCTTGACATCTTTCTGCCTACCGAGGTTGCGTTCTGCCACGTACTCGCCACAACTCAAAATCTGTTGAATTTTCAAAACAAGGGCCCCAACAATCGGGCTAGCCTCCATGTATCCTTGTAGATTTTCCTTGGCTACAAAGTTTAGCACAAGATAGTAATACACAGGTATTTCCAAATTAGCAAGTGGGTAAGCCTTGTGAAATGTTCAGTTGCGGAAAGTATCAAGGTCCTTCTACTGAAAGGGGAGAGAAAAGTGGGACCTTTAAAGAAAATTAATAGTACTAATATAGAAAAGGCACATGAGCATGTACATATGAATGAATCGTTGATAAACTAGCAAAATAGTTCTCAAGGAAGCAACAATTGTACAAGATACAACACAACCTTCAACAAGATAAGTACCAAAGCCACCAAAATAAATCAATTTCATTAGTACATATGAAAACAACATACATCGCAAACATTTAGATAATAGTCTTATAATATTCATGACATATGCATGAAAGTGCGTTGGCTCAATGAGCTTTTGAATTAAGTAAAAGTTCCAAGGTACATCAAGACAATAAACACCACTAGCCCCAATAATGGAGCATTAGAGAAGTCACTTGCTCTTTCAAAACAATTATATTCCTCTCCAATGCTTTGTAGAAGGATCCAAGGTGTATATATAACAATGAGGGTGTATATATAACAAATGGGATGATCATTCACCTCCCTTGTGACTCTTGGACTACCCTCATGATTGTTTGACTTCTATATGACCTTTCAAATCCCACATGACTTTCCACATTACATGGATGACTCTTACATTCCATTTTCCAATATAGTATTTACATAATCCACAAATGATTTGGCACATGATTACCCATGTCATGACATTACATGAGTCCATTGATGACATGGCAATGTCAAGTCACTCTTTTTTTATGCTATCTTTGAGTCTTCTCGAGAGATAGTGCATGTTCTTCTTCTTCCTCCTCCCCATGACTTGAATATAAGGATTCTTCAATGTAATCTGGTGTTCCTTTGTCTTCTCCCCTGATGATCACCTGGTCTCCTTCATCTCAATAGGTTCCTTATAGAATGGTCTCCTTCTCCTTCTCCTCCATCATCAGCCTATCATGATAAGATAAAGTACCTACAATTGAAAGCCATTCATGACAAAATGACATCAATCCCCAAAACCTCTAATCTAACATGCTTCATGAAATCACTTTTCAGGGCTCGAACTGGTGACTAGTAGAGTGACTAACTCAGGGATTGTGCAGTTCCAGAGGCAAAGGTTCAAGACTAAGTCCTTAGACTATGCAACGACGTAGTTCAAGATGTCCATGGTCAAGGATTATGTAGTTTAGGGGCTCAAGAGCTCAATATTAAGGCTTGAGGCTTGAGGTTTCCCAATGCATAGTTATGGAAGGACAGACTCAAGGAACTGAGCAGTTGAGGGACTCAAGAGGTCAAGCTTAAGGCTTAAGCCTTAAGGTTGACCAATGCGTAGTTTTGAGAGCCCTGGCTAGATGACTGCGTAGTTGATGGGCTCAAGAGCTCAAGTTTGAGGCTTGAGGCTTGAAGTTTCCTAACGCACATTTTTTGCAGGAGAAGAAGATGGGATATTACGCAGTTGTGCAGTTCAAGGAGTCAAGATAGAGGCTTAATGCTTAACACTGCACAATGCACAATTCAGGATCATTGTGAGGCAATGATTGCATGGTTTTGAAGCTCAAGGGTCAAGTATGGGAGTTGTCACTATGCATTGCATAGTTATCAGAGGCAAGGTTAGGTCTTGAGGGTTGAGACTGCGCAATGCACAGTTCAAGAGGGCTAAGTGAGGTAAAGTTGCCCAATAATGGATTTTCTAGATGAGGCTAAGTGTGGAATCAGTGAGACCAAAGTGTAAAAGGATAAAACTTGAGCTTTATCACACACTTAGAAAAATTTAATGCACAACATTAATTACTCAAAATGCATGAACAACATACCTCCCAAAGTATGACAACGTTGCGACGACTTTCCCCAAGTGCGACACTAAAGGTATATTTTTCGAAGACAGTGACGACACTTTTGCAAGAGTGAATAAAACTTTGGGAATGAGTGTAAAACATGTCTACATGACTAGAGGGATTCATCAACACCAAATTTACCCTTTGAAACAAGCCAAAACCCCACATTACATGATAAGCGACACTTACTGTTATCACTGGAAAATTGGACAAGCAAAGATGACATTATTAAATGTCAGGTATAAGGATTTCTAGGGCTGAGGCACATTAGAGGATCTGAAAATTTTAAAAAATCCCTAAGGTCCAGAAGAAATATCAAATTGCGCACCAAGTACTCAAGAAAAATGCACCTTTGCATGCATTTTTCTTCGATAAGTGTGCCTTTGCATGGCTTTCCCTCAAAAAGTCATGCGGTCCTGAGAGTGGCGTAAGTCACTTTCCAAGACCACAAGGCACACTCAAGGAAAATTATCCCACACCTGAGGCCACCTAAGCCTCATTGGGACCTCAAGGGAGCACACAAAGGAATCAACTGGCACACAATTGAATCAATCCCTTCTCTTGGGTCACCATTCATCAATGTACCAAGAAAGGGAAGGAGAATTTTATTTCATCTATAAAAGGCCACCAAGAGATGAAAAAAAGGAGAGCACATTGTTATGCTGGCCAAAATTGCTTTGAAGCAATCCAATAGTGTGCAATCTAGAGCAGAAGTAGAGAGTGGATTCAGTTGTTGGCCATCTAACAACTTCAATCCTTTAGAGTAGAGAGAGAGACCTTGCACCAAGCAGCTAGAAGTTAAAAAATTCCTTGCATCGTGTCTTAGAACTCCATAGTTCTAAGGGCCCCTTGGAAAGTGTGTAAATGTAGTATCTTTCTTCCTAACAGCAAGAAATAAGAGGGGACATTGATGCCACCGTTAGTATTATTGTTGTGCTTCACTCTTTATGAGCTTTTGTGTTTATGTTTAGTTTAGTCTTGTTTTCTCTCTACATATGCATATTGTATCATTATTGATCTAGGTGGATATCGGTGGCCTCCCACCTATTCCAGTTGGAACTGCAACATCAATTCTTTCAGTTTTTCAGCGTCAACATAGCTTACTATTTTTAGCAGGTTTTCGAGTCCTGCACACCTAAAGCCATTTTAGGGACTTAATGATCTAGGTGGATATTGGTGGCCACCCACCGAGTCCATTTGAACCCCCACCATCAGTTACTTCAGTTTGTAAGTTTCAACACAACTTACTATTTTTAGCAGTTTTTCGAGTCCTAAACTTCCAAAGTCGCTTTGAGGCCCTAAACGACAAGAAACATGGGTCCATGGGCCAATTTTTCTCATTCAAAAGTTTTACTCCTTGGACAGGTCTTTCTAATGGGCTATTGAGCGTGTCAAACAGAGATCGGATGCCAAAGTTATGTCCCTGGGAAGTTGAAACACCAATTTACCCAAACGGGGCCCACAGTTTTGGCACTTGATCTCCTAGGGTTAGGTTTTTGGACGTTTCGGATTCTAAATTGTTTCTCAACAATAAATAGGCCCTCGAGCCTCATTTTAATATGGTTCAGGGGGCTGGGAGCTGACACATCTCTTCTCAGAGATAATCACTACCAGTGCCCTAGCTCGTTGGTTCTAATCATGTCTGTATTTTAACACAGTTCAAGGGCTGGTAGCCGCCACATCTCTTCTCAGGGATACGCTGCCAGTACCCTAGCTCATCTATTTCCATTATTTCTGTAATAGGCCTGTGAGCCTCAATGTAACATAGTTCAGAGGTCTGCGTACGCCACATCTCTTCTCAGAGATACGCTACTAGCGCCCTAGCTTGTTTCCATTATGTTTGTAAGCTTATTTCAATCATTCGGTTACTAATAAAATGAAGCATTATTTCCGCTGCATCTCTGTGCTTATGGTTATATCTATATTCTGTTGTGTTCCTGCATAAATATGGATCAGTGGTATCAAAGCGGGTCTGCTCTTTCTCTTTTTTTCTCTTCATGTCCCCAACGCGGCCAGGGTATAGGGAGTTCAACCTCGCAACCCCGACGACCCCCCATGGCGGAAGGAAAGAAATATGAGGGAGAAGGATATCCTATCAAAATCTTGCTCGAGGATGCCCTCGAGAAACACAGGAACGCGATGATGGCTGCCCACTAATGGCACATTTACATCCAGCATGTCTACCAACAGGTCCGCGACATCCTGGAAAAATCTAATACCAAGTTCAGCAAAATTTCCCCCCCGCCATGGAGGAACTTAATGCAATGGATACCATTTCTTCCTAAGGAGGGAGGAATGATCCAGGTGGATATCGGTGGCCTCCCACCTATTCCAGTTGGACCCGCAGCATCAATTCTTTCAGTTTTTCAGCTTCAGCACAGCTTACTATTTTTAGCAGGTTTTCGGGTCCTGCACACCCAAAGCCGTTTTGGAGACTTAATGATCCAGATGGATATTGGTGGCCACCCACCGAGTCCATTTGAACCCCCACCATCAGTTATTTCAGTTTGTAAGCTTCAGCAAAACTTACTATTTTTAGCAGTTTTTCAGGTCCTGAACTTCCGAAGCCGCTTTGAGGCCCTAAACGACGAGCAACATGGGTCCATGGACCAATTTTTCTCATTCAAAAGTTTTACTCCTCAGAAATATCTTTCTAACGGGCTATTGAGCATGTCAAACGGAGATCGGATACCAAAGTTATGTCCCCGGGAAGTTGAAACACCAATTTACCCAAACGGGGCCCACAGTTTTAGCGCTTCATCTCCTAGGGTTAGGTTCTTGGACGTTTCAGATTCTACATTTTTTCTCAACAATAAATAGGCCCTCGAGCCTCATTTTAATATGGTTCAAGGGGCTGGGAGCCGACACATATCTTCTCAGAGATAAGTGCTACCAGTGCCCTAGCTCGTTGGTTCTAATCATGTCTGTATTTTAACACAGTTCAAGGGCTGGTAGTCGCCACATCTCTTCTCAGGGATACGCTACTAGTACCCTAACTCATATATTTCCATTATGTCTATAATAGGCCTACGAGCCTCAATGTAACATAGTTCAGAGGCCTGCGTACGCCACATCTCTTCTCAGAGAAACGCTACCAGTGCCCTAGCTTGTTTCCATTATGTTTGTAAGCTTATTTCAGTCATTCGGTTACTAATAAAATGAAGCATTATTTCCACTGCATCTCTGTGCTTATGGTTATATCTGTATTCTGTTGCGTTCCTGCATAAATCTGGATCAGTGGTATCAGAGCAGGTCTACTCTTTCTCTGTTTTTCTCTTCATGTCCCCAACGCGGCCAGGGTATAAGGAGTTCAACCTTGGAACCCCAACAACCCCCCATGGCAGAAGGAAAGAAAGATGAGGGAGTAGGAGATCCTATAAAAATCTTTCTCGAGGATGCCCTCAAGAAACAAAGGAACGCGATGATGGCTGCCCACCAATGGCACATCTACATCCAGCACGTCTGCCAACAGGTCCGCGACATCTTGGACAAATCTAATACCAACTTCAGAAAAATTTTCCCCCCCATGGAGGAACTTAATGCAATGGATACCATTGCTTCCTAAGGAGGAAGGAATGATCCAAGTGGATATCGGTGGCCTCCCACCTATTCCATTTGGACCTGCAACATCAATTATTTCAGTTTTTCAGCTTCAACACAACTTATTATTTTTAGCAGGTTTTCGGGTCCTGCACACCCGGAGCCATTTTGGGGACTTAATGATCCAGGTGGATATTGGTGGCCACCCACCGAGTCCATTTGAACCCCCACCATCAGTTATTTCAGTTTGTAAGTTTCAGCACAACTTACTATTTTTAGCAGTTTTTCGGGTCCTGAACTTTTGAAGCCACTTTGAGGCCCTAAACGATGAGCAACATGGGTCTATGGACCAATTTTTCTCATTAAAAATTTGTACTCCTTAGACAGATCTTTCTAACGGGCTATTGAGCATGTCAAATAGAGATTAGATGCCAAAGTTACATCCCTGGGAAGTTGAAACACCAATTTACCCAAACGAGGCCCACAGTTTTGGCGCTTCATCTCCTAGGGTTAGGTTTTTGGACATTTCGAATTCTACATTGTTTCTCAACAATAAATAGGCCCTCGAGCCTCATTGTAATACGATTCAGGGGGCTAGGAACTGACACATATCTTCTCAGAGATAAGCTCTACCAGTGCCCTAGCTCACTAGTTCTGATCATGTCTGTATTGTAACACAGTTCAAGGGCTAGTAGCCGCCACATCTCTTCTCAGGGATACACTGCCAGTACCCTAGCTCATCTATTTCCATTATGTCTATAATAGGCCTGCAGGCCTCAATGTAACATAGTTTAGAGGCCTGCGTACGCCACATCTCTTCTCAGAGATACGCTACCAGTGCCCTAGCTTGTTTCCATTATGTTTGTAAGCTTATTTCAGTCATTCGGTTACTAATAAAATGAAGCATTATTTCCGCTGCAACTCTGTGCTTATGGTTATATCTGTATTATGTTTCGTTTCTGCATAAATCTGGATCAGTGGTATCAGAGTAGGTCTACTCTTTCTCTATTTTTCTCTTCATGTCCCGAACGCGGCCAGGGTATAAGGAGTTCAACCTCGCAACCCCGGTGACCCCCCATGGCAGAAGGAAAGAAAGACGAGGGAGTAGGAGATCCTATCAAAATATTGCTTGAGGATGCCCTCGAGAAACAAAGGAACGCGATGATGGCTGCCCACCAATGGCACATCTACATCCAACACGTCTGCCAACAGGTCCGCGACATCCTGGAAAAATCTAATACCAACTTCAGCGAAATTTTCCCCCCCATGGAGGAACTTAACGCAATGGAGTGCTTCCTAAGGAGGGAGGAATGCTCCAGGTGGATATCGATGGCCTCCCACCTATTACAGTTGGACCCGCAGCATCAATTCTTTCAGTTTTTTAGCTTCAACACAACTTACTATTTTTAGCAGGTTTTCGGGTCTTGCACACCAGGAGCCATTTTGGGGACTTAATGATCTAGGTGGATATTGGTGGCCACCCACCAAGTCCATTTGAACTCCCACCATCAGTTATTTCAGTTTGTAAGTTTCAGCACAAATTACTATTTTTAGCAGTTTTTCGGGTCCTGAACTTCTGAAGCCGCTTTGAGGCCCTAAACAATGAGCAACATGGGTCCATGGACCAATTTTTCTCATTCAAAAGTTGTAATCCTCAGACAGATATTTCTAACGGGCTATTGAGCATGTCAAACGGAGATCGGATGCCAAAGTTACGTCCCCGGGAAGTTGAAACACCAATTTACCCAAATGGGGCCCATAGTTTTGGCGCTTCATCTCCTAGGGTTAGGTTTTTGGACGTTTCAGATTCTACATTTTTTCTCAACAATAAATAGGCCCTCGAGCCTCATTTTAATACGGTTCAGGGGGCTGGGAGCCGACACATCTCTTCTCAGAGATAAGCGCTACCAGTGCCCTAGCTCACTGGTTCTGATCATATCTGTATTGTAACACAGTTCAAGGGCTCGTAGCCGCCACATCTCTTCTTAGGGATACACTGCCAGTACCCTAGCTCATCTATTTCCATTATGTCTATAATATTCCTGTGAGCCTCAATGTAACATAGTTCAGAGGCCTGCGTATGCCACATCTCTTCTCAGAGATACGCTACCAGCGCCCTAGCTTGTTTCCATTATGTTTGTAAGCTTATTTCAATCATTTGGTTACTAATAAAATGAGGCATTATTTCCACTGCATCTCTGTTCTTATGGTTATATCTGTATTCTGTTGCATTCCTACATAAAATCTGGATCAATTATTTAGTGTGTTTAATGTTTTATAGCATGTTCACTAACCTTCTAACTCTTTTTTTTTATCTACCTGTGACCAAATCTTAAAGGCAGCAACCACACCTCTTAAGAAATTTTGGATTGGTACACTTGTGCACCAAAACCACTACCACAGGATTGGCGACTCCACTAGCTTTAATTTTTTAGTTAATGTGGTTGCGCATGTTGCAGGGACCTTTTCTCTGCTCTGGAGTGTTTCTTGGACAAATCCCCTTATTTCACTCAAACAGACGCGCCCTATTGCGTGCGTTCAACACTAACCTGCACGAAAAATTTTGCGCCTGTGTGAGATATTTGCGCACAGAAACCAGAGGCAGAAAATCTCTGCTATTTTCCTCAATTTCCCATTTTTAAAGTGACCAGTAGCCCAGAGAAAAACTGCCAGCACTATGTGAGGTGTCCCGTGACTATTTAAAACTCGTTGTTTGCTACGTTTGAGTATTTCTAGTTGCTGTTTTAAAATTTCAAAGTTTATCTTCACAAAAAACCACATAGTTTAAGTAGGGGATAAATTTACTTGCAATCTAAAATAACTTATTTTTGTGAAAATAGACACCAAAAACACATAGATAATTAGCTGGAGTAAGTGGCCCTAGTCCACATATGCTTAGCTAGTTTTTATTTTTCCTATTTTGTAGTTATTAATATTAGTTTAATTTTTGGCAATAGGAGTTGGGACCAGGAATTAATTATCTTAAGAGAAGCAAGTAATATATGTTGCCTTTGCACCTTTTGGTGACCCTAGGAAATCATATGAAAGCTCTCTTCTAATAGTTTTCCATCTCCCTTTAGTTGATCACTTAAATTAACTAGGCAAAATTGTAAGCGGCCCACTATCTGCACATGATCTTGTTATAGCAAGGAACAATCAAACATAGATTAATAGGGGATGTGTAAAGGATCACTGCATATCCACATATTAAAATTGTGCGATTGTTCACTTATTTCTCACACACTTCCACACCATAAGTGAAGTAAAGACTCCTTAAAACTAACCTAACTGAACTCACTCGTCAGTTTACATCTTGAGACATAAAAGTTGACAGATTAGGGAGCTTTAAAATCTGTCTATCTGCCCACAGAAAAGAAAACCTGAGCGCCATAGAGACCCGATTCAGAAGGGGTTAAGCTTAGGACCTTTGCATGCAGTATTATTTGGGGCTACCTGACCCATCTAATGCTCGGTACTGGTAGCTGATTTACCAAGAAGCTCAAGAGTCGAACACTCACGTGGGATGATGGTACTTAGTGGCCAAATCTAGGGCATCCTTCCCTATAGGTGACGGTGCAGGCAGCACTAGATCCTCTACCCATTACCTTGGTTGATTCTTCCGATGCTGGAAGGCATCACCAGTTATTTCGGGACGTTAGACCCAGTACCCATTAGAAGATATCTTCACAAGGCCCAGTTACAATTGATAGTGGGAGGACGTTTTAGGTCCCTAGGATATTGAGTATCACGCACAAAAAACAACCAAAACCTCTTTTTTGATTGATTGATCACATAGTGTTATGCAGAATTATGGATTACAGATAAAACGTTCTTCCCTAAATGTGGTGCGCATTTAGAAAAACAGATTAAATACTTTGCAACTACTTTTCCTAACAGTAAATAGACACACGGAATAGATCAAGAAACCTACTTGGAGTCCAAGCGCTTCCAAGTCTCCTTCTGTCACTCTTGCTGTAGCTTCAAATCCAAGTTAGATCGCCAAAATATTTCCTGCAAGAATGAACACTAAACAACAAAGAGATTGAAATATATAGATGCCTATTCAATTTATTCAGTTAAATCAATGAAACAGGAACCATATACATCAGATGAGAATCCATAATATGAAAGACAGAAGCTTATACAGATACATATGTGGGAAAGTAAGAAAAAATATTTATTAATGGATAGAAGGGGAGGTTACAACCAGCAATTGATTTGATGTCACCAACTCCAGCATCATCCCAGACTCATCACAATGAAGATCTCTCTAGAAGCATATCACTCAAATCAAATCCTCAATTGAAATTCCACCAGCATTTCTCTACTCAATTTCTTCCTTCTCAAGCACTAGAACATGTGCTCAATTTATAGATGAGCTGAAGGTAGTTTCACAATAAATTACTTTCTAATAATAGGTAAGACATGTTCCCAAGCTCAGAGGTTTCAAATGGACACATGGATTCAAATTTTGATGCATATGCACTCTTCTAGAAGGCACTGGCCAAGTGGAGATTCCGGAACAATGATAATTTCACTCCCAATTTGACCAATGCACCCTTGAGTGTCGGGAAGTTTTTGCAAAGCACCCTTGAGTGAAGTTTCATGCATATGCAAAGAACTTAGCCCCTTTAGAGACTGCATTGGTGAGCTCATAGGTGATATAAAATGTACTTCAAATCTTGGAAACCTTGCAATGGAACTCATGGATGATTTGTTCTTGTTCTTTTTCTTTGGGCATGTAGAAACTAAAATGATAGGGAATGATAGATCCTATTCATTGGTTCTGGGGATGATGTCTAGTTGACCAAGTCATTGGGAATGGTGCCCAAATTGACCTATAACACATAGTAATAATTTAAAGGAAAATTAACTTTTGTTTTCGCTTTGTTTTATGTATGTGGTCACCATTTTTGCTTTGATACTTCACCTCTCATAGAACTGAAGATTTCTTCCAAAACCATACCTAATCGACACCATAACAGACCCAACGCGACCTCATCGATCTAGACGTCTTTCGTACCTCCCCCCATTACTGGGATGGGTTCTAG
Organism: Pinus albicaulis; assembly: GCA_034641835.2. Lineage (NCBI taxonomy): Eukaryota > Viridiplantae > Streptophyta > Pinopsida > Pinales > Pinaceae > Pinus > Pinus albicaulis. The sequence goes on along the minus strand of CM076581.1, from coordinate 961,673,053 downwards.
GTCTTTCTCCATTTAGGCGTCAAATAAGGAACACTGCCACCCTTATTGGTGCATCCTTTATCAGGGCATATTTAGTTGGGAACCCTCGAGGGTCACCGAATGCCACACCAGTAGAAACCCCCACAGGGTCACGCATACCACTCCTCCCACAACCCCTAGGGAGCAGAGGAGTGCTACCCTTTCGGGAAACCAAGTGAACACACAGACAAGTACATCACAGACAAACCCCATATCTAACCAGAACATTGTGTCTTCACAGTGTGTAATGGCTCTCAACCCGTAGTCACCATTATTAGCATCGTTGAACTTACTCGCTCTAACCAAGTTAACGAACGAATCTATTGCACACAACCCAACATGACCCCCCATGCCCACGAATCTCCCTTTGGAAATTCCAAAGTTCAAAGGGAAGCAAGCGAAAGACCCAGGAAATCACATAATGACTTTCCACTTGTGGTGTTCATCGAACAACATCATTGATGATATTATTTGGCTGATACTATTTCAGCGCACCCTAACTGGACCAGTTATGAAATGGTATGTGGAGGAGCCTTCTGCTACACATGGAACCTTTAGTGCCCTCGCTACTGCGTTCCTAATGTATTTTCAGTTACCCATCCACCATGATTCCGGGATGGAATTACTAACACACTTTAGACAGACACCAGTTGTCCATATATCGAACCATCTCCACGAATGGTGGCGACATCATAGTTTGTGCAAACCCAAACTTGACGAACAAACTTGACAATCGAGCTCTGCTGAACCTCTTCCTAAAAAATCTCATTGTAGATATTTATAAAGATGTAGCAACCCAAAAACCTACATCCGAAGAGGATGCCATCTATAAAGCCCATCAGCTCGAGCTGATTTCCATGCAGTCAGGATACATTTACAACATCCTGCCTAATGCCTTGTACCTGCAAACTTATAAAGAATTTATAGGCACATCGAACTCTGTAGACGGTTTGATTGAGTCATTGACCCAAAATCACTTAGGTAGTAGTACTCAATACCCAGTTACATGTATGATTATAACTAGAACATCCCGTAACCCAGATACTAGATTCATCATGCACCTTTGCAGAATATGACCAATATGGCGCAGTAATACCACCATCAGCAAGGAGGTCCACATCCTCTGACTCAGGGGACCTAGTACGTAGCTATAAATTCTGACAGAAGAGCTCCCCCAAACAGCCAGTCAAAAACTAGGGATAGGGACCCCAATATTCCCTGTCCCCAGCACAAAACCCACCCATGCAAAATATGCACAAGTGAACTTTGTGCAACCTTCCCATGCACAACCGCACCAGTATTAGGGGGATCCTAGCTATCCTCCCAACGCGACAAGGAAAAAAATCAAAGAATAAACCAAAATGAAATCCTGGACAGGGGGGCAGCAATCAACAACGCCCTCTGAGATCTCAAGTTGGAGGAAACTCCAACCAAAATCAAAACGAGTAGCCCAATAACTCCCAAGGACATAAAAATAGGGAGAATTTTGGACTAACCACTCTTACGCAATCTGTGGTGAATACAGACATTACACTCACCACTGTCCCGATCTCCTTGAGCTGAAGAAGCTTCAGGTGAACTGAGGGCAAGGGGGATCCTCACAGCAAACAGTTGTCATGCAGGAGCCCTTCCCCCATGAAGGGACAGTTAGCACCCAACGACAGCAAAAAAATCCCGACGATTTCGGAAAAACAGCCATGAAATCTACATGACTGACGAAGAAATGTTTTTTCAGACACGGAATCAAAATTACGATACCCCACGAGACACCAATTTTTCAGGGGCTAGCATGAGTGCACCAACAACATTGTTGACCATATCAAAGATACCTATTGAACCTTTTCCATAGATGGCTAAGGGACCAACTAGGTGAGCAGGAAACCATTCCAGAGCGGCCCATAACCATATCATTGTGGATGATTTAGCCCAATCTCCTGCTGTAATGTTAGCTTTGGAGGTATTACAATCATGCCCAAAGCAAAGGAAAGCCTTAATTTCCGCATTAGGCGCCATTGACCTTGTCGATTCACGCCTAATGGATTTTGATTTAGATAAAGCCACCCCTAGGCTTCCTTTGATGGTCACCTTCCAGATACCAGTGTTAGTTCAAAACATCACCATTCACCGATGTATCATTGACGAGGTGAATCCACATGCATCGTGTCAAATAACGTCTGGCAGAAGTTAGGGTCTCCTGAACTAAAGCCATCAAACATCACACTTAGAGCATATGACGGGTGCCCGTCTGCTCCCATCTGTCTCTACCAAAATGTCTTGGTTTGCTTAGCTGGAAATACGGTCCTTATAGACATTGAAGTCTTGGATGCTCAACTGTGTTATCACAAAATTTCACCTGATAGGCTACTAATCAAACAACTTCATGTAACTATTTCAGACCAACTTGTAACTGAAGCTTAACCTCTTCAGTCTGAGAGGGCTCTCTCAAAGGATTAATGATATTTGATAAAGATAGATTTAGATGGCTAACTCTACTTGGAAAACAACTTGCTTGTGATGTGTATAGGTTGAAAATAGTATCAGTCTGCAAACATTGGGCTTATGGAGTCAACAATTTCAGTGATTCAGTAGCAAGTTCATTTGACATGGAAGTTGAGGCAGGTAATAGTTTTTAACAGAAGTAAACTCACATGAAACATGAAATAACACAGTCGATTCATCTATAAAGGAAGTCAGAGCATTACATGAATGAATTTTGAGTATTAAAGATGAAAACCACTAAAAATGGTACACATAGAAGATATAGATAATATAACCACTAAAGACTCAATCAGAATCTCAGGTTGGTCAAGAAACAGTTACATGAAGTTGTCTGATTAGCTGCCTATCAGGTGCAATTTTGCGATAACAAACTGGATTACAAAATACTCCTTGGTCAGTTTTATATGTATGCCATGTCATCCATAGCCTCCTCCATCTTCCGAACCATGATGTTCCCCCATGAGGATCGCATCATTACTGTCGACCAATTGACATACCATGACAATTGATCCCTAACAAATACTGATGTCGTCCTACCCTATGTCGACACATCTATCGAGACACTTACACGGTACCAAGAATATGGCCCCGACCAGTTCAAACCATTTTCCATCCTTAGGTCATTTCTAGGAGATCCCCCTGTTATACAAAAATCATCATCTGATATCACAGAGGCTCTAGTGTGCATGATGTCCACATCAAGCACTGAAGCCAGCCAAGAGACGGAGATGAGCAGTAATGACACTAAGTCCTCGGCCATGGCAGCCTCTCTAGCATATGCCGCCTCCAAAACTACTTTCCTCTATCCCCCAGCTGGTTTTGTGACACAACAACTCTTGGCCACTATGGTGTTACCAAACATATCATTTTCAATTCCAGATTGGTACCTAGTCCTACCTATCACAATGGGAGCCACGCACATCACCTCTACAGGTTTAATCCCCCTCAGTCCTGAGGAAGCCCCATCTGTAAAGGATACTGTCACAAACATCCCTTTGAAGGAAATTCCCATCGCAAAACCGGTGGTTACGACCAAAAACACCAGTAAAAGAGGGAAGAAGGTAGAGAATCCCACCATGCAACGAGAATTAAAACCTTGTGCCATATGCAACATAGTAGGCCACCCTACTCACATCTGTCGAGAGTTCGATGAGTTAAAACCGCTTCTTAGCTCTGCGGTAAATATTGTGGCAACAAGTTCCCGTAAAAAGGAACCAGCCACCAAAAATAAAGCAAGGCATTGTGTACCAATCACGCATGCGCTATTTGTGGCCATTATGGGCACTACAACGATCATTTCCCAGAAATTCTGCGATATAGGGATGCCTTACACACCATCAAGCAATCCTATCAAGAGGATCCCTCCATCCAATCAACTGTAGATGAACCTCGCGTCATTTTATACCTATAGGAGGCACGACAGCCACCAAAAATACTCCCATCCATTACCCCTCCCCCTATAAAGCGTTGTGCACTCTGTAATGAATGTGATCATTTCATCATTGAGTGTCCAGCCCTAGAATTGTTTCAGTGATGGTATCCAGTCCATGTAGTATACTGCGCTAATCTTCTAGCCACCCAATATTCATGTCATATATGCGGTGGCAATCACCCATTGCGTCATTGTCACTATATCCCTAGATTTTGTGCAGCATTAACTAGTTTACACACAAACATAGTACGCCTCTCCCTAAAATATGACTCTGATATGGAATCCATGGATAGCTCAATGAATCAAGAGGATGTGACGAGTAGATCCATCCTCTTCCTGTCAACTGAAAAGCGGCTAGTCGGGGAGCCCTTAATCACCCCCAACCACCCTCCACGGACAAGACCAACATATGCGTTATGTAACACACACAATCATGTGGTCACCACTTGCATTAACTTAGAAGTGCTATGTCACTGGTACCCGGTCACTTCATCAAAAGAACAGGACGGGAACCCCCATGTTAGGATGTTCTACCTAGTGTGTCAGCGCAACCACCATGAGAATCGATGTACGTATATCCTGCAAGTACTCCGTCTAATTGACATGATACATCTATTAGAGATGAAGCGTCGGGATCCCATCAATCCAGAACCCAATAACCATGATGGAAGGCAGATCACCCACATGCAATCTACTCCATACCCATTTCGGCATATTGGGCAAGTTAGGAAGGTGCGCCAACCAAGCACGACCCATGTTCAACCTAGGACAAAATGTGGGCTATGCACCAGAATTAGCCACCAAGTCAATCAGTGAAAAGAACTAAAGCACCTCACAAATAGTTTTCACATAGTCTCTTCCCTCCTGCAAAGACATCTCTCTAAACAAGAGAAGATCACGTACTACTATTGCCAGATTTTCTCACACTTTCATCATACAATAAAATGTCATCATCTCCCAAAGCTTAGAGTGGCAAGAGTGGCTTTAAGTATACACTCCCCAAAAGACTTAGACATACTGAAGCCAAAAACTCAAAAATGGTAGCAGAGGACCCTCTCCTCTATGTTTGATCCCTTCTAAGCATCCCCTTCTGGGACGAAGAGTAGTGTTGATTCCCACACAATATACTTAGTTGGCATAGTGGTATCGTGCACCATTTGCACCGAAAATAACCACGAACTTGAGGCATGCCCTCTAATGGAAACATTCAGGCACCTTTGTAACAGGCACAACTTCCAACTCCCTGAAAGTGCCCAGCCTAACGAGGAATCTAGAATTGCGCTCACGCAATCTCCCATGATGGAAATTCCTCCCTCATCAAAAGCTGATGACATGATACACCATATACAATTCATATAAACATGTATCGGAACCATGATTCGGGTTGTATACTCATCTGTTATAGGTGTTGAGTCAGCTGCAACTACGAGAGTAGTTGTACCAACGACGGTGCAAACCCAATCCATATGCACCCTGTCAACCGCATCTGGTTCCACCACATCGACGATGGAATCCTTTTTGTGTCTGTCAACCAGCTCTATTTGGACTGAACCTCTTCCTCACAACCTTGTGTAGAATCAATCCCCCTTAGGATCCCTATTTCATTCAGAGGAGGACATCCTTGAGGCCATGACGAAGCCAGATTATCCATGGGATGCAATGCATCAGCGCTCACTTTTTCTCCCTAGAAAAACGTGAAATCCTGAAAAGACAAGGGAATAATATATTTATGCGATTGAATCAAAATGTTTCCTCCCATTAGGGAAAGTTGATTAGTTCAAGAGACCCATCTTGGCGCCCGATGCATTCGAGGAAGGAAACATGTCAAAAATTTCACCTACCGTTAAGGTGAATATATCTCAAAATCTTGGAAAGGTCAAAAAAATCTCATTGGGGGCAGCATGTTTACCAAAAGAGATAACCTCTTATACCCAATTGTTGCAAGAGTATTGAGATAACTTCACGTGGGACTACTCAGAGATGCATGGGCTTAGTCCCCCTTTCGTAGAGCACCATATTGACAGCTGGCCTGACGTTCCACCAATACGCCAGAAACAGTGTCAAATGCACCCATCCAAGGCTGAAGCAATAAAACAAGAAATCGACAAGCTTCACAAAGCCGGATTTATCTACCCCATTTCTTACGCATCTTGGGTTTCCAACCCTGTTCCCGCCATGAAAAAACATGGCACCATACGTGTTTTCACCGATTTTCGTGATTTGAACAAAGAATGTCCCAAGGACAATTACCCTATCCCATTCATCAACCAAGTCATCAATGCTTATGCAAGTCATGAGGCCCTCTCCTTCATGGATGGCTTCTCTAGGTATAATCAAATTCAAATCTACCACATTGACTGGTACAAAACCACGTTCACTACCCCCTGGGCACATTCACATACAAGGTAATGCCATTTGGCCTAAAAAATGCGGGAGACACCTTCGAGAGGGCCATGAATTACATATTTCATGACTTGGCACACCTTATCCATGCCTACTTGGACAACCTCACCGTCCAATCTAAGAAGCATTCAGACCACCTCGAAGATCTGCGATTGGTATTCCAACGATGCCGGCAATACAACCTACACTTGAACCCCCTCAAGTGCATCTTTTACATCACAGCAGGAATACTGTTAGGTTTTATCGTGTCCCAGAAAGGAATTCGAGTGGATCCCCTCAAGGTCCAAACCATAAAAGAGGTACCTCTAGCTCGAACCCTCGGGAAACTACAAAGCTTGCAGGGAAAGGCCAATTTTCTAAGACGTTTTGTCCTAGATTATGCCACTTGCGCTCAAGGATTCATGCACTTCCTTCACCAGGACATCCCTTTCAAATGGGACAACCAAGCCCAACAAGAATTCGATGTGCTCAAAGACACATTGTCTTTGGCACCACTAATTAGTCCCCCACACTAAAACAAAGATTAAATCCTGTATCTATCAACATCTGAGACCGCTTTGGCCGAAGTATTGATCTAGGAGGGCCCAGATGGGAAGGAGCACATAATCTACTACGTTAGAAAATACTTATCAGGCCCTACATTAAGATATGAACTCGAAGAAAAGACTTCCCTAGCACTAATTCACACAGTCCAAAAGCTTCTCCACTATATCATCTTAAAAACCAAAACGATCATCGCAGATATTAATCCCATCAAATATCTTCTCACGTGCCGCCTAATGAACAACAAATACGTTCGTTGGATATTCATTATACAAGAATACAACTTATATTTTCACTCCCCCAAGAGAAAAAAGGCGTTAATCTTTGCAGATTTCATTATGGACCTCCCAAGTCATACCAAAGGATCACCAGTAAATGATTCGCTACTGGACGAACATGTCTTCCTCGTAGCAACTGACGACCCTTGGTACGGAGATATCCTTCTCTTCTTACGAACCCAAAAGTTATGACCACCTCTTACTCGAGACGATCGTTGATGCAAACTCGAGACGACTTTCAGCGAATTTGCCACTAACCCCCCTGATACCTCCTTATGGGATATGTCTTATATCGTCTTACATCGGTGGGTAGCCATCTGCTTTGTCACCTCTGCAACGTGAGCCTCCGCCGCCTCAACGCAAGCGATCACCGCAGCGCACTCGGCGATAGTCGAGTTGCTACCCTCCCCCGAGGGGCCAACCTCCCCACCAGGTGCTCCACCCCGAGGCTACACCGGAGCCCCTCCCTGTCCCCCGACTACGCGTGGAACACCTCGAGGCCTCCAGATCGGATCATGTCCCACCGACTAAGCCATGGGACACTCGACCTCGCCAACATCTGCAAGAGTAACAAATCTATGTCAGTGTCATCATAATACACATATAGAGCATAAATTCTCAAGTAAATGCAAAATAAAACATTAAAAAAAAAAATACCTGCTAGCCCCCATGCATATCCCACAGGAAGACCCATGTCTAGGTCTCCACAGAAGTCCATCTCCACATAGGGGAAAGGCAGGAACATCTGAGGATTGGCCTCAAAGCAATTCTCCATAGTGGTGTACCAGTAATTCCCCACTCGACCTCCCCCACCACAAGGCATCACGAGGGCCCACCTCCTCATGCAAGGCTCTCGAGGAACCCCAGCAGGCACGGCTACCGTAGGCCTCAGCAGCACCACTCTCTCATACATTATGCTACACAAGATACTAGCATAGGTAAACAACTTAGATCCATCTCGGACCTTTAAGAGCTAAGCCAGCATCCCGTCATAGCAGTGACAGGAAAAATAAAAAAAGTGACCAAACCTCAGCCGGCGCAGAACACCAATCTGCGGGCCCGACGCTAGATTGGGCACAGATGACGTTTTCAATCACACAATAGTTTCTAGAGCACACCGCTCAGTCAGGTCAGTCATCGAGGCTATCTGAATACACCCGTCTGTGGGAGGCGCCCCACCACAATGGCTCGCCAAGAACTGTTGAAGATCCACTCTCCCAGGGGGGAGTGGATAAGGAAGCGCCTCACCCTGAGGTAGTAGCCCGGTCACAAAGTATATATCTGTCTCGGGATGGATGGCAAAGTTGCACCTCCAAAACACCAACCTTGCATAACATGTTCCAGAATCAGATCAGGTAGCGCAATAAATGATCTTGTGATCGTAGGAGGTCATTCTCCAAGAACTTGAGAACACCCCACCTAGCCAGTTGTTGGAGTGCATTAGCATCACCTACCAATGCAAACCGGAGGTTAGGCTAGTCCCTCTCCTTCCACAACATCCTGTCATCAAATAGGCACATATCAGTGACATTAAAAGCACAAAAAAATTGACAAATTTCCCAAAACAAAATCAAAAAATTGCTTTGGATTTTCGCGCGCCTGTTTCTCAGACAGGCGCGAAAAATGCGCGCATGTTTTTCTCACAGATGCGGAATTATAGGTGTGATAATTTTGTTCAAAACCCTTGGTTTTGCATGAAAATTATGTGCCTATACCTTGATTTTCAGCGCGGTCAATGCAAAAAATTTCCTGGGTTCCATACAAGCCCAATTTGTACAGACCCTGACATAGGCATACTAAAAAAATTAAAATGTAGGACGTCATGGAGCCTACCTAGTGTTATCACTCATAAGTTTAAACAATTTCATTGATATGTTTCTATTAGCACTGGTATTTTTGCATCCCATCCATCTCACCTTATCCATTCCTTCCCCATTCATACAATTCCATACATTCAAAATCACTTTTCCCATAGACCAAACCTCAAAATCATTTACATTACCATCTCCTATAAACCTTTCGAAGGAAAAAATATGATGAAGTGGGACCCATTTTACCCACCACGGTTCCCTTTTCATTTCATTTTCCATTGAAAATTATTAAAATTACCCATTTTTCTGCCTTTCTTCTTTACCCATCCACCTTTACCATTTCATTGCTTTTCATTCCCCGATCGCAATTAAAGTGGGGCCCTCGTGGCATTTCGCAGATCTTATATGTTTCACATCAAGAACTAAATTGTAAAAAATGTGATGGTTGATTTGCGATATCACATCGCATATACTTTAACTTACCTTATGAGTGCCCACAGTCTATTTATTTAAATTTTTGATGCGGTAGGTCAGCCACTTCACAACTGTTGCAATACTTTGATATATCGTGATATCATATAAACTCCATAACACTTACCACTTTTAACCTTCTATCAATTCATAAAATTCCGCCATATGCTAGTGGATCCCTCTTCCTTGCACATCGCAAATTATAAAATTTAGCCCCCGCAGCTTATAACTAAAAGCTAAAAGCTACGATCTGTGCTGCAGTCCGGTCCAACTTCTTCCATGCCACGTCACTCATCCCCTCCCCCGCGTGTCACACTTTTTCGTGTTTAAATTTTACATCCCCCGCGCTTATAACTTAGTGCTAAGGGTTGCAATATGTGATTTTTTCTGGTCCCACTGACTCTCCACGTCACCTCCCCTTCGCATCGCACCGTCGATCGTATTCTTTATAACTTAAAATATAAAGGTTGCAAAGTGCATGGATGCGATGCTAGTTCAGAATTGAGATTTGAAATATTTCAAGTCCGAGTATATTGGTTTTCACATTATTTTTTTCATAAAAGGGCTTTAACATAGCAAGAATATTTCGGGTGACAAAACAACAGAAAGCTCGATGTCGAGCAGCAAAAGCGTTCAACACTCCGTCCATACAGAAGATCTGCTAGCTCTCAGCTCATCTTTCAGAATATTAGAAAATTGAGGTCCACATCCTAAACTGCCTCACTACATCAGCATATTAGCAACAGCGCAGCATAGGAAAAAGGGGTCGATTCAGTTCAACAGTCAGCAAATGCCATGGCCATGTCTTCATTTCCTTAAAAATAGGATGATTGTTTTGTATTTCAATAAGGGAATTTATTCTTTTGATGATGGATAGTGTCATTTGAGCAACCTAACTACTTTTGATGTAATTATGCACTCCTTTAGTTAGTATTTGTAATAGATATAACTAGAGTCCTATTAGGAATGTAAGTCTTTAGAGACTAGCTGTCTTTTTCTGTTCCAAGAAAGTAGTTTTCAGTTATGTTAGTTGTCAAAGGTAAGGTTTAGTGATCTGGCATCCTATGCAATGTAAAAGGAGTCTATTTATAGATATAAAATCGAATATCACCTAGTTGGAGAATATTGTACCAAACTGCTACTCTGTAATAGTTTTTCAGTTTTAGTAATATACAGTGATATTTTCTTCTTTACCTGAGATTTGAAGGAGGTGTTTAATGTGTTATATGTTCTATATCTTTCATTTTTAATACCTGCAGTTAGTTTTATGTCTAATTACTCATAACCTATGGTAACATGCTCTGACTTCCTTTAGAGGTTAAATTGTTGTTTTCTTCCTGTGTTGTGTGTGCACTATCATTTCATTGAAGCCTTCATTGCCTAAGTTTCCATAATAAGAAATAGTTTCATTGAGTTTACTAATATTGACCCAATAGCCCAATGGTAGCAATTCCTTACATTTTCAACCTACAATCAATCAAATCAAATTACAGTTATAGATTTAGCCATCTAAATTTCCATTGAATATCATAAATTACCTTGAGAGAGCCCTCTCAAACTAAAGAGGCTAATATTCAGTCAAAAGTGGTTTGAAAGAGTTACATTAAGTTGATTGATGAGCATCCTATCAGAATCAATTTAGTGATAACACCTGGCTCAATAATCACGATTCCTAGGTACTCAGGCTAACTGCAACGGCAAGAACAGCTCCGCAAAAGCCTCTAAACTCTCAAAACCTCAAACACTCAAATGTCGCAAATGAGCTGAAATGAGCCACATTGGCCTATATGTCACCCTTTTCAGATTCTTTGGAGGCCATAGCAAGAGCTCATAAGGCCCAATTGCATAACCAAAAGAAACACAATGATTAGCACCTCATAATGCCCAAAGGAGGCTCCACACATTCACACCTCCGAAAAAATAATATTTTAGTGCTGGCAGGTATGCCCTCTCTCATCTTCTTTTCATTTAGCACATGTTTTTAAATAATATTTGAATAAATAAGATGCTTTCACTTGGGGTATTTTGTTGCAGGTATTGTGCAACCTATCCATCACTCCATCCACTGAAAGTATCACAGAAGGTATCATTCTACCCTCAATATGATAGAGTCCTAGAAAAAATCTGCATATCCTGACATCATTTCTCCACAAGAAATTAACCATACGTTCCAAGCACCCAACCATTTTTATCATCTCCCAACCTTGCACATGATAAACATCCTTGTTGGTCGGTGGATCCTCCCCTCCATGGCGCCCGTCACTCAAAGTAGACCATATATCAGAAAAATCATGATGCCATGCCATACCACTTCGGTCCAGGAAGCACTTCATGCCCATTCACCCACCATGCATCAAGCCAAGTTTTACTATATCAAAATAAAACCCCTTTCCCGAACTACCATGTTTTACAAGCAGATCGAAAGCACACCTCTGTGCCTCAAATTTGGCCTGCTATACCTCCATCAGCATAGCCCATCTGCAATATTTTTCCATCCGCTTCATCACCCCCAAACAAGAGACCAACCAATGGGGCCCCCACCCTCAACAAAAACACCATCCTCACACCATCAGTGAGAAGCACTTTCATGTTTTGGGGCACCCGTCTCTGTGTTTTGTACAATCCAATCCCATTGTTTCATTCTTTTGGTAAGTGTACAAAGACCACAAACAGTGAACAACATCCCCTGCTCATCCATCCATTTTTCTCCCATGGCAGCATTCCCTGGTCACCCTTAGTCAGAGTATCACACCTTTCATGCATAAGCCACCATGACATTCATAGCCAGCATATATCCACCCTGGACGTCCTACCGACTCCATGGATTTCTTCATCAGAAATAGTTATGATTGTCATGTTGCTTTCTATACTCCAACCTTGGACCACTGAATCCCTATCATCAGCCTTCAGTCACCCCTCGCCATCATGCCTATGTTAAACCTATCAAATCCAAGATCATGCTCCCTTGCATTATTGACTCTCTCGTTTGGTTGAGGCTTTCGTTTTGTTGACTTCAACTCCTATTTTCCAAAAAGGAAGCGATACCTTGGATTACCCCTCACCACAATACGAACATCCTCGGGTGGCACTGTGGGAATCATCATTTCCCACAGATGTCAAGATGGTATTGTACGTCATAGTCATTGTACTTTTCTCAAATTCGTCGAAGACCCATGCCATTATAAGCATCTCTTTCAGCAATGATTACACGGGAAGGTCCCAGTCATACACCCATGTGTATAATGATAATTTATATGCCATACCAAGCTTACGCATGTGGGAACCACATTCCACCTATTTTAAAAGAAAAAAAACACCCTTAAGGCAACAATCGTTGTCATCAACCAAAGCAGTAGATCACTACCATACTAGTGACACAAATAGAATCTTTATATGTTGGATAGATGTAACGAGCATGGGACATGCCTGCCTTGTAGAAAATTTGTATTTATTGTATCATACTATTTCTTGTAGGTTTCCCACAGGACATGGTCACTCTTCAACCCATTGTAAGGCATTTCCAACTTTTTTCTACACGCAGGTCTCTCTCTCTCTCCACACAGTACACAGAAAATAAACTATAATGTATTTCGGCTATACAGTTCTTCCTAGACCTCACACATTAGGGGGAAACTGTTATCACTGGAAAATTGGACAATAAAATATGACATTATTAAATGTAAGGCAGAAGGATTTATAGGGCTGAGGCACATTAGAGGATCTAAAAAATTTTAAAAATCCCTAAGGTCCATAAGAAAATCAAATTGTGCACCAAGTACTCAGGCAAAATGTGCCTTTGCACACATTTTTCTTCGATAAGCGTGCCTTTGCGTGGCTTCCCCTAAAAAAGCCATGTGGTCCTGAGAGTGGAAAGAAGTCACTTTCCGAGATTACAAGGCACACTCTAGGAAAATGATCCCACACTTGAGGTTGCCCAAGCACAGTCGCCTAAGCCTTCTTAGGACCTCAAGGGAGCACACAAAGGAATCAAGTGGAACATAATGGATTCAACCCCCTCTCTTGGGTCACCATCCATCAATGTACCAAGAGAGGCAAGGAAAATTTGAATTCATATATAAAAGGCCACCAAGAGATGAACAAAGGTAGAGCACATTGTTGTGCTGGCCAAAAATGCTTTGAAGCAATCCAGCAGTGTGTAATTCAGAGCAGAAGTAGAGAGCGGATTCGGTTTGTGGCCATCCAACAACTTCAATCCTTTGGAGTAGAGAGAGAGATACCTTGCACCAAGCAGATAGAAGGTAAAAACGTCCTTGCATCGGTTCTTAGAACTCCATAGTTCTAAGGGCCCCTTGACAAGTGTGTAAACGTAGTATTTTTCTTCCTAACAACAAGCAATAAGAGGGGACATTGATGCCACCATTAGTATTATTGTTGTGTTTGAATCTTTATGATCTTTCATGTTTATGTTTAGTTTAGTCTTTTTTTCCCTCTACATATGCATATTATATCATTATTTAGTGTGTTTAATGTTTTATAGCATGTTCACTAACCTGCTAACTCTTTTGTTTATCTGCTTGTGACCAGAGCTTAAAGGCAGCAACCACTCCTCTTAAGCAATTGTGGATTGGTACACTTGTGCACCAAAACCACTAGCACGCTTACCATGCCAAAATACGACATTTTTTATATGAGGAGAAAAGTGAGAATGACACTTGTCTAATGCGAATGGCAGTGAAGGTGACACATGATAGAGTGAAGATAACATGAAAAAGGCACTAATTAAAGAGAAAGAAATAAAAATCGATAGTCGAAAGCATGAGAATGACAATGGTGAAAGCGAAGGTGTGCGAAAGCAACATTTGTAAAAACTCACTGGAATATAAGTACAAACGTAGCCAAAAGTGAAAGGCTGTCAATGACAATGCACACTGACTATCGACATGGGTTGAAAATTGCACAAACATTGTCTTGATGGATTTTTCTAGGACGGTTCAAGCTCACGTGAAGAAATGTGCTCATGAATTCATTACAGACTGAGCATGTGTGAGTAGGTGACTTCAACACTTACAACCCAAGAAGGGAGCTTAAAATCTTAGTATAGTATCAACCGAACAAGAAGTGACTATGGAACGACCGATCACAAGATCCATAGTAGGCTCCAAAATTAAAGTATAAGAAAAATTTTGGAGGTTGTTTGTCACAGCGACAACACTTGGCAACATACTGATAGAACTTCGGCCTCTATTGATCCAGGTGGATATCGGTGGCCTCCCACCTATTCCATTTGGACCCGCAGCATCAATTCTTTCAGTTTTTCAGCTTCATCACAACTTACTATTTATAGCAGGTTTTCGGGTCCTGCACACCCAGAGCCGTTTTGGGGCATTAATAATCCAGGTGGATATTGGTGGCCACCAATCAAGTCCATTTGAACCCCCACCATCAGTTATTTTAGTTTGTAAGTTTCGGCACAACTTACTATTTTTAGCAGTTTTTCGGGTCTTAAACTTCCGAAGCCGTTTTGAGGCCCTAAACGACGTTTTTTGGGAAAACGGAGAGCAACATGGGTCCATGGACCGATGTTGCTCGTTCAAAAATTGTACTCCTCGGATAGATCTTTCTAACGAGCTATTGAGCGTGTCAAACGGAGATCGGATGCCAAAGTTACGCCCCCGGGAAGTTGAACCACCAATTTACCCAAACGGGACCCACAGTTTTGGCGCTTCATCTCCTACGGTTAGGGTTTTGGACGTTTCGGATTCTACATTGTTTCTCAACAATAAATAGGCCCTCAAGCCTCATTGTAAGATAGTTCAGGGGGCTGGGAGCCGATACATCTCTTCTCAGAGATAAGCGCTACCAGTGCCCTAGCTCGCTTGTTCTGATCATGCCTATATTGTAATACAGTTGAGGGGGCTGGGAGCCGATAAATCTCTTCTCAGAGATAAGCGAAACCAGTGCCCTAGCTCGCCACATCTCCATTATGTCTGCATTGTAACACAGTTCAGGGGCTGGTAGCCGCCACATCTCTTCTCAGGGATACGCTACCAGTACCCTAGCTCATCTATTTCCATTATGTCTGTAATAGGCCTGCGAGCCTTAATGTAACACAGTTCAGAGGCCTGCGTACGCTACATCTCTTCTCAGGGATACGCTGCCAGCGCCCTAGCTCATTTCCATTATGTTTGTAAGCTTATTGCAGTCATTCATTCATTAATAAAATGAAGCATTATTTCCGCTGCATCTCTGTATCTATGGTTATATCTGTATTCTATTGCGTTCCTGCATAAAATCTGGATCATCTATTCCTTTGTAAATTATTTATGCAGGGTCTAGTTCTTTAGGGAGTATTGATTCATCATTTAGATTACTCAAACTTCCTCACTTACTCTTTATGTACACATTTTCCCCTTCATTCCTTATTGGTTGAACACAAACATATGACCTGTGACATTGGAATGTTTCAAGATGGGACAATGGTAATGTAGCACTCGAGCTTTAGATTTTCAGAGTATAGTTTTTCATCTCTGGTGTTGCTCTATTGCTAGCAGGCCCAGACAGTACCCCGATGGAGTCACTTCAGGAACACAAACATTACTCTACTGCCAATTATCCTTGACAGTACCATGGCAAAGTTACTTGCTTCACCTCCACGCACATGAAGTCTTTCACTCTTTTCACCCTTATTTATTTGTTTTATATAGTAATTTTCATTGACACTTATTCATTTCATGGGAAAAAGAGGGATCCTGACTTATTGAGAGAAAAAGAGTTTGTTCCTTCAAAGAAGTATATATAAGACCTCTAATATTGGTTTTCTCATTCAGATTTTCCCCTTGTCCTTCTCTAGTTGATTAGATCAACATGGAAAACACTAATACGTAGAGAATTGATTGTAGGGACAAGGTTTATAGAATATATATGGATATCATGGTTCAACACAAAGCTTTCCTTATGCAGGGATCCTATTTTCCTTCAGAACATCATCGACCAAAGGATAACCAAGACAGAGAAGAAGCACTGATGGTTAGCTAAATGTTGCAGTGTCACAAAGCCCTTTTCTATTTTGCCACATTGTCTTCGAGCAAAAGGGAACATCCTTCATGCAAAGTCTTATTAAAAAAACACGAAAGAAGGGACAAGACATAACAAGAAAACCAAAATCAAAAGGACATAACAAATGTAGGCTAAACCAATAACATAATGTGGGACAAAAGCTAAAAAACAAATGAAAGACTACAAAAATCGAGTGTAGGATGCATGTGCAAGGGAAACTAATATGCCGCTAGACCTAATCCTAACCTAATTAGCTAGAAGGTTGGGGTCACGTATAATGAAATTTCCAATGTAGCCACTGTAGCTGCTCTTGAACTACATATACAAATATACAATCGATTAAAACTGATATAAAACAATGTGGAATGGAAAATACAAGAGCTTGAATAATTTGCACAAAAATTTGAAGGTCTTTCCTGTCAATATAAATATGTGTCATGGTCACTAATTATACCCAACTTGTGATCTTACCTTTTTGATTAAAATTACAAACAGACAAACCTCGAAAACACCTTGTGAATGCACCTTCATCTCTGTCGTCCTTCTTAGCAAGCATAAGAAAATACTAAAACTTGTTATTATAAAATGGGCTTGCTAAGTAAGATGGTTCCATGAAATCATAGATTGGATCATGAAATTCAAAAAATTCCTCTTGAAAACCCAAAATTCCTTGAAAATGTGAATTTTCAATTAGAAGCACAAGGTTAGGTGAGAATCTTGTGAGGGAAAATGGATATGATCATATTCAGCTGACATGTCAAGATAGTGAGGACCTGACATAACCATCAGCAAGTGCGAAAGTGCCTCAACTACTTGACAAGTACCTATAAAGTGAGATGTTAAACCATAAATATCAAAGGATGTAAAACAATTTTCATTAGATGTGTTGATGGGAAAATGATACATTGAACGACAATCATTAGAGAGAAAATAATGATCAGATGGGATGATTAAAGCATCAAATTCTCAGTTTGTGATTAACAAGGATGAATAAATTTGAATAGATTTGAAAATTATTTGAATAATAGAATCATCATCCTCGCATGATGAGTGTAACAAACCATTTTTTTGTAACTGGCTACACACTGCACTAGCATTGTAATCGTTAAAGGAAGTGAGAAGAAATGATAGTATAGAAAACACATGAAACTATTCAGGGTAAAATGATTGAAGAAGGATTTGATTCGTCAAATAACCCATGCACTCACTAGAGCTCAAGAGGATTTCAAGTGCAATGAAGAAAAATATTAGAAATATAACATTCACAAGAAAAACCAGTAGCTGAATATTCTGAAATGCATTTGATAGACATGATTCCTTCAACCAAATATAGTATTTGAAATGAACAACTTGGAATATTCCTACCTTTATGAGAGATAAACACTCCAAATCCGCATTAAGAACAAGATATTTGCATGGAGATGAATCAACTAAAACATAATCTTCAATCCAATAAAAGACCGAATCTTGAAAATTCGAAATACTATATTTGTAATACCAAAAATATTTCAAGAATGAATTTACATTGAGTGAAACCATGCAGAGAGAAATATTTTGAGGAAAACCAGATCTGACATAGTTCAGGGATCTTACTAGAGTCACAAGATCCTGACATAACGATCAACGGAAGTTGAAGTGCTCCAACTTCCTGAAAAGTCTCGAAACTTTCAGGGATTGTAAAATCACATTTTGAATATTGAACCAGGTCATGCATGGTGTAAGGATAACTACTACCATGTATTTCAATAAGACCACTACCAACCAAATAGAAACATATTTGTCACTGATTTGATCATATTTTACAACTTCAACAACCAAATTACTCAAGTCGAAAGATTATTCTGATCGCAAATCTAGAGATTTATGAATCAGAGAAATTTCATGAGCAAGTTGATTTGAAGAGTTGTCTTCATGAAAAACAAGAGATGATATGAGATAGAAAGTTTATTCAATGATATGATTATTTTCTCTTTCATCATGGACAACCTCACTACCTTATGTCAATTGAGAAGTGAACTCATACAATGAAGAACTTGAAGAGCATGGAGTATCTTCATCGCATTTAGATACATTGCAAATAGGAGAGCACAAGGATAGTCAAATGAAGAGTAAGTTTGCATAAGAACATATTCTTTGACTGAATCAAATTCCAGATCTAATTCTTTCAAACCAACATCCTCTGGAGGAACCGGAAGATCAGTTGGTGCACTGGGGAATTCATCATCATGTACACTGACAGAGTCGTCGTCATTACAATGATTGTTGTCCAAGTCTACGGATCTAAACAAATTGATTCACTATCAAGATTAGGAGACTACAAGGCATCCAAAAATGTAAGAGCATCATATTGACATGGGGGACTTTGAAAGAGAGAAGAAAGATCGAAAGAAGCTTCACTTTTCTGCTCCTCTACCTATGTAATGTGACTGCCTTGTACCAGATCACAACTTGAAAATCAAAAATGTGAAGAACTAGTTGGTGGAGCAGGTTGATCAAGTAGATCATTGTACAAAGATTCATAGAATGTAGATGATAGAGGATAACAGATGTCCATGGAAGAAGTAAAAATTTCAGTGGAACTAGATTCAAGATTGAATTTAAGAGCGTTAATATCATCTTGAGGAATGAAAGGATTAGCCTTCACCCTAGGCTCCATGAACCATTCAAAGGTTTCATCCATTGGATCTAAATAATGAGAGGTGGATGAATGTTGAAGAGGAAAATCAATGATCTGATTCACAGATTTCCCAACTTCAACGTTAATGCATAGAGGTGCCTCAATCAGTACTAGAAAATGAGGAGAACAAGAAACAAAAGGAGCAATAGGTTCCTCCTCTGAAATTAGAGGTGTCTCATTGATGCAGGGAATCTGTAATAAAATCATATACTTGCGCACACTAGAGTATGTGTTTCCTTTAGCATGGAATCCTCATAAAAAGTATTCATAAAAACTACTTAGATTCAATATAAAATATATATGAAGAGAGAGATGAACAATAAAAAAAATACTTGTATCAAATACAACAAGAAATTACAAATTCAAACCCTTCTTTGGATGAATATACATTTGTTGCCTTATTGGCCCTCGCCATTCTTCACACCGCACACTATCCCTCTCTACATTTTCCTCTATCCTATTCCATTCTCTATATCTCTCTACATCCTCACACAAAGCTTCATATTTATACATAATTATGGATTAATTTTAATCCATGATTTCCTCCACAAATATCTCAACCAAATCCTAAAATATCTTTATCCCTCCTTTGACTCAACTAAGTTCCATTTAAGGAGTTCCTAATCCTTAAAATATCTATCCAACCCAACTCCACTCATATCCTTAATTTATTAAGAGAATATTTACAATAAACATCACACTCATATTTTTCTCTTAATTTATTTAAAATGTGCATAATTTATAAAATAATTAAAAAAATATATCACCCCCTAAATCACACAAATAAATAATGAAAATTAAGCATGATGCTCCTGCATCAGACTCCCCATGTAGAGAAGTTTCCATAGACTCATTTATATGAGGTCTGTCACTTTTCTATAATAATGTGACAGCCACAAGTCTCAATGACTTACTCCCTCTAGGATTCCAAACTCTGTTTTTCCGCTGGTCTTTTAAAGTATCAACTCCATTTTGTAATTTTTCACAGAATTTTCAGAATACTATTGAATATAACTCTCGCTTTTCTATACCACATCATCTTTATTTCGAAAATTAGAGACTTGTGTAGAATCACTGATACCCATTCTTCTGGTCTCCAAACTTTGAAAGAATCTTGAACTAGTTTTACATCAGCATCACTCATTCTATCAACCAGATTCCATCGGCCTCTCCAACAATTTCTTTCGCCAATTTCTCGGAGTAATTCCTCTTTGTTTGATGCTTTCGTCTCCAGCTATGTTGAACACTTAGCTTTCTGAAATGAAGAATAATCAAGAACTTCTCCTTGATCACAACTATAGTCATTGACTGTCCCTATAGTAACAAATTTCTCATCCGGTGTTGTACCTACATTCATCAACAAACTATTAATTTTAAAAATACAAGACCTTCTTGCCTCTTTTGATGCTACAAGCACCAATATCCCATCATAGACCTTCTGGATTTTAGTAAATCCTCTTTTGAATTGTTGGCTGCTTTCATCTTTATCATGTTGGATTAATATAGCTGCTTCCTTTATGCCTCTAAGGACATAAATTCCTTGGTGCTCCTGATCTTTCATCTCATCTTCAAATACTTTCTGCTCAATTTCTCTGATTTCAACATCATATTTATTTATGTTTCTTTCTGTACCTACAGCCACATTATTATTTGAAGATTTAAAACATCTTGACTCTATAAACGTTAGAAACATTTCATCCTTATCATGCACGGTAACTGCAATCTCTTCTTTATCAGGTTCGGCAAGCTTCATCTCTCCTTCAGGTTTCTTGAGCCATCTTTCCAAGAACTCTATTTCCATGTGAAATCTTTCCAGCATCTCATCACAACCTTCATTCCCAGTTCCATTATTCTTCTGGAAATCCTCTTGAGGTATCCTGGTTTTTGTATCATCACATTGCAAAATTCTTTCATCAATTTCATTAAACAAATTCATTTTTTTACCTCCTTTAAATATCACTACAGCATTTTCATTATGCTTCTACTCCATAACAGCTTCAACTAGTTTTCTTACACCAAACAAGAATTCATCTATGAATTCTTTCACAACAACGATTTCTCTCAAAGGCATCTTATCACAATTTGAATTCATATTATTTCACATTGAGACAGCTGCTGCACTTCATCTGCACCATTCTTCTCTGCATCTCAAAAAAACATACAACAAACTGTGAGATTAAATTGCTAAGTTTCAGGCTTCATCTTTTTCCTTTGTTTGATATCTTCAAATGGTTGTCCATTCCAATATTCCATGAGATTTTTCCATTGAATTTTTCACCTATCACCTTATTTCAGCTGCATGGAAATTTTAGCTTCAACCCATCTTCTTATGAGTTCTTCATCCAATCATCTAACATCTGCTTATTTTACCAGCTTCTTCCTTTAATCAGATATCATCGATTGACCTCTTTGCTAGCTTCTACCAGATTTGATTTTCTTCCTCATGGTCCAACCATGTCTCTAGTCTTTCTTATTTCTCTGCAACAATTCCATCAATAACTTAAGGTGAACTGCTATCTCAGCTTTCTCCCTCTCATACTCTTCATCAGTCAACTGCTTCCATATGCCATTTGCATTGGCATCTTCCTTCTTCTTTCTTCTATTGTGGTCTTTCTCAGAACCTCTGAAATGACTATCAACAGTCATCTCCTCCTCCTTTGTGAACTTCATCTATTCACGTGTGGATTTCATTCAATCCCCTTTTCAGCAAGCCTTCTTACTTGCCATCCAACAATGCAAGCTCTCTTCTGGCACTTGGTATCTTTTGGTTCTCTGTATTGGAATCATTTCTGGGTAATTCTCTTGCTCCTCTTTGCTGCAAACAACAACTACAGTAATTTTTGCGTTACAATGACCAACTCTTTGGGTGTCGGGCTCCGCCGATCATGCACCCAATTACATTCAAACCTTTGACTTAAATTAAGACTCTTTTACTCCATACTTGACATCAACCCTTCATCTTGGATGAAAAATGCACCCTCTTGTATAATAACTCAATGGTTTAACTTGACTCAAGCTCTCTAAATTTCTTCATTTGACCTTAACATCTTATTTGACTTCAAAGCTTGACCCAATAATTACAATAATGGATATTTTGACTCTAATTCAAGTTATACAATATACCAATGAACATCCACCCTTAATACATTCTTATTATGTAAAACCTTCCCGTTACCAATTCTCTCTCATACTCCATTCTTATGAAAATATAATAAGTTACTAATTATATCATCTCCCATTATCACTCATGATACTTAAGCTTTTAAATCAAAACCACTTTTCCCAAGATTTATTTTATGATAAAAATAAAATAAACCATTTAATTTTCAACATTCAAAATAGCTTTTTGAAATGAATTATCATACCTTATGCTCCCTTAAAGGTTATTTAATAAACCTTTTCTTTGCAATTTCAACTCTCCAGAATTAATTCTTCTGTGTCGTTCTTATCACTATGAATATTTGCATGCCCTTCATACCATAACCTCTTCAACATGCTCATCCTCTTAGCACAAACATTTTTCCTGTACTTCCATGCAGCTTTTTCTTTGCAGTGATGGTTCTCATGCAACACCATCTCTCGTCAGTGCACAAAACAATTCATTCATAGGAATTTTCCAAAACTTTCTTTTAACATGGTGGCATCAACATATTTCTCCGGCCGCAACAAACACAAACCACACTAGAGCCATATTTTCACATCAATTTCTGAGATGGATTCCAATTCCAATCCTTAAACTTTGGATTGATTTCACTCTTTCATAATATTTACAAAAAAATTAACTTCTTGAGTATGGCAAGGGAAATTTAAATCATCCAAAATTTAAAAATACCTTTAATCAATGAATATTGATTCATTTAATGAGCACTTACCTTGGAATCTCCTTGTGGGTAAAATGATCCAACCCCTCTCTCTTGTATTCCTGGCAGAATTTGGCTCCTTTTTGTTTGGAATTCATAGCAAGACCCTCATTATAGTTTATAGAGCAGACTAATGATCCTTATTCTGCATACATGTCTAAAACTCTAGCTTATAGTAGAAAATAGAGTTTTTTCACCCTTCTGATCAACCATATAACTAATCTAACAGAAATGTTCCCTAACTGACAGAGATAACAGAGCTCAGGATTGTTATTTTCCTATCAAATTAAGCATAAATTCTTCGTAGTTTCCATCCTTTAACAACAGAATCCACAGATCAATTTCATTCTTTACTTGAATGAGCTTCAAATAGAACACAGCTATGGGGCTGCATTTGGTAAGCGAAAAAGCTTATTCCCAACATATCAGTAGCCCTCCCTTCCATTGGGAAATTTTTTGTAAATGGAAGACTTGTATCAACCAAACGGTACCTGGGAAAGTTCCCAATGGAGAAGGCAACATCTTTCTCTTTATTTTTATATTGCAACTCCAAATAGGCAACTCCTTTAACCGGAATAGCGATTATACTCTTATATTTTTCTAGCAGCAGCGATAAAAAAGACAATGGATTTTCTTGGTCAACTCTTTCAGGTCTCACACCATCTGATACCGACACTTCCACAACAAATCTTCGACGCAAATCCCAGCAATGTAATACATGGTGTCCACAAAAAAAAAGACACACAACGCAATACAAAAATTTGCCACAATTTTAAATCTTCTCAACATGCATGGATTGCCATCTACTTTTGTTCAATTTTTGGTGATCTTAGTAGCGATTGTGGTCAGTTTGTTTGCTTTAGCATTAGTGGTTGCATTTCTGAAGAAATATATCTAAGCTCCACATCAACGGCTTCAACTTGGAGTCACCGAGATGAAATTTGGATTATCCAGCTTTTGAATACAAGTGAGAAGATCTGGAAATACCCATACCGGATTTGAAAAAACTCAATGAAACATTTTCTTGTCACCACCGAAGTGGATGAGAATATCCAAAAAAAATCAATAAAACCTAGCTGAAACACCCATGCTCAATAAAAATAGTCCCGAGCTTTTTATTTTTATTTTTCCTTAAGGAAATGAAACACCAGTTTTCTTAAAAAGAATATAAAATACATAGTGTGGATGCGACAACACTTTCATCCAATCGTTACAATAACCAATGAACTCCTACAGAAAATTTCTTGCGCTCTCCCGATTTTTTCTCACGTTACACAAGCTCTAGCAATATGCATTCACACTGCCATTTACCATTCAAACGGACTCAGTTCTTAGCATTCAGGTTTGACCTACACAATTTGATTTCCACTCTGCACTGTCTCCAGTCCCAGTATTTGCCTTCACATTCAAAGCTACTCGATCCACGGTTTTCTGGAATCGATTTTACCAATCTGAGTTTGTCCAATTGCACATTTGTTCCACAATCATGACAGCTTCGATTTCGCGTGGGCTGAATATTACATTGGTTTCTCCTTTGCGCTTGAATTCTTCACAACATCGCACACAACACACTCAGAACCAATTTACTCCCACAACAGGCAAGCATCTTTCATCTTCGATACCAAAATGATGCAGGGAATCTACAATAAAATCATATACTTGCACACACTAGAGTATGTGTTTGCTTTAGCATGGAATCCTCATCAAAAATATTCATAAAAACTACTTAGATTCAATACAAAATATATATGAAGAGAGATTCAAACAATAAACAAAATACTTGCATCAAATACAACAAGAAATTACAAATTCAAACCCTGCTTTGGCTAAATATACATTTGTTGCCTTCTTGGCCCTCACCATTCTTCACACCGCACACTATCCCTCTCTACATTTTCCTCTATCATATTCCATTTTTTGTGTCTATCTACATCCTCACTTAAAGCTTCATATTTATACATAATTATGGATTAATTTGAATCCATGATTTCCTCCACAAATATCTCAACCAAATCCTAAAATATCTTTATCCCTCCTTTGACTCAACTAAGTTCCATTTAAGGAGTTCCTAATCCCTAAAATATCTATCCAACCCAACTCCACTCATGTCCTCAATTTATTAAGAGAATATTTACAATAAACCTCACACTTGTATTTTTCTCTTAATTTATTTAAAATGTGCATAATTTATTAAATAATTAAAAAAAACATCACCCCATAAATCACACAAATAAATAATGAAAATTAAGCAGGATGCAACTGCATCACTCATGATTTATAACAGTTGGAGAGGCAGAAACATCAGGAGGTTCAGATTCACTATGCATATTGATATGAACCAAATGCTCAAAAAAAAATTTAAATAAATCCCAATCCTTGTCTTCTTCAAGAAATTCATAACAGAGGTGAAGGAATCAATCAGAGAAATCCTCAATTGATTCATTAGGCTTCATTCTTAGTTGATTAGTTATTTTAATAACATCTCAGTAATCATACCTATCAAATGCTAGATGAAGCTCCTTTATTAGGTGTTCAAGAGAATGAATTGAAGTAGGTGGTAGAGTGTGACACCATTGGCTAACTCAACCTTCATGTGTGAGGCAAAAAAAAATACAAGCCACGTCTTCACAGTCAATTTCATAGTATTCACAGAACTTAAGGAAAATATATGTGTGCTCGACAATGGATGTATCACCCTCACTATCAAACTTGAATTGAGACAATTCGTGTAGAGGCTCATCGGGGATTGAAATTCCACTAGGGGATGGGTTAGAAAAAACATCCTTGGAGTATTATTTGAGGATGATCCATTTTATATAAGAGGTTCAAAACAAACTCGATGGGCACAAATTTGCCATTTTTCTCTACTTCTAGCGCCATTTTTTTGATGGTGCTAGAAATTCGTCAACCAAGGGGTCTCCCCAATGTGAAGTCCCAATTATACCTCACATTGTTTGGAGTAGGAGCCCCATCTGGAGTATCGGCATGACTTCCATGTATCCTTGTATATTTTCCTTGGCTACAAATTTCATCACAAGAGAGTACACGAGTATTTCTAGAGCAGCAAGTGAGTATGCCTTGTGAAATGTTCAATTTTGGGAAGTCTCAAGGTGCTTCTACCAATGGGAGAGCAAAATGGGCCCTTTAAAGATAAGTAATAGTACTAATATAGAAAAGGCACACGAGCATGTACATATGAATGAATCGTTGATCAAATAACGAAATATTTCATAAGAAAGAAACGATTGTTAAAGCAAATACAACACAACTTTAACAAGATAATTACCAAATCCACCGAAATAGTTCAATTTCCTCAGTACAGATGAAAACAACATACATCGCAAACATTCAAAGAATAGTCTTACAATATTCATGACATATGCATGAAAGTGTGTTGGCTCAACAAGCTTTTGAATAAAGTAAAAGTTCCAAGATACACCAAGATAGTGAACACCACTAGACCCAATAGTGGATCATTAGAGAAGTCACTCACTCCTCCAAAATAACTATCTTCCTCTCCAATTCCTTGTAGGAGGAACCAAGGTGAAAATTCCTTTCCATGAAAAATGTGGGTGTACATATAAAAAATGGGGTGATCATTCACCATCCTTGTGACTCTTGGACTACCCTCATGACTGTTTGACTTCTCCATGACCTTTCGACTCCCATGTGACTTTTAAGATTACATGGATGACTCTTGGACTTCCTCTTTACATTATGTTTTCCAACATAAAATTTACATAATCCAAAAATGATGTGGCACATGATGACTCGTGCCATGACATGACATGACACTGATGACATGGAAATTCCAACTCACTCTTTGTTGTTATTGTCTTTAAGTATTCTTGAGAGATAGTGCATGTTTGTCTTCTTCCTCCTCCTCATGACTTGAGGATAAGGAGTCTTCAATGTCATCTTAATCACCTATCTTCCATTTTAATTTGGTGTTCTTTTGTCTTCCCGCCTGATGATCACCTAGTCTTCTTTGTCTCCATAGGTGTCTTTTATCATGGTATCCTTCTCCTTTTCCTCCATCATCTTCCTGTCATGATAAGATAAAGTACCTACAACTAAAGGCCATTCTATAACACCCTCCTCTCACATCTACCCAAGTACCCATCCAACCAGGGTAAACATGCGACAAGAGGCTATTATGACCTTATTCAACCTCCTAGGTGACCTTAAGGAATTGGAATCGACAAAAAAACATCACAAAGACCTTCCACATCAGCAACAGAACTCCAAGGATCCATCCCAACCACTCAGGTACCTAGCCCTTGGGTCCCACTGAGGTTCTGGACCATTAAACCCCCGGATGCTCCCTTGATATAGGAAAGGGTGCATTTGGGAGGCTCTAGATGCTTCCACAGTATGGGCACACACATGTTCAAGGAATTTTTCCACAGACCTATGCCAACTTCCCTGGAATTTGAGCCACCTTTTCAAGACCAGAGCCCAAGTCACTACCCATAACTCAATGACACGTTCATAAATTAATTATAACAACATAACAATGATACATTTGAAAAACATTGACAAGTTCTAGACTAGACCCCTACTAGCCATGATAGGCATTTCGTCAAACATGTCACAAATATGTAATCCATGGGTTTAAATGAAAAATCTGAGAATAGGGGTCTCATACTTATCTGAGAATCACTAAGAAGCATTATTACCTTATATCATTAGTTGCATTATCATCTATTGGGTCATAGATACATTGTTCATTCATTTACAAATAAAAACATGAGGAAAGCCATACATCATCATTATCATAATACATGCTTATAGCCAACATAATAACAATAGAAATATCAAGGATATATTAGCCATAGAATCCACATATAAACCAGTACATTTACATCTAATATATCAAATAAAGAACCTCTTATTAATGAATGCAAAAACCAACCCGAGATGGGACTACCATGTTCCACCCAACCATTGATTGGTTGAGCCAAATATCTCTTCAATCAATCACCCTTGTGCCATATTCCAAGCATGAATGTGGGACTCATAACCAACCAAAAAGAACCAAATAATCATGGATGCTACCGAAGTTATCCACCTACACCGTGAGGAATTTTACTGTATCCTTGTATCTCAGGATTTAACGCAATCCACATTTTGATCCAGGGATCACTGGGCCCTAAACCGAGACTCCACTCTCCACGCTTTACTGTATATACCATCCCGGGATTCCTAGGCCTGATGGAGAGCAACCACCTCTAGGCTTTGCCATATATCCCTCCATTCACCAGTCGGGGATTCCTAGGCCCACTGAGGCACACAATACCTAGCTTTACCGAAACCCACAGTCTGGCTCAGTGATCGTTAGGCTAGTGACTTTATCGCGATCCACAGTTCATTTTATGGATCACTATGCCATGTGTTTTTCATTTCATATATCCACCTCACTGGGCTTCGAATCCATCTGGAAATCCAACTCAACCAAAACATTTGAACTCCATCACACCATGGCTATTTGGAGATGGCAAGGCTAGGCTGAAAACATTGTCACACCTAGAAAAACCCATGCCATGGCAACAAATAACCACATGCAATACCATTCATGCCAAATATAGTAAGGAAATCACACATGCAAATCGATACTTGAAAAGAATCCTGATGTAGCTACTTGATCCCGCTCTTCCTTGCTTTCTCCTTCCTTCCTCTTTCCTTCTTTACCTTTCTTGATCCAATGCCAAAGTGCTCCAAGAAAAATATAAGTTTCCAAGAGTAAGAGAGAGAGAGAGAGAATAATGAAAGAGCTCCAAAATTGAACTAATAAAAGGTACCAACTGATCCTTAGAAGCCTTTTTATCAATTAGGCCTCTATTTTCTTCATTTTCATCCTCACATGCAACCTATGACATTTCACCTTCCCTTTCTCATAATTTCCATTATTTTCATAAATAAATGTGCCAAAAATTTCATTTTGTCTTTCCAAATCCTTTGCCATTGCCTTTTCCAATTTCCTTAGCCATAATAAACCAATGAACACCCTCACTAGGATGTTTTTTTCCCAACATTCAGCTTGGAATAAGTTTCCCATCAACCGTGGTTATTGTTTTTCCTTTATTAATTTTTATTACATGGAATTTTCACTAGGGATATGACAGAACCCTCCCCCTTGGGAGACACGACCCTCGGTGTTCAACCACACCTATACCTCAGCAAAACCATTGAAAAGTAAACACACTGGCCATGGAGCTTTATAACTAAGGTAACACGAGGAGCTAAGAAAATGAGGAGTGGGAAGGGCTAAAGTGAAGGCCAATCAGTTCTAGCGCGGGTCGAGCAGACACCCCCCGGTAAAAAGAAGAAATAATTCTTACCATTCACCTTTCCGCACCACTAACCTCTCCGCTCGTCGCAAATCACGCATCACAGGTTTTAGCATTTACCCTCCATTTCTCATAACTGAACTCCCCAACTTGCGATTTGTGATATAAGTTGGGCCCCACCTCCATCCTACCATGTCACTCCTCCACTCATCACACTTCGCCCATCACAAATATTAATGCTTACCTTCCGCATCTCATATCAAAATACTTCTGATTGCAATATGCAGATGGGGCCCACCTCCATCCTACCACATCACTCCTCTGCTCATTGCACTTCACCCATCGCAAATCTTAACACTTACCCTTCGCGTTTATTATCAAAATACTTCCAATCGCAATCTACGGGCAGGCCCCACTTCCATCCTGCCATGTCACATCTCCGCCCATCGCAAATCTCACATCACCTAGCATTCCATTTACCCTCCGCTTGCTCAAAACTAGAACTTGCGATCTGAGATGTACGAGCGACCCCACTTCCGCCTTGCCATGTCGCCTTCTCGCCATCACACTTCACTAACCATAACCTTTACTCTCGCTTTCCTACATGTAAAACCTTCCTATTGTGATTTTTGATGTAAGTGTGGCCCCACCTCCATCTAGCCACGTCACACTCCGGTCATCGCACTTTGTAAATCGCAAGTCTTAAGATTTATCCCCGCTTCTCATACATAAAACCTCCTGATTGTGATTTGTGATATGAGCTTGGGCCCCACCTGCTTGCCAAGTCATAAATAGCCTTTCCATGGCCTTTGTCCCGCTCCTTTCAGTGTTAATCATCCTACTAAACTCCGCCATCACTTCCGCCATCTCCCCTTCATCTTCGCTCCCTATCATACATCTGATAGATCATGATCCGTTTCGGTTCCCCTTTCACCTTCTGAAGGTTAACACCAGGGGGGGGTCCGAAATGGAAACAGTGATTTTGCACACCCCCCCCCCCCATCCAATACCACAAACCAAAGAGGCCCCCCTCCTAAATCCAGTCCTCGATTTTGCAAGTCCTACACAACATGGTTTTTTGGGTGGAACAAGCGCAATTATGGTTTATTTAGTTGCACCAGGGAGGTTTATGGTGGAAAAAGCGCAATTATTTAGTGGAACAAGCGCAATTTTGCAAGTCCCCTTCATCTTCGCTCCCTATCATACATCTGATAGATCATGATCTATTTTAGTTCCCCTTTCACCTTCTGAAGGTTAACACCAGGGGGGGGTCCGAAATGGCAACAGTGATTTTTCACACCCCCCCCCATCCAATACCACAAACCAAATAGGCCCCCCTCCTAAATCCAGTCCTCGATTTTGCAAGTCCTACACAACATGGTTTTTTTGGTGGAACAAGTGCCATTATGGTTTATTTAGTTTCTCAAGAACTCCCTGTCAAAGAGCAATGCACACGCAACATGACTGGTCATTCTATAACAGTTGGTGGAAATCATGAGAATAAGGGAATGGAGGCCTTCGAGAGCAGGTGGAATTAAGTGATGGAATCTAGACTACCCCACCTGTTCACGGTTACTCCTCATCGACTCATTTTTAAGATTCCAGGATTTGGCCTCCGTGGCCAACTAAGTTGATCCTTTTTACTATTTGATTGTGATGTTTTGCTAGTGAAATCTCGATTTCGCCTTATTTTGTTTTGATTTTCTAATTATAGAGTGATTTCTTGATGCACACTCAGTAAGTTAGTTAGGATATTTTGATTTCACATGTTTGGTTCGATCATGGGAATTTTATTCGATCGAAAACCCTCAAGAGAACTCTATATGTAGAGATTTCCGAGATGAAACAAAGGTTCTGAATTTTGGAGAATTTTTGTTGTAGTTCTGTGTGACTGTGCTCTTTATTCTCTAAGATACATATTTGGGAGAGTTGTTTTGAATATAATCTAATATAAAATGTTATTTATTTGGATTCCAGATGGAGTAATGAGTAGTATGTATCTGTATTCTTTTGTTTATCAGTAATCTCCTGTTTATTTGTAATCATCTTTCAATGTTTTGTTGCTTTTATGATTCATGTAATGAAGTTGCCGGTGGTATGCATTTTTATCCATGAATTTGTGTATGTATAACACTCATGTGTTAAATTGATGTGTTCCCTTAATTCACACTCCACGAATCTTTATTCTTGGACATGTTGTAACTCCTAGAGACAGCCTTGAGTTGTATAAAGACCAGTGCCTAGGACATCTTAAACATGCAAGGACCATATGACTCAACTGATTGCAGTTGAAAATGTTGGGCTCTTATGCAACTATCACTTGGATGAATGGTTTTAATAAGGGTGGAACCAAGACCCCAAAGTTAAAACATAGAAACTAAGACAACTACAGAAACTGAGCACAAACTAAAAATAGTAAATGTATCAGATAGCTTTAAGATAGAATGTTGTAAAGGGGGCCGACTTCTAAAATGAACACACAGATATCTAATAAAATATGAGTGATGACGATGATAGAAGATGAAATAAGATACCAACTATAACCAGGCTTATTCAAAGATAAGATTCCATATATACTAGGCCTATGCAAAGATAATAATCCATATATCTAGGCTCGTTCAAAGACAAGAATCCATTGTAATTAGTATCAGAAGAATGGTGGTAGAGATAGGAAATGAAACAGAGTATCATGCCTGAGCAATATTTAAAGCGATGTAGATGAGTAAATATGAGTATCTGTTATGATAAATTAATATTCAAACATGGGAGCACTCACATTCTAGAACATTAGATACGAGATATGTGGAAAGAGACGAAATGAACATTTGTATTAAAAACATGGAGAAGAGTTATAAATTGTGAATCATCCAGAGTGGAATCCCCAATTCCAACAAATATTCTTATTACTGAGTCCCTACGGGATCTTCAACATATACTATCAAAATTCATACAAAAATACATACAGAGCGCTTGAACTAGTGAGTCCTTTGGAAAATATAGAACCCTCTATATGTCTTTCTTCACTGCTTTTATAACATTCTAATGAGCTATGCGCAGAAAAATATTTTGGGAAAATATATTTTCCACGTGCCTGTATGCAGTTTCAAGTCTTAATCAAAACATCAAAATTGATGATGGGGTAGAACGCCTCCCATCATCTTACAAATCGTTCTTATAACCATTTCTAATGAAAATACAACAACTGGTTAACAGAAAGTAACAATGCAAGAGTGAAATATGAATCTCACTCGAAAGTAAAAGTAAAGAAAACTAAAATAAGGGGCCATGTAGGCCTAATCATGAGTGTCATTGTTTGTGGGGTGGCTGAGTGGGAGTTGGTGCTGAAGGAGGTGGTACAGTTGTAGATGAGCTGGCCTTCTTTTTAATAGGTGGAGTTGACAAGGATGCAGGCGTAGTGGCTGATGAACTTGTATGATATTTACACCTCTGCCAGGTGTTAGTTGCAGGACCGGGTATCACCACAAAAGCATCAACCAGAGCGTGCACTTATATCAATTCAGCATAATTCGCCTGAGTGGGAACCATTGTTTAACCTGATAGAGGAGAGAGAATTCGCTAACAAGTGCAGCAATTATTGTTTCGGCTTTAAGCCGAGTGGTCTTCTCAGATGGTATATCTGTTTTATTCATAACCTCAGTCAGTTTTATTTTGTATACTGGTAATGGTTGGAGCACAACATTTGCAGGCTCTCAACATGAAGGGAGGCCAGCATATGTCAGTTCTGTCCATTCTGCATAAAACTGCTCCAGACTTGTCACCATCTATTCTAAACTGCCTAATGCAAGGTTGCACATGGCTTTCCTTTCCATCACCCTTCTGCATTCTACTACCTCCTTAAACCTATCATTGATTCCCAGGTTAGCCAATTATTCTGGGCTTGCATTATTTAAGAAGGCAATATATCCTCTGGCATTTTCAGCCTCAGTGGCAGCATCCATGAGCCCTTCATGTAGAGTTCTCCTGAATTGACAAACCGCGGCCTTCTTTGCTTCAATTAAGGTCAAGAAGGCCCAACGCTTCTTTACTTCCATGATGATTTCTGTCCAAATTAAGCAGTGTGCATCCAACAGGTGATATTTCCTTTCATCCAGCTTGTAAGATCCCTGATAGTCTTCTCCTTCTACCACTTTTCTTGTTTTCCCTCTTCGATTTCCTTCTACAGAGCTGCTACCTTTTTGGAATTTTCCTTGATGTGGGCCTCGAGCTCATGAATCCTTTGTTGTGCGATGTGTACTTGCTTCTTTGCTACCTAAAGGTTTTCTAATGTTGTAGTTAACTACTCCTAAAGCTAGCTTTCTTCAGGAGGTGGCATGGAGCATACATGTGTATCCTAGCGCCTTTGCAGCTCATCCATCCTCTACTGGAGGGCAGCCATCTCTTTTGTCATTTTAGCCCTCTCCTCTTTCTCCTTGGCTAAGGATTCTCTATGTCGGCCTTTTCTTTTTCCATCTAGGCCAATTCAGCAGTTTGCACATGCTGAAAGCCTAGAAAATTCATTTTACGTTTCAGAGCTGCGATCTGTTTTTGCAGCTCTAAAATGACATGGCCCTGAGGATCTGCTTTATCTCTCCCTTTACCCTTTACAGCCGCTTGAATATTCCACAGGTCATTTGACAATGCACGGACATTAGTCCTCTCTACTCTAAGGTTCTCGAACACCTAATTGTACTTGATTTGAAGCTTCCTCAAGGTGAGAGAGAGCTTCACAACCTCATCCTTCAGCATGTCACTGAAACATTGAAACAGGTTACATTAATCAATTGGGGGAACCTGTGACATGTTTATTGCCACCTCCAGAGCTCTGTAACTAGTAGTCTCGGCCTCTGGATCTAGAACGGCTTCAGTCATGGCCATCACCAACTATTCCTTATCCATATCAATCTCGAGATTAAATCGAGTATGATATTTGTCTACATATCCTGCTAATTTTGACCAAAGCTTTTCCCTGATAGCTATGTTCTTCCCCTTTATTTCAACCCCCGCCTCGGTGTTGTTTATAGAGACGGCTTAAGAAACCTCTAAGAAACCAGAGGATGAAGGACCATCGTACTTTACTATGAAACCTTATTTTTCTTTATCCATCTCTCCATACGGTGCTACTTTTTCCAAATACAGCTCTTCTCCGACTCCTTCCTCGTTATTTGTTCTCTACCTTTTAGAAGGCATAGAATCTCCTTCTGGGACTTCGGCTTCCTCGACCTGTTTCTTGCCTACTTCCTGTGTTGAAGCCATGTCTCCTTTCTCCCCTGTCGCAGATGAATCAGTCTCCATCTATGAAATCAAAGGCCAAGTATCAAGATTAGCTCTCCGCTCAATGAAGGGCCTAGTTTCATGAGCATATGCAGTGGACTTAATCTTCTTCCTTTTGTTTGAGATGATTCCTTTTGGATCATAAGGCCAAGCTTTCCCTTGCCTTAAATCCATACCTTTGAGCAGGGTTTCCATTATGGGGAGGGCATGCCTTGAGTTAACAATAAAGGGGTCGATGGTGGTAGGAAGTTTAAGAATGAACCCCTTTTTCACAAGGTGGAAGTGGAGCTGGTCAGTCTTCAGGGTTTGCCAGAGGTACTCCAGGGCAAAAATTCGCATGGTGAGAGAAAATGGCAGTCTGTAAGGGGAAACCTCTGCACCGTAGACCCTGATCTCAGTGTAGTCATCAAATAGGTACCAGTCTCCTGTGCTTTCGGCCTCACTAAATTGTAGCCATTTCTTCTGCTCAGGAAAAATCCTTGGCAGAGGATTGTCATGAATAATAGTATAGGCTATTGTCATGAATTCGTTCAAGAAACTTGAATAACCCACCCCATTTTCCAACTGATGCACTGTGGGATTCCAGTCAAAGACAGTTCTTGGCTGAGAATTTATCCTATAAACCTTTTCTAGATGCAAACCCTCAAACTTATTAGCTTGTTGGAAGAGGAAAAGGTAAAATACCATGGAGCATAAACGAAAATGACCTGTAGCCAGGAGGTCCTGAAATTGGGTTTGGATGGCAGAGGCCAAGAAACCAGGGATGTCCAATACAACGCCGGGTTGCGACATTAACCACAAAAGGGCTACACACTCCTTCGAGACCTACTCTACCCCTTATATACCTAGTAATCCCACAATGAGAACAAGGGTTGGTTGAAGTTCTTCCTTGAATGTACTCAGGGACACTGAGTCTGCAGACGAGAAAGTTGTGAGGCAGGAGTCAGAAATAGCAGCGATGAAATCGCTCTGCTGCCTCCATGGTAGCTTGGAAAACTGACAAGATAGCGACATTTCAGTGAAACTAACATAATTTCAACTGGTAGGGTAACAGAGGGATTTTCTGATGATTTCGGGAGATATATTGAATATCTTGTTCCCCTGAGATGAGAGGAACATATCCCGGCATTCATCGTAAGCTTCTATGAGCCAACATATGAATTCAACAACTGGGTAGATAGGCGGATTAATTTGGTGGTATAGTCCTGACAAACCAACTCTGAACCTATCCCTGTTTTTCACATGCTTCCTGAATAAATTTAGCTTGACACTACTGATGAAGAACGGGTATTGTGGGTCTCGAATGTGGGCTTGCATGTCTATGAAAGGCTCAGGTCCAAGAGTAGCTCTGGACTCACGAACTTGAGGGGTTTCGGGCTCTGACTTCTTAACCTTGACTTTACCCATGACCATTATGAAAATGAAAAGTGAAAGGAAACTAGACAGTGAAAGAGGGATGAAATATCTGCGTAGTAAGGAAACTGTTCGGAAGAAAACGACACAGGGAAGTTGAAAGTGACTTGGTAGACCTGGTACTGGGTGCTCGCACTTTGGAAATACACTTATCCTATAAAAGAAAGTAGTTTACCACAGTGAACACAGAGCAGGGTTAAACAGCTTTAGATTTCCCAAAAAATGAGGCTAGGACGACACTTGTAGGGCTAGCGTCATAAGGACGCTGACACTAGGACGCGTGGCATTTGGTTATTGGTTATCAGAGTTTGGTTAGGTGTATACCACGCGTCGGGTTAAATGTCAGTACTGGTCGTGCACCGGGTGTCCTAGGACTTACCTTACCATTGTATTCATAGCGCCAGGTGTCCTTCGTGTTCGGGCCCACTAGAAAGTCCAGCGGGGTCTTGGAGCAGCTCTAAGCCTGCGGCCATTACCCCACAAAGTATCTGTCTCGGGTCCCACCATATTCCACATCACCACCATTCCGGGGGGTGAGCTTCTGCCTTCCCCCTGCCGTTCTTGATCCCCCCTTGTAAACCCTTCACGCACCTTTCTTCTTTGATTGTTCGGAGTATGGGCGGGTCCCGCCCTGTCCAACTGTCTTGCGCCTTTATTCCCCTTTGTTTTATGTAAATTTTACCACAAGACAATAATATATATTATGCCTTTTCCCCTTTTTTATATGAATTATCATTCACATGAACCCATTCGCTCCTTTAAGTATTTCTCCTTTTATGCTTTGGGTGATTGATCTGAAATTGTGAGAACAAAGTATTTCTCATACAGAGATTGACAGTAGGGGGCTTTTACTGGTTATTTCACCTTTACTAGAAAGGATGAAACCAGAAGCTCCTGGCCCACAAACTGACTCTGCCTAAAGAAATAAAATGTAATCACTGAAATAGATCCGATCAATGAAACTATTTGTTTCTGTGCAAATTATTCATTAATCCAAATTTTATGTGTGAATAAGCAAGATTAAGTATTCTGCAAATGAAGTAATGTGGTTTGAAGATGAACTAATGAGTTTTGTTCACTGTATAAGTCTGCTTGGGAAAAGTGTACTTATGAAAAGTTACTGTTTAAAGTAGCAGAATCTGAAATATAACAGCAAAAATACACAGTATGACAGTAATCATTTTTTTAAGCAGTTCACCCCTCTCTTGGGCTACCTTTGCTGGGTTCAAAAGCCCCTAATTAGGCTTTTCCCTCTTTCATTAAATGCTCAAAATGTGAATTACACTATATATAAAGCCTCAAAAGGAAAAATAAGCTGCAAATTCAGATACAGAAGGCTGAAATCAGTATAAAACGACTATTCATTCACCTCCATTGGATGAGTATAGTCCAAAATAGCTAATCTTTCATTAGGCCCTAGTGGCTCCACAACCAAAATTGCTGGTAAAATCACTGATAGAGTGCCCTGATGGCTCTGAAAACACTCCCAACAGCTCCATAATGCTTCAATACCCCAAAATCAAAAAAACATTCTTCCCAAAAGGACTTCCCTAGCCAAAGTTATGGCTAACTGAAGTTTGCCTAGATTCACTCCAGCTAAGTCTAGCTAACTGCCAGATAGCCCGACAAAAATGGAGCGGTTGCTAAATTTGAGGAATCCGCCATATTGACCGCCGAATTGGAGTGCTAAAGTTAAGCCCCCATGTGGCCGCACCGATCGGACTTCATTAAACAACATTGAGTTATATCGTGCATATAATAAAGTTTCAACCATATGTTAAAACGAACTCCGCTCCGGCGCTATATTCATGGGACCACGTCGCACATGTTTAAACGCGCCAAACGAAATTTGAAAGTTTTTAAATACAAATTCGCGCGGCAAGTTTAATAACAAGCACCCGTGGCCTAACGGTCGGGCCTCAAGGTTGTGTCCGCCCCGACCCGGGGTCGAACTAGACCGCGACCAAATAATAATTTTAAACGCCATTGAAATTTCATTCTATTCCGCCTTGGGGCCACGTGGCGGCCTCTGGGCTGGCCACGTGGCGTCCTTTGATTGGCCACAAGCAGAATATTTTGCAGAATATTCCACGGAATGTTTCATGTGGCAGCCTCCGGGTTGGCCATGTAGCGCCCTTTGATTGGCCACAAGCAGAATATTCCACAGAATATTCCCAGAATATTCTGTGGAATATTTTTTTTTTAATAAAAAATATTCTTTATAAAGTCAACTTTTGGCCATTTTTTATCTAAAATTGGAAAACTTTAAAGCTGAATATCTTCTTCATACGGCGTCGGTTTTCAGTGCCGTTCACGTCTACAGGATCATTTTTCCGAGCTCTTTCCATTCGATCTGGTTTGGACCAATTCTGAGAAACTTCATTTTTGAGAATTTTTCTACAAGAGACTTGATCTCCTGATTAGTGATCCCCCTTTTATAAGCTTCTTAGGGAGGTGGTAAATGATATAACAACATTGGCTCCATTTGGGGATGAAATGCTCGTCCTTGAACGTGTCGAGAACTTTGCAAACCATCTGTTAACCTTCATCTTGCGAACAGTGTCTCCTTGATGCCTTCTCTTCTTCCTTCATGACGACTCAAAATAGCAAACATCATAATAAAGAAATTGAATAATATACAATATTATACAGTAGACCTTTCAGCCTAAATTAATACTGAAAAAGGGTTTTAAGAATTGCCCATTCACAGGGGCTTTGAGAAAATCACCCTGCAAATTTTCCAGTCTGAAGGTATTGTTTCCTCCGACCTCTGCGATTCTAAAAGGTCTGAACCATAAAGGATCGAACTTTCCATTCTTTCCTTTCTTAGCCCTTCTTATGTCCCATCTTAGCACCAGATCTCCAACCTGCATCCCTTTATCCTTAGCATGTTGATCGAACGGGTCTTTCATTTGCTCCTAGTACTCATTCAACCTTTGATTTACTTGACTTCGGGTCTCTTCCATCTCTACTAACTGATTTATTATTCTGGTAATATCATTTGGTTCCTCTTGACAATTCTGCATGAATTGAGCCATAGGTAAGGCCAATTGTATTGGGAAAACTGCTGCTCTACCATATACCAATTCATATGGGGATTTTCCTGTTGACCTCTTACTAGTGATTCTATTGGCCCATAGCGCGAACTTGAGTTGTGATTCCGAGTTCTTTTGGTTTTCATTTATGGCCTTCTTCAGTGCCCTTACCAGAGTTTTGTTTGAGGATTCAACCGATCCATTTCCATGTGGATAATAGGCAGTAGAGTGTCCTAATACAATATTATATTGTTGGCAAAAATTGATAAATTTGATAGACTTAAAATCCTGAGCATTGTCTGTGACAATCTTAGCAGGGCAGCCAAACCTTGAGATGATGTTATCTTCCAGAAACTTGATCACCACTGTGTCTGTAGCACTCCTTGCTGGCACGACCTCAACCCATTTAGTGCAGTAATCAGTGGCTGTTAGTATCCATTTGTGTTTCCCGCTTGAGGCAGGATGGATTTCGCCGATGAAATCAATTCCCCACTGCTGGAAAGGTTATGATATGTGTACCGGGATCATAGGCAGAGGTGCAAACTTCTAGCTCTCAGCAAATTTTTGACACTTTTCATAGGCCCTTACCCAAGCAAAAACATCTCCGAAGAGTCTGGGCTAGAAAAAGCCTGCTTTCAGGATCTTGTGTGCCGTGGCCCTCCAGCTGTAGTGGCCACCACAGATGCCCTAATGGAATTCTTCCTTGACTTCTTCTACTTCATTTTCTGTGAGACATAAAAGTAGTATGCCCGATGGGTCCCTCTAGTACAGATGGCCATTTTCTAAGATGAACTTCTGAGATTTTAGCCTCAGTGTTCTACACTTTGTTTTGTCGCATCTTGGGGGACATCTAAGAGTCAAGAGGTACTCTACAATTTCTTTGTACCAGGCACTGATAAGGTACTTCATATGAGTCTTTTGTGTGGCATTCTCTATCCCGTGCTGCTCCTCTGCTCCTTCAGGCTCTTCATTTTCCACCATAGACAAATTTATCCCAAAAGCCTGACAGTTTGATTCAGAAAGGATCTTGGCTAATCCCTATCCCTTTATTAGCTTAGTGGGGTGTATCTCCAACTCATACTCCTGTACTTGGCTATCCATTTGCCTCTCTTTCCTTCACTATCACCCTAAATCAAGATGTATTTTACAGACGTTGTGGGTACAAATGCAGTTATAGCTGATTGCAAGACATACATCCGGAAAGCCTTGAGGGATTTAACCAAGGCATAAGCATGTTTCTCCAGGATGTTATATTTTAGCTCGGCATCGCGGAGCACTTGGCCGAAGAAGGCGATAGGTTTCCCATGCCCCTACTCGTTCTTCTACAATAATACTACTGCGACAGTGTGGGGAGATGCAAATGAAAAGATCATGAAGGGTTTCGCATAATCTTGTCCCGCCAACACTGGGGCTTCAGTGAAAGCATTTTTAATCCTGTTAAAATCTTCCCACGACTCAATAGTCCATTTTACTTCGTTATCCTTCTTTAGCATCTCAGTTATGTACCGAACTATCTCTACATAGTTTGGTATGAATCTCCTCAAGAAGTTGATACGTCCAAGAAAAACTTGGACCTCTTTCTTATTTTTGGGCAAGGATATACTCTTTATGACTTCTACCCTTTTCGGGTCAATTTTTACTCCTGCCTTTGTTACAATATACCCCAACATTTTACCCTCTTCTAATGCAAACAGATATTTCTGGGGGTTTAAGGACAATCCATACCTACAGCACTTGTCGAAGGTTCTGCGCAAATGTTCTATATGTTCAGCATCATCCTTGGAGAAGACCGTGATGTCATCCAGGTACACCACCACGAATTTTTCTTGTTCCCCCATGAAAGCAATGTCCATGGCCCTTTGAAATGTAGCTCCCGCATTGATCAATCCAAATGGCATTCAAGCATACATAAATGTTCCCCAAGGAGTGGTGAATGCGGTTTTCTTTTGGTCCTCTAGAAGCACTGCTACCTGATTATACTCGAAAAAGCCATCCATCATGGACATTCATGAAGAAACAACCACCTTCTGCAATATATGGTCCATCTTAGGCAGCGGATAGTTATCTTTCAGAGATGCTCTGTTCAAGTTCCGAAAGTCAACACACAATATTATTTCTCCGTTCTTCTTTCGGACCGGGACCAAGTTGGCTACCCATTCATAATATCTAAATGGCACAAAAATCTTGGCCTTCAGCAATTTCTTAATTTCCTTTTCAATGGAAGGAAGGAGTAAAGGATTGATTTGCCTTAATTTCTGTTTGTGGGGTTTAGCATCTCCTTTTAATGGAATATTGTGCTAGATAATGCTAATGTCAAAGGTCTTCAAATCTTGATAGGACTAGGAAAAGACGTCTGTATATGTCTAAAATATCTCCTGATATTTCCCTTTGTATTCATCAAGTACCTTATTGGACAATTTCATGATCTTGGGATCAGCCTCTGTGCCGAGGTTTAGGTCATCTACCTGATTTTATTCAACAACCTTCCTTGGCTGGATCGAGACATCATTCTTATGAAATAGTCTCTCCAGGGGGACCAATCCTCTGGGTATTACATTCCCTTTGAGCTACAGCACCTTGTGCCCAGCTATGGTATCCTGCCATTTATTCTGAGGAAGGTCCTCAGTCTTTTCATCGCCAGCATCTATTTCCATATTAGAGAATTCCCCAATAGTCTCCATGAATCTCTTGACTTGCTATTCATCTTCAAACACCTGCCAGTGTTTGACATTGTCAGGGATGGAAGGACGGTAGCAAAATTCTATTTCATACCTCAGGAGGGGGTTCTGAGGTGGCCGAAAAGTGCTTACAGCTACTGCGAGAGATTCTGCCATTCTGTTTTGATCTCTCAG
Organism: Pinus albicaulis; assembly: GCA_034641835.2. Lineage (NCBI taxonomy): Eukaryota > Viridiplantae > Streptophyta > Pinopsida > Pinales > Pinaceae > Pinus > Pinus albicaulis. Next base: position 961,631,183 of record CM076581.1, on the reverse strand, counting down.
CATGAATTGAATATTGAATGTTGAGAATAAATTATCTACCAAGTCCCATACCTCATTTCTGTAAGCCCTTAGTCATGGGTGCTTAGCTTGACATTGATTTCTTACTTGTCTCACCACCAGTTTTGAATCTCCCAAAACTTTCAAGCTCAAAATATTCATGCTCTTTGTTGTTTTTAGACCCAGAGAAATGCTTCATATTCAGCCACATTGTTTGTGGCTTCATACTCCAATTTGAAAGATAATGGGACCAGTTGTCCAGTAGGGGAGATAAAGAGGACCCCATCTCCATTCCCCTCCTTTGAGTTGGCTCCATCAAAGTGCAAGGTCCAAATCCCACCTTCTTCATTACTTGAAGACTGCTTAGTCTTTAATTGACAAAAATATGGCTCCTGCAAGTAATCTTGATCTTCCTCAAGCATGAGACAAGAAAACTCACCCTCTTTGTTGTACACTGGTGAATTCACTGAATTATCAGCTTTAGTGACCATCTTCACAAACCTTGTTTCCCGGTATAATCTCCTTTCTTGGCCCCCAAACACAGATATGGTCGCATAGGTTAGGTCCAGCTTTATAAATCCTCCAATTTTTGTACCCCATGATCTTGATAACAACATCCAAAACTGAGCAGGGATGTCATCCACTACTATGTCCATTACCACGCTCTTAGCTGGGATTTGAGCTAGATTTACCACCAAATCCTTGATCACCCCCAAACATTTGACTCATTTTGAATCAAAGGAGTAGAGATCTTTATATGGGCGAGTGATCTGCAGCCCCAATTTTTCCATCATTGACAGGGGTAGGAGGTTATGAGATGCTCCAGAATCTAGCATACAGTTATGCAATAATAGGTCATGAATTACTAAGGAGACGTAGAAAGGGGGGGTTGAAGAATCTGTTTCCTCAACATGAGGACCAAACACAACCATGGGCCTTTCTTCTTAGAGGTTTAAACTGTCTAGGATTGGAGAAGCTCCTTAAGGAAGCATGAATGATGACACTTGAGACTGATAGGCTGGTTGCTTTAAGATTTCAGTCAAATGGACGGGAATTTTTACTTTTTCTAGCTCTTTCTGAAGGCTAAACACAGGAGGAGGCTTCTCTACGAGACTTTCCTTTGGCTCTTTACTGTTGTTTGGAGGCTTTTCTTCCTTTTGGATGGGTTTAACATTTGCATTTGGATTAGAGGCCAACTTAGAAGAGGAAGAAATGGAGTCATTAGAATGTAAAGGTTCAGTTATAGGTCTCTTACCTTTATCTTCAATTTTCTGAGTGACGGTCTCCTTCTGAGGCATTTCTTCTTGTTGTTCTTGTGTGCGCATCCTCTTCCTAGAGGACCTGAGATCATATTTTTTGTTGAACTGTGCCTGCATGAAGTCCTCAAATTTCTTGCAGTAATCATTGATCTTTGGATCTTCAGTAGCACATGTTTTTTCTTCTTCTTCTTGCAAGAAAAGCTCCACTTCTTCACCTTCGAATAAGCAAGATATTGATCATCTTTCCCATCGGGGATGTCTTCGGTAGGGCCATCCATCTTCCCTTCCAGATACAGTGGAGGTTGTATGTGATCTTGCTGCTCCTTCCGATCTCTTTGTAATATTTGTAAAGGAGGCTTTCTGTATTGGGGATTATAACCTCTGTTTGGGGTAGCTTGGAATGGCTTGGAGGATGTGTTCTTTGCCTCAAGCTCAAGCTTCACTAGCTTGCTTGAAAGATTCTTGATCATTTTGCTCATCTCTTCTATTTTGTAATCTGCTACCTCTCTATCTTGACCAAAGGTAGATGCTTCTTCTTTTCCTCTCCATCTAGCTTCCTGGTCTGACCTCCCTTTTGATTTACCTGTAGAAGCAAAGTTGGCTTCCACTTCCATTGCATTGGTCTGTGCCTCATCCAGGGTAGTAGACTTCCTTTCTCTTAAAGAGAATCTAAATTCTGAATCAAAGGTTGCTACAAACACCACTTTAGCAGCAATCTAGTGAGGCTTCATTTCGGCTGGGAGACTTGTATATAATTTGTTAAACCTCTTGATGAATTCGGACACACCTTCATTATGTCTCTTTCTAAGTGCATTGAACTCTGTAAGATATTATCCATGGTCCTTATTCTCTCCCCATTTCTTGATAAAATCATTTTCCATTACCTCCCAGTTAGTAATGGAGCAGTCCCCCAAAGTCTTGAACCATTTTCTTGCCTCTCCATCTAGAGACTGGACCAACAACCTCAATACCACATCCAAATGTTCAACATTAAAAAATTTTGCGAAGGCGCATAAAACTTCTAGGTGTTTCTGAGCTTCAGTATCATTTTCTCCATTGAAACGAGGAAAAATATTTAAGTAATCCTGAGGCATATCATTTTGGATCTGAGGCAATTCCAGGGGGGCATATTTGTTCAATAGGAAGCCAGGAACTGCCATCGGAGGTTTTGGAGGTGGAGGGAGAGTCTGATGGGTATTAGGAGGTGGTGGAAGAGAGGTATGTGTGACAATGGGGATATATTGAACAACAGCTTGGGGGGTTGACTGAAATGCTGGAAAATGAGAAGTGGAAACCTCTGTGACTTCTTTGACTTCTTCAACTTTAGGAGTGCAATGCAAAAAGAATCTTGTGGTATCTACAGATTCAGCCTCATCTTTAACTTAAATATTTTCCAGAGAGGGGCTATCTGAAGTATAATCAAGGGTTCTTACAGCAGAATCAGGACCTTGATCTTGAGCTAATTGAGAGGAGGATGTAAAGTCTTCTAGGGAGAATCTGGGAATATTTGTGTGAGCTTATTGTCTTTCTCTCCAACTTCTCTTGTGTAAAATCTTCTCTGGATCAGACACTGGAGGTGTTTTCAATTGGGATGTATCTGACCTCAGGTGTGGCTTTCGAGAAGCCAGGACTACGAATAGATTTATCCTTTGAATGAAAGTGGAGTCGCCAAGGTGAGGGATCTACAACTCCCAACCCTTCTTGCTCACCTATTCTGAAGGGTGGATGAAATATTTGTCGAGGCCCAAGGATTTAGTTCTTGAAATTCGACTCCCTGGAAACGGCACCAGAAAGATGTTGTAACTCCTAGAGACAACCTTGAGTTGTATAAAGACTAGTGCCTAGGACATCTTAAACATGCAAGGAGCATATGACTCAATTGATTGCAGTTGACAATGTTGGGCTCTCATGCAACTATCACTTGGATGAATGGTTTTAATATGGGTGGAACCAAGACCCCAAAGTTTAAACACAGAAACTAAGACAACTACAGAAACTGAGCACAAACTACAAATAGTAAATGTGTCAGACAGCTTTAAGATAGAATGTTGTAAAGGGGGCCAACTTCTAAAATGAACACACAGATATCAAGTAAAATATGAGTGATGACGATGACAGAAGATGAAATAAGATACCAACTATAACCGGGCTTATTCAAAGCTAAGGGTCCATATATACTGGGCCTATGCAAAGATAAGAATCCATATATCTGGGCTCATTCAAAGACAAGAATCCATTGTAATTAGTATCAAAAGAATGGTGGTAGAGATAGGAAATGAAACAGAGTATCATGCCTGAGCCATATTTAAAGCGATGTAGATGAGTAAATATGAGTATCTATTATGATAAATTCATATTCAAACATGGGAGAACTCGCATTCCAGAACATTAGATACGAGATATGTGGAAAGAGATGAAATGAACATTTGTATTAAAAACATGGAGAAGAGTTACAAACTATGAATCATCTAGAGCGGAATCCCCAATTCCAAAAAAGCTTCTTATTACTGAGTCCCTACGGGATCTTCAACATCTACTATCAAAATTCATACAAAAATACATACAGAGCACTTGAACTAGTGACTCCTTTGGAAAATCTGAAACCCTCTATATGTATTTCTTCACTACTTTTATAACATTCTGATGAGCTATGTGTGGAAAGATATTTTGGGAAAATATCTTTTCCGCGTGCTTGTATGCAGTTTCAAGTCTTAATCAAAACATCAAAATTGATGATGGGGTAGAACGCCTCCCATCATCTTAAAAATTGGGCTTTAAGCTGAGCGTTCTTCTTAGATGGTATATCTGTTTTATTCATAACCTTAGTCAGTTTGCTTTTTTATACTGGTAATAGTTGGAGCACAGCATTTGTAGGCTCCCAACATGATGGGAGGCCAGCACGTGTCAGTTCTTTCCATTCTGCATCAAACTACTCCAGACTTGTCACCATCTATTCTAAGCTGCCCAGTGCAAGGTTGTGGATGGCTTTCCTCTCCATCACTCTTCTGAATTCTACTACCTCCTTAAACCTGTCATTGATTCCCAGGTTGGCCAATTCTTCTGAGCTTGCATTATTTAAGAAGGCAATATATCCTCTGGCATTTTCGGCCTCAGTGGCAGCATCCGTGAGCCCTTCATGTAGAGTTCTCCTGAATTGAAAAATCGCGGCCTTCTTTGCTTCAATTAAGGTTAGGAAGGCCCAATGATTCTTTTTTTCCATGATTATGTCTATCCAAATTAAGCATTGGGCATCCAACAAGGTGATATTTCCTTTCATCCGGCTTGTAAGAACCCTGATAGTCTTCTCCTGCTCCAGATTTTCTTGTTTTCCCTCTTCATTTTCCTTTTGCAGAGCCTCTACCATTTTGGAATTTTCCTTGATGTGGGCCTTGTGCTCGTGAATCCTTTGATGTGTGGTGTGTACCTACTTCTCTGCTACCTAAAGGTTTCCTAATGATATAGTTAACTGCTCCAAAAGCAAGCTAGATTTTTCAGGAGGTGGCGTGGAGCATACATGTGTATCCCAGTGCCTTTGTAGCTCATCCATCCTCTGCTGGAGGGCAGCCATCTCGTTTGTCATTTTAGCCCTCTCCTCTTTCTCCTTGGCTAAGGAGTCTGCTATGTCAGCCTTGTCTTTTTCCATCTGGGCCAATTCAGCAGTTTTCACATGCTGAAAGCCTGGAAAATTCATTTTATGTTTCAGAGCTGTGATCTATTTTTGCAGCTCTGAAATGACATGGCCCTGAGGACCTGCTTTGTCGCTCCCTTTACCCTTTACAGCCACTTGAATATTCCGCAGGTCATTTGACAATGCATAGGCATTAGTCCTCTCTACTCTAAGGTTCTCGACCACATGATTGTACTTGGTTTGAAGCTTCCTCAAGGTGAGAGAGAGCTTCACAACCTCATCCTTCAACATGTCACTGAAACATTGAAACAGGTTACATTTATCAATTGGGGGAAAGTGTGACATGTTTATTTCCACCTCTAGAGCTCTGTAGCTAGTAGCCCCGGCCTCTGGATCTAGAAAGGCTTCAGTCATGGCCATCACCAACTGTTCCTTATCCATTTCAATCTCGGCATTAAACTAAGTATGATATTTGTCTACATATCCTGCTAATTTTGACCAAAGCTTTTCCTTGATAGCTCTGTTCTTCCCCTTTATTTCGCCCCTCACCTCGGTCCTGTTTATAGAGATGGCTTGTGAAATCTCTGAGAAACTAGAGGATGACGGACCATCGTACTTTACTATGAAACTTGCTTTTTCTTTATTCGGCTCTCCATACAGTGCTAATTTTTCCAGCGACGGCTCTTCTCCGACTCCTTCCTTGTTATTTGTTCTCTGCCTTTTAGAAGGCAAAGAATCTCCTTCTGGGACTTCGACTTCCTTGACCTGTTTCTTGCCTGCTTCCTGTGTTGAAGCCGTGTCTCCTTTCTCCCCTGTCGCAGATGAATCAGTCTCCATCTGTGAAAGCAAAGGCCAGGTATCAAGATTATCTCTCCACTCAATGAAGGGCCTAGTTTCATGAGTATATGCAATGGACTTGATCTTCTTCCTTTTGTTTTAGATGATGCCTTTTGGATCATAAGGCCAAGCTTTCCCTTGCCTTAAATCCATACCTTTGAGCAGGGTTTCCACTATGGGGGAGGGGGCATGCCTTGAGTTAACAATAAAGGGGCCGACGGTGGTAGGAAGTTGAAGAATGAACCCCTTTTTCACGGGGAGGAAGTGGATTTGGTCAGCCTTCAGGGTTTGCCAGAGGTACTCCAGGGTGAAAATCCACATGGCGGGAAAAACTGGCAATCTGTAAGGGGAAACCTCTACACCATAGACCCTGATCTCAGTGTAGTCATCAGATAGGTACCAGTCTCCTGTGCTTTCGGCCTCACTAAACTGTAGCCATTTCTTCTTCTCAGGAAAAATCCTGGGCAGAGGATTGTCATGAATAAAGTATAGGCTATTGTCATGAATTCGTTCAAGAAACTTGAATAACCCACCCCATTTTCCAACTAATGCACTGCGGGATTCCAGTCAAAGATAGTTCTTGGCTGAGCATTTATCCTATAAACCTTTTCTAGACCCAAACCCTCAAACTTATCAGCCTGTTGGAAGAGGAAAAGGTAAAATATGATGGAGCAGAAATGAAAATGACCCGTAGCCGAGAGGTCCTGAAATTGGGTTTGGATGGCGGAGGCCAAGAAACCAGGGATGTCCAATACAATTCCAGGTTGTGACATTAACCACAAAAGGGCTACACACTCCTTCGAGACTTGCTCGACCCCTTCTATACCTAGTAATCCTGCAATGAGAGCAAGGGTTGGCTGAAGGTCTTCCTTGAATGTACTCAGGGGCACCGAGTCTACATACGGGAAAGCTGTGAGGCGGGAGTCAGAAATAGCAGCGATGAAATCGCTCTGCTGCCTCCATGGTAACATGGAAAACTGACAGGATAGCGACATTTCAGTGAAACTGACATAATTTGAACTGGTAGGGTAACAGAGGGCTTTTCTGATGATTTCGGGAGATATACTGAATATCTTGTTCCCTTGAGATGAGAGGAACATATCCCGGCATTCATCGTAAGCTTCTCTGAGCCAACATATGAATTCAACAACTGGGTAGACAGGCAGAGTAATTTGGTGGTATATTCCTGACAAAACAACTCTGAACCTATCCCTATTTTCCACATGCTTCCTTAATAAATCCAGCTTGACACTACCGATGAAGAACGGGTATTGTGGGTCTTGAATGTGGGCTTGCATGTCTGTGAAAGGCTCAAGTCTAGGAGTAGCCCTAGACTCACGAACTTGAGGGGTTTCTGGATCTGACTTCTTAACCTTGACTTTACCCATGACCATTATGAGAATGAAAAGTAGAAGGAAACTAGACAGTGAAAGAGGGACAGAATACCTGCGCAGGAAGGAAACTGTTCGGGAGAAAACGACGCAGGGAAGCTGAAAGCGACTTGGTAGACCTAGTACTGGGCGCTCGCGCTTTGGTAATACACTTATCCCATAAAAGAAAGTAATTTACCACAGTGAACATAGAGCAAGGTTAAACGGCCTTAGATTACTCGAAAAACGAGGCTAGGACAACACTTGTAGGGCTGGAATCATAAGGATGTTGACACTAGGACGCATGGCATTTGGTTATTGGTTATCAGAGTTTGGTTAGGTTTATACCATGCGCCGAGTTAAATGCTAGTACTAGTCGTGTACCGGGTGTCCTAGGACTTACCTTACCGTTGTATTCATAGTGCCAAGTGTCCTTCGTGGTTGGGCCCACTAGAAAGTCTGGCGGGGTCTTGGTGTAGCTCTAAGCTTGCAGCCATTACCCCATGGAGTATATGTCTCGGGTCCCACCGTATGCCACATCACCACCATTCCAGGGGGGTGAGCTTCCGCCTTCCCCCTATCGTTCTTGATCCCCCCGAAAACCCTTCACGTGCCTTTCTTCTTTGATTTTTCGGAGTATGGGTGGGTCCCGTCTTGTCCAGCTGTCTTGCACCTTTATTCCCCTTTGTTTTATGTAAAGTCTACCACCAGGAAATAATATATATCATGCCTTGTCCCCTTTTTTATATGAATTATCATTCACATGAACACATTCACTCCTTTAAGTATTTCCCCTTTTATGCTTTGGGTGATCCCCCTTTTATAAGCTTCTTAGGGTGGTGGTGAATGATATAAAAATAGGTCACATGCCACTTACATCTGCTTCCTCTGAGTTCACTGGAGACATATTCTTAAGACTTCTAAGTTTTTCCCTTGCGGGTTCCTCCTCCTCAGTTCCTTCTCAACACCTCTACATATTTTGAAAGCCTCTGCTCATTGTTTCAAAATTGGCCCATTTGAAAAGACACCAAGCTATATAGCCTCTTGAGTCCTCTTGCAGTATAGGGTAATTCACATGAATCGGACTCCAAGGTCTTCTCCATTCCTGAACCACCAAAACCATTATTCTCTTTATCCATATTATGTTAGAGGCATCCTTATAATTGTCTACATTTAACCTCTGATTTTAAGATGTCCTAGGCACTGGTCTTTTGCAACTCAAGGTTGTCTCTAGGAGCTACAACATCTTTTTTGCACCATTTTCGGGGATACGAATGAAGAAATATTTTCCCTGGGATACGACATTATCTTCACGCTTCAATCAGGTGTGCACGAAGGGTTGAGAGTTGCATAGCCCTCACCTTGGCAACTCCACTATTATCAAAGTTCAAAGCATAAGTAATCCTAGCTTACACAGGGCCTCATAATCGGTCATAGGCTTCTTAGCAGAGAACACCTTCTATATCTGATCCCTAAAAGATCGTATTTAAGAGATTCTGGAAGGAGAAGCAACCCAGACAGGCTGACCTACCCTAATTTTCTCTATAATATTCGCCTTCCTCATCTCAGAAAGCTGACATCTATGGCCCTGGCTCCACAGCCTGTGTACTTGAGTATCCTCCAAAAACCTCTACTTTAGCCAGTTCATCCATAAAATATGAAGCTGAATCTATTGATAATTCTATGCCTCCCTTGCACCCTACTCCCGAGGCTGAAGAAGTCAAAGAATTTGTAGCACTCCAAAGCTCTTTACAGATAAATATCCAAACCTCTACTCAGTGTATAATTGTTATACCATAGCCAAATCATCCTCATATCTTACCACCACTACCCTCATGGTTGTACCTGGTTTCCTCCTCAACAAATATGCTCTATTGGCTCTACCTCAAGTACTGAATGACATGCCGCAAAATTATCTAAAGCTCTTGCCTCGGTTCACTGGGAAGATAATACTTATGTACAGAGACATATTGAAAAATTTTGTGCCTTTGCTGAGAATGTGAATGTAGAGCACTTAGATGTGGTGTTAAGGCTTTTCATCCAATCCTTGGATGGAGAAGCCCGAAAATGGTTCAAGTATCTAGCCAATAACACAGTCACCACTTGGGAAGAAATGGAGAATTTATTCATACTAAAATGGGGAGAAAAGAGGGATCATGGATATTCTCTCATAGATTTCAACGCTCTTAAAAAGAGACATAATGAGGATGTAACAGAATTCATAAAGAGGTTCAATAAGCTCTATAATAATCTCCCTGCTGAGATAAAACCAAGCAACTGCTAAGGTGGTCTTCGCAGGAGCTTTCAACTGGATTTTGGGTTCACCCTAAGAGAAAGAAAATCCACATCTCTCGATCAGATCCAAACTAATGCATTGGAAGTAGAAGCAAACTTTTCTTCTACCGATAAATTCAAATGGAAGACAGAGTATGAAGCTAGAAGAAAGTACAGGGAGGAGGCTTCTTCTTCTAATCAGGAGAGGGAGTCACAAGAGTATAGAATGGAAGAAATGAATAAGCTAATCAAGAACCTTTCAAATAAGTTAATTAAGCTTGAATTGGAGGCAAAAAATTCCCCTCCTTGTCCCAACAAAATAATTCCCAACCGAGGGTTTAATCCTCAGTATCATAATCCCCCTTTGTAGATGTTGCAGTGGGAGAGGAAGGAACAGCAAGACCACATTCAATGACCTCCTATATACTTTGAAGGAGAGCTGGAGGAATAGGTCGAGGAAGTCACAGAAAGCCAAGAGAATCAATTCCTCTCTTACTTTGATGATGAGGAAGGTGAAATCACCTTGCAAGGGGAGAAAGAAGAGAAGGAAGTCCCTTTAGAAGACCAAGATATTGACAATTACTGCATGCAATTCGTGGATTTCATGCAAGCTCAACTCCATAAGAAGTATGATCTTAGGTCCTCCAGGAAGAGAACCCGAGTCTAAGAAAAAAATGAAGATTTAATATCAAGGTCATAAACCCCTCCTAGTTCAGCTAGTAAGGGGAAAAATCCATTAGAAGATTCTACCCCTCATAAAGCCACTACATCCACTTCCACTAAGCAAGGCTCTGATCCTCCCAAAAATGAGAAATCCCCATCTGTACCCATGGACCTGACTAGCCCTCCTAAAGAAAATTTCAAGGAATCAACTATATAAAAAGGGCCCACATCCTTTAATCTCCAGAAAGAATTAGAGAATTTCAAGATACTGGTCCCCCTGATTGAGCTCCTGAAACAACCTTCATACAAATCTCAGGTGTGTAATATTCCCAAATGGGAAAAGCAGGAATATAGTGCAAAATGCCGGAAAAAATGTGTAAATAATCATTTAAAGCAAGAGGCCAATATGGAGACCTTTCATATGTTATTACAGCAGCAAAATGTACATAATAAATGGGCCATAAGATGCATAACAAGAAATACAAGCCTCCAATGGACAAAATCCCTCAATATGAGGTGCTGCAACTATGTAGAAAAGCTGGAATACCCTTACAGCATTATTTTATTATCTTTGCTACAGAAAATTATTATACATCAGATATAGGGCTGATATGTGCCTCAAAAGATAGATCTATATCAGATCTGTGCATTATACAAGCTCCTCTACAGAACCCCTTAAGGGTTTTCAGCAAAACACCAAGTGCAAGTTATAGATCTGAGATCTAAGACTGCAGATCTACTGGAAAATACAGATCTGGAAAGTGTGACTGATCTAATATGCTCAATAAAATATCCTCCTCCAATATATCCTCAAAGTGAAAGGTAGATCCCCTTCACTAGAAAATCATCTCTCCAAATGGTGTGCTAAACCACCCTGCAACTCTTCCTACAGAAATAACGCAGATTTGGAAGTAAACTGCGCTATAGGGATGAATAGCCAATTGGCTTGATCCCAAGATCTAAAAATAAGCTCAATGGCCTTCAATATTGTCCTCCCAATGGAAAGGGAGCCTCCTCCACTGAAAATAAGCAATGAGATGGCCTAGATCTAGAGATCTAATCACCACTTGCTACAACCTGCAAAAACAACCAAAACCTCAATAAGATCTACGTTGTAGATGAAATAAGAAGCTTGGCCTTAAGCCTGATAGTGGACAATGTATTACAAACTCTCCCAAGAGGCCTCTCAAGGAAAGAGGTGGGATTCCCGATCAGGAACACCCTATGCTAAACAACACTCTATCTCATCTAAACAGCAAGAGAAAGATATATGTCTAAACAGATCATATATTCAGAAATATAATAAACATCGACATCATGAATATGGCTACCATCCTTGTCCTTAAATAAGATATGAGCTTGAAAACCCTAAGCTCCATCCAAAAAGATCACTACATTCACACAAAGCATCTCCATCTAAAACTGTTTTGTCCCTCATTGATGACCACTCCTCCATGACAGCGTTGTTGATTTGGTCAAGGTTGACCTAATCAGAGTGATCCAGCCCCTTTCACACCAAGGGTGCTTTAATTAAGCTGCCAAGATTTGTCTCTTTCACATTTGGCATTGATTATTCATTATTAAGGAGAATTATGGACCTCTTTTTCCCTCTTATTCTTTAAACAAAGCAATAAAACAAAATTGAATATTCCAACTAGCTCATGGCTAACTGGGAATATTACAGTCCTCCCTTCCCAAATGTTTCTTGTCCTCAAGAAACTGACAAGGTGAGTGATTCAACTCTTTTCCTCCTCCATTGGTGACACCAAGATGAGATAAGCTTCCTTCATAAGGTAAGTGTTCACTAATCCATCCCCCCATGAATTACTCCTCCAAATTTCTCATGAGATGTTAATAATCCATCCCATAAGGAGACAAAAGTTCAAATGAAACAAACAAGGTTTGGCCAATGTTCTCCCTAAAACATGTAGCATAGTGAACATGGAGAATCTCCCTCCCAAAGGGCACATACATACCTCCCATCCTCCCTCCAAACATTCCCATAAAAAGTATAATTACATCATCAATGTATGGGATCAAAATTAAGTACATACAAACAGAAATTTGTGCATATGGAGGAGGGTCATAGTCCCACATGTGGAACCAATGCAATAAATATCCTGGTTACATCAGATCATGATGTGGTAAGTGTATTCCCCACCACTCACTTGTTTCCCAAGTTATCTCACCATGGCTGAAAGTGTGAGATATGTTTGGTGCTTTAGGAGTGCACCCACAATGATACAAAATCTCCCTTGGATCTCCGAGGGAGTGGCCATGTTCAGAAATTTTTGTGGCCCAAAGTTGGCCATGAAGTTTATATGGAATATTTCTCCTCCTTGGAGCTATGGCCTACATAAACATGGTAAAGGAATGCATATCTTCATCGAATAAAACATTATTTACATAAGCATATTCTTCACCAAAATTTCTCCTTAAACAAATGGAGTGGTGCATAGATCTATCTCCGCCCATTCCAAAAGAAGGAAGAGGTGGTTGAATTAACTCCTTCATAGAGTCATGTTGCTCTCCCAACTCCACATTGTTCATGCATCTTTGAAAATTCTAATATAGTTCTTCTTCAAAGCCCTTCCAAGTGTAGCTTTCCATGATAGTGTTGTAGGCCTTCATGGAATAAGTATGGTTGAAAGAGAACTCTTCATAGGCCCTTTGTAGCAACTTCTCCTTGAGTTTGGAGGCTCTAGATAAGAATATCCTACCATGATAATAGATGACTCCTTCTTGGACTGAATAGCCCTCTTCATGTAGCTAGTCATCAAGTATCATGCATGTGAAAAGATCCTTGGAATAATCCACCAACAGTTGGGATTTCCAATATGGATCAATCTCCCATAGTGATAGCATTGATGATCTATCACAAAGAACATCTGTCATATGGTTTCTCTCCTCCTTGACATCTCCCATGCCAAAGGTACATGTTGGAAGGTCATTCCTCCCATGCTTCTCCTCCCACAGCACAGAATCTAAAATGGGAGTGGGTAATGATGATGTTGGGAGAATGTCTCCCTCCTCCTTGAACCTATTTAAGACTCCCAACACTGTATAATTTCCTTCTAATGCTCCCATCCCTCCTGTATCTATGCTTGGAGAATCATTTTTTGAGATATCTCTCACTGAATCTAAATCATGTGGCTTCCCAATTGTTTTGCCACTAAATAATAGTGTCCCATGCAGCAATCTCATAAGCATAATAGATGGGACTATGAGATCCTTGCTTCCACTGCGCAAATCCATCTCTGATTTCTGTGTGGAAGTGGTATGTGAGGGATATGTGTGCATGCCTTTAATAATTTTAGTTTCTCCACTCTTTCTATCCAACCATTCCATCTTCAAAGTCTCCCAATCAATGGTGACTTTCCCCAAAGTAATCAACCATTGCACACCCAATATGACATTGGTGTCAGGTATGTCAACCACAGAGAAGTGATCATTCAATGTATAAGTTCCCATGGTGACTGAGAAGGATGGAACATAATGCATGCATTGCATTGTTCTATCTCCTAGGACGAAAATAGAGAATACCTCAAAAGCATCAGTGGGTATTTCCCTCCTTTGCACTAGTTGGGCATCAATAAAATTGTGGGTAGCACCACTATCAACCAAAAAAGAAACCCTCTAATTCAAAATGGAACCTTGAACTCTTAAGTTCAAGTACTTAGGTATTCCTCTCAATGATTCAAGAGCCCCTCCAATAGGATCAAATTCTCCATTCCCATCTCTTGATGGTGTTGGTTCATCTCCTGCAGTTTTAGCGTTGTGACCTCTTCTTGGTTCATCTTCTTCTTCCTCCTCATCATCCGAGAAGACCTCTATGTCATGTGCCTTTCCAGCTGCACATCTATGTCCGGGTGCCCAATATTCTTGGCATGTGAAGCAAATCTTTCTCCTCCTCAAATCTTTCCAGACATCATCATCAAGAGGTTTTTTATATTAGCTCTCCTTTAAAGGAGGAGCCTTCTCTTCTTTTCCCTTTGATGGAAAAGAGGGCTTATGCTGAAATGTTGCCTTTGCTTTTGGAAAGGCATCTTGAAGGTCTATAGCCCTTTCAATGGCATCTTGTAGGGTAGTGGGCTTGGTAGACTTAACCAACCCATGAAGAGGTTCATCTAACCCATCAATGAACATGTACACCCTTCTTGCTGCAGATAAATCAGGAACCATAACAGAAAGTCTTAAAAATTCAAATATGTAAGTTTATGCATTACCTGATTGTTTTAACTTTGAAAGCCCCATGAATGGTGCTTCAGGATCTCTTACCTTTCCACCAGCCTTCTAGTGAACTTTGAATATGTAGTTACATTGGCATGACCCGATGTAGAAAAGCCATGGAACCACCAGTCATGTGCTTCACCTTTGAGGTGCAGCGCTGCAATCTTAATGGCCTCCATTTCTGGAACTTTGTTCAACTGAAAGTAGATGTCAAGTTTTTCTACCCAAGATTTGGTAGTATACTTGGATGACCCATCAAAATTGGGTAAAAATAATCTGCCCATAGTATGGTGTCGATCATGATTTTGAATGAATCCACCACTTCTATGATGATGCCTTGGTCTTCTATGTTCCTTTATTTGACAAAACTCTTGAAAACTCAAGTGATAATTGAATCTCTAAGTTTGAGATTCATACTCCAAAAAATAGTCTTCAAGGGATTCTTGCTCTTGAATTCCATCATTTCCCACAGCCAAAAATGTAGGCATGGTAGAGCATTGGGAAACGTGTGGTTGATGCAATGGTTGATCATTCCAGTGATGAGACATGCCAGAGCCTTCACCATGATGAAATCATTTAGGGGATTCCTTGAATCTGTCCATTCTCATCTCTTGATCTCTCTAGAAATGTCTTGCATGGCTCTAAGAAGGATCTTAGGGAAATCCTTTTCTTCATCTTCACCTACAGATAAAGGAGTTTTACCCTTGTCTTCTTTGTCATTTGTATCATCAAATTTTATGTGGCTTCTTCTTTGATACCTCCTCTCTCTATCAGTAAGAGGCTCTCCTTCTTCAGATGACATATTGGCTTTTCAAGATGCACAGGTTTTGCCAAGATTATGCTCTAATACCACTATAATATTCCCAAATGGGAAAAGCAAGAATATAGTGCAAAATGATGGAACAAATGTGTAAATAATCACTTAAATCAAGAGGCCAATATGGAGACCTTTCATATGTTATTACAACAGCAAAATGTACATAAGAAATGGGCCATAAGATTCATAACAAGAAATACAAGCCTCCAATGGACAAAATTCCTCAATATGAGGTGCTGCAACTATGTAGAAAAGATGGAAGACTCTTACAGCGTTATTTTATTAGCTCTGCTACAGAAAATTATTATACAGCATATCTAGGGCTGATATGTGCCTCAAAAGATAGATATATATCAAATATGAGCACCATACAAGCTCCTCTAGAGAACCCCTTAAGGGTTTAAAGCAAAACACCAAGTACAAGTTGTAGATATAAGATCTAAGACTGCAAATCTATTACAAAATACAGATCTGGAAAGTGTGATTTATCTGATATTCTCAATAAAATATCCTCCTCCAATAGATCCTCAAATTGAAAGGCAGAAACCCTTCACTAGAAAATCAGCTCTCCGAATGGTGTGCTAAACCACCCTGCAACTCCTCCTACAGAAATAACACAGATCTGGAAGTAAACTATGTTGTAGGGATGAATAACCAGTTGGCCTGATGCCAGGATCTAAAGATAAGCTCAATGGCCTTCAATATTTTCCTCCCAATGGAAAGGGAGCCTCCTCCACTGAAAATAATCAATGAGATGGCCTAGATCTAAGGATCTAATCACCACTTGCTGCAACCTGCATAAACAACCAAACCCTCAACAGGATCTACGTTGTAGTTGAAAGAAGAAGCTTGGCCTCAAGCCTGATAGTGGACAATTTAGTACAAACTCTCCCAAGAGGCCTCTCAAGGAAAGAGGTGGGATTCCCGATCAGGAACACCCTGTGCTAAACAACACTCTATCTCAGCTAAACAGCAAGAGAAAGATATATTTCTAAACAAACCATATATTAAGAAATATAATAAACATCAATATCATGAATATGGCTGCCATCATCTTCCTTAAATAATATAAAATATTGTAAACCCTAAGCCCCATCCAAAAATTTCATTACATTCGCACAAAGCATCTCCATCTAAAACTGTGTTGCCCCTCATTGATGACCACTCCTCCATGACAGTGTTGTTGATTTGGTCAAGGTTGACCCAGTCAAAGTGATTCAGCCCCTTTCACACAAGGGTGCTTTAATTAAGCTGCCAAGATTTGTCTCTTTCACATTTGGGATTGATTTATTCATTATTAAGGAGAATTATGGACCTCCTTTTCCATCTTATTGTTTAAACAAAGCAACAAAACAAATATTCCAACTAGCTCATGGCTAATTGCGAATATTACAGGGTGTCTCAATTCATGTAGCCCCATGGTGTAAACCCACTACTTGACAGCCTCAACCTCAAAGAATAATGACCCATGGTAGTTTTTTTACTCATGTAGAAGAACAGGACTCAATCACTCCCCTGTTCTATGTGACTCTAGTGATACATGACCTACTGTTCCACAATTGCATGTTGGATTTCGGGGCTTCACATAATCTGTTTCCTTTGTCTATCATGGAGAAATTGGGGTTGTAGATTACAAGGCCTTATAAAGACCTGCATTCTTTTGATTCCAAGAGGGTGAAGTGCTTGGGTATGATAAAAGATCTGGTAGTAAACTTAGCCCAAATTCCAGCCAAAAGTGTGGTAATGGACATTGTTGTAGCTGATATACCAACTTGGTTTGGAATGTTGTTGTCCAGATCCTGGGGTTCCAAGATTGAGGATCAATAAAACTTGACCTCACCTATGCCACTGATCTGAAAATGGAAGTACTTGAAAATGTGTGCAAGGTATCCATTTCCATTTAATTAAATGTGTGCAAAATTCTCCATGTCTTGCTGATTAAACAAAGTGTTTTTGGTAATTGTATATGATTTTATGTATGATGGAAAGTTAATTTAATTTTATGTTTAACATATTAAATCAGAAATGTACAGATAGATAACTTCAGCATAATATGACACAAATTTTTGGTGAGCAGTTCACCCCTCCTGGGCTACGTCTGCTGGATCAAGCCTCCCAAAATGAGCTTTTCCTCTTTTATTAAAATGCTCCAAAATTATAATACAAGTTTAAAAGTGCCTCAATAGGAAAATATTAATGAAAATACAGATTCAAAAGACATGACAATGCTAAGAATGCCTTTCCATATTCACTAAACAGTGAAAAATTGCCATAAAAAGTGACTTCTTCAATAAGGCCCTGATGGCTTTTCTGAACTTCTCTTAAGCTTTTCAGGCTGTATAAGTCCTAAAAAAGATCTGAAACCTATTCCATTAGGTTTATAAGGTAGAAAATAGCTTAAAATGATCTTTGGTTCACCTCAAACAGAGAGGTACAACTCAAAACAGCTTCATTTCCCCATTGGCCCTTATGGCTCTGAAAATTCTCCTGAAGATTTTCGGGCTCTGAAAGTATTCAAACAATTCTGAAACCTCTTCCATTAGGTTTATAAGGTGGAAAATAGTTGAAAATGGTCTTTGGTTCACCTCAAACAGAGAGGTACAACCCAATACAACTCCATTTCCCCAATGGCCCTGATGGCTCAAAAAGATTCCCTGAAGCTAAAATGGTTCTATAACACCTCTAATACCTATGGAACCTATCCCAATGGCTCTGTAATTCTGAAAATAGTAAAAAATGACTTTTTATTCACCTCAAATGGTTAAGCATAGCCCAAAACAGTTCCAACTCCCTCTTGGCCTTGATGGCTCTCATTGCTTCCCTGAAGCAAAAGGGGCTAAATATCAACTCCAATGGCTCTGAAACCTATTCCAATGGATCCATAATCCTCTGAATACCTGAAATCAAAAAAAAATCGTTCAAAATGGTTCAGTCTGCTAAAAGTTATCATCAAAAGAGTATTTGCCCAAATTCCCCTAAACAAGCTCCACCAATTGTGGAGAAACTAGAGTTAAGGGCGCCAAACTGGAGGAATCTCCGAATTTATCAGAATCGGTGCCAAATTTGGTGGATGGTTAGAGGTGGCATTAAAATTTTGGGGTGCATGTGAGCGGTTCGTCAGAATCGCCGGCTTAACCATGGATATAAATGTTATAACAATTCTCGCTGCCGAACATGTGAACATGGGTTTGACCGCAAAATTTTACGTAACCGTTGCAGTTTAGAGCCAAGTTTTTTTGCACGCAGTCATGTGTAGGAGGTGTTAGGCCTCTATATTTTGCAAGATTGGAAAGTACAAACGCTGTAGATTTTACATCAAAACCACTTTGGAATCTGAGGATCTAGCCATCCTAGATTCAGAAAGGGATCTCTCTATATATGTGTATCTCAAGGATATGATCTTTAAGCTTAAGTATGATTTTAGGCTAGTTATAAGGCACAAGGGTTTTTGTTTGTTTGGTTGGGATGAACATCATTAAAATGAAGGAAGTCTTTTGAAGGGTAAAGTTGTGAGTAGGTTGAAATTGGTTCAGCTAATAGGATAAGTAAGAAATAGTGTTAGTCCATTGGGCTATGGAGTCATAAAGGATTTAATTTCACAGCAAGTTTCAAGAGTGGTCCATGGGGCAATTCATCTATGTCAAAGGATCTCTCTAAGTTGATTTTATGGAATGAAATAGTAAGAATGGTAAAAGAAGCAAACATATGAGAAAAACAAAGGACAGCCTAAGATCAAGTAAGTACTTTTAAACTAACCTGCTTTTGGCATGCACTTAATCGAAGGACACAAAGCAACCTAAGATCAGGTAAGTACTTTTAAAATAGCCTACTTTTGATATACTTTCAAGAGAAAACATTTAAAAAACAAAGAATATCTTAAGATCAAGGTAAAGACTTTTAACTTAGCCTGCTTTCAGCATATTCTCAAAAGAAAACATTCATAATGAACATAAAAAATATTCTAAGATCAGGTAAGTACTTTTAAACTAGCCTGCTTTCAACATACTCTTAAGGGAACTTTTCAAAGCAACTATTGGAGATAAACTAGAGGACAAGGCTAACCATAAACTTCTCTAGCTCAAATTTAATAAGCATTATTTTCAAGAACATTCAAAGAAAATATCTCAAGTTGTACTTAGGAAACATGGGCTTACCAACATTTCACTGGTTATACTCTATTGAATTACCTTCAAAACACATTGGAAGAAAACATAAAGGATAAAGATTTATCAGTGAAATTTAGGGTACTTCAGAAGTAAATCCTAATCTATATTTGTTGTTCTTTATCAGAGAAAAGTGGACAGAATGGAAACATAAAGAAAATAACAATTACAGTAAAATAAAACACATCACCATTGACATAGACCAAGATCCCATAAATCAGCTTGTATTTGATGTTCAAACCAGTTATAATCTTCAAGTCCAGTGGGTCTTTACAGATTTATACTTCTCATCTCAGCCTATCTTTCTTCTATTACAAAACAAAGCTTCAGCAGCTTCAAAGCTATTTACACTTGATGAGTATTCAAAGACCAACTTGTATGTTGTCTTCTAGAGAAGTATTTATAGAAGAATGAGGAGGTGGAGTAAGAAGGCCTATATGTTCAATTAATGTAGAGTAAGTGCTTCTCGGCCTTTGAAGGGCCAAATGGAGAAGTCATCTGATGTTTTAACTCTGCCAATCGATTATTACATCAAATTTTATCAACTTCAGTTATTTTTTTTTACTTTGAGGGCTTTTGGTAGGTTGGTAGTTAATTCTAAGATGTCTTTAGAAATATCTCTGACTGTGCAATTAATTTGTAGTCTTTTGAGGGAAATAAAACTGTAGGTGGCATTCTGAGGAGTCATAGCCTTTTACCTTTTCCCGCCTGTATCTAGCTTAAAACTGTGTTTTAATACTAAAACTGTAGGATTAAACCTTTTAATCTCCTGGGCCTTAGGGATTCAATCCTTGTCTTTGTGCTTAACTCGTCTTTGGCCCTCTGATGATTGTTTTTACTTTTAAAATCATCCCTTTTCTTTGTTTCTCGGCCTTCTTCGAGGGATTGTGCTCTTTACCCTTCAATCTTTATGCACCAACCCTTTTCTTATGTACAGGTGGCTCTGGTGCACTGGGGTTTTGATTTATATAACCAATAATTGATTAAAAACCCAAGTTTATGCCCAAAAGGACTCATTTTCTGTGTTGTTTGGGCTTCGGATGAGGCAATCCTCGGCCCTGTTCCTTTGTGGGTTGTGTGAGGGATTTTGCCTTTAAAACCACCATAAAAACCTGCAAAAAACCTGCAAGGTCGGAAAAACTGCTTGCAGAGAGAGGCGAAGGCGAAGGAGAAGCGCAGAGGAGTTTTATGGAAAAAACTTACCAAAAACAGGTTTAAAACTGTAAATCGCGCGAAATTAGGGCTCGGCGGTTTTGGAAATACCGCAAATGATTTTCGCGTTCAATTCAAGTGGTAAATGGTTTTCGATGAATCGAATGTGATCCTTTTAAATTCCGCCGCGTGGCCTTTTCAATACCACCTATTTCGCGCGATGTTTCGTTGCTAAATCTTGGACGCGAAAATTGCGCGATATGCAATATCAACCGTTGGATCAAGTGGGGTAGATCCAACGGTGGAGGGATGAGCATGAGGGGGAAAAATTCACGGGCAGAGAATTTAGTGGAAGCCAAGTGTCGGTGAATGATTGGGTAAGTGGCTGGGTAATGGATGGTGGGTCCAGAGGTGGTTTGATGTCGGGATTTGAGTGGAACTGTTGGATTGAAATAAATCAACGGTGGAGATTTGTTGTAGGATGGATGGATGGAAGGATTCGGGAGAATGAAGGGTAGGAGGGACGATGTTATAGCTGTTGAGATTGCAACAAGATGATGAGCTTAGTGGAAAGAAGTCACCTTCACTAAGTGGGCCCGCAGGCTATTTTTGGCGCAAAGTCTATTTTTAGACTATGTCTATTTTTAGACATGTCGATCATATTCTATGAGTTGTAGGATGATATTTGTGGATGGTTGGTCAAGTTGGAAAAATATATGGACTTATATTTTTAGACATATTAGGCAAAATCTATTTTTAGATTGCCAGTCTAAAAATAGATATGTCGAATATTATTAGCTCTTAATAATATTGTTGAAATTTGGTTACCGGAGGACAGGTGGTTCCCTAAGGCTTTGATCTTTGGCCTAGGGAAAAGTGTCCAAAAGAATTTAATTTTTTCTCCTAAAGTGACTTTATAAAGTTATAAAGTCAAATCTGATTTAAAAGTGACTTTAAGTGATAAAGTTACTAAAGTCTAATTTTAAAGTGACTTTAATAAAGTCAATGTAAAATTAGAAAGGAAAAGTGACTTTGGAAACAAATGACTAAGTGGGTCTTTATTAAAGTGGGGTGAATTAAAAAATAGAAAGTGAGATTTAAATGAGCATTTAATCTCAGCCCTAGATCTCAATCTATTTCAGCCATTGGATTTAGGGATTCCTCAAAAGTCACTTAGGGTTAGGTTAAAGGAGGAAAAGGAGGGAAAAGGTCATTCATTCTTTCATGAGCAGATTGGGAGAAGGAGAGAAGGAGAGAAAGGGAGATTTATGAGCAGAGAGGAGAAATAGGGCAGCTGATAGAGACTTCAGCAAAATCCATACAGCAGCAAAGAGGCACGATTTCCAAGGCAGAAATCTGTATAGCAAGTGTTGGGCACATTTTTCGAGGGAGAGAGGCACAGTTTTCAAGGAAAACCATACAACAACTTCAGCGTTTATTTCTGGGCAAATTCTGGGCATGAAAATCGAGGAGAGAGACTGCTGGTTGGTGGCACAAATTTCTAGAAATCCGTACAGCAGCCGTACAGCAGCTTCGGCATAGATTTCAAGGCAAAGGAGCACAGAAATCGAGGAAGAGGGTTTGCTGTCAAATCCGTACAGGCCGTACAGCAATATGGCCGTACATCTGGGCACAAAAATCGAGAAGCTCATTCAGCATTTAATGCTGTCATAAAATCTGTAAAATTTTTGTTTTGGGTTTTTACTGTTTTGCATGTTTTCCAAGGCTGAGTGAATGCACGAAAATCGAGATAAGTACTATTGTTTAGTTGCTGAAATTTTTGCTGTAATTTCTGCCTCACTGTAAAAAGCATTTTCAGAAATAAGAAGGAGCTCTCAAACTGGTTTTCCCCAAGAGTTGTAGGGGGTTTTTCCAGGGTTATGTTGACCAAAAATCTCAGTGTTCAAATGTGTTGAATGACTGTTTCAGCTTGCTGTTTTGTTTTATTTCTGCAATTTCAGCATTCTGTAAAGTTTTCTAGAATTTGAGTTTCAACAAAGTAATTTGTGTTTCAGCAAAGTAATTTCTGTTTCAGCAAATAAAAATTATTTTTCTGATTGTTGAATGTAAGGATATGGGAAAGGGCATTTAACTAAAAGGAGAAATAAGTGATACTGAAACCGGGGTGGGAAAACAGAAAATTTCTACATGGTATCGGAGCCTGAGTACTGAAAGTGCAATTTGGGACAACAAGGAGAAAAATACTGCCTGCTGATTTTTCACTCAAAAAATTCCAGCGAGCTGAATTTTCACAAACGAAATTTTTATCTTTACTACTTTTTCAGTTTTAGGACAGCAAGATGTCATTGGGATTGAGGGTGGAGGATAGGTTGGATGGGCATACCAATTACAGCGTTCGGAATGAGAGAATGCAGAGTATCTTTGAGGAGGCAGAAGTCTGGGATATCATGGTTCATACCACACAGCAGCCTGTTAATGTGCCTCCTGATGTTACTCAATTGGCAGCATATAATAGGAAGAACAACAAGGGTAAGAGACTGATTCTAGACGGAATCAAAGACCATTGCATTCCTCATGTGAGAGGAAAGAGAAATTCTCATGAGATGTGGACAGAATTGTCCAATCTCTACCAAAGTACCAATGAGAACCAGAAAATAGTCCTGAAGGAGAAGCTGAAAACCATTAAGATGGGTAAGACTGATAGTGCAGCTGGATATCTCACAAAGATTACTAATGTGAGAGATGAGTTGGCATCAATTGGAGAGGTCATTCAACCCACTGAGTTGGTGCGGATAGCAGTGTTCATGGATGGGGTTTGTGCACGTGAGACCCTTCCCACATGGTAGAGGTTTTGGGATGATTGCATTCAGACAGAGATCAGGAAAGGTCAGCTTGGGGCAGCCAAGCCAATTGAGCAGGATGAGGATGTAGCACTGTTGGCAGGAGGCAAGAAAGGAAAAGGGAAGAAGCAGGCTTCCACAAGCAATGGTGGGGGAAAAGGTAAAGGTAAAGGTAAACATGGTAACACACAGAAGGACTATTCCAAGGTGAAGTGTTGGAATTTTCAGAAGATGGGACACTATGCATTTGTGTGTCCAGAGAAAAAGAAGAAGGGGAAGAACCAGAGCATGGCAGCTTCAGCAGAGGTTGAGGACTTTGCAGATCGTTTTGACCAGGAGTTTGGGTTCATTGCGTGTGAGTCCTATAGTGCAGGATTATCTGCCATAGAGGTTCAGAGGGAGCATGCTTTTCCCTCGATTAGCGGTGCATCTTCGGGTATCTGGTATGTGGACAGTGGGGCTTCACGTCACATGATAGGAATCCGTGAGTACTTCTTAGAGCTTTCAGAGAGTGGCACTGATATAGAGGTAGTACTCGGTGATGACAGAGTTGTTAGAGTAGTCGGTGTGGGAACATTGACATTTCAGAGGGAGTCTAAACCTCCCTTGAAAGTGTTAGATGTTCTTTATGTGCCAGGGATGAGGAAGAACCTCATGTCTGGTCTAGAAGCTTTGGAGGATAGAGGATATGAGATACTATTCAAGGGAGGAACGGTGTTGATGTGTCCATGGGCACTCGGTGATTCGGCTAAGTGATAGGTGTACACCATGCAAAGGTGTACAAGTTTGCATTTCAGCCTTTAGCAGTGAGCGATCGTCACAAGCAGCGAGCTAGCGGTTCTTTATTTATGTGATTTGACACCATAAGATGGCACATGTATCATGGAGCCTTGAGGACATTGCGGGAGATCACTACAAGTGTGCCAGATTTCAGTACTGATCACTTTGATACTTGCAGAGGATGTGCGATGGGCGAGTTTTCCAAACCCCTTTTCGGCCGATGTGATGGGCGGCGGTATACTTGATTTGATTCATTTTGATGTGTGAGCGGTCGAATGTCTCATGTTTCCTTGGTGGATACAGTGCTATGTTTTATTCATTGATGATCACTCCGGAGATGACACTGGTTTATTTCTTGAAGACCAAGTGAAGGTCTTCAAGTAGTTTCGAGATTTAGAGCTCTTGGAGACACGGACGGTCGGAAGATCGAGTCCACGAGGGTGGACAATGGGGGAGAGTACACCCTTGGAGAGTTTGTTGACTATTGTGCGGAGGCAGGCATTAGGAGGGAGTTCACTATTCCTTACAACCCCCAGCAGAATGGGGTTGCGGAGAGGAAGAACAGATCCATCGGAGGGGCTGCCAAAGACATGTTGCATGATCAGGGGTTGCCATTGTTTTTGTGGGCAGAGGCCTGCAACATAGTTGTTTATTTGCAGAACAGGAGTCTGCATCGTGCCTTGGGGCACATGACTCCGGAGGAGGCTTTTTCTAGGAAGAAGCCTGATATTGGTCATCTTCGTATCTTTGGGTGTATCACATACTCCTTCATACCCAAGGAGAAGAGGACCAAACTAGAGCCCACCGCAGAGAAGGTTATCTTTGTGGGCTATAGTGAGACCTCAAAGGCCTTTCGGATTTACATTCCTGCACAGAGGAAAGTTGTTTTCAGGCGGGATGTGAAGTTCGAGGAGGATAGGGCCTTCAGGAGGTCACGGGAGTTAGAGTATCTGGATCAGGCAAACCCTCAGTAGTAGTTGAGTAAGTCACAGGGATCTAGTGGGCAGGGATCAAGAGGATCTGGAGGTACATCTATGACGATTTCAGGTCCATCAGTGAGCAGTGGCTCACAGAGTCAGAGGGGTGGTGCTTCGGGCAGCATGCAGAGCAGTCCACAGAGCAGTTCACTAGGGAGTCCACTAATGGACAGTTCACACGGTACCTCAACTTCTATAGGTTCAGGTGCAGGCAGGAGGATAGCAGACAGACAGTCAGGAGTTCAGGCTCCTGATGATGATGAGGAGGAGGAGTTTCATTCTCCAATGGGAGAAGTATGCTTAGGGAAGAGGAAGCCCAAGTGGCTTTAGGACACCTTGAGAGAGGCCACATCTGTTGCTGGGCCTAAGAGGCCGGTCAGGAAACACGAGGTTTTGTGGCTGAGTGGCAATGGCTACTGACATCATGATACGAGCCTTCTGGCTATGAGGGAGGGGGCGGGGGGCTGGCCGGCGGTCTAGAGAGGGCGCTGCGGGGGGGACTGTTCTTCTGTCATGAAGAATGATGTTGGGAGGGTGGTCTTGGGGGCAGGAAGGTCGTGGTTAGCACGGCCCAGAGCACGTCTGAGGCAGGCTAGTAGGGTGAAAAGAGGACAACACCAAACCACGCTCAGCCTCGTAGCTAGCCCTACGAGGATAGGAGAGGGCTCTCTCTGGGTCAATCTCAATGAAAATATTCAAAGGGGCTTGAGATGACTAAAAAAACAGCTGATCTTAGGCTAGATATACAAATAGGAGGGTTTGATTTTGATTTTTTGGAGTGTTGTTGGAAAAAGGGGAAAGGAAATTTTTGGGCTTGGGGATGAGGCCAATTTCTTGCAGAGTTCAAGTTGGGGCGAGAAAGGCAGCGGATTTGATGTCTTAAATCAATTGAATGGATTGAAAATACTACTGAGGAGCTAAATAGAGCAAGAGGGAACAATAATCCTCTTCAAACTGAAGAAAAACATATAAAACTAAACAAAAGTTTAAGGCAGAGCACCAGCAAAATAATGAATTCTACCTCAATTACTCATTTGTTTAATTTAGAAGCAAAGAGAAGGGAAATGGCATACATATAATATTAATGAAACTTACAATAACATGGAGAAAAACATCATCAAAACTCAGAAGCCACAAGGATCCCAACAAGTGCTGCAAAACTCTGGTCTATCCTTTGCCAAAAACTGAAAATGGATATACAATGGAGTGCCAAACTTTTCCCAAGAGTCCAACCCTGAAAATGACTCAGAAAAAACATAATATAGACCATCCTAACCCCTTCCCATGCCTCTAGGGGTCTAGCTCCTCCTTATATGAGTTGTTTCAACCAATTCTAAACATGAACTGAAATCTAGGCAGCCAAACAACTTGCCTCTAAAAGGAAGGAAACTGATTCATTCATTTAATTTTCACTTTCTAGTGAATGAATCCTCTAGAACAAGTAAATGTGAGCCAAAATTACATCATAGCCATAAAATTACATCAAGATAGATCAATAATTACATCCAAAAGTGAAGCTGGTCAAACTGGTCGAATTTCTGAGCTGAAAAGTGAAAATTGGGCAAAAATCCTCTATGCACCGCGCTAGAAAACTCAATGTGCCGCGCCACTTTGAGCCTGTTTTTGGGGCACTTCCTGAAGTCAAAATCGAGCTCATGATAGCTCGTTGGAAAGCCCTATATTTCTGTTATCCAACCCAAGTGTAATATTTGGATTTGGATGTCATTTTCCCCTCAAAAACTGCAATCTCCCAAGATTGGTTCCTACTGGTGCAAAAAGTGGCAGAAAGGCCATTTTTGGAGTGTTTTTGACCTTTAAGACCACCCAGAACTTCATGAAATATCTCATCCATTCTTGAGCATGCATAATTTACCATAAAAAACCCAAAAACATCAAGTTTTCCTCCAGAAGATGTCCCAATCATAAGCGCGTGTCGGGTGGCGCGACACATCGTGCAGAAAAACCTGTTTTGCAACCAAAATTTTCAAAAATGACAAAATTTACTCCAAATTTGCTGAAATTTGGAGTGAATGTCTCCTATCATGTCTCATGCTCAGCCAAGGAAGCTTTGGCCAAGATTCGGAGTGGATCAAGCCTTTTCCGACGTTTCAGTGCTCTGCTCAATCTCGCTTTCAAGATCTTCATCCTGGCTCTGCAAACGTGTGTGCGGGCCCAATAGTGGTTATTCATATGTCTGAGCATGTATTTGTCCCTATTTTCCTTCGCCAACAGCTTCTCAAGATGTCTGTTGACTCTCTCAAGCCAAATCTGTCGCTCAAAAGGTGTCATGTCACCTGGTCTCTTTCGGGCCAATTCCCGATCTTCACAGATTCTCTGCAACTCCGTGAGTGTCTTCTGATCCTCCAGTTGTTTATTCCGCTGCTTCAAATAATTTATAATCCACTGAGCTCTCTACAGCTTCACGGTCAATGTATCAATCTCAACCTTTTTTTCCTGGATGGTCTCTCTCATCTTTGAGCTAGGAGAGCTCAAATCAACATCGATGAGTGTAAAATCAGTGTCTTGGCCTCCTGAAGGGCCCTCATCGTGCATAGGCATCTTGCCTCTGTCCTGAACCTGTACCTGTGCTGATGTCAAAGGCGAGACCCCTTTCACGCCAAGTGGAGATAGTACTCGCGCTGTTGATGGAGGTAACGAGACCCCTTCCACCCCTGGTGGAGATAGTACTCGTCGTGCTGCTGCAAATAAGGCTCTGTGGCCTCTCTAATATGTCACACACACTGGAGCACTGATAGGCTAGGTCTCGGGAAACTCAAACTAAAGCGAAGGCTCTCCCTCATCATGAACAATCTCAGGAGGACGCTGAGGGGCTGCAAAGAAGTCACGAGAAATGAACTCATCCCATGCAATGCCCTGCAATCCAAGCTAATGTACTACAATAATTTTGATGAGCACATAATGATAAATGTTGTTATGCTGCTGCTCCGGAGTCTTCCTCTGCACTAGGGTAGTCATCCGCTCTATGTTTCGACACATGAAATATGGGATACTCATCAATCTCACTCTCGTAAAATGCATCAAAAGTCTGATATGGTATGCATAAAGACGTGAGAAATGGCCCTCACAGCTGAAATATCGGATGATGAGTTTCATCAATGGTGCATAAGACTCCTTCAGAAACCGGAATGGAAATACCCTGCTCAGCTGCCTCAAATATCTAGGCCTGATGTAAGGCTCATAATATTCTCTATCAAGCTGTTGTCTCTTATTCCACTCTTCACCAATGTTTGGTATCCCGGTCGCCTCAGAAATGGTCTCGGGTGTCAAAGTGAAATTCACTCTAGCAAGGTTTACATGACCATCACGCAAATGTAAAACAAATAGGCGAACCAACTCTTGATGGTGCTGAATCTAAGATATCATCTCACAATACTAAAAACATGACTGTTTCTGAAAGCATGTCATTGCAAGCGGGCAGGCCTGCAATTGAGCCAAAGAAGTGGGCTCCTCTCTGACGTGCCTGCCACTTTTATGAGACCTCCTCGGTACATTTAGCTCAGTGGTTGAATCACTATCTTGCTCATATCCCTGCTCATATGATGAATTTGTCTCTGACATGGTGCTGAAAACAAGGTGTTTGACAAGTATATGCTGATATATGTATGGTGAAAACAAGAGTTTGTTTTTCAATACCAAGTGTGCCACATATGTAATGAGAGGCTGCAAGGAAATATCACAATGAATACAATAGACTATCAAGTGAATTTGGAGTGGAAGGACAGTCACTCACTGCTTGGGGAACTTCGAGATTTGGACATTTTATAAGTGATACGGGAATAAGTGATAGTGATGGGGGTAGTTTTTAGGAATAGGAGTAAATGAAAGGACAAAATATACCTGGGTTAAGTGAAATCAAGGATATAGAGACAGTCCTTGAATGTTTTGGGATTAGGATTTTAGCAATGATATGAAGGGAGGGAAATGATGGCAAGTGATAGGGTTTGAGGATTTAAAACATGGGAACAAAGGATATAAGGGATATGGGACAGTGGGAATAGGAGAGGGGATTATGATAACAATATGATAACAATATGATAACAGTGATTAGAGCACAAATGAAAATGGGGTGGGAGTTTTAAGCACCAATAATCAAATTTTCAACACCTCTTTTCAAACCCTAGGGAGAAAATTTTAATATGAGTATAGGGTTTATTCTTTCACCAACCCAATTCTCCAAAAAAATCTCTGAAACCACACCAAATACCAGCAAGAGCAACTGTGTAAACTAACTTGAGCAAAGGTGTTGAAGTCGTTTTAAAAAGCGATGAAGCGGTGGTAAATTTTGGCTTGGGGGCTCTGTGCACTGCGCACAAACCCAATGTGTCACGCTGTGTGGGTGCACCGCGCCCGTTGGAAATTGCACAATGAACCTCGGCTCTATGCATCGTGCGGCCTATGTGCGCCGCGCACAAACCCAATGCGCCGCGTTGAATTCCAACACATAGTCGGCCCTCTGAAATCACAGCTTCGTTCCTCCAATCTTCAACTCGACTTCTCTCTTGGATTTTTTAAATATATCTTGATGCAAATGGATTAATAAGTTTGAGAAATATATTATATAGACATGGATTTAATTTTTGCTTCTCAAAAACCCATTTTGTAATGTTTTTGGCTTTGGCACTTTTTGCATTTAATACAACTCTGTCTTTTTGTTTCTTCACTGATTTTCTGAGCTTGAATGATGAAATTTTTCTTGATTTTTTGCAGGGATGGTGGCATTGGACTTCAGAAAAGGATTACCAAAGTCTGCATTTGAAGTACTTCATGGCGGAAAACTTTTAAAATACATATTTATTACAAACAATAAATTTGACAATTTCTTCCTCAAAACAGTGTTTTGAAGAAGAAACATCCTCGAGCATTATTGACGATGAACATCTTGAAATGAAAACTTGTTGAAGACATCCTCATGGCCTGCAGGAATTATTTAACATTTCTGAAGACCAAACCCTAGACCTAGAAACTAAAATGACTCTTTTTGACCAAAATAGCATCTATGACTGTAAATGACGTAAAATGAACGTTGATGAATTTTGAGAAATTTGACCAACCCAGCAGGTACAAACATGAGGGAAACGAGAAAACCAAACCCTTCCGTCAGACAATGGAATGCCCCTAACGGAATGCAGATGAATGAGCTGAATGAGACACCTAAAAATGAATGAAATAAGAGAAATGATCTCTGACGAAGGGATGACAAGACCGACTCTAACATTGGCTCCAATGGGGATGGTAGCTCCTGGGAGGTGCCAAGAACTACAGAACTTTGGGCGAGCAGAAAGTGCCTTCGTCCATTGGGCTATGGAGTCCATTATTTTGACAAAATGATAAAAGACTGATGACTCAATTTATCGACTGAAATTTGACTCGAAACGACTCAATTTTAAACTCAAATGACTAAAAACTGACTTGACAAACTGAAATCCTTCTTCAGAATTATAGCCTTCACTTCGGGCCCCAGACTGAAGAAAAACCACAGCACACTTTTGCAATGAAACTGAAATAAAATGGTATGTACAATGACAATATATATAGCAGAAAACATCTCAGAAGTGGTACCGCTTGAGCAACCGACCATTGACCGGCCCTCCTGGACAATCTTCCCCATTCATCTCTTTTAGGAGAAATGCATTTTGACCATGGTATGTGGCAATCTTAAAGGGACCTTTCCAGAGATTTTCAAACTTACCGTGCTTACCTTTGTCCTCATTTCTAGCATCCCACTTCAACACTACTTCCTCCAATTGGAACTTGTCCGCTTTCGCTTTCCTGTCATAAATTTTCTTGATCCTTTCCTGCAACTTGAATGTATTTTGAAAAAATTCATCTCTGTTTTGCTGCAAATGAATCATCTGATTTATCCTTCTCTGCATGTGACTCTCTTCACTACCAGCTTCTTGAAGAAGTTTGACCACTGGAACAGCAAGGGAGGTAGGAAACATTGTGTCTACTCCATATACCAACTCAAAAGGAGACATACCAATGGATTTTTTCTGACTTACCCGATCAGCCCAAAGTGCATTTACTAACTTCTTATGCCAACCTTTCTTATTGATTTCCAGCAACTTTTTAATGATGTTAACCAAAGCTTTGTTGGAAGATTCCGCCAATCCGTTGCCTTGCGGATGATAGGCAGTTGAATGTCCCAAAGTGATATGATACTTGTTGCAAAACTCAATCATCTTCCTTGATTTGAAAGCTGCTGCGTTATCAATGATTATCTTATTCGGGCAACCAAAGCGAGACAAAATGTTATTCTCAAGGAAAGAAATGATTACCGCATCCGTAGCTTGCCTGGTGGGAACTGCTTCAATCCATTTTGTGAAATAATCCATCACCGTGAGGATCCACCTGTGCTACACTGAAGAAGGAGGATGGATCTCCCCAATGAAATCCAAACCCCACTGCTGAAAAGGGGCGCTTACCTCAATAGGTTTAAGTGGCAATGGCTGTAATTTTTGCCTTCCTTCAAAAATTTGACATTCGTGACAGCTCTTGAAAATCTTATACACATCAGAAAACAATGTCGGCCAATAGTATCCCGCTATTAAAATCTTATTGGCTATTGTTTTCCAAAACAAGTGACCACCACAGTCTCCTTTATGGAAATCCTCCATGACTCGTTTTGCTTCTTCTTCCACCAAACAATTCAACAAAACACCACCAGGATCTTTCCAATAAAGTGAAGAATTCAAAATACAATATTTTCTAGCCTTTAATTTCAGATTCCTACCTTTATTTTTAGCCATGACGGGTGGTGGTGACAAATTTTGAAGAACGTACACAATATCTGAATACCATGGAGAAGCAACAAAAATTTCTGATACCTGAAGTGGCGAATTTTCCTCATCTTCATCAGACATAGCAGCAATCAGATTTATGTCTAAAGCATGCAAATTCGATTCAGCCATAAGTTTCTCCAGCCCCTGTCCTTTGATAAGTTTCGTGGGCTTTATCTCTACATCATACTCCAGCAATGCTGCAATCCACTTACCTCGTCTTCCTTCCGGATATGTTTGTACCAAAACATCTTTCACGGCAGCGTTAGGAACATAAGCTACAATATGAGAATGCAGAATGTAAACCCGAAAATCCTTTAATGCCTTTACCAGTGCCAAAGCTTGCTTCTCAATTATGTTATATTTCAAGGCCGCATCTCTTATAGTCCGACTGAAAAAAGCTATTGGCTTTTCATGCTTATCTCTTTTCTGCATTAACACAGCTACCATGGTATGCTCCAAAGCAAATGAAAACAAAATAAATTCTTGGGTGTAATCTGGGCTGATTAACACCGGTGCTGATGATAGTGCCAACTTCACTAAATTGAAAGATTTCACAGCCTCTTCAGTCCACTTCACTTGGCTATCCTTCTTAAGCATATTTGTAATCTCTCTAAGATGTTCAGCAAGGTTAGGAACATAGCGGCGTAAAAAGTTCATCTTACCATTAAAAGATTGAATCTCTTTCTTGTTCCTGGGAGGGTCAATTTGCTGAATTGCTTCTACACGTGCTGGATCAATCGAATTCCATCTTTGGAAATAATGTGACCAAGTAGTTTGCCCTCATCCATGGCAAACAAGCTCTTCTTCGGATTAAGCGACACACCATATTTTCTGCACTTTTGAAAGACAACTTTCAAGTGATACATATGCTCTTCATCTGAATTGGAAAAGACCGTCAAATCATCAAGGTATATAACAAGAAAAACATCCTTCTCATTCGCGAAAGCCATATCCATTGCTCGCTGAAATGTCGCACCAGCATTCTTCAAACCGAATAGCATCTTGGCATAGTGCAATGTCCCCCATGGAGTGGTGAATGTTGTTTTGTCACGGTCGTCCTCATGGACCAAAATTTGGTTATATCCAGAATAACCATCGAGTAGTGACATAGGAGATGCTCCAACTACTCGTTGAAGTATATGATCCATCTTAGGCAATGGATAATTATCCTTCAATGACACCTTGTTCAAATTTCTGAAATCAATACACAAACGGATCTCACCTGTCTTTTTGCGAACAGGCACCAAATTGGAAATCCAATCAGAAAATCTAATGGGGACAATGATTCCTACTTTGTACAACCTGTTTACTTCCTTCTCAATTGATGGCAACAAATTTGGATTGATTCTTCTTAGCTTTTGTCTGAAAGGCTTCTGATTAGGCTTGATTGGAATAGTGTGCTGAATTATATTTGTATCATACGTCTTTAAATCTGAATAGTCCCATGCAAAAACATCAGCAAAAGAAGACAAAAAACTCACATATTCAGCTTTTACCTTTGGTGGAAATGATTTGGATAACTTCACCATCTTCGGATTCTCAGCGGTTCCAATGTTTACATCTTCAACTCCCTTTTCAGTTGGCCACAAAGTTGGTTTCTTGGCTACATCATCTTGATCAAAGAGCTCCTCTAAAGGTATCAAGCCTTTAGGAATAACATTATCTTTCAGCTGCAACACTTCCATTTGATTGACTTTAACATCATCACCATCATCAAATTCTACATCAATTGAGGTATCTTTGAATTTACCTTTGTTTTGCAGAAAATCATTAATCTCATCATCATCTTGGAAAACTTGCCAACATCTTTGATTATCCGGGATGGTAGGACGGTGCTTCACATGGATCTCAAACTTATTGCTTGAATTCATTGGGATATTTAAATTACTTGCTGCCTTAGCAAGTGCATCTGTAATTCCATTTTGAATGCGAGGAATACAAGTCAAGGTATAATCTGAAAACTGCTTCAAAATATCAAGGACAGTGTTTCAGTAAGCCCGCATCCGAGGATGCTTCGTTTGGTATTCACCCTTCACTTGCTTAATCACCAATTCAGAGTCACCATAAATTGAAATTCTCTTAGCATTTAGCTTTCTAAGAATCTTTAGGCCAGCAATCAGAGCTTCATACTCAGCCTCATTGTTTAAACAATCAAATGCTAATTTGTAAGAACATACCTGTACATTGCTCGGTACCTTGTTTGGAGCGGAAAAAGGGCTGCGTACCCAAATACCAATTCCGGCACCATCACTCCCGACTGCATCATTGAAATCCATGGTCCATAGACCCTCTTCATCATCTTCTAAGTGCTGAAATTGTGCTAGCTCTATTTTTTCTGTTTGCTGTCCACTATCTTTGGCTGATTGCTCAACTGTGCTTTCCGATTTTTGCCTTTCTTTCTGCAAAATTTCTCTGAAATTCTCGGTAATCTCTGGAATATCTTCTGCTTGAACTAACTGACTATCTACATCATTGAAACTATCGGCAAACAAAACAAAAGACTCTAAATCTTTATGTACATAATTAATTGGATGATTAACCGGTTTCTCCTTGGTTGTGATCATGTACTTCATTTTTTGTTCCCGATACAACTTTCTCATTTGGCCAAATACGGGAATCGTTGCATAGGAGAAATATAACTGTAATGTCCCTTTCAATTTTTCTCCCCAAGATCTGGAAAGCAGCATACCAAATATGGGAGGAATGTCTGCTACAACAACATCCATCAAAACATTCTTTGTAGGAATCTGATCCAAACTAACAACCAAGTCTTTAATGAGCCCAATACATCTCACCCTGCTAGAATCAAATGAATAAAGATCATGGTACTTCTTGGTAATGTCTAAACCCAACTTCTCCATGATTTCTTTCGGCATAAGATTATGGGAAGCACCGGAATCAAACATGGCATTATGCAATACAAACTCATGCAATCGAAGACTGATATAAAAAGGAGGCACTTCGCTATCTGGAGACTCACCATCTAAAGTTGGTCCAAATATCAGTTCAGGTTGATCATCCTCAATATTCACCATATCAGACATAGGATCGAAATTCAAAATTTTAGACACTTGACCTCTATAGCTGTTGTTCTTCATTATTTCAGTCAAGGGAATGGATACCTTTAATTTAGAAATCTCATTCTCCAAGCTAAAGGCTGAAATATTTTTGATATCTTTGGCTGGAACATCTTTCTTTTCAGCCTTCTCCCTCATTGTAATTGGCTGATAATATGCTCTATCAAGATGTTGTCTCTTATTCCACTCTTCACCAATGTTTGGTATCCCGGTTGCCTCAGAAATGGTCTCGGGTGTCAAAGTGAAATTCACTCCAGCAAGGTTTACATGACCATCACGCAAATGTAAAACAAATAGGCGAACCAACTCCTGATGGTGTTGAATTTGAGATATCATCTCACAATACTGAAAACATGACTGTTGCTGAAAGCATGTCATTGCAAGCGGGCAGGCCTGCAATTGAGCCAAAGAAGTGGGCTCCTCTCTGACGTGCCTGCCACTTTTATGAGACCTCCTCGGTACATTTAGCTTGGTGCTTGAGTCACTATCTTGCTCATATCCCTGCTCATATGATGAATTTTTCTCTGACATGGTGCTGAAAACAAGGTGTTTGACAAGTATATGCTTGATATATTTATGGTGAAAACAAGAGTTTTTTGTCAATACCAAGTGTGCCACATATGTAATGAAAGGCTGCAAGGAAATATCACAATGAATGCAATAGACTGTCAAGTGAATTTGGAGTGGAAGGACAGTCACTCACTGCTTGGAGAACTTCGGGATTTGGACATTTTATAAGTGATATGGGAATGAGCGATAGTGATGGAGGTAGTTTTTAGGAATAAGAGTAAATGAAATGGAAAAATATACCTGGGTTAAGTGAAATCAAGGATGTTAAATCAGTCCTTGAATGTATTTGGGAATTAGAATTTTATCAATGATATGAAAGGAGGGAAATGATGGCAAGTGATAGGGTTTGGGGATTTAAAACATGGGAACAAAGGGTATAAGGGATATGGGACAGCGGGAACAGGAGAGGGGATTATGACGAGAATATGATAACAATAATGAGAGCACAAATGAAAATGGGGTGGGAGTTTTAAGCACCAATAATCAAATTTTCAACACCTCTTTTCAAACCCTAGGGAGAAAATTTTAATATGAGTATAGGTTTTATTCTTTCACCAACCCAATTCTCCAAAAAAATCTCTGAAACCACACCAAATACCAACAAGAGCAACTGTGTAAACTTAGTTGAGCAAAGGTGTTGAAGTCATTTTAAAAATCGATGAAGCGGTGGTAAATTTTGGCTTGGTGGCTCTGTGCGCCGCGCACAAATCCAATGCGCCGCACTGTGTGGGTGCGCCGCGCTCATTGGAAATTGCACAGTGAACCTCGGCTCTATGCACCGCGCAGCCTATGTGCGCCGCGCACAAACCCAATGCGCCACGCTGAATTCCAACACACAGTCGGCCCTCTGAAATCACAGCTTCGTTCCTCCAATCTTCAACTCGACTTATCTCTTAGACTTTTTAAATATCTCTTGACGCAAATGGATTAATAAGTTTGAGAAATATCTTATATAGACATGGATTTAATTTTTGCTTCTCAAAAACCCATTTTGTAATGTTTTTGGCTTTGGCACTTTTTGCATTTAATACAACTCTGTCTTTTTGTTTCTTCACTGATTTTCTGAGCTTGAATGATGAAATTTTTCTTGATTTTTTGCAGGGACGGTGGAATTGGACTTCGGCAAAGGATGACCAGAGTCTACATTTGAAGTACTTCATGGCGGAAAACTTTTAAAATACATATTTATTACAAACAATAAATTTGACAATTTCTTCCTCAAAACAAAGTTTTAAAGAAGAAACATCCTCGAGCATTATTGACGATGAACATCTTGAAATGAAAACTTGTTGAAGACATCTTCATGGCCTGCGGGCATTATTTAACATTTCTGAAGACCAAACCCTAGACCTAGAAACTAAAATGACACTTTTTGACCAAAATAGCATCTATGACTGTAAATGACGTAAAATGAACTTTGATGAATTTTGAGAAATTTGACCAACCCAGCAGGTATAAACATGAGGGAAATGAGAAAAACAAACCCTTCCATCAGAAAATGGCATGCCCCTAATGGAATGCAGATGAATGATCTGAATGAGAAACCTAAAAATGAAATGCAATAAGAGAAATGATCTCTGACGGAGGGATGACAAGACCGACTCTAACAACTTCCAGATGGCTTTACAAGGTAAAGCATGTTGCAGATGGCAGCATTGAGAAATTCAAAGCGAGGTTTGTGGCTAGAGGGTTCTCCCAGGTAGAGGGAGTTGATTATGAGGAGATTTTTGCTCCCGTGGCTCGATATACTTAGATCCACTCCATTATATCGATAGCAGCAGAGATGGGTTGGAAGATCCACCAGATGGATGTGAAGACCGCATTTTTCAATGGCTTCATACAGGAGGAGGTGTACATTGAGCAGCCACAGGGCTTTGAGGTGCATGGAAAGTAGTCCCATGTGTGCAGACTGAAGAAGGCCCTTTATGGCTTGAAGCAAGCTCCCAGAGCTTGGTACTCCAGGATAGATACATACTTGCGGGGGATGGGTTTCACAAAGAGTGAGGCAGATCCGAACCTTTACTATATTGTGATAGGTGAGGAGCCTCTCATTCTGGTGTTGTATGTGGATGACTTAGTCATTACAGGTGTAGAGAGACTCATAGAGCACTGTAAGAGAGATCTTGCGACGGAGTTTGAGATGAAGGACATTGGCTTGATGCATTACTTTTTGGGTTTGGAGGTGTGGCAGGAAGAGGGGCATTTCTTCCTGGGGCAGGGGAAGTATATTGTGGACATCCTTGGCAGATTCCACATGGAGGATTGTAAACCCATGTCGACACCGATGATCACCAACTGGAAGAAGCTTCATGCTTCAGATTCCAAGTTGGTGGATCCCACATTGTACAGACAGCTGATTGGTTCCTTGATGTATTTGGTCAACACTAGACCAGATATTTGTTTTGCAGTCAACACGATGAGTCAGTTTATGTGTGAGCCTAGGAAGGTTCACCGGGTGGCTGCAAAACACATTTTGCGGTACTTGCAGGGGACAGTGGATTATGGTCTGGACTACAGGCAGGGGGATGGAGTGAGATTGGCAGGTTACACTGATTCTGATTGGGCGGGTTGTGCTTCTGATAGGAAGAGCACTTTAGGGTGCTGTTTTGGGTTGGGTTCGGCAGTGGTGTCATGGTTCAACCGAAAGCAGCAGTCAGTAGCATTGAGTTCAACGGAAGCAGAGTATATGGTAGCTAGTCTCGCTAGTTGTGAGGCCATCTGGCTTCGCAAGATGTTGTTTGGCTTATTTGGTCAGCCGTTGAGACCTTCAGTGATTTACTGTGATAATTAGAGTTGCATTAAACTCACAGAGAATCCAGTATTTCATGACAGGTCAAAGCATATCAGGATCAAATATCATTTCATCAGAGACTATGTTCAAAAGGGAGCTGTGAAGCTTGAGTATATTCCCACTGATGAGCAGGTTGCAGATATTCTTAACAAAGCCTTACCACGGAGCAAGCATGTCTACTTCAGAGACAAGATGGGTGTGGTGAGGAACACCTTCCTCGGTAAGAGGGAGTGTTGAAATTTGGTTACCGGAGGACAGGTGGTTCCCTAAGGCTTTGATCTTTGGCCTAGGGAAAAGTGTCCAAAAGAATTTAATTTTTCTTCTAAAGTGACTTTATAATTTTTATAAAGTCAAATCTAATTTTAAAGTGACTTTAAGTGATAAAGTTACTAAAGTCTAATTTTAAAGTGACTTTAATAAAGTCAATGTAAAATTAGAAAGGAAAAGTGACTTTGGAAATAAATGACTAAGTGAGTCTTTATTAAAGTGGGGTGAATTAAAAAATAGAAAGTGAGATTTAAATGAGAATTTAATCTCAGCCCTAGATCTCAATCTATTTCAGCCATTGGATTTATGGATTCCCAAAAAGTCACTTAGGGTTAGGTTAAAGGAGGAAAATGAGGGAAAAGGTCATTCATTCTTTCATGAGCATATTGGGAGAAAGAGAGAAGGAGAGCAAGGGAGATTTTTGAGCAGAGAGGAGAAAGAAGGCAGCTAATAGAGACTTTAGCAAAATCCGTACAGCAGCAAAGAGGCACGGTTTCCAAGGCAGAAATTTGTACAGCAAGTGTTGGGCACATTTTTCGAGGGAGAGAGGCACAGTTTTCAAGGAAAACCATACAGCAGCTTCAGCATTTATTTCTGGGCAGATTCTAGGCATGAAAATCGAGGAGAGAGACTGTTGGTTGGTGGCACGAATTTCTAGAAATCCGTACAGCAGCCATACAGCAGCTTCGGCACAGATTTCGAGGCAAAGGAGCACAGAAATCGAGGAGGAGGGTTTGCTGTCAAATCCGTACAGTTCGTACAGCAGTACGACCGTACAGCTGGGCACAAAAATCGAGAAGCTCATTTCAGCATTTAATGCTATCATAAAATCTATAAAATTTATGTTTTGGGTTTTTACTATTTTGCACGTTTTCCAAGGCGGAGTGAATGCACGGAAATCGAGATAAGTACTGTTGTTTAGTTGCTGAAATTTTTGTTGTAATTTCTGCGTCACTGTAAAAATCATTTTCAGAAATAAGAAGGAGCTCTCAAACTGGTTTTCCCCAAGATTTGTAGGGGGTTTTTCCAGGGTCATGTTGACCAAAAATCTCAATGTTCAAATGTGTTGAATGACTGTTTCAGCTTGTTGTTTTGTTTTATTTCTGCAGTTTCAGCATTCTGTAAAGTTTTCCAGAATTTGTGTTTCAGCAACGTAATTTCTGTTTCAACAAATAAAAATTATTTTTCTGATTTTTGAATGTAAGGATATGGGAAAGGGCATTTAACTAAAAGGAGAAATAAGTGATACTGAAACCGGGGAGGGAAAACAGAAAATTTCTACAAATATTTGGACTCTAAACATTATCTTATTCTCTTGGAGCACTTAAGTTAAGTGCACAGATGTGGCACAGGAGCTGACAAAAGGAATTACACTATTCCTAAGGGTTAAGTGGAGCTATTGCATGGAGACTTAGGTTAGAACTCATGTGACAGAGTTTGGTGGAGTTGATTGAGGTAGTTGGTGGAGTTGTGTTCAGTTTAACTCAGTTAGACACAGTTGAGCTATTTGTATCTAGTCTAACTGATTGAATTAATTATTAATTAATTCACTAAATATTAACTCATTAATCAACTAAAGAATACATCAGTTAACTACAGTGCATGGACAGTTTCAGTGGAGACCAATGGAGAGATAGGTGAAAGAGCAGTGTGACTATCAGTTGTGACTATACTGGTGCATGAGTTTTCACCACACATTGATGGAGATGCCAATGAGGATTTTGCAGTGCAAGCCAGGTGGATTCAAACTCATTCAGAGCCCATATTCAGCAGGGATTGCGCAGTAGAGGCAGGCTAGCAGGTGGCAGTGGATCGGTGCATGGATTTTCTAGATCAGGACCTGATTAGTGTGTAGCGATTAGAGATACTGAGAGCTTGTGATAAGCTTTGTATTATGATTGTTACATGATCTCTGTGACATATATTATACAAATATTTGGGGGTTTTCAACTTTAAGCTTTCCCATAAATCATTGTGTTAATGTGTGTGAATTTTTATGGTTTTAATGTGTGCATGCATTTGATTTAATTTCTGCATATGATGATCAATGGTGGAATAGATTTTGTATTGTGCATGAAGTCAAATAGTGTATGATCAGGAGAATCTTAGGCATATAACATATCAGTTATATAATTTCTACATGGTATCAGAGCGATAGTTGATCATCAAAGAAATTGCAAAGCATTGAAGCGGTTGAGTTTTGTGCTAGTGGAATTCGAATTTGCAATAGTGTTTTCTTGGTTTCGAAGTTGATATGTCTTTCAACAGATTGTGATTGGAGTATGCCCTTGAGGGTAGCTCGAATTATATTGCATGGAAGGACAGGATGGAGCTGGTGCTAAAGGATAATGGGTTGAAGGATTTCATAGATGCAGAATTTCCAAAACCTTCTTCTAGCGATGCTGCCGCACTTGACGCATGGAAAAAGAAGACAGAAAAATGTCGAATGATTATGTTGGAAGGTGTGAAGGATCACATAGTGTCCAGACTTCATGGTAAATCTTCTCCATTCTTGATGTGGAAAGCTTTGACAGATTTGTTCCAAAGAAAGAGCGACCAGAGGATGTTGGCGCTCAAGGATAAGCTCAGGAAAATAAAAATGGAGAAGGGCGAGAGTATACC
Organism: Pinus albicaulis; assembly: GCA_034641835.2. NCBI lineage: Eukaryota > Viridiplantae > Streptophyta > Pinopsida > Pinales > Pinaceae > Pinus > Pinus albicaulis. Next base: position 961,590,105 of record CM076581.1, on the reverse strand, counting down.
CAAGTACCTCACGAAGTTCGTCCAGTGCAGGGATGAGATGGGAAGTGTGGGGGTTACTGTATATGAAGAGGACTTGGTGAGCTTGGCTCTCCTTGGGCTTCCGAAGAGTTGGCATTCCTATGAGGACTCTTTCAATGGTCAGGAGAAACTACCAGGATGGGAGCGACTTTGGTCGGATCTTGTGCAGGAGGAGATAAGGCAGAGTACTAGGGATGGATCTTCATCGAAGAATGAAGATGAGGAAAATTGCACTTTGGCTGCCAAAGCAAGGAAGGGGAAGAGCAAGAAGAATGCTTCTCAATCCAGTGCGAAAGGCAAGAAGCAAGACATGTCCAAGGTGAAGTGCTTTCACTGTCACCAACACGGACATTACGCCACTAATTGTCCACAGAAGAAGAAAAATAGCATTTAACGGGTCTGTGATTGGAGAGACCTTAGCCTCGCGAGTTTGAGGCTGGATTTTCAGTCGCAATTCTAACTTCAAGTATAGCAGTGGATTTGATGGATTCGGTGTGGTTTCTTGTGATGGTGCGTCTCATTCTTTTCTAGCCATGGCCAGGAGAAGCATATTTGTTCGATGATAGTGCAACGGATGAGAGAAGGATCTTGGAGTGCACGGTGAGATGGGCGATGACGGTGAATGCGGTCCTCTGAAACCATTTCCTTTGAGAGGGAGTCTGGTAAAACTTTCATATTGAAGGATGTCATGCATGTTCTAGGATTGAAGAAGAATCTTATCTCGGTGGCCATGTTAGAATACAAGGGATATGATGTTGTCTTTAGCGAGGGAAAGGCTTTCCTGTGCAGTAAGGCAACTGGTGAAACTCGAAGGATAGGGGTTCGAGTTAAGAACCTTTATCAATTGCAGGTAGATGGCTACGCAGCAATGGAAGGCAAGGCAGAAGGAGTGGTGAGCCGGGATGAGGGTGATCTATGGCATAGGAGATTGGGCCATCTTCACCATGGTGCTTTGAAAATTTTGCAGCAGATTTCTACCGGGCTTCCCAAAGGTACACTTCCGCAGTCAGATCAGTGCAAGGGATGTACTTTAGGAAAATTTGTGAAATCCACCTTTCACGAGAAGGATAGTCATGCCACGACGATCCTTGAGAGAATTCACACAAACGTGTGTGGACCTTTCTCAGCAGATTCGACAGCAAAGCACAAGTATTATGTGATATTTGTTGATGACTTTTCTCGTAAGTGTTGGATCTTCTTCATGCAGAAGAAGAGCAAGACATTCTCTAAGTTCTGTGAGTTCAAGGCACTAGTGGAGAAAGAGTCGGGGAAGCAGGTGAAGGCTCTTAGGAGCGAAAATGGTGGTGAATTGATCTCTGGCGAATTCAAGGACTTTTGCAGCACAGAAGGAATTCGAAGAGAGATCATAGCGCCTCATAACCCACAGCAAAATGGGGTCGCGGAGCGAAAGAACATAACGATCGTGGGTGTTTCACGGGCGATGTTGCATGATCAAGGCCTACCCATGCACTTGTTGGCTGAGGCATGCAATACTGTGGTTTATGTGCAAAACTATTGTCCTCACAGGATACTTGGCATGAGTACACCTGAGGAGGCGTTTTCTGGTAAGAGGCCTGATATTTCTCATTTGAAGATTTTTGGCTCACTTGTTTACATTCATGTGACAAAGGATGCTAGGAAGAAGCTGGAGCCGACCGCAGAGGTTGGGATATTTTTTGGGTACACATAAATACCCCACAACTATCGTGTGTATTTTCCAGATAGTCGGAAGACTGTTGTGCGACGGGATATCAAATTTCATGAGGAGAAAGCCATGAAGTGTTTGCTTGAGAGGGATCCACACTTGCATGCAGATGAGAACCTATTAATTCCTAAGGATGAGTCTCTGGATGTGGATCAGCCACAAGAGGAGGTTCATGGAGTGGAAGAAACCACTCATGCAGCGCCAACCATCAGAGGGCAGAAGCGCACTACAGAAGCTGAGCAATTGAATCAGGATGCAGTGAAGATTGTAGGAGCACCTACATCACAACGCAGACAGAGACAGTCACCTGACCGATATACTAGATACATGGCTCTGATGAGAAAGTGTATCGTGATAGAACCATCCTCTTTTGAGGAAGCTGTGGAGGACCCTGCATGGGTAGATGCCATGGTGGAAGAGTATGATTCGATTGTCAGAAACAGTGCATGGGAGATTGTCCCAAGGCTGGAAGGGAAATCAGTGGTAGGTTCGAGATGGATTTACAAAGTGAAGCAAGCTGCTGACGGGAGCGTTGAGAAGTAAAAGGCAAGATTTTTTTCCTGGGGCTTCTCACAGATTGAGGGGATCGACTATGAGGAAACCTTTGCACCTGTCGCAAGGTATTCTTCCATACAGAGCATCCTTGCTCTCTCAGCGCAGATGGGGTGGCACATTCATCAAATGGATGTGAAGACTGCGTTCCTCAACGGAGTCATTGAGGAGGAGGTGTACATAGAGCAACCCGAAGGTTTCGAGATATTCAGCAGCGAGTCGCATGTGTGCAGTCTCAAAAGAGCGTTGTATGGGCTGAAACAAGCACCTCATGCTTGGTACACACGGATCAACAGTTATTTCACCGGACTTGGTTTTACCAAGAGCAAGGCAGATCCCAACCTGTACCAGATAGTGTTTGAGGTAAAGTTGCTGATCATTTTACTTTGTGTAGATGATTTGATACTGACCGGTGATGAACAGTTGATACTCTTATGCAAGGCTGATCTTGCAAAAGAGTTTGAGATGAAGGACTTGGGCCTCCTTCATTATTTCCTAGGATTGGAAATTTGGCAGCACAGTGATGGATTGTTTGTGTCTCAAAGCAAGTATGCCTAGGAGATACTGGAGAAGTTCAACATGCAAGGCTGCAAGCCTATCGATACTCCTCTTCCTGGTGGTTGGAGGAAAGAGTATGCTACATCGGCAGATGTAGTAGATGCCACTGTTTATCGACAATTGGTAGGGTCGCTTATGTATCTAGTCAATACACGACCTGACATATGCTACGCTGTTAACCAGCTTTCACAGGCTATGGTTAAGCCTACCAAACTCTTTTGGAAGGTAGGGAAGCATGTTCTAAGGTATCTCAGAGGCACATCAGGATATGGATTATGGTACAGACAGTTGGATGAGGTGAAGTTGTGTGGCTTCATAGATGCAGATTGGGTAGGGATCCCAATGGATAGAAAGAGCACATCTGGAGGGATTTTCAGTATCAGGTTGACAACAGTTTCTTGGTACAGCAGGAAGTAGAGATCTGTGGCACTCAGTTCAGCAAAGGCTGAGTACATGGCAGCAAGTTTGGCTGCATGCGAGGCTATATGGATGAGGAAGATCCTAGTCGGGTTGTTCGGTTCACACTTAAATCCTACTGTGATATATTGAGATAATCAGAGTTGCATTAAACTCTCAGTTAATCCAGTATTTCATGATAGATCTAAACACATTGACATCTGTTATCATCATATCAGAGATTGTGTGCAGCGGAAGATCATGTTACTTTCTTACATTCCTACGGAGGATCAGGATGCTGATATCTTGACGAAGGTGCTCACCAAGAGAAAATTCGAATACCATAGAGGCAGGTTCGAGGTGGAAGATAATCCCTATCTTTTTTAGAGGGAGTGTTGAGATTGCAACAAGATGATGAGCTTAGTGGAAAGAAGTCGCCTTCACTAAGTGGGCCCGCAGGCTATTTTTGGTGCAAGTCTATTTTTAGACATGTCGATCATATTCTATGAGTTGCAGGATGCTATTTGTGGATAGTTGGTCAAGTTGGAAAAATAGATGGACTTCTATTTTTAGACATATTGGGCGGAATCTATTTTTAGATTGCCAGTCTAAAAATAGATATGTCGAATATTATTAGCTCTTAATAATATTTGGACTATAAACATTATCTTATTCTCTTGGAGCACTTCAGTTAAGTGCACGGATGTGGCACAGGAGCTGACCGAAGGAATTACGCTATTCCTGAGGGTTAAGTGGAGCTATTGCATGGAGATTTCAGTTAGAACTCATGTGATAGAGTTTGGTGGAGTTGATTGAGGTAGTTGGTGGAGTTGTGTTCAGTTTAACTCAGTTAGACACAGTTGAGCTAGTTGTATCTAGTCTAACTGATTGATACACTAGTGAGAGTGGTGTGAATTAATTATTAAAATAATTCACTAAATATTAACTCATTAATCAACTGAAGAATACATAAGTTAACTATAGTGCATGGACAGTTTCAGTGGAGACCAGTGGAGAGATAGGTGAAAGAGCAGTGTGACTATCATTTGTGACTATACTGGTGCATCAGTTTGCACCACACATTGATGGAGATGCCAATGAGGATTGCACAGTGCAAGCCAGGTGGATTCGAACTCATTCAGAGCCCATATTTAGCAGGGATTGCACAGTAGAGGCAGGTTAGCAGGTGGCAGTGGATCGGTGCATGGATTTGCTAGATCAGGACCTGATTAGTGTGTAGCGATTAGAGATACTAAGAGCTTGTGATAAGCTTTGTATTATGATTGTTACATGATCTCTATGACATATATTATACAAATAGTTGGGGGTTTTCAACTTTAAGCTTTCCCATAAATCACTGTGTTAATGTGTGTGAATTTTTATGGTTTTAATGTGTGCATGCATTGATTTAATTTTCGCATATGATGATCAATGGTGGAATAGATTTTTTATTGTGCATGAAGTCAAATATTGTATGATCAGGAGAATATTAGGCATATAACATATCGGCTATATAATTTCTACAATAGTCATTGATTTTCAAATATCAACAGTTGGGATTTGAAGCGGGTCATTACAATTGTGGCGGAGAAAATATAACGGAAAAAAAGACCTTTTTAATGAGTATAGGGTTAAAAATAAAAGGTAAGGGAAGCGCTTTACAGGTGGTCCTGTGAAGGAAAAAAGGACCAGGAATGGAAGGAAAGGGCTGGGGTTTATCGCATCGGCGGGTCATTACAATTGTGGCGGAGAAAATATAACGGAAAAAAAGACCTTTTTAATGAGTATAGGGTTAAAAATAAAAGGTAAGGGAAGCGCTTTACAGGTGGTCCTGTGAAGGAGAAAAGGACCAGGAACGGAAGGAAAGGGCTGGGGTTTATCGCATCGGCGTTTCGCTAAGGAACAAGGCAAAGGGGAAAAAGCAAAGGAATTTCGATTGAGTGATGCGATGGGAGCTTAAGATAAGCCCTGGAGCATAGTTGTATGGCAGGGTAAGTGACCAGGGGCCAGGGTAAGGGTGCCTATCGCATGGGGGGAAGAATTTTGCAAAGGAAACGCAGGTTTATTAAGCGTTTGGTTATAGCGCTTGGTTTTGTGACAAAAGGGCAAAAAAAATTAAGCCCTCGGGGGCCTGAAGACTTAAAAGGGGCGGAAAAGGGTTTTTTTAAATATTTTATACATTTTTTGTGGGTTTTCATGGCTTTTTGAAGTCCCAATAGCTAAAGGAAAGGTTTTAAACCATAATAAAGGGTTTTATAGCTATAAGAGGGGATTTTTAATGAAATGAAAGGTAATTTTGAAGGTTTTTTAGGATGATGAAAGGAAAAATGAAAAATAGAAAAGGAGATTTTTTCAAAGGAAAATGGAGGATGAAAAAGGGCCACAATGAGTGAATGAAATGATGAAAATGGGGTTGTTTAGGAAACAATTTTGAAGGGAACAGCATATTTCTTGGTGGGTTTTTTGAAGGGAACAACAGTTAGGGAATACCAGGCTTCAAGAAGTCACAAATTTTGCAGGATATTTGTTTCTTGAAGACTAAAGACCTGTTTTGGCCATCATTTTCTATGAAAAAAATTTATTGATGGCTAACAGTGGGTCCACTTTGGGATGGCAGCTCCTTGGAGGTGTCAAGAACTTCAGAATTTCATCTTTGGGATGCAGGCCTGTGCCTTGATCCATTGACAACCTTCTTCTTATTTGATCATGTTGTTTTTAAAAGATGATCAGTACTTACATAAAACAGAATGATTTATTTCCCAAACAACTACCTACACAGCCTACTTCCTAACATTTTTCTTCAGAAGGTGCATTTGGACTTGCGGACCTTAAACATCAATATTTTATTCTTTTGAAAACAGAAAAAAACTAATCTAAGTCTACCCTTATTTCTTCCATGAGTTCATATTAAACTGTTGAACTCATAAATTCTCTACCTAAGAAATTATTTGCCAGGATTAGACTGTCTGGAAAATTTTATTCTCTATCTTCTAAAACAGAAATTTTACAACACAGTCAAATCAGGATTAGACTGTCTGATTTGCTATGGTGTCTATGGCTATATGTACAAGCTGCACATAGACTTTATTTGCAAAAAAAAACAAAATGTGAAGGATTTAAGATCTGAAAAATAAACAACATCCTTCATTCTTTCTTTAAGCTCTGGTTTTGATCTGTTTGAGTTGTTTTCTTCTTTTCCTGGTTCAAGTTTTTAGCATATTAGAACCAATTCTTTCTCTTCCTTCTAGCTCAGCATTTTAGGCTTATTTGAACCACTATTTTTCTATCCTAATCTATTTCTACTGATAAGCCAAGATTGAACAGTTTGGAAAATCTTCTTCACTAACCTATCAGCAGAAAATTGAAAAATATCTAGTCATGATTAGGTTGTATGACTAAATAGCAGTGTTTTCACAAGTAGTGGCATTTAAGCTTGCACACTTTCAAATTTATTCTTTTTTGGTATGGGGCTATACCTTTCTTGTTTTATTTCTGCCTTCTTTTTCTTTTTCTATTGTTTTTGTATTTTTCTTTTTTTTAATTCAAATAGTGCTATATACAATGAATAAAATCTTTGAAACTACAAAATATCAGTCAACAGAAATAATGTTTGAGAACCCTGCCATTGACAGGGCCTCCAAAGTATTCAGCTCCATCCAATTCTTGCAAAAAAAATGCATTGTTCCCAATCGCAGATTAGATAAGATAAGGGCCCTACCATAATTTATCAAATTTTCCATGTTTTCCCTTATCTTCTCTTCTTGAATCCCATTTCAAAACTTTATCACCAATCTTGAAATCACTTGTCTTATTTCTTTTTTCAAACAGCTTCTTGATGTTTTCTTGTAGTTGTTGAGCTCTAATGTATACCTCCTTCCTGGTTTTTTGTAGGTGTATAGTCTAATTTATTCTTCTTGTCATATCATTATCTTCAGACTGTACTTCTTGGATCAGCTTCATGACTGGCACTCCTAAACTGGTTGGAAATATTGCATTTGTTCCATAAACTAGCTGGTAAGGAGACATCCCAATTGACTTCTTAACTGTCAATCTGTCTACCCATAATGCATGTACTAGCTTATTGTGCCATGATTTTTTGTTGTCTTCCGGCAAATTCTTGATAATGTTTAACAAGATTTTATTTGAGGAATCCGCCAACCCATTACCTTGGGGGTAATAAGTTGTAGAATGAGCCAATATAATCTGATATTTATGATATAATTCCACCATATTTTTGGATCCAAATGCAGCAGCATTATTAGTTATGATCTTTCTAGGACAGCCAAACATGGACAATAAATGGTTTTTAAGGAATGAAATGATGACTGAATCTATGGCATTCCTAGATGGGATGGCTTCTATCCATTTGGTAAAATAGTCTGTTGCTGTGAGAGTCCATCTATGTTGGGCAGATGAGGGAGGATGGACTTCCCCAATGAAGTCTAGACCCCACTGCTGAAAAGGAGCTTTAACAGTGATTGGTTGCAGAGGTAAGGGAAGCAGTTTTCTTTTGCCTTCAAAGATTTGGCATTTGTGACAAGCAATAATCATTTTACGGACATCTTGAAAGATGGTGGGCCAGTGATAGCCAGCTCTAAAGATTTTATTGGCAGTTAATTTCCAGTAAAGGTGGCCACCACATTCTCCTTCATGAAACTCGTGCTTGATCTTATCTGCATCATTCTCAGGAAAACATTTAAGCAATAATCCACTAGCATTTTTCCAATATAACATTTATTCAAAATGCAGTAATTTACATCTTTCAATTTTAAGAATCTTGCCTTTGTTTTAGACAAACCAGAAGGGACATTAAGATTGAGCAAAACATACAAAATGTCAGCATACCAATATGAATTCAGAAAATGATCTTCAATAATTAGAGTTGAAAACTCCTCTTGTTCATCTAATGCATTAAACATGTTTATATCAAGAGCTTGAAAGTTGGATTTAGCCATACGTTTTGCTAGTCTTTCACCCTTTATGAGTTTAGTGGGCTTGATTTCTAAGTCATATTCTAGAATTACAGCAATCCACTTTCCTCTTTTTCCATCTGGATCTTGGGTCAATATGTCTTTTACAACTAAATGAGGCACAAATGCTATTATGTGGGAGTGTAAAATATAAACTCTAAAGTCTTTTCAGGCTTTGACTAAGGCAAAGGATTTTTTTTCCATTATGTTGTACTTCAAAGGTGCATCTCTTAATGCCTTGCTAAAAAATGCAATGGTTTGCTCTTTTCCATTCGAGTTTTTCTGTAATAGGACAGCAGCTATAGTCTGTTCTGATGCAAATGAAAAAATGAAGAAATCTTTTGAAAAATCAGGATTAATAAGAACTAGTGTTTTGGTGAGTGCTTGTTTTACCAGTTCAAATGATTTCTTTGCTTCTAAGGTCCATTTAACTCCTTCTTCTTTCTTAAGCATGTTTGTTATGTTTCTAAGGAGTTTAGCTAAATTGGGTATGAACCTTCTCAAGAAATTAATCTTTCCAATGAAAGATTGAAGTTCCTTGATGTTTCTAGGATGGTTGATTTGCAATATACCATCAATCCTCCTTGGATCTATCCTTATTCCTTCTTCAGATATGATGTGTCCAAGAAGCTTACCTTCTTGGAGACCAAACAATGTTTTCTTCGGGTTTAAGGACAGTCCAAATTTTCTACATTTTTCAAAGACCTTTCTCAAGTGTATAAGGTGATCTTCATCTGTTTTAGAATAAACAGTTATATCATCAAGGTAAATCACAATGAAGTAACCTATTTCTTCTAAAAATGCAATATCCATGGCTCTCTGAAATGTGGCACCAGCATTCATTAAACCAAAGGGCATTTTCAAATACATGAAAGTACCCCAAGGCGTAGTAAAGGCTGTTGTAAGTTGATCATCAAGATGTACCAAAATTTGATTGTAACCTAAGAAGCCCTCTAGCAAAGAAATTCTTTTGGAACCAACTACCTTTTGAAAAATATGATCCATTTTTGGTAAGATATAATTGTCCTTTAAAGAGGCTTTGTTTAAGTTTCTAAAATCAATGCAAAGCCTTATCTCTCCTGTTTTCTTCCTAACTGACACAAGATTAGACACCCACTCTGAGTATCTAACAGGGACTATAATTCCAGCATCATACATTTTTTTAATTTCTTTCTCTACCAAAGGTAACTGCACAGGGTTAATTTTCCGCAATTTTTGTTTAAAAGGTTTATGGTTTTCTTTGAGGGGGGGTCTTATGCTGAATTATTTTTGTATCATATGATTTCAGATCTTCATAACTCCATGCAAAAACATCAGAAAATTCTTTAGAAAGCTCGATGTATTTTAGTTTGATATGAGTTGGCATTGTTTTTTACAATTTAATTATTTTGGGCTTTTCCTCACTGCTTATGTTGCATTCTTCCACTTCAGTCTCTATGGGTTCCAGTTTTGGCCTTTTGAAAACATCATTCAAGTCAAATAATTCCTCTAATGGGACCAATCCTTTTGGCAAGCTTTGGTCTTTAGATTGCAGCACTTCTAAGTCTTCATTTTCTAAATCTGTGCTAATTTTTGTTTTATGATTGGGTTCATAGGTTAACAGATTTATTTCAGCAATCTTGGGAGACCTTTCTTCTTTAGTAAGTGGGTTTTCTTCAATAGGACAGTCTTGTTCATACTCTGAAACTAAGTTTGGTGTTTCAAATTCATTTTTGGACTGTAGGAAGTCTTCTATTTGTTTATCTCCATCAAAAACTTGCCAATATCTTTCATTATCTAGGACAGCTGGTCTAAATTTGACTGGGGTGGTGCATTGCCTGGTTTCATAAGGTGTTAGACAAGTTCTAGTAGCAAAGGCTAAACCATTGGCAAGGACATTTTGGTTTCTTGGGACAAAGATAAGTTGGAATTCATCAAATTTTTTTAACAAGTCCATGGCATCATCTCTATAGGCTCTATGTCTGGGATTTTTAGCACTTTACTCCCTATTTACTTGCCTAATAATCAACTCTGAATCCCCATGAACTTTTATCCTTTTGGCTCCTAATTTTTTCAATAATTGTAGGCCTAAAAGGAGAGTTTCATACTCAACTATGTTGTTTGTACATTGAAAATTTAATCTATAGGAATGCCCCTCAACATGATTGTTTTCAGTGTTGTGTAACCATATGCATGCTCCTGCATCATTTTTAGTGCAAGACCCATCCAAATTCATGCTCCAAAGAAGACTATTTTCATATTTGTTATTTATTTCATTGTTGCCCTCTCTGTCTTCTTCATCACTCTGTTCTGTACAAGGGTCTGCACTATGTTCTTTTTTTATTTTTTCTTCAAGATTTTCAATTGGTTGAAGATTCATCTTTTGATTTTCTTGATTGGTAATATTTTTATGACTGTTTTGGACCTCAAGACCCTTAATTTTTTTGCTGTAAATTTCTAAAGCAGCAAAATTCTCTTTAGTTTCCTCCTTAAATCCCTCTTCATCATTTGTTGCCTCTACGTTTGGAAGTGTAGTGACCACTACATTTGATGATGTTTTATTGACTAACTCTTGCTCATTATGAATATCATCATTGTAAAGAATGAAAGAGTCAAGCTCAGTGTGTATGGAATAGAGAGGAAAATTCTCTGGTCTTTCTTGATTACTCACCATGTATTTCATTGTAATGTTCCTTTTTCAGAAACATTGTCAAATGAAAAGGCAAATCTATTCCAAAGATAGACTGCAGGGGCATTTACTGTATTTGTCACCTTTGAACAAAGGATGAGCTCCAGAGGCTACCTGGCCCACTATCAGACTCTATCTATAGAGTGATTTTCAAAGGACAATATCCCCAATAGGGAAATACAACAAGATTGGGAAACCCCAACATTGCAGCTACAGCAATAACAAATACATCTAATGGAAATAGCAGTGAATCATGTACACATGAAATTTCAGAGAATACAATGGCCATCATATTAGAACATAGTAGCATAAAATATACATATTCTTGAGGAAATGATCACTCAAGAAAGGCACAACAAGCCTCAAGAAAGATGTACAAGGAAACATGAGAAACACTGCTGCATAAAGAAAGCCCTAGGCCATGACTACGCAATTATAGAGAGGAGCTGCTGCATAAATAATGAAAATACAATGATATGACAATGTAGGCTCAAATAAATAAGGGGGAGCATGATCTCAACCCATGAAAATACAATACAACAATCCTATAATAGGATTGGCTGAAATCTATACAAAAATGGCATTTTGCAGAAATGCCAGAGTTGCTGGGTAGCAGCAACTCAAGAACTGGAAATACATGGAGAAGGATGAAATGGATACAAAAAATGAATAACCCTCCTCCAATATAAATCTGAAGTGAACAGCTTATCCTTCACCCAAGACTTCTCCTCCAAATGGATGTCAATCCCTCACAGCAAATAATCACCCATGAGAACATTGTCTAAGAGAGGGACTGCACTGCCTCTGATGGAAAGTGGTTGGCTTGGTGCCAAAGATGGTGGGATATGCTCAAGAACCACCATTGATTATCTCCCAATGAATAGAACTTCTCTCCACCAAAAAACAAGCTCTGGATGGTGTGTGGAAACCTCCCCAGCAACACCCAGTAACATTGCACAATATTTGCTGCAGAAACTGTGTTGATGTAGATGGCTGAAGATATGGCCTAAAAGCCTGAATATGGGGAATGGAGTGAAATCCTTCATGAGCTACTCAATAAGGAGATGAATTCATAAACAGGACTCCCTCATGCCCGAAGGCACTGCAGCTCTGCTGAGCAGCAAGAGGCAGCAACAAGTCTTCAAGACTCAAATGTAAAATGATCAAAGATGTCCACAATGGCTACCTTGCTCCTCTTTTATACAATGAGCTTTCCCTCCATGGACCCTATTTCGAATTAGGGTTTCCTCTTCTCTATAATCTTCCCTCCTACGTTGTCCCACATACGCTTTCCAACTCATGCCAACACAGTTTGACTTGGTCAACCTTGGCCAAGCATGTGTGCAAAAACCTCCTTTCACACATGGAAGTGTGAAATCCAGCTCCAAATAAGATTCTCTTTCATACTTAGAGGATTTTTATTCTCTAATGATGCAAATAATGGGTCCCATAACCATTTTATTAATCTCTTTAACAAAAATTAATGTTCCATAAAATTTGGAACATTACAGTCCTCCCCTCTCAAAATATTGCTTGCCCTTAAGAAATTGCAAGGATGAACTAAGTTTCTTTCTGCCCTTCCTCCTGTAGCATCCTTATGTGATGATCTCCTCAAGAAAAGGATGCCATACCAGCAATCAAGTCTTCAAAATTGTCCCTCCAACATATGCAATCTAGCCTTGGGGTGAACATTCCCAAAATGGCTAACATGTAGAATCAACATCCATGAAGGAAAAAGAGTTGTCCAAGGACCTCCTTGAGGCATGAGATTTGATATATAATGGGAATTATCATCCCCAATATGAATCTCTCATCCCAAGCCATCAATCATAAAAATAATTTGCCTCCCAACAAGACAACTCGTGAAAAATCTCCCTCTACCTTGAGCTCCGGAAATGAAGGTGGGCTGAAATCTGATCATGGAAAGCACTATAACTTGCCCCATTCTGTCCTCTCCCCCACTTATGATAAGTTTGGATTTTATGCTGATCCTAGGCTGCAAATTTATTGCCCTAAAATGGAAAAATGAAGAGTAGTTCCCCAAGAATCTCCCCTCCATCAATGAAAAATCAACTGGCCCAAGACATGCCATCTATGATGAATAGGAAAAGATTACCATAAAATGTCCCCATGACATGTTTGCTGTAGGTTATACCATGTGAAACAAGTGAAAATAATGCCTCATAGGGTTATAATGCAACCTCATCCACTGCATCTGCAGAAAATAGCATGGCAAGCATTGCACAACAGCAAATATCACATCTACTACTAAATAGTAAATGGATGAATGAATCAGCAACCTAATGTCAAACACCTGCCCATATACATACAATGTATGGATAAAATTACCAAGCCCATGTCTCTCCCCACAAATGATAAAATATGTGGTTGTAGCCATGCCTCCTTTCATGTTCCCTTTAGAACATGCACTGCAGAAAATGTGAGAGTTTTTCTCACTCAAAGACACATCCAACTTATGTGCCTTTCTCATAATCATGCTTCTTTCAAAAATCTGATCCATATCAGCAAGGAAGTCATGATCAGAAATATAATGAGGAAAATGCTGAAGGTTTCATGTGTTGCAAGAATGTACCAACAGTTTTCCCTGAAGTGACAGCGCATTTTTCCAAACTGTTGCTAAGAAAATCACATGGCAAGTTGTTTCAGCTCATGAACAACAATGTATGTTATTACATCTGATAATGCATGGTAGTGGTTGAATATAAGTGCTGAACATACATGGAATGTAACACTTTCCCAAGGCCATATAAAGATGGTTGTCTCCATCATACAAATTGGCCCAATTTTGATCCATGGAGCAATCTGAAAAGCTTGCCCTCTTGTAGAGCCATGCACTGCAACATGATGGTAAGAGTATACAAATCAGCCAATGTAAAAATAGATTTCTTACCATATGCTGAGAGTAAGATGATGTATGGATCCATGAATTAACCCTCCATGGTTGTTTAGCATGCTCCCATGAAGTGAAATGAACTAGATGCTGCAAGAAGATCCTTCTTCTCATGCTTGGGATCCAAGTCAAGAATAATGTAGCATAGTAATGTATCTACCACCCCATCCATCTCACCTCCTCTTTTTCCATCAAGTGCAACAGATATGAAATTTTCCTGGGACTTGTGGGTTATGGATCCTCCACACTTCCGCTGGGCACACTTCATCCATTAGTTACTGCTTCAAAGAGAGAACGTTGTTGGCCTATACACATAGGCTCTCATCAATATCCAACTCCATGCTTTGACATACTCTTGTCAAAGATATCTTTCATAATGCTGCAATACATAAGAAGTCTCTCCTAAAGTGGAAGTACCTCTTTATCATTGAAAACCAAGGAAAGAATTCCATTTCCTCCTTCTGCAACATCATGCAAGGTATGAGAGCAATTCTGCCCTTGCTCTCCCAAGCAAAGCAACAAAGTATTTTGCTGCCCTCCCATACTTCCATCATACAACTCATGTGATGAAGACACAATGAATGATATGAGGATCACATCGACATCATGCATCCATACTCTATGCTACTTAATGATGCAATTATCCTGCCACCTCTTTCCATTCTTTTGGTACTCCTCCCATGAGGGCTACCATCAATTCTTGCTCTTTGCATTTCATGAGAGTTTGAAATGCAGCTCCTTGGAGACCCCTTAAGAAAGGCCTCTCTCCCATGACTATGTTGGATATATGAGGATCCAAATGTGATGGAGGTGATGTCTCCTCTCCACCCATGTTCAACAACACTGTTGATTCCTTCAATGATGTAGCAGTTGTCTCCTCCTACGGTCCACAAACTGTTTCATGATTCTCCATGGAGGTGTCATGGTTTACTTCATCCTCCAAAAGTTTACACTCCCACCTTGAAGGCTGAATTCAAATCATCAAAGATGTATGAGGATGAGGGTTCTTCTCCTCCTTGAACCATTTGCACAGCGTAGTGCAAACATGAGGCCCTAAAGTGGCCATGTGATTTGATCCTGGGACCTCCTCATATGAAATTCCACGATCCTTAAGATTATTTGCTGAAATATAAAGTGTAACTTTACTCATACCTCAGTGGATCTTGGGACCTTCTTGTGTGGTTGCAATGGCTTTTCCTCCAATGGCTTCCTCATCCATAGATGTAGAAGGCCACTCCTCCAAAGCTGTAGCAGCATTGGTGCAATTCTCCTCCCATGGTGGAATGGCTTTCTCTTCCTTTGTCCTCCCTCCATCAAAGGTTTGGATCAACCCTTGAGAAAAGTCTCCAAAAGAACTCACCCTTGAATGGACCAAGGGTTTGAACCACCAAACAGAGGTTTTATCCTCCATGTGCAGCGCTGCCATCTCCACTGCTTCTTTCTCTGCCACTGGATGTAACAAACAAAATGCCTCTAGCTTCTTCTCCCAAGCTCTAGCTGAAGTAACCCCATCAAATGTAGATAATAGAAACCCATTGCCTCTTATTTATTCTTTTCCATAGGGCCTTCTCTCCTCCATCTATTGAATAGATTGTGAGAACGTTGTAGCTCTCCGGGATGCTACGGAATGGGGTTTATAGTCACCCAGGTACTTGCTTAAGATCTGCAAATCCAAGCATCTCCCATGTTGGTCTTCAAGAGAATAGGAAGTGCATGGACCTTCCTCTTCTCCTCTTTTCTTCTCCTTCTCCTCAGGGAGGCTCTTCTCTATTTCAAAATTAGATGAGTTTAGTCTCATCTTCTTCATCATTCTCCTCTGAAATCGAACTCATAGGCTGTGCCAATTAAATGCTCTGATACCACTGTAGTGTTCCTTTTTCAGAAACATTATCAAATGACAAGGCAAATCTATTCCAGAGATAGACTGCAGGGGAATTTACTAGATTTTCCACCTTTGAACAAATGATGAGCTCCAGAGGCTACCTAGCCCACTAGCAGACTCTGTCTATAGAGTGATTTTCAAAGTACAATATCCCCAATAGGGAAATACAACAAGATTGGGAAACCCCAACATTGCAGCTACAGCAATAACAAATACATATAATGGAAAACGCAGTGAATCATGTACACATGAAATGCCAGAGAATACAATGGCCATCATATTAGAACATAACAGCATAAAATATACATCTTCTTGAGGAAATGATCACTCAAGAAAGGCACAACAAGCCTCAAGAAAGTTGTACAAGGAAACATGAGAAACATTGCTGCATAAAGAGAGCCCTAGGCCATGATTGCGCAGTTATAGAGAGGAACTGCTACATAAATAATTAAAATACAATGATATGATAATGTAGGCTCAAATAAAGAAGAGGTAGCATGATCTCAACCCCTGAAAATACAATACAACAATCCTTTAAGAGGATTGGCTGAAATCTATACAAAAATGGCATTTTGCAGAAATGTCGGAGTTGTTGGGCAGCAGCAACTCAAGAACTGGAAATACATGGAGATGGTTGAAATGGATGCAAAAAATGAAGAACCCTCCTCCAATAGAAATATAAAGTGAAAGGTTGATCCTTCACCCAAGATTTCTCCTCCAAATGGATGTCAATCCCTCACAGCAAATAATCACCCATGAGAACGATGTCTAAGAGAGGGACTGCACTGCCTCTAATGGAAAGTGGTTGGCCTGATGCCAAATATGGTGGGATATGCACAAGAACTACCATTTCTGATCTCCCAATGAATAGAACTTCTCACAACTGAAAAAAAAGCTCCGGATGGTGTGTGGAAACCTCCCCAGCAACACCCAGCAACACTGCACAATATCTATTGCAGAAACTGTGCTGATGTAGATGGCTAAAGCTATGGCCTAAATTCCTGAATATGGGGAATGGATTGCAATCCTTCATGAGCTACTCAAGAAGGATAGGAATTCCTAAACAGGACTCCCTCGTGCCCGAAGGCACTGCAGCTCTGTTGAACAGCAAGAGGCAGCAACAAGTCTTCAAGACTCAAATGTAAAATGATCAAAGATGTCCACAATGGTTGCCTTGCTCCTTTTATACAATGAGCTTTCCCTCCATGGACCCTATTTCGAATTAGGGTTTCCTCTTCTCTAGAATCTTCCCTCCTACGTTGTCCCACATAGTGCTTTCCAACTCATGCCAACGCAGTTTGACTTGGTCAACCTTGGCCAAGCATGTATGCAAAAACCTCCTTTCACACATGGAAGTGTGAAATCCAGCTCCAAATAAGATCCTCTTTCATACTTAGAGGTTTTTTATTCTCTAATGATGCAAATAATGGGTCCCATACCCATTTTATTAATCTCTTTAACAAAAATTAATGTTCCATAAAATTTGGAACATTGCATTCATGTGTGTTTCTCTATAGAGTCTTCTAGGTTGACTAAAGACAAGGATGGTGGCATAAGTCATATCCATTTGCATAGTACCTTGTAACTTAGCCCCCCATGATCTTGAAATGAGCATGCCATATTTGGGGGGTATATCAGCCACTACAATGTCCATTACTAAGCTCTTGGCTGGTATTTGGGCTAAGTTAACACACAGATCCTTTATTAGGCCTAGGCATCTCACCCTACTCGAATCAAAGGAATATAAGTCTTTGTAGGGTATAGTCACCTCTAAGCCTAATCTTTCCATTATAACCTTGGGCATGAGTTTGTGCGATGCTCTTGAATCAAGCATGGCATTGTGTAAAATATTATCATGGATGTTCAAACTGATGTAAAATGGAGGGGTAGTTCCTTCTTGAAATTTTCCTTCAATTTTTGGTACAAATATGAGCTCTAGGGTATCATCATTTAAGTTAACTGTGTCATGAACATCTTCTATGTTCAAAGCTTTCAAAATTTGACCGCTATATACATTTTGAGTAACTAATTCAATGAGTGGGATAGAGATTTTGATTTTGGATATTTCATTCTCTAGGCTAAAAGGAATCTGGTTTTTCAAAATGTTTGATTCAGCCTTGTTGGTCGCTCCTTGTTCAGCAAAATCGTCTTGCAGATTTTTAGTATTTACAGTAGTTAAAATAGTTTTTTCAGGAGCATTAGCTAAGGTTCCAGTGCTGTTGGGGTTAACACTCTATTTTTCATTTACTTGGGTGTTTTTCCCTTTGTTTAAATCAAAATTTACAGCCACTATTTTGTGAATTTCTGTTGTCTTTTTGGAAACATTTTCAAGGCCATTTTTGGCAGTTTTATCAGAGGTTTTGTTTCTGGGAGTTTCTTGATTCTTTTTGCTTCTCAGTTCATATTTTTTAGGTGATCCTATGATGGCATTTTCAGAGTCTTGTTCATAATAATCAGTTTCTGTTCTTTTGTCATCATAAGGTGTATATAGACCTTGTTTTCTTTCATGGAGGAAATCAGAATCCTCATTGCTTACCCCCAGCATGTTCATGTTTTCATCCTCTGTTTTTTCATTGGTTTCTTCATCCTCATTCACATAATTTTCTTGAAAACGAGGTCTGATCTGTTGATCATCCTCTCTTTGTCTGTTTTGAGGTTGATTTCTCCTAAAGTTATGATTCTGATTTTGAGATTGATTTCTGTTCTGGGGAGCTGATTGATTTTCCCTAGATTGTGCTCTCTCAAGTATGATCATTTTCTTCATCATTTCCTCCATCATTCTCTCTATTTTTTAACTAGATGTTGAAGGTGCAGTTTCCTCCCTAAATGATACTTTATTTTCATTTCTCATACTAGCTCTTTTCTCAATTAGATTAACTTCCACAGCAAGAGCTCCCTTCTGCATGTCTTCCAAAGTCAAGGGATCTCTTTCTCTTAGTTGATATGCCATTTCAGGATCAAATCCTTCAGGAAATTTGGCCAAATTTGAGCCTTGTGGAGGTTTCAAAACCGGGGATAGTGCATTATAAACACTATTGAACCTAGTGCAATAATTTTGAACACTTTCCCCAGTTTTCCTTTTGAGGTTGTTGTAATTTGAAAGTATTTGGAGAGGGTTTTTTCTAACTTCCCATTTGTTTAGGAATGACTAATGGAGAGCTTGGAGTTCATTAATATTGTTAGGGGTTAATATTTTAAACCATTTTCTTTCCTCTCCCCCTAAAATCTGAGCAAACAATCTGAGTTTGACAGTTTCATCATCTATCTCATTTCTATCAAAATAGTCATTCATCTTGTCCGCATGTTGTGAAGCAGTAGTAGCACCACTGGCATCAAATAATGGAATTCTGGACTGATAGTCCTGTGGTAGATTGACTAAAGGTAAAGGAAGGACTAGGGGAGCATACCATGTTGCCATGATAGGAGGTTGTGGAAAAAATTGGGGGTTTACAGGTGGAGGATGTAGGATAGGAGGGGGTTGATGGAATGGGGTGGTTTGAACAGTGGGTGTATGGGTGACAGAAGTGGATGGACCAGCAAGAGACTGTTGAGCATATTAGGATGAGAGAATCCAAAGTTATGAATGAAATAAAGGTCAGGTGGAGTGGTTTATCTACTACCAGGATGTTCACCACTAATTTGGGGTGAGTGTGGAGACTCAAAGTCTATCTGATCTATATCACTAAGTGACTTAGTTCTGAGTGGGTTTCATAAGTCTACTTGTGAATATTGTAGAGCTGTAAGGTTTCCAGGGACAGAATCAGCTCTATGAATTGGTCTGACAACAATTGCATTTTTAGATTTAGGGGATTTCCTTAGGATAATTTCTGTATTATCAACTGTCTCAGGAGGATTTGGGTCAGGATAGGCTCTAGTATAAACTCTTATAGAAGCCACTATGCTATTTTTTCAATCCTAATGATAAGAAAATTTTAACCAAGTATGACAATCTTTAAAAGGCTAAGTGATCTTTTAACAAGAAAACTTAATCTTCAAAGTTTCCTTGACTCAGTTTGTATGAAGTTATGATAGAAATGGGTTTCCCAGTGGAGTCTTTAGGTCAATTTAGAAATGTGGAGTCGCCAGGTGGAAATTTTTAGCTTTGGGAGGTAAAATGTTTTATGGTCCACCACCACTAATTGGTCTGAATACCAATCTGAAATGTTTTGGGTTTTTCTGAGTTTTTTACAATTCTATAGTTATGTGAGTGTCCTATATCTGTTTCAACACTTAGCTAGGGTGATGAGACAAACAGATTTTACTCTGTGGCTTTCTTAGCTGATTTCTCCAAGGTTTGATAAGGGTCTGTTTAGAATCCTAAGAAGTAATTAGATTGCCACTGATTCAGACAAGTCCTATCATGAGCACCAATATTCTTGGTAGTGCTTGGAGAAAATTGATCTTCTTAAATGAATGCTGAGTGTTTGCTTAAGGAATTTTTACTCAGAAGGTCCCTAGTATGGTCACCACTCTGTTAGGCCTCTGTAGTTTGCAATATTTGCAAGTACAAACGCTACAGAGCCTACATCAAAACCAATTTGGAATATGAGGATCTCTCCATCCTAGATTCAGAGAGGGATCTCTCTATATATGTGTATCTCAAGGATATGATCTTTAAGCTTAAGTATGATTTTAGGCTAGTTATAAGGCACAAGGGTTTTTGTTTGTTTGGTTGGGATGAACATCATTAAAATGAAGGAAGTCTTTTGAAGGGTAAAGTTGTGAGTAGGTTGAAAATGGTTTAGCTGATAGGATAAGTAAGAAACAGTGTCATTCCATTGGGCTATGGAGTCATGAAGGATTTAATTGCACAACAAGTTTCAAGAGTGGTCCATGGGGCAAGTCATCTTTGTCAAAGGATCTCTTTAAGTTGATTTTATGAAATGAAACAATAAGAATGGTGAAAGAAGCAAACATATGAGAAAAACAAAGGACAGCCTAAGATCAGGTAAGTACTTTTAAACTAGCCTACTTTTGACATGCACTTAATAGAAGGACATAAAGCAACCTAAGATCAGGTAAGTACTTTTAAACTAGCCTGCTTTTGATATACTTTCAAGAGAAAACATTAAAAAAATAAATAATAGCTTAAGATCAAGTAAATACTTTTAAATTAGCCTACTTTTAGCATATTCTCAAAAGAAAACATTCATAATAAACATAAAAAGTAGTCTAAGATCAGGTAAGTACTTTTAAACTAGCCTGCTTTCAACATACTCTTAAGGGAACTTTTCAAAGCAACTGTTGGAGATAAACTAGAGGACAGGGCTAACCATAAACTTCTCTAGCTCAACTTTAATAAGCATTCTTTTCAAGAACATTCAAAGACAATATCTCAAGTTGTACTTAGGAAACATGGGCTTACCAACATTTCATTGGTTATACTCTATTGAATTACCTTCAAAACACATTTGGAAGAAAACACAAAGGATAAATATTTATCAGTGAAATTTAGGGTACTTCAGAAGTAAATCCTAATCTATATTTGTTGTTCTTTATCAGAGAAAAGTGGACAGAATGGAAACATAAAGAAAATAACAATTACAGTAAAAGAAAACACATCACCATTGACATAGACCAGGATCCCATAAATCAGCTTGCATTTGATGTTCAAACCAATTACAATCTTCAATTCCAGTGGGTCTTTATAGCTTCAGACTTCTCATCTCAGCCTATCTTTCTTATATTACAAAACAGAGCTTCAAAAGCTTCAAAGCTATTTACACTTGATGAGTATTCAAAGACCAACGGTTATATTGTCTTCTAGAGAAGTATTTATAGAAGAATGAGGAGGTGGAGTAAGAAGGCCTATCTGTTCAATTAATGCAGAGTAAGTGCTTCTTAGCCTTTGAAGGGCCAAATGGAGAATTCATCTGATGTTTTAACTCTACCAATCAATTATTACTTTAAATTTTATCAACTTCAGTTATTTTTGTTGACTTTGAGGGCTTTTGGTAGGCTGGTAGTTAATCCTGAGCCATCTTTAGAAATATCTCTGATTGTGCAATTAATTTGTAGTCTTTTGAGGGAAATAAAACTGTAGGTGGCATTCTGAGGAGTCATAGCCTTTTACCTTTTCTCGCCTGTATCTAGCTTAAAATTGTGTTTTAATACTAAAACTGTAGGATTAAACCTTTTAATCTCCTAGGCCTTAGGGATTCAATCCTTGTCTTTGTGCTTAACTCGTCTTTGGCCCTCTGCTGATTGTTTTTACTTTTAAAATCATCCCTTTTCTTTGTTTCTCAGCCTTCTTCGAGGGGTCGTGCTCTTTACCCTTCAATATTTATGCACTAACCCTTTTCTTATGGACAGGTGGCTCTGGCGCACTGGGTTTTGATTTATATAGCAAATAATTGATTAAAAACCCAGGTTTATGCCCAAAAGGACTCCTTTTCTGTGTTGTTTGGGCTTCGGATGAGGCAATCCTCGGCCATGTTCCTTTGTGGGTTGTGTGAGGGATTTCGCCTTTAAAACCACCATAAAAACCTGCAAAAAACCACAAAACATGTTATAAAAAACCTGCGAAGTCGGAAAAACTACTTGCAGAGAGAGGCAGAGGTCGAGGAGAAGCGCAGAGGAGTTTTATGGAAAAAAACCCGCCAAAAACAGGTTTAAAACTGTAAATGGCGCGAAATTAGGGCTCGGCGGTTTTGGAAATACCGCGAATGATTTTCGCGTTCAATTCAAGTGGTAAATGGTTTTCGATGAATCGAACGCGATCCATTTAAATTGCGCCGTGTGGCATTTTCAATACCACCTATTTCGCGCGATGTTTGGTTGCTAAACCTCGGACGTGAAAATTGCGCGATATGCAATATCAACCGTTGGATCAAGCGGGGTAGATCCAACGGTAGATGGATGAGCGCGAGGGGGAAAAATTCACAGGCGGAGAATTTAGTGGAAGCCAGGTGTCGGCGAATGATTGGGTAAGTGGCTGGGTAATGGATGGTGGGTCCAGAGGTGGTTTGATGTCGGGATTTGAGTGGAGCCGTTGGATTGAAACAAATCAAAGGTAGAGATTTGTTGTAGGATGGATGGATGGATGGATGGAAGGATTTAGGTGAATGAAGGGTAGGATGGACGATGTTATAGCCATTGATTTTCAAAGATCAACAGTTGGGATTTGAAGCGGGTCATTACAATTGTGGCGGAGAAAATATAACGGAAAAAAAAAGACCTTTTTAATGAGAATAGGGTTAAAAATAAAAGGTAAGGGGAAGCACTTTACAAGCGGTCCTGTGAAGGAGAAAAGGACCGGGAGCGGAAGGAAATGGCTAGGGCTTATCGCATTGGTGTTTCGCCAAGGAAAAAGGCAAAGGGGAAAAAGCAAAGGAATTCTGATTGAGCGATGCGATGGGGGCTTAAGATAAGCCGTGGAGAATAGTTGTATGGCAGGGTAAGTGACCAGCGGCCAGGGTAAGGATGCCTATCGCATGGGGGGAAGAATTTTGCAAGGAAATGCGGGTTTATTAAGTGTTTGGTTATAGCGATTGGTTTTGTGACAAAAGGGCGAAAAAATTTAAGCCCTCAGGGGCCTGAAGACTTAAAAGGAGCGGAAAAGTGTTTTTTTTAAGTTTTTATGCATTTTCTGTGGGTTTTCATGGCTTTTTGAAGTCCTGATAGCTAAAGGAAAGGTTTTAAACCATAACAAAGGGTTTTATAGCTATAAAAGGGGATTTTTAATGAAATGAAAGGTAATTTTGAAGGTTTTTTAGGATGATGAAAGGAAAAATGAAAAATAGAAAAGGAGCTTTTTTCAGAAGAAAATGGAGGATGAAAAGGGGCCACAATGAGTGAATGAAATGATGAAAATGGGGTTGTTTAGGAAACCTTTTTTAAGGGAACAGTAGATTTCTTGGTGGGTTTTTTGAAGGGAACAATAGTTAGGGAACAGCAGGCTTCAAGAAGTCACAAATTTTTCAAGATATTTTCTTCTTGAAGACTAAAGACCTGTTTTAGCCATCATTTTCTATGACAAAAATTTACTGATGGCTAACAAGGGGCTGGCCCCCTTTCCGCCCCAATGTGACCATCGATAAAATTTAAATACATAATAATACCATTAAATAATAATAACCAACGTATAGCTCAATGGTAAAGCGTGGGCGTGCTAAACCATAGGTCGCAGGTTCGATGCCCAAGACCTCCAAACAAATTTTGCAATACGAAAATTTTAACAGGCCTAGGGCCACGTGACAGCCTCCTGGCTTTCCACATGGCAGCCCGTGATTGCCCAGAAATCAAAAAAGTCAAACCAACTTCCAATGTGTGAATGCCACTTGTCACTGTAGGATTGGCCCAGGTGGAATATTCCTTTTTTTAATTTTTCAAAAATTGAAAGTCAAACCTGGTCAAACTCAGTTTTTTGTAGTTTACTGGAAACTTCAAACTTGCATAAATTTCTCATACGAGGTCAGATTTGAGTGTCATTCATGGCGCCAGGATCGTATCAACAAGGCCTATCCGATCATTCAGGTTGCAAGTGATTTTGAACACTTTCAATTTTGAGCTTTTTCCATAGCTCGGACTTGAGCTCCTGATCACACCTCCCAAATGAGAAGCTTTTGGACCCAAAAATCTCACTGAAATTTTGAAACTAAACTGAACAGTAAATGAGAGAATAAAAACATCCTCTTCTCTTCAGCCTCAAAAAATTTCCCTAACTTGTCAATTGTCCTCATGGCAAATTTTTGTTGAATGAGCCATGTACTTGTGCCAAATCCCAACCAATTTTTCTCGCCATACCAATCTGCCATACTGAAACCAGAAATGACCCTTGCTGAACTTTGTGCCCTCTTTGCTTTCATGCCCTTCCATCTCATGGAATCTTGCACTGCTTTGCACCGACACTTCGTTCACTGCACCAATCGACACCAAAGGCACTTTGTGCAACATACGACATCAACAACAATTTGACCTTAAATGTGCTATACAATTGACACAACCATCAATGTAAAAAGTGTGCACACAATCGACACAAGTCGATAAACATGTGTAACATAATTGACACAAGTCGACAAACATGTGTGACATAATCGACACAATTCGACAATCATGTGTAACATAATCGACACAAGTCGACAATCATGTGTAACACAATCGACACAAGTTGATAAACAACAAGATACATCTTGACAAACACATGTGTATGTGTCATGTACAATGAACTATTTACAGTTTTCTATTTACACATACAACCTCTATGTACATGTGCAACTTCAACTCTTCTTTTCAAATACCAACAAGTACATCATCCCAAAAAACATGTGGGTGACTAAGAGCTGAACTAAAAGACATTGCTACAATATAAGTGAGTATCATACTCATCGTTTACACCTCCATGGTGAAATTTTGCAACAACAAAGAAATTCCTTCAACTGAAACTGCTTTTACATGCAATCTTGCATCAAATTTTCAACTGAAATACATGCATACCAATCTGAAATTTGCATGTACAAAATGAGTAATGAATTACTGCATTAAGAAGTTAATCCACTTCCTACCAAGCCAACTCCATGGTGTCTTTTCCTGATGCAACATTTCTACATGTGAATCTTCCATATTCACATCGATAATGGACTCCATAGGTCCACTTGCGCCAAACTTGTTGTCCTCTAGCTGCATGTGCTTTGGATGATGAGTTGGATGCAAGGTCCAACAATGAGAGACATCATTTCCCTTCCTTTGACAAAATGTGCAACTCTTAAGCACTTTCTGAGAAATTTTTCTTTGCCTCTTCTACTTCCTGTGTGCTTTCTTTTTCAACTAGCAACTTGAAGCAACATGGTTAAATCCACCACAAAATGTGCAACAAAACTTTCTTTGTTGATTTGAGGCTTCTGCTATTTGTATTGTTGTTTGTAGAATCTTCCGGATTCAGCATCCATTTTTTATGTAATCGACGTTTCGAACCAATCCTCTGTGGCTCATCATCAGGATAGATCAGTGGATTCTATCAGATCTCATCATAGGGTATAAATGAAGGAGAGCGAGAGAAAATGAGCGGAATGGAAACTGGGAGGCCGACCTTGATTTATGGAGGAAAAATAAATTAAATTGAATTACTAGATATCTTTTTAAGACCCTAAATTTTGTTTATAATTAAAGTGAAAGTATTATTTGATATTTATCTTAATTTAAATGAGTAATTAAATACTATTGATTTAATAAATATCTATGTTCTTTTCTATTGATGATTTTTAATTTTAAATAATGAATAATATCTAATAATAGGCCTCATTTTAATTAAAGTCTCTAAAGATGGATTTTTAATTGTAAATATTAATTAATACATATTTTGATTTTTAATAGATATTTAATTATTTAAAAATAAAGTTATTTAAAATCACCACATGTGAATAACTATTATGATTAATGAATAACTATGATTTTAATTATCAGACAATGTCAAATAATAATATAATTTTAATACTAGGTTAGAGATTAAAGGGTATGAAGGTGAATATAGAGAACTCTAAATATTAATGGATTTGGAATAAGGGGTAGATGATGTTTTATAAATTAAAGATTACTAAAATTTATTAGTTTAAGATGAAAGATTCTAAATGAGATTACTAGATTAGTTGACAGAGGGGAAGAATGAATGAAAATGAAAGGGGGGAGTGGGTTTTAGAGGGGTTGAGAAGAAATAATCGAAAAAAGGGTGGGGGGGGGGGGAGGGGGGCAAGGTAGAGGACCAAGGCAGAGGTATAGAGAAATGAAAAGGTTAGAGGAGGAAAATACTAAAAAGAGGAGCAAGGGGAGTTATTTTGAGGCAGTTTTGGGGTGTAGAATAGGAATCCAATTGTTGCTTATTTTCCAGCCATCATCACGGTTGAGGTTGTTAGGGTGTTTTCCAATTTCAATGGCTTCCCTAAATTTCCTATGGTGATAATGGTTAATTTTAGCCAAAACCTGAGAGTCCTCGACACAAATATGATGATTTGTTTTATTGGAATGTTCAGCTAGAGCTGAAGTTCTGGAGCGGTTATGTTTTATGTCAGCAGCATGTTCTTGAATCTGAGTCATGATTGATCAACCATTTTCACCAATGTAGGGTTTTCCACATGAACATGGAATATAAACTCCTTTGTGGCATCTCGGATCAATGGGATCTTTAACTGATTTGAGACATCTGCTGATAGTGTTCAAAGGTTTGAAGGTTGTTTTAATGTTATTCTTTCTTAAAATGTGAGAAATTTTGTCAGTGGTTCCCATTATATAGGGGAGGTGAACTTTACCAGTTATATCTTCTTCCTTGTACTATTTTGTATCCATTCTTTATAAATGTCCCCAGGAGATGGTTTTTCTCTTGTTCAAAATGATCATGATCGGAGATGTGCACAGCTCTGGTTGCCAAGGTGTTAAGGACCCCAACTTTCTGCGTGGGATGATGTTGAGAGCTGGCATGAAGGTATTGCTCAGTGTGGGTTTTCATTCGATATACCTGGTGGGATATCAAGCCATAATTGTTCTTGCTGATGAGGATGTCAAGAAAGGGAAGGATGCCATTTTCTTCCGCCTCCATGGTAAACTTGATGGACTCTGAAAGTTTATTCAGGTGGTTCAAGAAAATATCTAGATTTTCCCTTCCATGTGGCCAAATGACGAAGGTGTCGTCCACATATCTTTTCCAAAGTTTGGGTTTTAGAGGGGAGGAATCAATGGCTTTTTCTTCAAATTATTCCATGAAAATATTGGCAATGATGGGTGAAATAGGTGATCCCATGGCAACCCCGCAAGTTTGTTCATAAATTTCCTCTTTAAAACTGAAGAAAGTGGATCTGAGACAAATTTCTATTAATTTGGCTGTGTGTGGATCAGTAATCTTTTGAACCACTTTCATGGCTTCATTAATAGGAATGTTAGTGTACAGATATTTGACATCGAAACTCACTAAGATATCATTTTTATCTAGATTTAATTCTTTGATTTCATTGATGAAGTGAGAGGAGTCCTTGACAAAGGATTTGGTGTTTTCAACGTGAGGCTTAAGTTTCTTAGCAAGATGTTTAGCAAGATGGTAAGTTGGTCCTCCAATGCTGTTGAAAGTGGGTCTAATCAGGATCCCTTCCTTGTGTATCTTAGGGGCTCCATACATACGAGGAGTGTACGAGTTATTTTCAATAATATTTTTAATGTTTTGTTCATTTCTATTTTTAATTAAGATTTGAATATTCTTAGAGATTATTTTTATGGGGTTCTTTTTTAATTTGATATAGCACCCTGAGTTGTTAAGGTGGTCAAGCATTTTATTATTATATTCAATAGTATCCATGATGACAGTTTCTCCACCTTTATCAGCCTTCAAGATCACAATGTTAGGGTTTTTGTTTAGGGATTTGAGGGCATGAAATTTGTGCTTGGAGATATTGCTTTTAGGAGGTTTGGATTTTCTGAGGATGAAAAAGCAATCTTGTCTGATTGTTTCTTTGATATTATCTGGTAGCTCTTTAATACCATATTCAATGCTACATATAATTTCATCATTGGGTATGGTGCGAGGGGATATGACGAAATTTAATCCTTTCCCGAGAAGATTGAGGGTGTGTTGATCAATTAGGGTGTTGGATAAATTAATGACGCATTTTTTGTCATCGATTTGAGATGTAGAGGGATTGGAGATGGTGATGTCTTTGAGGCTGTTGTTAACTGTGTTACTAATTATATTTTCATGAACTGTACTATTACTATTGTTATCAATTTTCTTATGCGTAAATAGAGAGGTTTCAGTGGAATGCATACCTGTTTGTGTGACTACCACCGATGTTTTGGATAAGATCCTTTCCTCTATTGTTACATTCCAGATCTACGTTTTCTGCTCATCGAGGTCATTGTCAATGCTTTGAACGGTATACGGTAAATCAATCTGCGTTTTTTGCTCATCGCGGTCGTTGTCAACAATTTGAACTGTATGCAGTGCTTCAGGAGTATGTGGTGCATTATAGCTCTGTGTTTTATGTTCATCACAGTCGTTGTTCGTGATTTGAACGGTGTGCGGTGTATTGGAATTCTGATCAATAGGTATCGATGTGGACCTAAGTACCTTTACCTCATTGATCACCGCGGGTTTAGACCCGACATTGTCACCGATTTGAAACGATGCATCAGTTCTTGGTTTACCCAGTGCATTAGATATCGACACAGACCTAGGTACCGAGTTGCATATTGTTAATATTTCATTGATCTCCGCAGGTTTAGTCTTAGAAATGAGACTAGTCTCTACTGTTGTAGTAGTAGTCAGAACCTTATCTTCTGTGCCGCCGATCTTATTAGGCGTTGGAGTAGCATCGTCCACGTATGAAGTCATGCCATTAACTATACCACCACGGGCCACCCAGCCTAATGGGGTGATTACGTATGAGTAGCGAGAGGTGCGACCCTTCTTAGAGAACATCTAAGGTTGCTTTCAGTGTCTCGTGTGAGAATGCATCCTTTATCTATCGAGGTTGTATGCCTTTTTTTGTCTTTCATTTGAACAAGAAAAATTATCATTCTTTGTTGAAACATAATCAAGTTGATCATGTGAATAATTATACCTCTTTTTCTGAATGGAATGTCCATCCTTTTTGTCTTCGAAAGACGATGAACTAGTAGAGGAGACAGCTTTCTTTTTCAAACTTTCATCACAGTTCTTGTCTTGAAAACTATTTGAACTTGAAGGCTCACCATAAGCGACATGTTTACCCTCTACTTTCTGCAATGATGGCTTAAAACAATGGCAATCATCCTTAAAACAATTTTGACATCTGTGCATTTTAGAACTTGGAATAAAGGTCCTCTTTAAATTTGCATCACATGCATTCAAGGATTTGGAGTCTTCGCCATTAAACTACATATAACCAAGACCAACATTCTTGGGTTGCTCCACAACTGAAATAGGGTCAACCATGCCTTGTGCATGCTTGCCCAAACCTTTGCCTTCACGATAGCCCATCTTAAACATTAATTTGGACCCTATGCCCCTTGTATGTTTTTCAAAAGAACCAACACACTTTTCAATTGAGGAAATTGAAGACAAGTTGGAATGGTTTACCTCTTCCTCACGCTTGTTCTTGGACAAAGCTTCTTGAGCTTGAAGGATTTGTTTCTCCATGTCATGAAACCTTTGGAGAATTGCTTCCTTCTCTTCCTTCATGGTCAACAATTGTGTATGAAGCTTAACACTTTCTCTTTGATCCTCAATTAGAATCTGCACCATGTTCTTCACCTTAATGAACTCATTCTTCATGTCATCATTGAAGAATCTCGTGAAGGAGGAAACTTCACTTGTAGAAGAATTTGACATTATGTAAATGGTCAAATTAACAAAAGGAACTTCCAAAGAAAATTTCTCAAAGCTTTCCAAAAAATGACAAGCTTTTAACCAAATGTCTTTAAAGACCCCTTCTTATTCAAGCAACCATAAAACACAAACTCCAATAGCTTTTGTAGCAAACACTAATCAAGTGGGTTTGTTTTCCAAAGATAATATTGAGGTACTTTGGGGGTAAGGAAATATCCTACAACTCTTTTTTCCTTTCCAAGACTTAGCTAACATCAGTTATCTTTTCAACTCAAGCAAACTCATACAATCAACCATTTTGCAACCAATAAAACAGTCAATCTCTTACACCTTTTGCACAAAAACAAATGCTCAACCTAAGCTCAAACAAATCTCAACCAAAGCTCTGATACCATCTAATCTGAAAATGGAAGTACTTGAAATTGTGTGCAAGGATTTCATTTCCATTTAATTAACTGTGTGCAAAATTCTCCATGTCTTGCTGATTAAACAAAGTGTTTTTGGTAATTGTATATGAGTTTATGTATGATGGAAAGTTAATTTAATTTTTTGTTTAACATATTAAATCAGAAATGTACAACAAGATAACTTCAGCATAACATGATACAAATGTTTGGTGAGCAGTTCACCCCCCTCCTAGGCTACGTCTGCTAGATCAAGCCTCCCAAAATGAGCTTGTCCTCTTGTATAGAAATGCTCCAAAATGCTAATACAAGTTTAAAAGTGCCTCAATAGGAAAATCTAAATGCAAATACAGATTTAGAAGACATGAAAATGCTAAGAATGCCTTTCCATATTCACTAAACATTGAAAACTTACTATAAACAGTGACTTCTTCAATAAGGCCTTGATGGATTTTTTGAACTCCTCTGAAGCTTTTTAGGCTGTAGAAGTCCTCAAACAGATCTAAAACCTCTTCCATTAGGTTTATAAGGTATCAAATATCTGAAAATGATCTTTTTTTCACCTCAAACAGAGAGTTACAACTCAAAACAGCTCCATTTCCCCAATGGCCCTAGTGGCTCTGAAAACTCTCCTGAAGATTTTTGGGCTCTAAAAGTCTTCAAACAGTTCTAAAACCTCTTCCATTAGTTTCAAAAGGTGTAAAATAGCTGAAAATGGTCTTTGGTTCACCTCAAACAGAGAGGTACAACCCAATACAGCTCCGTTTCCCCAATTTCCCTGATGGCTCAAAAAGCTTCCCTGAAGCTAAAATGGTTGTAGAACACCTATAATTCATTTGAAACCTATCCCAATGGCTCTGGAATTCTGAAAATAGTCGAAAATGACTTTTGATTCACCTCAAATGGTTAAGCATAGCCCAAAACAACTCCAACTCCCTCTTGGCCCTGATGGCTCTCATTGCTTCTCTGAAGAAAAAGGAGATGAAGATCAACTCCAATGGCTCTGTAACCTATTCGAATGGATCCAGAATCCTCTAAATACCTAAAAAATAAAAACAAAAAAATAAATAAATAATAATAAAATAAAATAAAATAATAAATAAAAATAAAAAATAAATAAAAATAAAAATAAAAATAAATAAAATAAAAAAAATTAATAATAATAAAATTCGTTCAAAAAGTTTCAGTCTGTTGAAAGTTATCATCAAAACAGTATTTGTCCAAATTCCCCTAAACAAGCTCCACCAATTGTGGAGAAACTGGAGTTAAGGGCACCAAACTGGAGGAATCTCCGAATTTATCAAAACCGGCACAAAATTTGGTGGACGGTTAGAGGTGGCATTAAAAGTTGGGGGTGCATGTGAGCGGTTCGTCGGAACCGCCGACTTAACCGCCGACCAACGGTTTCATAACCGTGGATATAAATGTTATAACAATTCTCGTCACCGAACATGTGAACATGGGTTTGACTGCAACATTTTACGTAACCGTCGGAGTTTAGAGCCAAGGTTTTGTGCGCACGGTCCTGTGTGTAGGGGGCTTGCCCCCTTTTCACCCCAACGTGACCATTGATAAAATTTAAATATGTAATAAGACCACTGTATAATAAGAACCAACGTATAGCCCAATGGTAAAGAGTGGGGCATTCGTGCAGGTGTGGGTTCGATGCGAACCTCGAGCAAATTTTACCAATAGAAAATTTAATGACTCTGAGCCACATAAGCGGCTTTGTGGGCTGCCACGGCGACCCATGATTAATGATACAAAAATAAAACCTTCCAATGTGTGAATGCCACTTGTTGTTGGGCCATTAATATGCCATTATTATTATCACTTTTGAACACTTATTCCACCCATTTCTACTATTCTTCATCATGTCATTTATTACAATTTATTATATAAATCCATTTTATGATGATTTATGCTTCTATGAATGAATATTATTTATTCTCCTTTATTTCTAATAAATTGATGATTATGCATGATTTTATCAAGGATAGTTTTAATAAATCAGTTGTAACATTATTCACCATTTTTAGCCTCCAAGATAATTTCCAGATTGAAGATTTGATCATTAAAAGTGCCAACTCAGAAATTCGCTGGAATAAGAAGTGACGGTTTTGCGGTTGAGATTTCGAGCAAATGAAGCAGAATCTGGAAAATCCGAAACATGGGTTTTGTCCAGAACGGACCCAATTAACTTTATTAAAGAACGGTTTGCCCAAATTCGGCTTTTACTGAGAGAAACGCAGGGTTCTTTGAGCACGATTTTCTGAGATTTGTTGTTGCGGCCGTCCTCCAAATCTCAGCTGCAAAGCCAAATTCGTCTTGCTCTTGTTGAAAGCTGGATGGAAATATATCTTCTTGTTTATCAATTGGTTGGAAAAAATCCAATTTTGTAATATAAATCATGTTGTAGTTATCTCTATTGTAACTTCTCTCTGATCTCTCTCTATTTAAATGAAAACAGAGATCAGAGATGGGGATGATTTGGGGATGATTTGGGGATGAAAAATGATGGAAAAATGATGAAGAATGATGGTGGATTATTCATGATAGGATAGGGATTGTTGCATGCTGTAATTCTCAAGCCTTTTCTGTTGTAATGATTCCACAATTTGCTGATTAATACATGATTTGGAAGTTGCTGTTCATTCTTTTCATTCTGAAGTAACCCAGCAGCGTCCGCTGGCGGCTAAGGGCCCAGCCTCTGGTGGAGTACGCTGCTGCTGCTGTGTATCATATATTTACAATTGATGCTGTGTGATGGTTTGATTTATTTCCTATTCTTTTGAATTGCATTATTTTACAGTTTCATGTTTTTATAGTGTGCTGTTAGAATATTTTATGGAATTATTTTATTGCACAAGTTGAGATTGAATTGTGTGGCTGTTCTTTTCCATCATAACAGAGATTATTATCCTTTTCAACTTATATTGTTATGCTGTTCATTTCAAATGTAAAGCTTCGCTGTTCATTTCAGATTTTTGGTTATTCGATTCCACTAATTAGAGTTTGCTGTTCAGATTTATTAAATATGATTCGTTGTTTAATTCCTTTAATTATAAGTTTGATGTCCATTTAATTCGCTGTTTAGTTTGGTTGATTAATTGCAAGAGTTTGTTTTTAAGGAGTTTTCCTAGTTTACTTTCAATGGCAGCTTTAGTTTAATTTCTATTTCCTTTTAATTGCTTTAAAGCAGGACTCTCAACTGTAGAGAACATTGGTTATTGCTTCCTCGTTCCCAGATTGATTGTCTTGTTCCGGTTTGATTTCAATTGCATCAATATCCAGAGGAATGAGTTATCGCTACTATATCCTCGATTGATGGTTGTTTGAGTGAATGATTTAGTTTAGAACATTTTCGGCTACATTCCATTTCTTAATTATTGTTCCATTCCTTATCTGCTGTTCCATTTCCTGTTATTCGCATTATCCTTGCTTCGGTGTGAAGAACGATCTGAAACTGTAGTGGGCATTGGCATTTGCTGTCTAGTCTCCAGATTAATGATCTGTTCCTTGATTACTTTTGGTTACATCAGTTTCCAAAGGGATGAGTTATTGTTACTGGACCCTTGACTGATACATTGCTTATTTTTCCGAATGCATGATTGAAGTCTTAAAGTGCTTTGCTGTAAGTAGATTTTATTTCAAGCTTTCATTTACTTTTGGATTTTAAGCACTATACTGCAAAACATTACTCTTGAGTAAATAGCCGCCTCAGACTGAGTACACTCTTGAAATAAAAAGTCGTCCCTGGGTTGATAATTAATGTGAAGGTAATTAGGAGTTAAAAAGACCCTTTTTATCGCTTCACATTTTGGCGCCGTTGCCGGGGAAGAGTGTAGCCATTTCTAAAGAGTAGTGTGAATCTGATGAGTGCCTGCTAGGAGAGAATTGGGTATTAAAAACGGAAGGTAAGAACCTGCGTATGGAGCATGTAACAGCCCTGCTCCCCTGCCCGCTTTCCGGCAGATTTGTTAATTTTTTGTGTAGAAATAGATGTTTGAATTTTTGTGTGAATGACTAGAAAAAATATAGAAATTTAAAAAAAAAAAACGAATCACATGATTTCACTCAAGTGGTGATGTAAGCACCACCCATTTCACTAACTAATTGATAGGAACATTTGAAGAAGGAGCCTCGAAGAAACACATGAAAAACATCTTATATTATGGTAAGAAATGGCTCACGTTTCTACTTTTGAATTTCCTATCAAAGATCTAGGAGGAGTGATACAAATGCACATAATTCCCCCATCTTTACCAAATTTTCATGGTTTAGCAAATGAAGATCCAGATACATTCTTATTTGAGTTCGAAATACTTTGTAGAGGATATGATTATTGTACTAATGATCAAAGATTGAAAGTGTTTCCTCTTACTCTAAAAGGAGCAGCTCTCCGATGGTTCATGAGCCTAGGTGGGAATTGTATCCAATCATGGGAGGACATGAAGAACATATTCTTGAAGAAGTACCAAGACTATTGCAAATCCAATGAAGATATTTTCGGTATGATACAAGGGGAAGATGAAAGTTTGGAGGACTATGTAGATCGATTTCATTATAACCTTCAAAAATCAAAGCATAAGCATTTGGAAAAAAGAGATCTTAAAAACCCTCCTTCTTAAAGGAATCAAAGATGAATTTTTAGAACTCTTAAATCTGATAGGAAAAGGTGATGTTTTTCAGTTATCATATGATGATGTTTGTGAGTTGTGCATAAGGTATTCAAGAGGAATCTCCAAGGCTGGTAAGAATTCTCGAGATGTTTGTTCTTTCTTTTCCAAATCTGCTACAAGAATAGGAGACATAAGAGCTGAAATCAATGATTTATTTGAAAATTTTAAAGTTGATTTTATTAGCTCTCTAAGCTCAAAATTGGACGTTTTGCAGGTTCATAAAAATGAAGAATTTGATGAAGTGTTTTTTCCTCATGACCGAAAGGAGCAGCCCATAGATGGTTACTCTTCCTTATCTAGGATGGAAGTATCATATCAAAAAGGTGAGGAAGCTGCAACAAGGTCAAAACCATGGAAATCATGGCCTACAGGTATGGTTCAAAACACTTCT
This sequence comes from Pinus albicaulis, assembly GCA_034641835.2. Taxonomy (NCBI): domain Eukaryota; kingdom Viridiplantae; phylum Streptophyta; class Pinopsida; order Pinales; family Pinaceae; genus Pinus; species Pinus albicaulis. Next base: position 961,554,684 of record CM076581.1, on the reverse strand, counting down.
TCTCCATTCTCTTACTTGCATAATCCATTATGGAATACTCATGTACTAGGGCAGCCATGTCAATTTCAATATAACCACCAATCTTATCTACAAGTTTGGCATGGTTCACCTTATGATTGCATGACTACTCTCCCTCATCTTGTAGCACAAGCACATTCTCCATATTCTCCACCAGCTCTTTCACAACATCCTGCTTGCATATCAAATTTATCCACTCAACCCAACCAACCACATCATCACAATGCTCCATTCCATACACAATTTCATGCTCAACTAATTCCGCACCCTCACCACAATAAACCAGTACAACATGCTTACAATGTTGAACTGCAAAATTTACCCATCCTTCCCACCCATTCTATCTCACATGCACCAATGGAGAAAACTTACAATGAGATTCAGAATGTTTCAAATTCAAAAATTGTAGAAGTTATGGAAGAAAATGAGGTTTCTTTTAGTATGTCTCAACAAGTCATTTTAAAAGCTCAAGAACTTCATGATATGATGGCTATGGGAAATCAAGAAAGTAAAGGATATATTGAAGATTGGTTTCATTCCATCACTTGTTTGCAACATCACTCTATACTTCAACAATTTTTGACAACATCTTTTCAAGGGAAGTTGGCTTCTCATACCCTAATTTTTATCAACATGCATTTTTCAAATTTGGGTATGTACATATTTGAAGTCTTATTTCGAAAATGGTTCCATTGGAAGTACTCCTATACATAGTCATATTCATATTTCAATCAAAGTAGGTTAGTGAAAAAAATAAAATAAAATAAAATAAGAACATAAATAAATGCATTTTGTTTTTTTTTGTAAAAATAGTTGTTTTTTTTGTTGCAACACGCTATCGAAATCAACATCGGTGATAAATATTTAAATTTATTTGTGTATGTAGATGAATCATAATAGAAAGAATAAGTTCTACAAACACTCATTTTTCATTTTTATCACCAATTTGAAAAAATGCTTGAATATCATTTTTTTGGCTTGCGGGCTTGATGAACTTTCTGGAAAAACAGTCGGGACAGTCATGTTTTGAGGGACAAAAAGTTAATATTTTTAAAACATGTTTCTACCCTAGGTAGCCCTTGATGTCTACTTTCTAACCCAATTTGAATCAGTCAATTTGGATTTGAAACGAAAAAGTTAGAACCAAAACATTGACCGGATGTCTAGTGGGCAGCTCAGGAAAAGAGTTGGGACAGTCAGTTTTTGGAGGCCTAAATGTTTGAATTTTTAAAACATGTTACTATGGTAGATTCCCCTATGAATCTAGTTTACAATTAAATTTGAATCACTCATTTTCGATATCGTATGGGGAATTTATGATCAAAATACTGACTGTCTATCGTAAATCAGCACCCTTAAAACTATGTCTTTCCGGCTGTTCCTTACAGTATTTGACCTATCAATTCTTCTTGTCTTCAAAACCTGTTTCTATTGGAAATAAATAAATGAATCTAATTTCATTTCCAATTTGAATCATTCAAATCCGACATCAAACGAAAAAGTTACGCTTAAAACATTAACTGTTGATCTGAGCTGGGTAATTGAAAATGACTATGTTATGCAGGTTGTTCTAACTAAAATTGACATATCATATCATTGAATTTCTAAAACCTATTGCTACTGGAGATAAAACTTTGAATTATCTCTCATTTGGCTTTGGAATCACTCAATTTCGATGAAAAACAAAGAAGTTGTGATTAAAACACTACTGGATAGTATGGTCGACCACTGCTCTCCCGCAGGTGACAAATAAATTTTACTTTGTTATTTTCTCAATGGATTTGTTATATAGAGTAACTACTTGTTGTTTTTTGCATCATTCTTGGATTATGGGAGCCCGATCACCTCTCTTTCTCCATGATTTAATGTTTTATTGCAGGTAGACACTCGCTTTTTTGCAGGTCCTGGGAAAATAAAGAAGGTCAATTTATGGACGAGTGATTCTTGAAAAAAATTTTAACGAAACAAAGGAATTTCATCTAATTCATTACCCAACGGATTCATAATAGAAGAAATGAAGAATTGATTTCGATTTGAAGATTCATGTCTTGTCACTGCTGCCAAAACATTCTTCAAAAAGATCATTTTTTTTTACATAACATAGCTGTTGTAACTTAATTTACATATTGTTTTTAAATAAAATGTTGTTTCTTTTCTAATTTCTCTTATATTTTGTGTTTCAGGTGTTGCTTCATTCAAAGTGTAACTCATCCTCAGCATCAATGCTGTGAACAGCGAATTTGTTTTTTTTGCATGTTTGCATTTTATGATTGTCCATTTTGTTGTTCCTTTCCGAATGGAACAACACTTCTGCACTTTCACGTTTTGATGTTCCTTTTCGAATGGAACAGCACTTCTGCACTTTTCATTTTTGTTGTTCCTTTTCCAAAGGAACGGCACTTGCGTTTCCGCTGTTCCTTTTCCAAAGGAACGACACTTTTAGTTTTTGTTGTTCCTTTTTCCAAAGGAACGACATTTGCATTTTCACATTTTTTTATGTGTATTTTTGCTTTTTGGTGTGCATTTCCTTTGCTGTTCCCTACACGAAACACCACTTTTTGAGTGTTTTTGCTGTTCCTTCAAAAGAGCAACCCTTTGGGAGTATTTTTGAGAGCAACCTTTTCTTCCTCTTGTGGGACTATTCCTAGTTCATCTCAACCACATTTTACTGATTCCCCTTCATGGCATGAAGTACACTATTTTTTATAAGGACAAGAATTATGGATTCTATTGAAGCAAGTTAATATCATTCACGTTATGATCTTTAACAGGACAGCTCCTTGATGATAGATTATTTTCAAAAGGGACACAATTATTTATATACTACTTTACTGCATTGTTTTCTGTTGAACATGATATTGATTGATCATCTTAATACCATGCCGGTTCCACCCTTCTGGATTATAATCTTCTCTGTCTGTAATAAATGAGATTATGGGTATATTTTTCTATTGACATGTTCAACTTCTTCCACCATCCCTTCTCTTAAGGAGTACTGAGCCTCCCTCTTTTTATCATAAAATTGTGTAATAACAACAAAATTTTGTTCACAGATGGAGGATAGGGGGTCTCATTACGAGCCAGTCTACCATGTTCATAAGGTTGTAAGAAAGTGACATTCCCATTATGGCCACCACACCAGGGTTATGATCCATTGGATAGTCAAATTATCCTTGGAACATGAGGTCTCATCACGAGCCGGCCTGATCACTTTTGCTACATCCCAGTGAATGGCAGTGTGGTTATCTGGTTACCACGCCAGCACACTGGTCTCTTCTGTAAGAACAGCACTGAAACTCTCTAGTTATAAATTGAGGATTCTGGCTCATATGAGTTAAAAAGCAACCCTGCCGAGGCTATGGACGCCTGCTGGCAGCAGCGGCTCTGCTTATGGTATTGAAGTTATATCTTATCATCAATTATTATTATAATACCATTTTCTTATTTTTTCTTTTTATCAGAGAAGTTATTTCCTTAACTTTTTCCCTGTTTTGAACCTTTATGCATGAGAAATTGTTTTATGATCAATCGCATCATTTTCAGCTAGCATACTATTAGTAAAGCATTTTTTTGGCATATTGCTGTCCTTTTTCTCTTTTTCATAACTTATCATCAATCAAAAGCGTCCTATCTTTTATTCATAACTATCTTTACACACTTTGCTCTCATTATAACCATAACTCTCGTTGTCCTATCATTGATATGTGTACTTTGCTTTATTTACTGCAATATTGTTCATTCCCTTGCCTTGCTCTCAGCACAACACCTCTCATACGCTTTATGGTCATGGAATTCCTTTTTCAATTGGAGGGGGAATGTATGCATTATGGGATAGCATGCGATATGATTACTACACTCTGCCATAACTTGTTGATTTAACAAAAGTTTTTCTGACTGAAAGTTTTGCATGCATCTTATCTATTTATATTCAAAACTAACACTATGGATTCAAGAACATTGTATGCAAAATAGTGCTTTGTTTATAGGAGAACAACAAGTATGGGCAGAATTCTATTCACAGCATGACCACACTAATGCAACTAACAGAAGAGGCTCGAGCAACTCGCGAACGTGCACAATTCTTCCGACATGATGTGCTTGCCTGGATTCTACCTTTTGCATCACTTTCAGCACCAACTCTGCCTACACCTGCCAGTACATATATGTCATTCCACATTTTTGGAGGTAAAACTTGAGGTAAAATCGCATAATTTTCTGATTTATTACGAATTTAGGAGAATTTCAAAAACGTCCATTTTGAGCATTATTTATCATCTTTCAGTCCACATCTGTACCACTTCCTATTTTTTTTTTTCAGCGGCATATCATCTTTCAGTTTGGGGGAGTGTCGCTTTCATTCATTTCTTTCTTATAACCATGTCATTCATATTCTTTATCATCCATTGCTATTCTTATTCATTCTCAACACCTCCCTTATTCCATGTTGTTTTACACCAAGCATAGAATTCAATAGCTGGTAGCAACCACCTCTATTTGTTTTCTAGCATCGCATGAGGGCATGCTCATTTTTCAGAGAGGGGGAGGAATTGCTACGCATGATGGATGTTTTCAATTTTCTTTCTCATTTAAGGCATACAATTTCAGTGCAGAAATTGATTTCCATAATATTTTTAAAAAAACCATGAACTCAATTCTTGTGATTTCTGGAAAACACAGATGTATCATTAATACAAACCCAGATAATTTCAAGATAAATTGGTTCATAAAATTTCGGAAATCATGCACTCTCACCTACAGCCATTTTGTTTATATCTCATGATCCGTGCATCAAAACGGTCTGATTTTTGGATCATAAAGGCATTCATATATTATAAATTTACTTGCCAAATTTCAACAAAAGTTGGTTTGTAGTTTTTGAGAAAATGGTTAATGAAGTTTGTTGTTACTTATATCATATTTTGTCGCAACTTCATATATACATATAGTTGAATGTCAATATAAAAATTGGTATGCCTTCATCAAGATTACTAAAAGTGAATATTCATTAATTAAGGAAGAATTCATTTGTTCTATCCATTTCATGAGCTGAGATGAACATATTTTTTATTGCTTGGTTTACACATGGGTTTTTGTCTTTGGGTTGCATGAGGACATGCAATATATTCAGTTTTCGTTGCATGAGGACATGCAACATATTGAGTGTGGGGGTATGTTGGGCCGTTAATATGCCATTATTATTATCACTTTTGAACACTTATTCCACCCATTTCTATTATTCTTCATCATGTCATTTATTATAATTTATTATATAATTCCATTTTATGATGATTTATGCTTCTATGAATGAATATTATTTATTCTCCTTTATTTCTAATAAATTGATGATTATGCATGATTTTATCAATGATAGTTTTAATAAATCAGTTGTAACATTATTCACCATTTTTAGCCTCCAAGATAATTTTCAGATTGAAGATTTGATCATTAAAAGTGCCAACTCAGAAATTCGCTGGAATAAGAAGTGACGATTTTGCGGTTGAGATTATGAGCAAATGAAGACGAATCTGGAAAATACGGAACATGGGTTTTGTCCATAACGGACCCAATTAACTTTAGCAAAGAACGGTTTGCCCAAATTCGGCTTGTACTAAGAGAAACGCAGGGTTCTTTGAGCATGATTTTCTCAGATTTGTTGTTGCGGCCATCCTCCAAATCTCAGCTGCAAAGCCAAATTCGCCTTGTTCTTGTTGATCAAATGGTTAGAAGCAAACCAATTTTGTAATAGAAATCATGTTATACTTATCTTTATTGTAACTTCTCTCTGATCTCTCTCTTAAATGAAAACAGAGATTAGAGATGGGGATGATTTGGGGTGATTTGGGGATGAAAAATGATGGAAAAATGATGAAGAATGATGGTGGATTATTCATGATAGGATAGGGATTGTTGCATGCTGTAATTCTCAAGCCTTTGCTGTTGTAATGATTCCACAATTTGCTGATTAATACATGATTTGGGAGTTGCTGTTCATTCTTTTCATTCTGAAGTAACCCAACAGCGTCCGCTGGCGGCTAAGGGCCCAGCCTCTGGTGGAGTACGCTGTTGCTGCTGTGTATCATATATTTACAATTGCTGCTATGTGATGGTTTGATTTATTTCCTATTCTTTTGAATTGAATTATTTTACAGTTTCATGTTTTTATAGTGTGCTGTTAGAATATTTTATGGAATTATTTTATTGCACAAGTTGAGATTGAATCGTGTGGCTGTTCTTTTCCATCATAACAGAGATTATTATCCTTTTCAACTTATATTGTTATGCTATTCATTTCAAATGTAAAGCTTCGTTGTTCATTTCAGATTGTTGGTTATTCGATTCCACTAATTAGAGTTTGTTGTTCAGATTTATTAAATATGATTCATTGTTTAATTCCTTTAATTATAAGTTTGTTGTCCATTTACTTCGCTGTTTAGTTTGGTTGATTAATTGCAAGAGTTTGCTTTTAAGGATTTTTCCTAGTTTACTTTCAATGGCATCTTTAGTTTAATTTCTATTTCCTTTTATTTGCTTTAAAGCAGGACTGTCAACTGTAGAGAACATTGGTTATTGCTTCCTCGTTCCCAGATTGATTGTCTTGTTCTAGTTTGATTTCAATTGCATCAATCTCTAGAGGAATGAGTTATTGGCTATCGTATCCTCAATCGATGGTTGTTTGAGTGAATGATTTAGTTTAAGAACATTTCAGATTTCTTGCTATTCCATTTCTTAATTGTTGTTCCATTTCTTATCTGTCGTTCCATTTCTGTTATTTTCATTATCTTTGCTTTGGTGTGAAGAACGATCTCAAAGCTCGTAGTGGGCATTGGCATTTGCTTTGTCTGAGTCCCAAGATTAATGATCTCGTTCCTTGATTACTTTTGGTTACATCGGTTTCCAAAGGGATGAGTTATTGTTACTTGGACCCTTGATTGATACATTGCTTATTTTTCCGAATGCATGATTTAAGTCTTAAAGTGCTTTGTTGTAAGTAGATTTTTATTTCCCGACTTTCATTTACTTTTGGATTTTAAGCACTATACTGCAAAACATTACTCTTGAGTAAATAGCCGCCTCAGACTGAGTACACTCTTGAAATAAAAAGTCGTCCCTGGGTTGATAATTAATGTGAAGGTAATTAGGAGTTTAAAAGACCCTTTTTATCGCTCCACACTTGTCATTATAGGATTGGCCCAAGTGGAATATTCCAGGGAATATTTTGAGGAATATTCTAGGAATATTCCTTTTTTAATTTTTCAAAAATTGAAAGTCAAACCTGGTCAAACTCAGTTTTTTGCAATTTACTCAAAACTTCAAACTTGCATAACTTTCTCATACGAGGTCGGATTTCAGTGTCGTTCATGGCGCCAGGATCATATCGGCGAGGCCTATCCAGTCGTTCAGGTTGCAAGTGATTTTGAACACTTTCAATTTTGAGCTTTTTCCATAGCTCGGACTTGAGCTTCTGATCAACCACTATTCCAGTGTTCAGTGGGGAGGAAATAATATTATACCATGAATATGATCACCAAAGCCAATGGTTCAAAAAATTCTCTAGTATATGGTAAGGAGGGTGAATTATCTTGTCTTATGCTTGAGGAGGATGAAAATTTCCTGCAAGAAATGAAGGTCTGTCCTCTAATACAAGAGAATCCCATAAGAAGAATGGAGAACAAAATTTGGAACTTACAGTTTGATGGAGCTTATTCACAAGAAGGAAACGGAGCCGGGGTACTCCTGATATCGCCGGAAGGATGCTTCATACCTCTCTCTTTCAAGCTGGAATTTGAAGCCACAAAAAATGTGACCTAATATGAAGCCCTGCTATTGGGATTGTAGGCAGAATGGAACATGAACATACAGAATATTAAGGTGTTCGAAAATTCAAAGCTAGTGGTGAGGCAAGTCAGGAGCCAATGCTGAACTAAGCACCCGTGACACAGAGCTTACAGGAATTTGGTATGGGATTTAGTTGAGAACTTCTTTTCTGCTTTTAACTTCAGTTCATGTCGAGGGATAAGAACAGAATGGCAGACTCACTAGCTATGGCTGCTAGCAATTTCCGCCCTCCGTGGAATCCGTTGCTCATATATGAGGTGGAAGTGAGATATCTCCCCTCCATTCAAGACAACATAAAACATTGGAAAGTCTTTGAGGACGGAGAGAAAGTCAAGCGTTTTATGGAGCAGGTGGGTGAATTCTCAAATTTGGTGATCGACTTAGTGACCGAGGATGATAGTGAAGAGTCGAAAACCAAATGGGAGGAGACACTAGTCGGCCACCGAGTCTTGTAATTAAATGGAAATGTTATTCCCAGGGGTCTTGTACCATTAGAGAGATTATTTGATAAAAAGGATATCTCGGTGAACCCCAGCAAACCGACTCCCAACGAGCCAGTCAGGGATTTGAACATCAGGACAGAGGAAGACCCGAAGGTGGTGAAGCTATCGAAAGGAGTCCCCGAAGAATATCAAGGACAGTACCTAAAATTATTTCAATCATACAAAGACGTCTTCGCTTGGTCATACTAGGACTTGAAGACCTTTGATATTGATGTCATACATCATAAGATACCCCTAAAAGAAGACGCTAAGCCTCATAAGCAGAAGCTGAGGTGGATCAACCCTCTTCTTCTCCTATCTATTGAAAAATAAATAAAGAATTTGTTGCAGGAAAAGATCATTGTCCCTCTAAGGTACTCCAAATGGGTGGCGAACCTGGTGCCCATAAAGAAGAAAAACGGTGAGATCAGGCTTTGTGTGGATTTCCGCAATGGTAACAAAGCCTCACTCAAAGACAATTATCCCCTCTCGAAGATGGACCACATCTTGCAAAAGGCGATGGGATCCTCCTGCATGTCCATATTGGACAATTTCTTAGGATATAATCAGGTGGTGGTGCTCCTGGAAGACCAAAAGAAGATGGCGTTCACTATGCCTTGGGGAACCTTCATGTACGCTTGAATGCCTTTCGTCTTGATAAATGTCAGTGCCACATTCCAGTGTGCTATGGACATCGCTTTCATAGGATACCAGGATAAGTTTGTGGTGATTTACCTGGACGACATCATAGTATTCTCGAAGAGCGACGCTGAGCATATATAGCATCTTCGACGAACTTTTGACAAATGTCGAAGGTATGGTCTGTCTCTTAACCCCCAAAAATCCATGTTTTCCCTGGAAGAAGGAAATCTATTAGGGAATATAGTAACCAAATAAGGGGTAAATATTGACCTGAAGCAGATGGAGGTGATAAACAGAATTTCCCTACCAAGAAACAAAAAGGAATTACAGGTATTCCTGGGAAGAATAAATTTCCTCAGAAGGTCCATCCCAAACTATGCTGAGATCGTTCGAAACATCACCATAATGCTAAAGAAGAATAGTGAAGTGAAATGGACTCCTAAATCCAGGGATTCTTTCAACAGGATCAAGAAGGCCTTTGTGGAAGCTTCAGTGCTGGTGGGTCCAGATTATGGAAATTCATTCATGATTTTTTCTTTCGCCTCCCCTCACACAATAGTTGCGGTGCTGCTACAAAAAAATGATGAAGGGCATGAACAACCTATTGTGTTCTTCATCTAGGCCCTCTGAGATGCCGAACTAAAATATAAAATTCCAGAAAAGCGAACATATGCTTTGGCCAAGTCACTTAAGGCATTTCGGGTGTACGTGTTACAATTTGTCATAACAACTTACGTACCCACTACAGCAGTGAAGGATATTCTAGTGGAGGGCAACAATGAAGGAAAAAGGGGCAAGTGGATAGCTAAGATTTAGGAGTACCCTTCTATGACAGTGAAGGAAAAAGGGGCTCTAGGGATAAATTTGTCTATGACAAGAGGAGACGCACAGGAGAATACAGGTATACATCAGGGCATAGAATCTTCCACACAAAAGACACATGTAAATTACATGTTCTCCTTGTGGTATAAAGATATAGTGGAATACCTTTTAACCCTAAGGTGTCCCCCTAACTATGATAAGACCAAGTATCTCAATTTAAGGTTAAGATCCCAAAAGTATATTGTGGTAAACAGGCAACTGTATTGGAAGGTCCCGGCTGGGATTTTACTACTATGTCTAACAGAGTAGGAGGTTGACGAAGTGATGATAGAGTTCCACAAAGGAATATGTGGTGGGAATTATAGCTAGTGATCCACTACTCACAAGATCCTAAGAGTAGGCTTCTTTTGGCCCAAGTTGTTTGGTGATGTACATGCTCACGTCTGGGCCTGTGAAAAGTGTCAGACATTCGCCAAAAAGAACAGGTTTTCACCTCTCCCATTGATCCCAATCCATGTTGAAGAGCCCTTCAAACAATGGGGAATCGACTTTATAAGTGAAATTCATCCAGCTTCTAGCAACCAACATCGATTGATTCTCACTGCCACGGATTACTTCACTAAGTGGGTTGAGGATGCGCCTGCAAGGAATGCCACAGATGGGGTAGTGATCAAGTACCTGGAGGAGAACATAATAGCTAGGTTTGTATTCCCTGCTAAAATCGTCACTGATAGTGACCAGGCTTTCAAATCGGCTAAGTTCGTGAAATTCTGTCAGCACTATAATATCCTTCTGGGGCACTCCACTGCATATTACCCACAGGGGAACGGTCTGGCAGAGTCATCTAACAAGACACTGGTGAGGATCTTGAAAAATGCCATCAACGAAAACCAAAAGAACTAGGATTCCCAGCTCAAGTTTGCACTCTGGGTGAATCGCATCACCACTAAAATATCCATAGGGAAGTCCCCTTATGAGCTGGTGTACGGCCAAGTAGTAGTCTTCCCTATTTAGCTCGCATTACCTGTGGCCCGATTCTCACAAGAGAGCAAGGAAGAGACAAACGACCTTATCAAAAGAATGAATCAAATGGTCGAGCTAAGTGAAACACAGGAACAGGTAATCCTCAGACTAGCAGAGTACTAGGAAAAGATGAAAGAATTATTTTATCAAAGAGCTAGAGACAAGGAAATCCAAGTAGGGGATTTGGTGCTGCAATGGGATGTTAGGCGGTCAGGAAAAGGGAAACATGGGAAGTTCGACCCCCTCTGGTTTGGTCCATTCAGGGCAGTAGAGGTCAAAGGAAACAACACTTTTGTGCTGGAGAATTTAGAAGGAGATACACTCGAGATGCCTGTCAATGGACAGTTTCTCAAACCTTACTTCCAACAGTGATAAAGGGCTATGATGGCCCATTGTACATATCCTCAAAGTGTATATATGCCGTTTTGTTATCTCTACATGAATTCCTGTTTTGTTTTTTGTTAAAGCTGCTTGAAAATGGTTCTAACGATGATCCTAGGCACATTAAGAAGAACACAAGTAGGGGTCTGCGATTTCTCAACACACTCGAATTGGCTTGTGTTTTTCGTGAACGGATAAGGAAACATGAGGAGCTAAGAAAATGAGGAGCAGGAAGGGCTAAAGTGAAGGCCAATCAGTTCAAGCATGGGTTGGGTGGACACCCCACGGTCAAAAGAAGAAATAATTCTTACCATTCACCTTTCCGCACCACCAACCTCTCCGCTCGTCATAAATCGTGCATCGCAGGTTTTAGCACTTACCCTCCATTTCTCATAACTGAACTCCCCGACTTGCGATTTGCGATATAATTTGGGCCCCACCTCCATCTTTCCATGTCACTCCTCTACTTATTGCACTTCACCCATCGTAAATCTTAATGCTTACCCTCCATGTCTCATATCAAAATACTTCTGATTGTGATCTGTGGGCGGGCCCCACTTCCATCCTGCCACATCACCTCTTTTCCCATAGAAAATCGCACATCACCTTTCATACCATTTACCCTCCACTTGATCATAACTAAAACTTGCGATCTGCAATGTGCAGGCGGCCCCACTTCCACCTTGCCATGTCGCCTTCTCACCATCACACTTTTCTAACCATAACCTTTACTCCATATTTCCTATATGTAAAACCTTATGATTGCAATTTGTGATTTAATTGTGGCCCCACCTCCGTCTGGCCACGTCACCCTCTGCTCGTCGCACTTTGAAAATCGCAATTCTTAACATTTATCCCTGCTTCTCATACGTAAAGTCTCTCGATTGTGATTTTTGATATGAGCTTGGGGCCCACCTCCCTGCCACGTCATAAATAGCCCTTCCATGGCCTTTGTCCTACTCTTTTGAGTTTTAATCATCCCACTAAACTCCACCATCACTTCCGCCATCTCCCCTTCATCTCTGCTCCCTATCATACATCGACAGCTCATGATCTGTTTCAACCCCCCTTTCACCTTCCAAAAGTTAACACCAGGGGGGGTGGTCCAAAATGGCTGGTTTTGGAAACTACTTCCGATGCTATGTGTCAGCCAACAATGATTTCGCACCCCCCCATCCAATACCACAAATCGGACAGGCCCCCCTTCAAAATTTGATCCCCGGTTTTGCAAGTCCTACACAGCATGGGTTTTTGGGTGGAACAAGCGCAATTATGGTTTATTTAGTTTCTCAAGAACTCCCCGTCAAAGAGTGAGGCATGCGCAACATGACAGGTCATTCCGTAACTGTTAGTGGAAATCATGAGAACAAGGGAATGGAGGCCTTCGACAGCATGTGGAATTAAGTGATGGAATCCAGACTACCCCACCTATTCACGGTTACCCCTCGCTGGCTCATTTTGAAGATTCCAGGATTTGGCCTCCGTGGCCAACTAATTTGTTTCTTTTTACTATTCGATTGTGATGTTTTGCTGGTGAAATATCAATTTCACCCGATTATCTTTTGATTTTCTTATTACATTAGTGATTTCTTATTGCATGCTCAGTAAGTTAGTTAGGATATTTTGATTTCACATGTTTGGGGCGATCATGGGAATTTGATGCGATTGAAAACCCTCAGGAGAACTCTATATGTAGAGAGTTCAGAGATGAAACAAAGGTTCTGAATTTTGGAAAAGAATTGTTGTAGTTCTATGAAACTATGCTCTTTATGCTCTGAGATACATATTTGGGAGAATTGTTTTGAATATAATCTAATATACAACGTTGTTTATTTGGATTCCAAATGGATCAATGAGTAGTATGTATATGTATTCTTTTGTTTATCAGTAATCTCTTGTTTATGTATAATCATCTTTCAATGTTCTACTACTTTGATGATTCTTGTAATGTAGTTGTCGATGGTATGCATTTTTATCCATGAATTCATGTATGTATAATGCTCATGTGTTAAATTGTTGTTCTCCCTTAATTCGCGCTCCAAAAATCTCTATTCTTGGTCACATGGCACTTACATCTGCTTCCTCTGAGTTCATGGGAGACAGATTCTTAAGACTTCTAAGCCTATCCCTCGCGGGTTCCTCCTCCTTAGTTCCTTCTCAACACCTCTGCATATTTTGAAAGCCTCTACTCATTGTTTCAGACTTGGCCCATTTGAAAAGCCACCAAGCCATACAACCTCTTGAGCCCTCTTACAGTATAGGGTAATTCACATGAATCGGGATCCAAGGTCTTTTCCATTCCTGAACCACCAAAACCATAATTCTTTTTATCCATATTCTGTCAGAGGCATCCTTATAATTTTCTACATTTAACCTTTGATTTTAAGATGTCCTAAGCACTGGTCTTTTGCAACTCAAGACTATCTCTAGGAGCTACAACAGGGGACACCATCCTCGGTGTTCAACCACACCTATACCTCAGTAAAATCGTTGAAAATTAAACACACTACCCATGGAGCTTTATAACATAGCTCGATGTATTATTTACAATGATCACCCTACTAAAAATTAAACCACTTTGTAACATGACAAATATAACATCATAATAACATGAAAACCATACATCTTATTAGATCTTTATAACATAGCTCATGTAATTATTGACATTCATATACATATGTACATATATCAAAACATCACACCAAAATACATGTCAAAACATATACCAAACACAGTACCAAAACTTCTTTGCCTCAACCAGCAAACAATAAAGGATACATAGCCTGCATCTAATCCACCATCTCCCATGTAGCTTCACTGGGCCCAAAGTGCTTCCATTGCACTTTAATCTGCTTTATTGCTCGGTCTTGAAGCAGGAGCACCTTTCTCTGCAATATACACTGAAGTTCGGGGTGGAATTCTCCCTCTGGCTCCACTTGCAATACAAACCAGTCAATCACATTATCAACATATTTAACATACTTCTTAAGCAATGATACATGGAAAACATCATGGACTCTCACTGTCGAAGGAAGTGCAAGTCTATAGGCTATTGCCCTAATCCTTTCAAGAATCTTGAAAGGTCCACAAAACCATGGTGCCATCTTGGCACATGCTCCAACCCACAAGGAGATATTCTTGGGCTTGATGCACAAGTACACTTGTTCCCCAACTTGAAACTCCTTAAACAAACTGTTTTTTTTCTGCATAGCTCTTTTTCCTATCTTGTGTTGATTTCATATTCCTCTTTATAACCTCCATTTCTTGTTCCATCTCTGTTAAGATGTCTGGTCCAATCAATATGTTGTTCACCAGATCACTCCAACTTATGGGAGTATTACAACTCTGCCCATAAAATGCCTCAAATAGACTCATCTTCAAGGATTCTTGATACCCGTTGTTGTAGGAGAACTCTACGAGTGGAAGATACTCTTCCCACTGATTTGAATGGAAAATGGCATCAACCCATGGTATTCATCTACCCATGTTATCCATCCACCCATGGAATTTACCCATGATATTGTAAATGGAATCAACCCATGGTATTCATCCACCCATGATATTTATTCGCCCATGGTATTGTAAGTGACCCATGATATGTGTCCACCCATGGTATTCATCCACACATGGGATTTACCCATGGTATTGTAAGTGGTATCTACCCATGGTATTGGCCCATGGTATCCACCTATGGTACTCTATCTAAAAAAAAAGGCTATAAATAACAAGCCTCACTTTGTAAAAGGACAGATTTGTCCGCCACAATGTAGCTTCGACAATTACTCTCTGTTTTAATAAAACAAGTTTCTTTGTGGTTTTATTTGCAGTGTGTTCTCTCTTTTTTCTAGCATTTTAATTTTGCAGATCTTGTCAAATCCATTTCAATTTTCTTAGATCTTGGGGGCCTCCCTCCAAGATCCAGATCAGTGGCATCATATTCAGGTTATGAATCCATGGGAATGAGGGTTTGAAGCATATTTCAGTGTCAATTTTTGGCAACAATCTTCAGCAAACTCCATGATTTTCTTGGGCGGCGAGTTTGAAGATCATATCTGAATATTTTGGTGAAAATTTTACAAAATTTAAGACCAAATCTAGATTCCTTGAAAAACAATACCCAAATTCAAAAAAAAAATCGGCCGAATTGGAGTTCGGATGAGGGGGATATTGTTGATTCTAAATCAGCAATGTTGCAGAAAATGTTCTGACGACAATTCATGGACAGCGGCTCTCCTGTCATTTTTCACAGTTTTTAGTGCACAATTTTAGATAAATGGATATATATCTGATCTCCCCTTGAAAAATCACCCAAGTTCAAAAAAAAATCAGTCGAATCGAAGTTCAGATGTGGGAGTTATCGTTGATTTAAAATCAACTATTTTTTCAGAAATTTTGTGACGGCGAGACAGTTCCAGTGTGAACCTGAGAGTTTAGAGTCTCCAAATAGTGATTTAAAATACACGAGAAGATGTAGAATGATCATTCCTTTTCCATAAATAGGTTATAATAAATATTCTGAGTTATATCGATCGATTTATGCTCATTTTCAATCTGGAGCAACATTCGGAGCGGGTTCCCTTTGGAGACGTGCCCTCCCACCCCGCTTTAGTAGGCACCTGCTTCACATTCATCAGTTTCAGCATAGCAGAATTAGGCTTGGGTTATTTTGAGACTTTCCCTCCCACCCCAAGCTATGTAGGCACCTGCTACTTCGTCAACAATCAGCATCACGGTTATGGGTCAACCGCACAAAATCCTTTTCATCGAAGTCCATTTGCTAGGCCGCACACTATTAGTAACACAGTTGGTCACAAGCAGTACAGGGTATCTCTATCCTTGGATCTTCATTTGTCATGGTTTTGGTTCATCCACAAACCCACAATTCATCGAAGTCCATTTGCTAGGCCACACACTGTCAATATCACAGTTGGTCACAAGCATTACAGGGTATCTCTATCCTTGGATCTTCATTCATCACGGTTATGGGTTAACTACACAAAACCCTTCTCTTCAGTGGCTCTTCATATTCAACAAAGGCTTCTTAGGAGGGAATTTCATACAATGGGGACCATTGCTTCTTAAGAAGGGAGGAATGATCCGAATGGAAAATGGCATCAACCCATGGTATTCATCTACCCATGTTATCCATCCACCCATGGTATTGTAAATAGCATCAACCCATGGTATTCATCCACCCATGATATTTATTTTCCCATGTTATTGTAAGTGACCCATGGTATGTGTCCACCCATGGTATTTTAAGTGGTATACACCCATGGTATTGGCATGGTATCCTATGGTATTCTATCTCAAAAAAAAGGCTATAAATAACAAGCCTCACTTTGTAAAAGGATAGATTTTTCCGCCACAATGTCGCTTCTACAATTATTCTCTGTTTTAATAAAACAAGTTTATTTGTGGTTTTATTTGCAATGTGTTCTCTCTTTTTCCTAGCATTCTAATTTTGCAGATCTTGCCAGATCTATTTCAACTTTTTAGATCTTGGGGGCCTCCCATTGTGGCAGAAAAATCTGTCCTTGTAAAAAGTGAGGCTTGTTATTTATAGCCTTTTTTTTTAGATAGAATACCATAGGTGGATACCATGAACCAATACCATGGGTAGATAGCACTTACAATACCATGGGAAAATCCCATGTGTGGATGAATACCATGGGTGGACACATACCATGGGTCACTTACAATACCATGGGCGAATAAATATCATGGGTGGATGAATACCATGGGTCGATGCCATGTACAATACCATGGGTAAATTCCATGGGTGGATGGATAACATGGGTATATGAATACCATGGGTTGATGCCATTTTCCATTCGGATCACCCACTTTCATTGTTGATGCATCACATACATCCTCAACATGTCCTCCAAGATTCTATTTACCCTCTTTGTCTTTCCATATGTCTATGGATTTTAATTTGTGCTAAAGGCCAACTCTGTGCCCAAACCTACAAACAACTCCTTCCAAAACTTCAAAGTGAACTTTGTATCCCAATCTGACACAATATTCCTTGAAACACTGTGTAATCTGACGACATATCTGATGAACACTTGTGCCACATCACTAACTAAATATGTAGTCTTCACTAGAATAAAGTGTGCTACCTTTGTCAATCTGTCCACAACAACCATGATGGAATCATGTTATCTCATTGTCCTGGGTAAATGATCTGAATATGGGCAAACTAGTTTTGTTTTGCTAGCTCCCTCATTAGTATTAAAAATGTGTGTTTAGGATCGTCTCAAGTTAACCAATTGTGAAGGGGTTTATGTGTCAAGTTTTATGTGTCTTTGATGATCAAATTATGATTTAAATATATTTTAAAAAATCATGTACAGCAAATGAAATGCATATAAATAACACATGGCATACACATAATACAATAGATAGTAACAGAGTTCACCCCTCCTGGGCTACATCTCGATGGACCTGCTTCAACTAGCTATGCCCTCTTGGGATAAAGAGTAAAATTTTTGATTACATGCACCTATAGTGATCCAATTGATTTTCAACCTACTCCATTAGCTTTAGAAGACCCAAAAACCTCAAAAATTACTATTCAATCTCTGAAATTGGTTTCCAGATGATCTAGGCTTGACCTCGCATCCTGGTGGCCCTAGGCTTGTTTAATATCCAAAGTGACAAAAACACTTTCAGAAGTGCTCCAACACCTCTAAAAAATTTTCCAATGTGTTCAGAGCATCAAAATCATCTAAAAATGACTCTTCTTGAGCCAAAATTGGTCTTCAGCTGATCTGGGGATGGCCTTCCCTCCTGGTGACCCTGAGCTTCCTTTTTCTTCAAAGTGACAAAAACACCTATATAATTGCTCCTCTGCCTCGGTAACCTATACCAATGTATTCAAAGCATTCAAATCTTCTAGGAATGACTCTTCCTGAGCCAAAATTGGTCGAAAATTGCTGAAGATATGGTTCATTAAATTTTTCCTAGTAAACTACCTCTAAAACTAGGGAGGACTCCAGTTAGGCTTTCCAAATTTGGGGGAAGCACCAAAATTGGGGAAACCACCAAAAAATCAGACGTTTTAAACTCTGGCTTAATTAATTTTAATACGGTATTAGCCTTGGTGATAAGCTTTGATTAATGCGCATAAGCACAGTTTTAATGTGAATCTTGCGTTATTCGCATAACCATAGTGATTAGGAGTTTAAACCATGTATTTAATGCATTAAAATTTGTGGATTAACTCTGCCTGCGTCGTTGGTCATGGTGGATGGAAGCATGGGGAGTGGGTTGCCCCCCTAAAAACCCCCACCGGTGATTTCACTTCACAACAAATAAAACCCACGGCCAATACTGTTAAGAAACAATTTGGTGGCTTGTTGGTAAGCAGGCGCGCTGGTGCGGGGGGGGTCGTGGGGTCGAACCCCAACCTCGACCCTTCGGGTGCGTACATTTTTCTCCAAATTCATGTACCCCATTGCATATAGTTTATACTTTGGTCAATTTAATATTTCAATGGACTTTGATATGGTTTCGACCATATAGTATATTTACCACCGCACCGTATAGTTCAGACTTAGGTTTACAAATAAATATGTGCCCATTAAAACATTAATCCAACCATTTCATAGGTGGATAATTTGACCATTGAACATAAAATTTCAATTTTACCATTGGATAGGATCCACTAGAGGGGGCTCAATTTGACCATTGGAAAGGGTCCACCAGAGGGGGCACGTGGCGGCCCCTAGCTACACCACGTGTCAGCCTCTGGTTGGACTATCCCACCATATAAAAAAAAATCGAATTCAACCTTAAGAGCCAAAACTTTAAAAAAATTCACCTTCAAACCTTGACTGACAAATATTGTTGTGACACTTGTCACAGTGTCATTGGATCGGAGGGTCTTTGACCATGGTTGACTTATGTTGACTCCTTTGACCCTTTTTTTTGAAAATTTTCCTGTTCTAAACAGCGGTCAGCAGGCTCTAACTTCCTCATACGAACTCTATTTTGAGTGAAACGAATTGTGCCAGATTCCAAGCAACGGGCCGGATCTGGTCGTTCTGGTTTTGTTCAATTCTAATCACTTTAAATTTTTGGCAAATTTTTTCTCCTGATCCAAATTCTGATCAACAAACATGTGATAAAGTCCATGGAAATGACCTCCCATTTCCATTATAGAATCACAATCGGATGTAGAAATCCACCTGGATGCTTACAATTTTCCTTAAACTGCTGACAATCCAAACATCTGGCTACAAACTCTGACACATCCTTCTTCGGATTTGGCCAATAATAGAACCTCTTCATCGTAGTCAATGTCTTATGATAGCCTGGGTGACCTTAATATAGATTTGCATGAAACTACCTCAAGATCACCTTCTTGAGCTCGTTACTGTCTGGCACATATATCCTGTCTCTAAACTTGACCAAGCCATCTGTTGTGAGATGATAATCCACATCATATACTCCTGCACCTGTACATGTACATGTACCACTATATTTACATGTACTTGTACCTTTACCACTAATTGTACATATACCGCTACCTGTACTACTACATGTACATGTAACTGTACTCTGTCACAACCTGTGCACAATATCCATATACCTATCATCATGTTGACCTACCTGCAAGATCATATCATGTAAATTTGTCCCATAGGAGCTCATAGTTTCTATGTGATTCACCTGTATCTGCCTGCTAAGAGCATCTGCAACCTTGTTCTCCTTTAATTTGATGTACTTGATATTGAAGTCAAATTCACTGATCATGGTAAACCATCCATCTTACTTGACGTTCAGATTTGGTTGATCAAATAGATACCTCAATGCACTATGATTACTCATCAATATAAACCTCTTGCCAAGAATATAATGCCTCCACCTCTTCAATGTATGTATGATGGCTGCTAGATCAAGATCATGTGTTAGATAGTTCTTCTCATGCTCATTCAGTTTCTGTGACTCATAACATACCACCTGTCCTTCTTGCATAAGGACTCCACCAAGCTCTCTCTTGCAATCATATGTACATACTACAAACCCTTTGTCTGGATCTGCAATATTTAACGTTGGAGCATGTGTCAACAACTACTTAAGCTGCTCAAAACTGGCCTCACATTCCTTTGTCCATTCAAAATTATTACCTGTCCTCTGCAATGATGTAATAGGATAAGAAATCAGTGATAAGTTCCTAATGAACCTCCTATAATAACCTGCCAATCCCATGAAGGATCCCACCTCATATACACTTGTAGGAACTTCCCACTCCATGATAGCTCTTACCTTTTATAGAACCATTGTTATGTCCTCCTTTGAGAAAACATGTCCCAAGTAATGTACCTCAGTATGAAAGAAACTACACTTGTTGAGCTTAGCATACAATTGATACTCTCTCAACAATCTCAACACTGTTCCCAAATGCTTGGCATGCTCTTCCTCATTTTTAGAATATACCAATATTTCATCAATGAACACAATAACAAACTTGTCCAAATAAGGATGAAACACACTATTCATCAAACACATAAAGGTAGATGGAGCATTATTCAACCTGAATGGAACTACGACAAACTCATAATTCCCATACCTGGTCCAGAAAGTTGTCTTGTAAATGCCTTCTTCCTTAATGCGTACTTGATGATATATGGATCTTAGATTGATCTTCGAGAACACTACTGCTCCCTTTAGCTGATAAAAAAATTCATCAATCCTCAGAAATGTTACAAGTCCTTGATGGTAACTTTGTTTAACTGCCTATAGTCAATGCATAATCTGAGAGTACCATCCTTATTCTTTACAAACAGTACTGGTGCGCCCCATGGCGATATACTTGGCCTAATGTTTCCTTTATCAAGCATCCCTTTCAGCTACAAATTTAACTCTACCAAGTCAGGTGTGCTCATCCTCTAAGGTGCTTTTAATGTTGTAGTTGCCGCTAGTACCAACTCAATAGAAAATTCTACTTCCCTGTGAGGTGGAAACTCTAAAATATCTACAAAAAAATACATCCTGAAATTGTTGTAAACTAGGTAGCTACTCAAAATATATACATCCTCAACTTGCTTACCTTTCTCACTAGATATATGTACTGAAAATAACACACACCCTTTCCTGTGACTACGCTTGGCCTTCATAGTTGT
Organism: Pinus albicaulis; assembly: GCA_034641835.2. NCBI lineage: Eukaryota > Viridiplantae > Streptophyta > Pinopsida > Pinales > Pinaceae > Pinus > Pinus albicaulis. The sequence continues at coordinate 961,533,347 of CM076581.1, read as the reverse complement.
CACCATCCTAACTTATGTGGCTTTATTCTTTCCCTGTAAGACTCTTGGTTCGCCATTTTCATCCAAGCACTCAATGGTTTTTTCATACTAATCCACCTTGGTCCTATGAAGGTATATCCAGTACATACCCAATAGCATACCATATGATGCCAATGGAAATATGTTCAAGTGCATTGTTGTAGACATGCCATTAAACGCAAATACACTAGCTCTTACCCAATGATGAACTCTTTTCTTTGTACCTATAGCCAACTGCACTAACCAAGATTTTTCATGCACTTCTTTATTCAAACCACACTTGTCCACCAAGTCAAGACTAACATAACTATAATTAGATCCAGGGTCAATCAAAATAGAAACAACTTGATCACAAAGCTTATCGTCCATCTCAATGATATATGCTTAATGGTTTGCCTGCCAGTTGTCCATTGTTGTATAGATACGAGGAATGCTATTCCCAACATATGCAACAGTCTACGCCTCTTGTGCACTATATATATGAGGCCTACCACCCTGATTCTATCGAAAATTATCTTACGTTGTTCCTTACCGCATGTCCAACAGTCCAACTGTCCAATACCATCACCTCTATGTTGTTGTTGTGATCCATGTCCCTGTCTAGTTGCATTGAACTTATTTTGTGGTGCCACATTTTCTTTCTCCTCTACATTTTGAGGCCTTGTTATTTTCATCTGCCGTTTACCCTTACCTTTATCTTTCCCTTTTCATCCTTGCTGAGATTCATTCTTATGCTTTGACTGTTCATATCAATTCTTAAATTTCCCAATAACTTCCTCAAGTGATCGAGGCTCATCATACTCAATCTGATCTCTAAATTATAATGGCAAACCACTGACAAATCATTGAACTTTATCCTTCCCATATTAAGATACGATGCATACCTCAATAGCTCCAAGAAATTAGTCGTGTACTCCTCATTTGTCATCGACCCCATTTTAATCTCATATAATTCCTTGTCTTTGTTGTCTTAGTACCTTTCAAACAAGTACTTCTTTCTGAAGAGTCTCTTGACCTCATTCCAACTCAATTCTTTCGTCCTAATGTCTCTGACCTGCTTCACATCTTCCTGCCAGAATTCTTCTTTACCTTTCGGGCTGAAGATAGCAATTATGGCCTTCATGTTTTCTTTATACTCATGCAACTCAAATAACTTGTTCATCCCAAGTATCTGAGCTCCTGCGTCTTTTGGTTTCTTCAAGTCTCGATCAAAAGTATGTGGCTTTTATTTCTTAAACTCATCTGGCAAGTATCCCCTGTCACTCCTCTTGTAAGGATGATAACGATGACGATCATAGTGCCTATTAGAACCAGAACTAGAATAGTACTTGTGTCCATCACCTCTCCTATCTAGAGTATCTAACAATCTGCCATCTCTAATCATGTCATTTATATCCAACCTGTGTCCACCAGGAGAACTAATGCCATATGCCCCATTAATTTTTTCCTCTTTCCCATGGTTGATCCGAAGTGGCCCTTGTCACTACAATTATGGAAAACTCTGAAGGAGCATTGCATTAACCTCTGTGTGTTTCTCTTGTGCCTACATGATTTTGTCATTGTCTGCCTTACAACTCCTTATTTCTTCCTTCAAGCTTCTCAATGTGTCTGCCAAATCAGAAGAGTGCCCACCACATTGTTCATTTGATCATAGGGAGAATCTTTGTATTCTACCATCTTGCTATTCATTTTGATATTTTTCATGCAAGGCATAATATGTCAGCTAAACCAAACCACAATAAACCAACGTAACTTAACATAATTCAGGGAGAATACCTCATCTGCAAGATCATCCAAATCAATGTAATAAAAGTACAAACATAATCATAAGATCATATAGATATATAACAAATAAGTGTACCAACACATAAACATCATTTTAGCTAGAGAACAGTCATCACTGCATGACCATATCAACTACACATACCATGACCTCATGCATGACAACAACAACCATACCAATGCATATTTGAAAACATTTAATCACTGACACACATAGATTCACATCAGTGATCAATCAAATAACTGATAATTCACTAAAAATATCTCATGCATGTCAGTTATGAGGAAGACCCAGTTGAGTTTGGAGTTAAAGGGAAGTGTACTATCAGTTGTACAATTAGAAAATTGTACATGTGGCGCATGGAGTCATATAAAGAGCCTTAATGTATTACGCAATCATTATTGGGGAATTTCCTAATCAATATGGGTTCAATTCCCTAGGGATTGCACAAGAAAATAGGGCATCCGGAGGCCAGGAAATTGGGTAAGTATTGAACCTAACCACCCCAGGATTTAGTGAGACAGACAAATATGGTGCAAAGAGATCTCAAGCTTGAGAGAAGAATTGTATTGTTTAATATTCTTTGACTTATGCAATATACAGATAACAATATTTTTAGTTGAGGGTTTGCCAAGATAAATCTTAGTGTTGTGCAATTGAAAATCTTTCTCTTTCTTATTCATGTGATTATGCGATCATAATTGGTTTCCGCAATTTGTAGATTAGATTCAAGCATTTTTTTTAGCATATTACAAGATCGGTTGAATCTACGTGGATTGTATACACTGTATGATGTTTCTCCTCTTAAATTTTGTGATGTATTATTAGGACAGCCATATTTGTGGAAGCGAAATGTTGTGTATGAATCTAGGCCTCACACTGTTATTATTACTTTGGGCAATAAGTTGTACAGGATACCACAGGTAGCACCGCCTAACGCCATTTATTTAATCATTTCAAAGCAATGCAGTAAGATCATTTCCCACACCAGGAAATTTTTTTTCCTTGTGATTCACCCTTAGGGAAAGAAGAATATTATGGCCATGAACTCCAAATAGGGCTCCTCCGCACGGAAACAACAGATGGAAAAGGCCATGGAGGAGTACAGGGACATCTTCACCTCACCCACAGGGTATCTGCACTATCAGGTCAAGCACTCCATTGATCTGACCCTGGACGTGTCGTTACCCAATGGACCAATCTATCAATGCTCTATTCTAGAGAACATTGAAATCAAGAATCGAATTCAGGAGCCACTACAGAAAGGGCACATCGGACCAATTTCATCACCCTGTGGGAGCCTGAGCATGTTGGTGCAAAATAAGCATGGGACCTAGAGACTCTTTATTGACTATCAGGCACTGAACAAGATCATTTCCCAGAATAGGTATTTAATCCCATAGATTGATGACCTTTGGACCAACTCAAGGGGGCCAAATATTTCAACAAGATTGAAATGACGTCTGATTATCACCAGGTACTAATCGAACACTCCAATGTGTGGAAGACTACCTTCAAATCCAAGGAGGGCCTTTTTGAATGGTTGGTCATTCCTTTCAGGCTTATGAATGCCCCCACAACCATCATGAGGATGATGGAAGAAATCTTGTGACCTTTCACCAACTCATTTGTGGTGGTGTATTTGGATGACATCCTAATATTCATCCAGAGTTGGGAAGAACACCTCCACCGCATTCGACAGTGTTATCACTCCCCCAACTTCCCAAGGCTGAGAGTGGGATGGAAGGAAGGTAACCATAGACCAACCTTTAGGTCAGGTAGCTAGCCCTACTAGGACCATAAAGGGTTATCTTAATGTCACTTTGTAGTCAATGAAATGATTGAATATTTAACGATATTAGGCTAGATAGTTAATCTCAGTAAATAGGGTTTTTGTTTGATGTTTGTGTGCTGGATAAGAATGACAGTAAGGAGACTACGTCTAGGGTTTAGGGTCTGAATTCAAGATCAATTTGCAGAGAATATGGATGAGGCTAGGTAGGTAGCTTGAAATCATGTTTAGTTTGTCATTGTGTAAGGTTAAATGATAGAAAATCTAAATGTGCACTGAGGTGAATTCATTCGTTTAGAAAAACATAGACATATAATGTAAATCTTGTTAAGACAGAGCATGAAAAAGCATGATTTCTGCTTATAGGCTGACCAGATAAACACATAGAAGCATGTATATGAAAGAGGAAAACATATCATTCAACATGATAAGATAAACATAAATAGAAATAAAAAATTCCCCAAGGCATACCACAGTATTCTCAACACTATCTTTGATTTCATTCCAAAATGATTGTACAATAGCTCCACTGCAAAAAAAAACCATCCAACCCAAGAAAAGACTAAATTGGGTCTAATTATAAAAAATATGAACAATGACACCTCATAAGGTCAAAATCCCATCCAAAAAGCATCATAATTACATTAGATGATTCACTTCCTAGAATTTAGGGAGATTAGAAACATTCCCTCAAATTCATCTATAGACTATGAGTGTGTGTCCCCCACATTAAATTACATGTTTCCTCATGATAAGAGGTAAAAAACAACCCAATTACTCCAATGCCAGCTCAAAGGACAGCAAAACCTTGAAATTCTGACATTTTTTGGGCTTGACAAGTGTCCTGAGGAATCCTATGCAGATCTTGATGAACCCTTGACTAAAATAAGAGGGGGGGTGAATCATTTTAGTCCATTCATGGACATTAAAAAAACCACTACATGAGCAACTCAATAAATAATGATCAGCAAACTGAATATGTGAACAACAAGCAATAAGCAGAGCAACACATCACATCAGCACATAATAATAATGCACATGGACACCAAATATAAGTCGAAACCCATAAGGGAGAAGAACATGATTTTATTATTGTTGTGATGAAAAGGCAAGCTCCTACTCCTTATTACATCTAATTTTCTATAGGCTCCAACCTACAGGAGGCTGCTACCTCAAATTTCTACAAGCTACAACATGCAAGGAAGCTCCAACTCCCATGTGTTTTCTGCAAGCTACCACCCACAGGAGGCTCCTACCTCAACCAAATCCATGAAAATTTTATAAATACACAACTTGAAAGGATACCACAATCCCCTCACACAACATGAAAACAATATGTTGATTTACCTGGTTATACACTGATCTGCATATCTCCATCTTTACTTCTGCCTCTTCTCCCTTCAAATTTGCTTCACATCAGCTCCATATGTGCATAATATCTCAATCAGCTCTCTCACATTCTCCAGCTCTCTAACCTCCTCTTTCACTCCAAAATGACATCTTTTGTAGAGATAGTTTGATGTTTGTTTGTATTCCACATAGGAATAGGAAGAGAATAGACTTGAATCTTTGCCTTCCATTCATTCATTTCCACACACTTCATAACTTGAATATTAGTCCAAAAAATACATAAATAATCCAATATTTAATTTCATCCATTTGTAATGATTGAATGGATCAAATTAATGCCAACATCAATTAAAAATGTATACCATTATTTTATTACAACAATTCAGCTTAATGCATCTTTGTCTTTGCCTTGGAGTCTTGCCTTTGCCTTAGAGACTTGCCTTTGCATCACACCAATTTAGCTCGATCAACAATTTCACATCATTACAAATTATTCAATGTGTCAGTTTCACTACACTTCTGTCTTCTTTTCCTTTCTCCTCCTTTATACCTTGTTGATCATGATCTTCTCCTTTGCCATCAATGACAATATTTCCAATAGTCTCCCCCTTTGGCATTGATGGCAACACATTTTTCCTCCCCCTTTCATTCTAAGAAGTGTCCTTTCCTCTGATTTCCTCCCCCTTTGACATCAATGGAGAGGGGGTTACAAATGCCTTGTATCCTGAATGAGTGCTACTCGAAGATGAATAGTGCATAAAAAGATGATTTTTGTGCCATATGGTATATAAGTATTGTTGGGAGAACACCTTGTAAATTATTGCAATCACGTGTATATAAACAATAAACTGGAGCATAGATCTTATTTTTCTTGATGTTTTGATTTCCCTCATATTGGAAGAGAATTGATATATCTATATCAGTCTAATATGATTTGAATATACCTGTGATACAATTCTAGAAAAATTCTCCTCATTGGCTTCTTGTTTAGAATAAAAATGGTATTATTACACAAATGACAAAAACCCTTGATTCAAATGAGAATGTGAAGAAACCCTTACCGCCAAATCCAAACAAATTTCCAAGTGACTCTTTCTGCCAAACTCTATTGTACTGTTAAATATGAGGTCCTCATGACTACCTTTCATGCATACGACACTCCTTTATTACCAACTCAATCGGGCTCCTTTTTATTGTAAAACGAAATATCCTATAGATTTATGAGTTGAAGACAGCTTTGATAGCCATTTCACTTATTATAAATATAAGTATTTTTCAGTGCAATGTAAGAAGGTCTAATAATTCCAACTCAACACATTACACTTACATATAAAATATTCATGAGCACATTTGTATTGTAGATGGTCTTCTTGTGAAGCAATCATCTCTACAAATAAGATCTCCAATGGCATGAATGAACAAATATCATCAATGACACGAATGAACAAACTTATCTTCGAGGTTTGGATCGAATGAATCTATATGTTTCCTCTCAAAAAATATTGAGAAATTTTTAGAAGTATGTGTTATAGATGATTGAGCATCAATAAGGAGAATAAGCTCAAGCAATTTTCTATGATATTGACTAAGTTCACCCTTGTGTGCAAAATCAATTGTCCATATCTCCAATGAACTATTAGATAAAGCTATTAGCATAGTAGGAATTTTCTTGAGCATGCACTGAAATGCAACATCCATTATATTGGCATAGAAATCATTACTAGTTCTAACTACAACTCCCTTTGAACGTTAAAAAATGTTGATAAACTAGCAAAAAAAATTCTGATAAATAATTTGTTAGTCCATGAAATACCTTCATTATGCACAGTGATGTCTTTTGGAGGCCACCTCAACACAATAGCAACAAGTTATAATGAACGTTTCTTCCAAGTTTTAAAGCTATCCAATATATTAAAGAATCCACTAGTGCATTTAGCGCCACTGCTTGTTAATTAAATACTCAGGAAGATATATTTATATTTGATCTTGATCATCCATATTGACCTTTAAGATCCCCGATATGGGTATCTAGTGATGGCACAGAGAGCATGGATAGGTACTCCAAAAGCACACTGATAATGGCTTAAGACAGTGTAACCTCCACTTGCATGAAGAGGGTGAAAAGATACTCCCATGTCGTTAGTCGAGACCATGTGCTCAGGAGAATCCATCACCACCACATTTTCATGATATGAAGAGTTTGCAAGCTTCGAAATCTGTGTTATCTTATCACCAACACCAGTTAAAATTGATCACATTTTCCTTCGAAAAAGATTCACTCCAATAGCATGCCCCTTCCAACATGAACCTTGAATAAAATCGTGAACCAATGCTTCCCCATGCTACTAAAGACCCCTCAGCCTCATGATTAAATAAACCACATGTTTCCCTTAATTTAAGATATGGAGAAACCCTATAGCGGAGACAGAGAGTCATCACGCACACCATCGACCCTACAATAGTCACACCCACACTGTTGCACATTTGTGGGCTTTACAAGCATCACTTAATGAGCATTTCAATTTCTGAATAGCACTGAGCTGGAGCCTTTTAAAAATAACTTTGATATAATAACAATGGATACTTTACCAAGGTGCGATGAAATCAGTTGATATCATGACGCCGATACTCCATAGGATCAATTCCCGTGATACTTGAGATCAACTTCGGCCATTTGTAGAATGTGGAATTGATATATAAAAAATGATGTCGATCTGATATATTCACTAGACGAATAATTCTTCCAACGGGAAACATGACAAAAAAAAAAAAAAATTGCTCGTCGAACCAAAAATCAATGGAAGAAACCAAATGACCCACTACATGATTTACGCTGTCACAGAGCCTATTTCTCGTTGCTTTCACCATAAACATTGTCTCATAAACTCATTGTTGTCACCATAACGATGATTTCTCGTTGTTCTTACAATAGCGTTGTCATCTTAGCATTCTGATACCTCGCTATCACCAATAACGGACCATAATGAATTCAGAGGTTGTCACCATAATGGACCATAAAGCTGTCAACGAGGCTATACCATGCGTTAAAAAAAATTATGTTTCTCTAATATCAATACGCTGCCACAGAGGCTCTGCCATGCATTAAAAAAAACAATGCTCTAATATATATATTAAAATAATGTTTCTCTTCTCCAACAATAAATAAGGTTGCTCTGCTCCAACAATAACATTGTTCTTGCTCCAACAATAACGTTGCTCCGACAATAACATTGCTCCTGCTCCAACAATTACGTTGCTCCAACTATAACGCTACTCTTGTTCCAACAATTACGTTGCTCCAACAATAACGCTACTCCTGCTCCAACAATAACGCTCAATAATTCAGCTAATACTACTGCAAATGCTAGACTATGCTGTAATGTTCTAGATTGCACTAAATTTTCATCCTAATGGCCCTTTTCACTCATCGATGACACTTTTTCACTTCCCCTTTTTCAATTTTTCACTGAAGCTCTTATTTTCAGGCCTCAGAAATGGGGAGTATACATTTTGTGGAGCTTCATAAATATATATATATATATGTGTGTGTGTGTGTGTGTGTGTGTGGGTAAGTGCTCATGCATTTCTCCATGGATTTTATTGAAACCAATTGATTTCTGCTCAATTTAAATATGAATCCAACAAGAAAAATATTGCTTGAATGCAGTATACTTCCCCCCCCTTTTTTTAATTCTTTATTATTTAATGCACTAGCTTTCACAACCATGACACGAATGAATTATGCATACCAAGTTGCAGGATTCGTAGAATTATGGGTTCGACCCTTTGACAGATTCATGTGAACTATGTACAACTGGATCTCTCTGATGCTTCTTTGGATAAATTTCATTAACACTTTTGTTGTTGCAATGATAAAAGTTAAGAAAAACAAAGCTTTGCATGCTCCTTTTTTTTCTCACTAGTTTAAGTATACTATTAAAATTCTCAGTAGCCTTTCATGCATCATTAAGATTTTTAGATTTGAAAAATCTTGAGAACTTTGTTTTACCCTCTGTATCCCTCATGTATCATCGATATGGATTATTCATCAACCAAAAACACCTTTTTCAATATGCTACAACATATGGTTGTAGGAGACCTAGAACGAAGTCTCATTTAGTTCTTTGCTGTGTCAATTCACCGTTAGTTATTGCATCATCAAAAGGAAGAGGGTTGAAACCCATTTTGTGGTGATTTTTCCAACCTTGTAATCTCTAAAGGACTCTAGATTTCTAGAGTAAGGGCCTTCCTCTAGCCTTGACCTCACTATGCCTCTGGATCATGATCATATGGCTTGTTTGTGTGTGCACAATTTTTTTTTTCTTTTTCTTTTTTTTGCTGCTTTCGTATGGATTTTGGAGTAGAAGAGAATTTTCAGACAAGAAATTTCTCTTTAATTCCAACTTCCCAATGCAACAATTTTGTCCTCGTGATGTTTCCACTCCCCCTGGGCTAATGTTTCTCTTCTAATACTAGTTGAACTTCTACTACTAACTGAATGTTGTCTTGCTTCTTGGATCAACTCTCCCTAAAACCATGATGACTTCATTATGTCATTAAGGTGACAAGATGCTCCTTTTTCTTCCTCTTGCATACTTTAGTATGTCTCCTTCTACTCTCTGCATTTTTTTTAACTCATTATTTGGTCTGCTTTGATTGGATTCCATCATCTTTCTAGAGTTCCTTAGAGTATATGGTAGCATGCAGTCATTTGCCTTGTGTCCAAGATTGTGGCATAAATAAAATCTTATTTTACCAAGATATGGTTGAGCTAGTGTGTGGCATTTTGTGCCCCTTTTGGCATGGAGTTTACATTCAACAAGTTTATGTCCAAATTCATTGCACAAATAACAGTAACTGTGGAAATGATTTGTGTACCTGGTGAAAGATTGTCTTTTATGTTTGCTTGCTTGAGGGAGTCTTATTATTTGCTGCATTTTTTCTGTTTAAAATTGATTTGCTTTGTATTGCATTGTGCTGCAACATGTTCATATTTATGGCAATAAAAACACATGGTATCTTTCAAGGGAGAAAAGGAAAACCTCCTTTGAGATCTTACAGTCTTTCTCACCTCATCTCTATGACCGGGTTGTATTCTTGAAAAATGTACATTATTTGTTTCCTTCTTTTGTTCTTGGTTCTACTTCTTGTTTGTGTTAGCTTCTTTACAAATAATGTTGTAGCCAACTTCTTCTTCCGTAGGTAGTTTTAGGGCTACTCCATTCCTTTATGGCTATTTTTTATGCATTATTTATGAATACAACCTCCTCTTCTAACTGCTTACACAACATGTTATTTCCATCTAACTCTCTTCTAGCTAAAATAATCTTGGATTCTAATATTTCACATTGTACCTCTCTCTCCCTTAGCCAAATATTCATTATCTCTTCTAATCTCCTTGCCTCTTCAAGTTGGGTCTTTAGATTAGCAATTTCTTCCCTATACTGATGTTCTCTCTCATCACATATCTGCACAATTTTCTTCAGATCTCTGCTCGCATTCCTTAATTTTTATATTTCATCCAATGCTAATTCAAGCCTAGCTTGATGTTAATCTGTCTTATCCTCATTTGACTGAACATTTTCCTTTTGAAAGGGGTCTTTATTTTTCTTGTTTATCTTCTTCTTCTTAACAATGCAGCCACTAGTGTCTCCTTCATGCATGAGATGCCATCTTTTCCATATTTATTTTGCAGAAGTTAAATCCATTACTGTATCAAGATATTTGTTATGAAGAATGTTATACATTACACATTTTTCCTTTGCATTCCATTGTTTTTCTTGCAAAGAGGGAGATTCTTTGTAGTAACCATCGCATACAAGTTTCCATAAACCAAGTCCATAAGCCATTAAATCTATTTTAACCTTATCTCTCCATTCATTAATGCTTGTTGAACTCAACACAGGTACACTTTGATATTCCATGACTCAACCCGATCTCCTTCAAGCTATTAGGCTTACACCAAAGGAACCTCGCTCCGATACCAATTGATGAACCCTTGACTAAACTAAGAGGGGGGTCGAATCAGTTTAGTCCATTCATGGACATTAAAATTATTTTATTAAAATCATTAACAACACCATTACATGAGAAACTCAATAAATAATGATCAACAAACTGAATATGTGAGCAATAAGAAATAAGTAGAGTAACACATCACATCAACACATAATAATAATGCACATGGACAACAGATATAAGTGGAAACCCATAAGGGAGAAAACCACGATTTTATTCTTGTTGCGATGCAAAGGCGGGCTCCTACTCCTTATTACATCTGATTTTATGTAGGCTCCAACCTACAGGAGGCTTCTACCTCAAATTTATACAAGCTATAACATGCAAGGAAGCTCCAACTCCCATGTGTTGTCTACAGGCTACCACCCAGAGGAGGCTCCTACCTCAACCAATTCCAACTGAACATTTTATCAAGACACAACTTTAAATGAGACCATAATCCCCTCACACAACATGAAAACAATATGTTGATTTACCTAGTTATACATTGATCTGCATATCTCCATCTTTACTTCTGCCTCTTCTCCCTTCAAATCTTCTTCACATTAGCTCCATATGTGCATAGTATCTCAATCAGCTCTCTCACATTCTCCAGCTCTCTAACCTCCTTTTGCACTCCAAAATGACATCTTTTGTAGAGATAATTTGATGGTTGTTTGTATTCCACATAATAATAGGAAGAGAATAGGCTTGACTCTTTGCTTCCATTCATTTGTTTCCACACACTTCATATCTTGAATATTAGTCCACAAAATACATAAATAATCCAATATTTAATTTCAGCCATGTGTAATGATTGAATGGATCAACTTAATGCCAACATCAATTAACAATGTATATCATTAATGTATTACAACAATTCAGCTTAATGCATCTTTGTCTTTTCCTTGGAGTTTTGCCTTTCCCTCAGAGACTTGCCTTTGCATCACACCAATTTAGCTTAATCAACAATTTCACATCATTACAAATTATTCAATGTAGTAGTTTCATTGCACTTATGTCTTATTTTCCTTTCTGCTCCTTTATACCTTGTTGATCATGATCTTCTCCTTTTCCATCAATGACAATATTTCCAACAGATGTGTAACACATTCTGACAGATGCGTAACATGTTTTTGCAACTGATTTTGAGGGAATTTTAGGACTCAAAAGCCAAATCTGAAAAAGGTCACCTAGTCCCATGTGTCTAGTTTCTAGAACATCTTGAATTTTGAAAAATGACCCATGGGAAGGCCCCCAAAAGTTTATTCTCCCAAATTTACTCCAGATGCATAACAGATTGTCAAAAATATTGGCAGAAGCATAGAAAACTGGTGGTTTTTTGGCTTTTTCTTCCAAACTAGAGCTTTAATTCAAAAAGGGTTCTTGATATGTGATTTACTCATCAAAATGCATACAACCATGCAAGCAATTCATCATTTGGATACCCTAGTAAAAAGCGTGACAACATGGCACTACACATCTGTGAAGGTTGAATTTCCATTTTAGTACAAAAATCACTAAAAATACCAAAATTGCTCAAAAATTCTCCAAATTTGTTTCATGGCACCTGGAGATGATGTGCTAAACAACCAATGAAGCTTCAACCGGAAAATCTAAACTATCCTTCTCTTTTAGCTTCATTTGAGCCTCTTTGAGCTTCGTTTTTACTTGTTTAAGCCTGATTTGTGAAATTTTGTTCCTGGTACAATAATGATTGGCCATGTGTCTCTGGAGGTTGTTGTCTCTTTTGGCTTTTTTCAAAAGTTTCTCCAAATTTTCATTCACCCTTCCTAACCAGAGTTCTCTGTCTTGATTGATCTCCATGGCTATTAGCTCATCAAAGGTCAACTCTTCAGGTGGATGAGCCGACTATCTTTCTAGCTCCAACGCCCCCTTAAGGCCTCTTGTCTTTGGCCTTCTTGGTTGTGTTTCAATATTTGTGTCCTACATTTGATCAAGATCTATTACTTGCTTCCATTTACCTTTATTTGTCTTTAGGTCTACCTTAGGTTTACTTTGTATCAGTTGCTTCACCTTCAATTGCCAATTTTCTTGATATAGGAAAGTAATTTGAGTAATTTGGTGCATGGTGATTCAATCCGATGCATGAGTAGTTGTTCCTCTATTTCTCTTTAATCAGCTATAGTGTCAAATGTAGGTACACTTTTGATGAATTTAGGAGCAAATACCTATCTCTTTCCTTTCTTATAGGTGTGAGAAAACTCAACAACCGTAGAAGCCTTTGAAATCTGATTTTGCATAATGGAAGAGCCAACCTCCATTGGTTGTTCTGATACTGATGGTGATGGTGTGATATGCATGACAGGAGGAATAGTGGTGGGCATTACTACTACTTTCTCCATTAAGGTTTCCCAAGTCATGTTGATGGCTGAGAGATGATGTAAAACAATGAGTTTGACTAGACCATGGTGGAAAAGACTTGGGTGATGATATTTTTTCATGCTCTGAACCTTCTCAGTCATTCTAAGCAAACTTTTGTACAAGTAATGTGGCAAGTCAAGTTGTTTAGTAGAGGTAAAGTGCATCAATAATTTGATATGGTACCTGTACAACCTAGAGAATCTCCCTTCACATGTGAAATATTTCATAATTAACCTCATTAAAGGAGCATATCTCTTACGGAGGTGCCTGAAAGGGAAGATGTACTTAAGGTTCTGTCTAGCATAAGGTTTGAGGAACAGTTTGTAATCTTAAAGGTCTATATCCATGCCCTTAAACCACTTTTTTCCATGACTATGTATACTTGTTGCTGAAGAAAATACATATGTTGATAAGTCAAACTCTACACCTACAATGATGGCCTTTCCCATACTAAAACTAGTGGAAAATAAGCTTGTCAATTGGAGATGACAACCTTATTCCATGATTTTCTCACAGAATATCAAGCATCCAGTCCTCTCAAAGCATCCTTTGGTAAAAGGTGAGGCATTGACTTCTTGCAAGGTGGAGGGCTCAAATCTGATGTGGGGCCCTCCTTTGTGGATTTTATTTTCACTTTCCATAATGTCTATCAAAAGGATGAAACCCTAGATGTTTAGATGTAGTGGGTATTTGGACTGTGAATTTGGGAAAACAGAGGACCTAGATAGGGTAGTTTTGGAGGATGAAATGAAGGATAGTGAAGTCAAGAAAAATTCCCAAAAAAAATCATGAAGTAGGGTTGTATGTTGGCTTTAAAATACAGGTGAATTCTGGTGAAATGGATGTAAATAAGGTGATCAAATTAGGAAAATGCGGGGATTTACTAATTATGTAATCAAAAAATAGTATGAAATTAGGATTTGATGGAAATGAAGTGTAAGGAGGATGTGAATGGTGAGGAATGATAGAATATGGTCTGGGGAAGGTGTATGAGGGTATTAGATGGTAGGGTTAGAGTTCAGTTCATTGAAATCATCTAATGATAAACATAAGTGAAAATTTAGTGGAAAAGGAAGTTAGCAAGAAAACCAACATTGTGCTTGATAATTTGACTTGAAAAGGATATGGGGTGCTTAATTATTGTTGAGGAAGCTTTAAAAACTAATGGAAATGATCTTGGAGCTTGGATAATTTTTTTGGGAGCAAAATACCAAAAACGGAGCACACTGACATATGTGTAACAAGGGTTTCCAGATGCATAACAACACACTGACAGATGCGTAACAAAGGTGCCAGATGTGAAACAAAGCCTCCAGATGAGCCACGCATTGGGATGAGAGTGGAGGTGAGCACGCGAGGAATGGAATAGTAAGCGGGAACTAGATCAGGCGGGAGGAGATGCGTTGCAGTAGGGGAGTGGAGGGAGGTACGCAGGAAAAATGGTGGGAAAGTGTTAGGTCCCCGTAATTTGTTAGATTGGCAAGACCAAATGTACAGGGGTAACATCAAACCAGTATTTGGAGTCCTAGAACCTAGCCTTCCTAGACTCAGAGAGGGCTCTCTCTATGTTTATGTAAAGGATGTGAACTTGAATGATTTTAGGGTTTTGATTTTAGGCTAGTTATTAGGTTTAGGGTTTGCTTGTTTGATTGGTTGGGAAGGTTGTCAAGCAGAATAGATAGAGTGAGAGAGGTTTAAGCCATTGGGCTATGGAGTCTACAAAAATTTCTTGAAAATTTTAACCATAGGTCAGGGGTGTATCACAGGGCAAGTCTAACAAGGTCAAATGGATCTAAAAGCTTATGTGAGTGGAGTGAACATCAAATTGTGAACATAGTAGGTGAAAAAGGGCAGTTAAGAATCCTTCAAAAATTACCTTAACAAGAATGGGCTTTAAGATTACTAGGCATGAAGAAATAACCAAAGACAGGGCATACCAATAACATCTTTGACTAAACCCTAGCAAGTAAGCATGAATACAATGATTCAGTGAACTATAGAGGGCAAGAAACTTGTAAATCTTCTACTGATTTCACCTTCAAGGTAAGAAAACATTTAAGATAAACATATAGCAGAGCTCAAAGAATTGGAAAGATGAACCCAAAAATGTAAACCATTCCTCAAGAAAGTGCCCCAAAAAAGAGTGCAGCGCCAGGGGCGTTGCGCCCTTGGCCCTCCAAAACAGTGAAAAACTGAAATTATCAAAAGTTTCCAAAATTTTGAAATTGCCTTGCTTATGGTGTTTAGGATGCTTGTAGGGAAGCATCAGCAAGGATTTCAAGGTTCTTCTTGTATTTTTCCTCCTTGAGAGCTTGAATTTTAGCAAGGGCTCTTTTGAGCTTGGCCCTTGCAATTTGATTTCTTAAGGCATAGTGCTTGGCCATTTTCTTCTGAAGGCCAAGATTTCTTTGTGTCTTTTCCAGATGATCCTCCAAGTGTATATTATCACTCTCTAACCAATGTTCCCGATCACACTCTATCTCCACAAAAAGCAGCTCACTTGGAGTGAGCTGCTTTGCCAATGTTGTTTCTTTCTCCTTCTCCTTGGCTAAGGCCTTCCTCAAGCCCATTGTTCTTGGCCTTCTCCTAGAAAACTGCCCTTCTTCATATTTACTTTCATCAAAAACACCCAAGACCTCATCTAGCCTAACCTTGGTCCTTTCAGCCTCTTTCCAGGCTCTGATTTCCCTAACCTCATAAATGGCCTTTTGTGCCTCCAGCTGCTTGTTTTCAACCTCATAATAGTGGATGACATTCATGGCCCTAGCTAGATTGGCTTACAAATATTTGAT
Organism: Pinus albicaulis; assembly: GCA_034641835.2. Taxonomy (NCBI): domain Eukaryota; kingdom Viridiplantae; phylum Streptophyta; class Pinopsida; order Pinales; family Pinaceae; genus Pinus; species Pinus albicaulis. The sequence continues at coordinate 961,517,230 of CM076581.1, read as the reverse complement.
TTGGGCATATTTTCTCTTGAGAAAAATGCTTGAGATCCTTGCCTCATTTTCATCATCACTGTCAACATGGATGAGTTCAAATTCTTGCTCAATCTCATGCTGATATTCTTCTTCTTTCTCCATGACCTTTTCTTTGCCTTTGTGAAGCTGCTTAGTGGACATGGAAGGCATGGCCCCTTGCCTCTTAGAGGCAGCAAACACATGCCTACTTCCTCTTTGGTAGGTCAAAGAAAAGGGTTCAATTTTGATCATTTTGGTGTCTTCAGTCTTTCTATCATCATGAATGACATCATCATGGGTATCCTCATTGTCCTTATGATCGTTATCAGCACTGCTCTCATGGCTACCTTCATCATTATTATCACCATTGCTATCATTGTCCTTTGACCCATTGGTATCTTTGTTGCTCTCTGTTTTATTACTGACAGCATTTGTTGTGGATGGTCTCTCTTTTGTACAATATAAGACATTTTTCCAATACTCTTGTAGAGGTAGTAGGGTAGATGCAGCATCTTAACCCTAGTAAAGTGCATGAGCAACCTGATGTGATAGGAATAAAGCCAGAAGAATCTTCCTTCACCTGTGAAATATTTCATAATGACCCTCATCATGGGTGCATGCCTCTCAAGCAAATCTGAGAAAGGAAATATGGATTTATTGTAGTCTTTGTATCTGGGCTTAATGTATGCCTCATAATAGCTCATGTCTAAATTGGCCTGCTTGAACCATTTTTCACACACACTAGGTATCCCAGTGGCAATAGCAATGGCATCTGAAGATAGCTCAAAGTTTACCCCTGCAAGGTTGGCTTGTTTCTCATGTAGGTTAAGTATGAAAAGCCTAGTTAGCTCGGGGTGATTCTGCACCTACTGTAATTTCTCACAAAATTCATAGCAGCCTACATTTTGGAAGCAGGAGACAGTTAAGGGAGATGAATTTAGCTCCATTGTGTTTAGTGGTTCAAACCTGTTGATCCTCCCACCTTTGTGTTGATGCCTCCTTGGCACTTGGCCTTCCTCACCACTACCACTGTCACCGTCCCTTGACATTTTGATCACTCTATTTTGAACAAAACACTAGGACTGCACAATAAAAATGATATGAAGAGATGGAAGATAACAGACTTTGCAAGTGAATGATATGGATGGGTGAGCGAGGGTAAGGGTATAGGAATATGAGTGAGAAGAAAAACTCAAGGAAAACCTCAACTGCTTGTTACAATTATGCTTTGACAACAACTTGCACTAATGGCAAATGAGATGAGGGGGGGCATGTAATGTCAATGTTTTGTAGTATAAGGGACTGAGTATTATGTTAAGCTTTGATGGATGACCAATATAAAACTAATGCAACCACCTCAGTTTACCCCTGTTTTGACTGATATTTCCTTGTTTGCAGATGACGGAGGCTTAATCAGTGTTTTTAAGCATGACATTTAGCTTATCTCCTTAGGGTTCCATCCCTTTAATCAAATGATAACAAAAACTTGGAGAGGAGGTGTTGTCTTGTACTTACCCCTTAAAGAAGCTTGAAAAACCTTTGGAGGCAATTTGAAGAAACTTTGAGTTGATTTGAGTGTCAAAATGGCTTGGAAGGCCCTCCTGGCCAAGCGCACAGCACCCAGGTCATGGGTGAGTCAGGTCGGGCAAAGGCGTAGCGCCTTGTGCCAGGCGCCTAGCACCAAAGTCTTTTTCGGACCTGTCTGGTGAATCAGGCAAACGCATAGCGAATTACCAGGTGCGCAGCGCGTTGCCAGGCGCGCAGCGCCACCTCATAGACGCGCAGCGTCGAAGAAATTTGCGTGGGGAAAACTACCAGGGGCGCAGTGCCCGACTCTAAGCGTGCAGTGTCGACCTGAACATGCAACGTCGGGTGAACTTGTCCAATTTCACCCAGAAAATCCACAGTCTTCTCTCCTAAATGCTCTCAGCTTTTTGCAAGGAAACAATAACTTGTTTGAAGTTTAGAATTGGTCTTTATGGACTTAGGAATTTTATTTAAACCTTGCAACCCACTTTTCTAATGTTTTAAATCTTTTTCACTTTCTTTCATTGATATTTCTTAACCTTTGCTTGCAGGTGACATGAAAACCTTTAAGAGACTCTTCTTTTTGCTCCTTGAGAATTTGACATGTTCATTCGATGTTTTCTTTGGAGGGATGCACACAGTAGTATCTTCAAAGTTTCCTGTGTTTTCCTTCACAATACTGGAATTATCCTTTTCACCCTTTCTTACCAACCATTTTGCACTGTTTTCTCTGTAGGTTACTGTGATGATGAATTTTGACCCTCTTGTTTCTCCTTGAAGCATAATAAGCTCATTTAAACATCTTTGGGGGATTTCACACATTAATACCTTCAAAACTCTCCTTTGACATGCACTATGACTTTAAAATAATGCCTTTTACCTTCTTTGGCCACTTCTAATTTGCAGGTGCCATAAAACATTGAAGTGGCCTTTCCTTTTATTCCTGAAGCTTGACATATTCATTTACATAGCAGCAACCTTATAATCACTTTTGGTTTACACCTTGGAGCTCAACACCATGTTTTTCATATTTCTGACCACTGAGTGTAGGTGACTTGAACACATTGATTTTCCCTTTCTCACTGATCTTGAGGCATGACAGGTTGATCTTGGAAACTTCTTAGGATGCTTACACACACTGGCAGCTCCTAAATCTTCCCTTACTTGCACCATGGAGCTCAACCTATCTTTTGATCACTTTCGGCATGACAAACTCCTTTGGACAAGTTTGGAACCTTTTACAAATAGTGACATATTCAGAATCCCTTTGTTGTCATCATGGAGTTCAAACCATGGTTTCACCTTCTTTGAACACTTTCCCAAAACCCTAGGTGTGTGGAATGCTTGAAAACAATTATCGGTGTTGTCTTCTAAGTTCTCTATAGTTATTTCAAGTTAATTCATTTCTGTCCAGTTCACCTCACCTTTTTTCTCTATTTCATCCATAATTTCTGAAAAACTTCTTTTCATGTTTGGTTTTTGGTGTACCTCCTCCATGGTTATGTTTTCCATTAATCCCTGCTTAGCACAATGTTGGCCCAATCAGGCTCAAAACACTCGAATTCTATACAAACAGAAGTGATTCATGTCTTCCTTGTTGAAAGATGTCTTCCTTTAGGAACATACCATTTACCTTATCAAATTCTTTTGCTGATTGACCTCTTGAAACTCCTGCAGAAGTGCCAAGTACATTTACCTTTTGCAAAATCTTGAGTTTGAAAAGGTAGTCATTTTTGGAGATTTTCTGATCTTTCTTGGATAACCATGTGTTGATCTTCTATTACATCTAATCCAGCTTCTAGCACAAGAAAAATAGTGCTTAGAACACCAATTATGACCTTACAACTTGTGAAACCCTAATGAACTAGTGGGAGGGTTCTTTGACCTAGTCTTTGACTGAAAATTGGCTTGGAGTCTTCAAGTATAAAAATAGAGTATTTGTCAAAGTTTTGTATTGAAGATTCAAAATCTAATGTACTTGATTTATCTAAAGAGCCTACGAGATAGTTTTGAGACCATCAATGCTTGAGGAACTTGGGGATCATGGAAATGAGTTGGCTATAGGAAACCCTAGATGGAAAATGGAGTTATGGGCAAGGGAAAAACATAGCCAATGAAGCTATAGGCAGAGAAGCAGACTAAAAATTATAGGTATAAGCTTAGGAAGAGTTTTAAGGAGTGACAGGGTGACCATGGAATGGCAAGCTGATGAAATAGTGAAAAAAAATTCCATAAGGATAATGAAGGCAGTGAGATTTCTAAAACTCACAATGTTCAAAGAATGTTGTTTTTAGAAATCTAGAACCAATATTTATTCATCTACCAATAGTGAAAAATATTGATGACTAATAGAAATGAGGGTGATTTTGGCGGATTTCAAAGGGGGGTCGAGATGGTTTGTGGTATTGAGAGGGGGGTGTGAATTGATTCTATGTCGACACTCAACATAGGACCAGCAGGAGGAAACCACCTTTTTGAAACCCCCCCCACCCCCACCCAGTTGGTAAAGGTAGGATGGCAAGGAGGGGCCGAAAAGGCTTATAGACCATTGATCTGACGGAGGGATGATCTAGCGGCTAGGAGGAGCTTGAGAGTTAACCACAAGCGATAAACTTTTTGTCAATTTTCAAACCTTTATTACATATGCGGGGAACTTTGGATAAAATTCATCATAGCCTGAACTTTGGATAAAATAAATTAAACTCAATACTTTGGGCTAAAGGGTCATATTTTTAAAATTGTTTCTGACTTAGGATAAAGACATAGGATGTAAAATTTACCCCTTTTTATCCCTTTGACTCCTTGTTGGAAATAATTTGTACAATGAAACAAGTTTTGAAATAAGACAAAGTGTCTTACATTGTTCTCCTAACTATGCTTACTCCCTTTAAAAGACTGATTTGATGAAAATGAAGCCTTTTTCACCCTTTTTGGTGACATTTTTGGACTTTTCAGTGGCAAAACAAGGAGACCTAGATACAAAATTAGATGGAGATGGAATGACTGACCTAAGACTCTAAATGAAAATGAGTGACATTGCTCTGAGATGATGATGGCAATGGATGGAATGAGGGGAGCAACATTACTGACCTAGACCATATGCAGTGACCAAAATTTATTTGAAAACTTGTTTGAAAAGACAAATTTTTTGACCTAGGACTACTAGCAATAAACTGAAAGAGCATGTTTGATCACTAGACATATTGACACTAACATTGGTTCCATCTGGGGATGGCATCTCCTTCAAGAGGTGTCAAGAACACCGTAGATCAGGTAGCCTTATCCATTGGGCGATGGAGTCAAAACAAGAAACTAAAAAACTTTGAAAATATTTGAAATGATGAAATAAAACTGGAAATGACTTTGACTCAAAAATTGACTTGACTCTGACTTAACAACTAATTGAAAAATTTTGAACTTTTTTGAAAGAAAAAAAATGAGCTTAATGTAGAAGTCTCATGGCCTTCTCCTCGGGCTTCAAACTTTTGCAACAACTTCCTTATTTCTTGGACAACAAATAAAAATGATATGTACAATAAAAATGAAGCTCCTCTTCAATGATCATGTAAGGTAATGTTTGAGGAACCTACCATTGATTCGTCCTCCTAAAACTTCCTGCCCTTCAAGATATTCTAATAAAAATGCCTTATTTCCTATGAATGTAGTAATCTTATAAGGACCTTTCCATAGATTATCAAATTTTTTGTGCTTACCGTTGTCTTCATTTCGGGAATCCCAACGAAGAAAAACATCTCCTAGTTTAAAATCATCATCTTTGGTCTTCTTATCACAAATAATCTTGATTTTCTCTTGAAGTTTTGAAGTGTGACTTAAAACTTCATCTCTTGATTGTTGTAGATGAATCATTTGGTTTATTCTTCGCTGGATATCATGTGGTTCACTGTCAATATCTTGCAGAATTTTCATTATTGGTACAACTAAAGAATTAGGGAACACTATATCAACACCATACACAAGTTGGAAAGGTAACATGTTGATTGATCTCTTCGTGCTAACTCTATCCACCCACAGAGCATTGGTGAGATTTTTGTGCCAATTTCTCTTGTTCTCTTGCAACATCTTCTTGATTATGTTCACTAAAGAGTTATTTGACGATTCAACCAACCCATTGCCTTGAGGATAGTATTTTGTATAATGACCAATCCTAATGTGATACTTATGACAAAAATCAATCATCTTTGTAGACTTAAAGGCGGTTGCATTGTCGGTAATTATTTTATATGGACAACCAAAATGAGATAGAATATTGTTCTCTAAAAACAGAATAATGACAATATCAGTAGCTTGCCTCATGGGGATAAATTCAATCCATTTAGTGAAGTAATCAGTGGCAGTGAGTACCTACTTACGTTGGGCTAATTATGGAGGATGGATTTTGCCAATGAAGTCAAGTCCCAATTGTTGAAATGGCGCTTGCACTTCAATTAGTTTCAAGGGAAAAGGAAAAATATTTCTCTTCCCCTGAAATATTTGACATTCATGACAACTCATGATTGTTTTATAGACATCAGAGAATAGACTTGGCTAATAGAAACCTACCCTCAAGATCTTATTTGCGGTATTCTTCTAATAAAAATGACCACCACAGTCACCTTTATGAAAGTCACTCATCACTTTTTGAACTTCTCCTTCAACCAAACAATTCAACAACACTCCACTCGGATATTTCCAATACAAAACATTGCTAAGGATAAAATACTTGAGAGCTTTCGACTTCAAAGATATAGCTTTATTACTAGGCAAGCCGGGAGGACGATTAAAGTGTTGCAAAAGATGAACAATATCAGCATACCATGGCGATGAAGAAAAAAATTCAGATACCTCATGTAATACTTCAGCCTCTTTCTCCTCAGATAATGCAACAATAAAATTAATATCCAAAGCATGTAGATTTGAGTCCGCCATAAGATTTTCCAGGCCTTGTCCCTTGATCAGCTTTGTAGGCTTGATTTCCAAGTCATACTCCAACATAACAGTATTCCATCTACCACGCCACCCTTCAGGATAATTCTACGTGAGCGCATCTTTGATAGAAGCATTTGGGACATATGCAATGACATGAGAGTGGAGAATATAGACCCGAAATTCCTTCAATGCTTTGACTAATTCCAAGGCATGTTTCTCAATGATATTTTACTTCAAGGTTGTGTCTCTTATGGTTCTTCTAAAGAAGGCGATGGGTTGCTATGTGTTCTGATTTTTATTTTGCATAAGGACATCAGCTAGAGTATGCTTTGTATCAAATGAAAAAATGATGAAATCAAGTGTGTAATCTGGACTAATAAGAATAGGAGTGTGAGATAAATCCAATTTAACTTGATTGAATGACTTATTTTCCTCTTCAGACCATTTAAATTCACTATCTTTCTTCAGCATGTCAGTAATTTTCCTTAAATTTTCAGCAAGATTGGGAACAAACCCTCTTAAAAATTTGATTTTTCCATTGAACGACTGGATTTCTTTCTTGCTCCTAAGATATTCCAAGGTCTAAATTGCTTCAATCCTTGAAGGATCTATTCGAATACCATATTTTGATATGATATGGCCCAACAATTTGCCTTCCTCCATAGCAAAAAGGCTCTTCTTTGGGTTTAGGGATATGCCAAACTTTCTGCATTTCTGAAAAATTGTTTTCAATTGTTGTAGGTGTTGTTCATATGTCTTGGAAAAAATAGTGATGTCATAAAGATAGATGACCAAAAATACATCCTTTTCATTGGCAAAAGAAATATCCATTGCTCGTTGAAAATTCTCCCTTGCATTCTTCAATCTGAAGGGCATTTTGGCGTACATGAAGTGTAGGTTTTAACCCTATACATAAATTATCTGCAAAAAAATATTAAAAACATAAAATAAACAATAGTGAGAGCATAAAACATAAAATAGATATACATAGAGATTTTCCCCTGGATCCCAAATCGGGACTACCAGCTTGATTTTTCATTATATTCCTTTTAGTGTTACAACACACATATATATACATGCCGAAGCATTCATAAACCCCAATCCATTAACCCTAGATTAAAACATAATCGTAGTTCCCTTGACTGGATCTACAAAATACCAGGGGTTGAAAACCATCATGCCCTAAAACCATGTGCAAATCCATGCAAAAAACCATGGGCGGATCCACCCACCGAACAATAGGGTCGAAAAACATTTCCCGGGGCACTACCCCAAACCCCGCGTAGGGGGCTACTTCCCCCTGCGAACCCCCAGACAGGGGGGCCTGCTACGCCCAACGCAACGTATAGGGGGGGCTATCGCCCCCCCTGTGACCCCCGCACGCGTGTGACCAGTCGTGGAAACAATATAACACATACCCAACATGAAGGTACCCCATGGTGTTGTAAAACTTGTCTTTTCCTGATCATCTGGGTGGACTAAAATCTTATTATACCTGGAGTATCCGTCCAACAATGAAATTCTAGAAGATCCAACTAGCCTTTGCAAAATATGGTCCATATTTGGTAGTGGGTAATTTTCTTTCAGCAAATCTTTATTCATATTTCTGAAATATATACATAAACAGATCTCTCTTGTCTTCTTCCTTACTGGCACCAAATTAGACATCCAATTTGAAAAGAAAAGAGGAACTATAATACCAACAATAAATAATCTGTTTACCTCTTTTTGAATGGAGGGCAGCAACTTGGGATTCATTCTCCCAAACTTCTGGCAGAAAGGCTTCTGATTAGGCTTTAAGGGAATCTGATGTTGGATTATACTCTTATCGTACATTTTCAGATCAAAATATTCCCAAGAAAATACATCATCAAACTGAGACATGAGGGTTGTGTATTTACTTTTCATCTCTGTGCTCAAGGATTTTGAAATCTTAACCATCTTTGGCTTTTCAGTAGTGCCAATATGGAGGTCTTCCACTCCCACTTCTGTTAGTAGCATGGTCAGTTTGTGTGCAACATCATCTTGATCAAAAATATCTTCCAAAGGCACTAGACCTCTTGGAATGGAGTTATCTTTTAGCTGAAGTACTTACATTTCTGCTGCATGGAATTCCTAGTCATCTTCATAGCACTGGTTATCCATTTGTGAATTCACAAATTCCTCTTCTGTTTGTAAGAAGTTGTTGATCTATTTATCATCTTGAAAGACTTGCCAATACTGAACATTATCTGGAATAGCAGGGCGGTTTTTGACGTTTATCTCATACTTCTTATTAGGATACAATGGAATTTTAAACATGTTGACCGAAGTGGCAAGAGAATCAACAATAACATTGTTTTCCCTTGGTATCAATGACAAAGTATACCTGGTGAAGGTCTTGAGGATATCTAGCACTGGATTTCATTAAGCTCACATCCTAGGATGCATAGCCTAGTATTCCCCTTTGACTTGTTTTATTACCAGCTCAGAGTCGCCATACACAGAAATTTTATTAGCACCTAACTTCTTGAGAATTTTCAAGCCAACTATCAAAGCCTCATACTTTGCTTCATTGTTCGAACAGTCGAATGCCGACTTGTAAGATGACATTCGAACATTGGGAGGAATTTTAAGTGACTGACTTATAGGGCTGTGAATCCACACTCCAATTTCATCCTTTTCCTTTCCTAAGGCTCAATCGAAGTCCATGGTCCACAAACCACTTTCTTCATCGGGGAGCTGCAAATAGAATGACTGAACTTTACTTGCTGCTTGAGAGATTTTTGTTGTACCAAAAATTTTTGTACCTTTCACTATTTCATCTATTTTTCGGGCCGATGCAATTGGTTCCAAACCACTTGGCATCTTTTCTTGATTTTCTGCATTTGCAATTTCTAAAACAGAATTTGGATACTCAAAAATTTATGTTTTCTCTTCATTCAAAACTTCTGAAGATGCTGAATAATTGAATAAGATAAAGGACTCTAAATCCGTGTGAACAGCATATGGGATGATTATTAGGCTTTTCTTTGCTACTGATCATGTACTTCATTTTACTTTCCCAGTATAGTTTTCTGAGTTGCCCAAACACGAGAATCGTAGCATATGAAAAGGAAAACTGCAAGGTACCTCTAAGCTTTTCTCCCCATGACCAAGAGAGAAACATTCCATATCTCGGAGGGATATCAGCCACAAAAACATCCATGAGGACATTCTTGGCTGGTGTTGGTCTCCCGTGCTTTGATAGTTTGGCAAATCAAAAGACAAGGCAACATCAAAACCAATCTTTAGAGTTACAGGATCTAGTCCTCCTGTTCTCAGAGAGGGATCTCTCAAATGTTTGTTTGCAAAGGTTTATCTTGTGTGCTTTGAGTATAGGTTTTAGACTAGTTATTAAGTGCAGGTGTTTATTTGTTTGTTTGTTTGGTTGGAATGATACAGTAGAACATGAAAGGCCTAGGAAAGATATATAGGACAGAGAAATATCTGGTTCATTTGGCAATGGAGTCAAGAAAAGGTCATAACAAACTCATCAATGGATATGGGATATCAAAGGGAAAATCTAACTTGGCCATAGGATCCTTTTGTTTTTGGAATGAGATGAACATTAATGATTTGGAAAGAGAGGTTTAATTCTCAACAAAGGGAATTCGAAAGCATAATTTGAACAATAAAGAGCTCTTTGATAGACATGGCTAACCATAAATTCTACAAATCACACCTTTAAGCAAATAATGTTTCAAAACAACTAAAAAAATGAAATCTAAGATTCGGGGAACACCCTATTTCCTCAAAAATTTATTTTAAAGGACTTAGAAACATAAAATATTTACTGATAATTACAGTCATAGAAGAGGGAACACCTAAAAACATCTATGATCATAATTATAACGACCTTTAAGCCAACTGTTTAAGTGAGAACAAAGGGCAAGATCAAAATAGACCTCTCTGATTCACTATAAGCAAAGAACTTCCAAGGGAGACTTCAATAACAGTTTTTAAGTGGCAACAGATAAGCAGGGAGAACCATAAATCATGCTAAAACCAACTATTCAAACTATTAAGGAAATAAACAAGCATGAAGACTAAAGAGAAATATTAAAGCCTCTAAAATACTTCAGCAGAAGAAAACATAAAACAGTGAAGGATGAACAGGTCTAAGGTGCTTCCAAGAGTCATTTCTTAGCCTAAAACTTTCAACCTATTGTAGTAAGAAATTATGGAACATAATGAAAACAGGGGAAAACATAAAACAGTTCAGAATACTTCACCAACAGCCAAGCTCATGGATCCAATGATAGAGCCTTCTCAGGAACAAGCATGCAACAACATCATCAAGACCTCCAAGACTTCAATTTGTTCTTCAACTTCAATGGACTATGTATTTATTTCAAAGAGTTTTAGTATTACAACTTGTGATCAAACAACAACCAACAATTTCTCATCTTCTACAGAAGTATTTATAGAAGGATGAGGAGGTGAGATCTGATAAAATATCTCTTAAGGCAATTAATACAGATTCAAGACTTCTTGGCCTTTTGAGGGGCTCGATGAAGAAGTTTACAGGTGGTTCTCTATATTAATTGTTTTACAATTAATATCAAATCTCAGTGGGAGCTTTATTTGACTTTGAGGCTCTACATAATGTTTGGAGTAACTTTGCAGATATTTTTGCATTTATTTCCTTGCAGAAGTAACTCCCTGGCTACGTTGAGGCAAAATATCTGATTCTGTAATAATTTCAGCCTCTGTTTGAATGGTTTGAGGCAACAGGTGGCTTTGTGGTAGCTGAGAGGAATCAATTTGCCTCAAATGTGACAGTGGAGGCCTTTATGTCTGCTAAACACTTATGATGTCCCTTTAATTGTGTTTTAATCCAGGGAATAGGCTTTTTATAATTATTCTTAGCCGTAATTCCCCAAATCTATCTTTAATCTTCTTTCTGTTCTGCTCTGTCTTCAAACTTATACTTTTTAAATCGTGTTTAAACACAGTGTCTTGTCGATGTGCAGGGCCGCGCAGGGCTCTTTATGGCATCGGCGCCCATAAAGCGTTGATAAAACGTGGATTGGAGCCCTTTTAATCCCTTATCCTTTGATAACCATAGGCCATAATATCGTGACCCTTTGGCTTTCTTTCCTTCGTAGTATGGGAAAAAACCTTCGGAACCTGCAAAAAAAACAAAATATTATGAAATCCTGCTTAATTAGGTTTAGCTGCTTTGGAGGCTTCGGGGAGGAGTGTGGCCGTTAGATGCGACTAGACCTAAAAAGATCGACGATGGATATTAAATCGGGAGATCAGCGATCGGGGCAAACAAACAAACGCGTCCGATGAACAAATGCGATGCAATAAAACTTGGATCATCGATCTTCAGATCATATCGACGGCAGGAGATGTATCGGAGGATCACAATCGGCAGTCGGAAGTGAAGTGGTGCGATCAAAGAAGGGCCGATGCGATTAGATGTGGACCGTTGATCTGAGGATCAGATCAATGGCAGAAAATGTATCAGAAGATCGCAAATCATAGGTCACACATAAAAGCTTTAAGTGCGCTTAATGAAAACTCCCGATGTGATTGCGCGATCGGGAAGGGCGATGCGATTTAGCGCAGGCCGTTTGGTCAGCCAACAATCAACGGTGGAGATGAATCAGGCCCATGAACGAGCGGGACCCTTTATTAATATATAAAAACCAAACTTTTTTAATATATGCAAAGGTTTTTATGATATGGCCGGGGTATATAACAAAAAGGTCAATCGCATTGGAACTTCAGAGTAAAGCTTTTCAATCAACCCATTGTAAAGAATCCCCGATGCGATTAAGCGCTTCGGGACTTCAAAATTTGGTCCCGGGGTCTAAGTTATATGGGATAAAAGCAAAGGGGGTGGGGTTTATATATATGACCCAATCACATTGGAACTTTTGATGCGGGTCTTTTCGATCAACCCATTGAACTTTCTCCGATTGTGATTGTGCGATCAGTCTTTCAATCTACCCATTTGATATTTAACACGTGATTTGGCATTTTTTTTTAAAATTTGGATAAATTGGTTTTCGGGTTTTACAAAGGAAAAAATGGATTGGGCATGATTTATTCAATGTTTTAAGCGCAAAGGCGGGCCCATGGGTCTAATCGCATCGGAATTTTTGATGCGGTCTTTTCGATCAACCCATTTGTATTTCTCCGATTGCGATTGTGTGATCGGTCTTTATCTAACCATTTTTTATATTCACGTGGCTTTATCATATTAGATTAAAACTTTGGAAAAATGGGTTTTAAGACTTTATAAAATAAAAATAGATCGAGAATGGTTTATATGGAAAATGACAATACGATCGGGGGTTTTTATATACAAAGGATTTAATCGCATTGGAACTTTTTGGAACATGGTAAAGACTTGCGCACCATCGAAATTTTCCGATGCGATAAGCGCTATATGGGTTCAGCACTTGGTTTTTATGACAAGGGCACATGTGGGGAAGTGGTTAGGGGGTTTAGCCAAACGGGCTAAAGCTTTATGCAAAAACATGTATTTTTTATTATTTTTCAATGTTTTTTAAAGGGATTCAAGGGTTTCGGTAAGGCTAAAAAGTGGGTTTTAAACCTTACAAAATGGATTTTCATGAATGGAAGAAGGAAACTCATGAAACAAAGGAGTTTTATGGAGAAAAAGGGGAGAAAATGAAGGTTATTTTGAGTGAGAGAAGGGGGAAAATGATGGTTTCTCAGTAGTCTTTCTCTTGGAATCAGTAGAATTTCCTAAGTATAAAATGGAAATGGTAAATGAAGATTTTGAGACAGAGGCATGAGGCCTTCAAGAGTCTTCAAGAGCCAACAATTTTTAGCAATGAAATTTGTTCCTTGAAGGCTCAAAAAATTCTTAGCCACCTTTTGGTATAACAAATTTATAGGTGACTAACTGCTGGGATTTTCTCTAAAGACACCACTAGATCCTTAATGAGGCCGAGACATTTCACCCTCCCTTAATCAAATGAATAAAGATCATGGTAAGTTCTTGTGATATCCAAGAATAATATATCCATAATGGCCTTGGGAATAAGGTTATGAGAGGCTCTAGAATCAAGCATGGAATTATGGAGGATAAAATCATATAATTTGAGGCTAAGATAAAAGGGAGGGATCTCACTATCTTCTAAAGCACCATCAACAACAGGACCAAATAGAAGTTTTGGGTAATCATCACTCACATTAACCATGTCAGACATTTGATCTACCCTAAGAAACTTAGCTACTTGAAACTTATATTGGTCATTTTTTACTATTTCAGTTAGAGGAATGGAAACTTTCAACTTTGCGATTTCATTTTCAAGACTAAAAAGAGCAGAGTGGTTTTATGCCTCTTTCAATGATACATATTTCTTCTCGTGTTGATCTTTGTGCGAAATTTCTTTCTTCTATCCTCCATATTGTACTTCTTTATCCTTCTTCTAACTGTTGGTGGAAGTTTCATTTCCTTTAACATGATTAGGAATAGCAGGTCCTTTGTCTTTGCTGTGATTTGGAGTGGCGATTTCTTTCTAATGAGCATCTATTTGAGCATTTTGTTTTTTCTGATTGGAGGTTATAGGAACATTCCTATTCCTCAAACCATACTGCCTTTGTACTTGAGTAAAATCATTCTGATATCCCATCTGATAATCTTTCGTTTGTACTGATAGCATGTCATCATTTGAAAAAACATATTGTTGATCATCTGGTGCATTAATTTCTGCAGAAAATTGATCTTCTTTAGTGAGGAAAATAGGCTACTGATTTTATTCAAATAAATGATTCTCATCATAAATTTCTTCTTCATTAGGACCTTCAATGTAGTTCTATTGAAATGGAGTGTGAATTTGCTGCTGATTTTGTGGATCTTGACCCCTCTGTTCCCTTTGCTTGATCATGTACTAAGGCTACTAATATTGACCCCTGAAATTGGGATTTCTAATGGAGGGTTCAGCTTGTCTATCAACGATGGAAATTTTATCCATCATCTTCTCCCTGGTTTTGATCAAGGCTTCTAATTTTCCCTCAGATGAAGTAGATGTTTCCTCTTTGATGGTGACCCTTTTCTCTGTTTTGATTTTTGACTTCTTGATGATCAAATTAGCTTCCACACTCATTGAATTTCTTCAAGATTTGATGGTTTTCTTTCCCTCAGCTGACAAGCCATGTTAGGATCGAAACCATCAAGATAGTGAAGTAATGAAAGGCCTGGAGGAGGCTTGATATTTTCAGGAATTGAATCATAGATTTTATTGAAACTAGTTGTAAAGTCTTGGATAGACTCATTTGGATTCATTTTCAAGGCATTATATTCAACTAAGATTTGCAATGGATTCTTCTTCTCCTCCCATTTTGTCATGAATAAGTAAATCAGCTACTGTGAAGTAGCTACTAAACCAACTATGAGAGAGCGAAACCATTTCTTAACCTCTCCTGAGAAACTCTGTGCAATGATGTGCATATTGGCATCATCATTGTCTATCTCTTCAATATATATAAAATCAACCACTTTGAAAATGTGTTGGTAAGAAATGACCTCTGATGTTCCATAAAAAATGGGCAATATTTGACCATAATTCTGAGGTAGTGCAGTGAGTTCTTGGGGTAAGATCAGTGGAGCGAATCTAGCCATGATTAATGGAAGGGGTTGTAAAGGTGTTGATGGAGTGAAAACTTGCAGAGGCAATTATGGAATGAAAGGAAGAGATGATGGTGTAGTCATATGTGAAGGTGTAATGAAAGGTGGTGAAGCAAAAGATTGATACTGATATTGGAAATAAGCTTTTTCTAAAGTTTCTTGAAATTTATCCACCAAGCCCAAAAGTTTATAGAAATTAGACCAGACTTCACTATCAACCTCAGAATAACAAGACTCAGAAAATGATACAAAGGTCTCAAAATAAATAGGAGAAAAGATATTTTCTGAAAGAAAGGTTTCAGACTCAGACCTAAACAAAGATGTTTCAAATTCAGAATTATAGGACAAAACTTCTGAAGCAAATCTCGTAGGCAAGGAATTTGATTTGACAAGTGGAGGAATAGCTCTTCCAACTTTCTGAGACTTGGTTTTCTACTTTCTTAAAAGACTCTTAGGGTCATTTATAATTGGTGAAGGATTTGGGTCTGGATTTGACCTAGTATGTTTTTATGAGCCAGCTTAGATAGGAATTTTGGACTTTGGCTCGAATTTAAGAACTCAGCCTATTTCGAATGCTTGAACTTGTCTCTCACAAGTCTAACCTTAAGAGGACTAAATAAATATTGCCAGGGAAATTTTTCCAATTTCTCCCCGACAACAGCACCAAAAATATTATCACTCCCCCAACTTCCCAAGGCTGAGAGCAGGATTGAAGGAAGGTAACCATAGACCAACCTTTAGGTCAAGTAGCTAGCCCTACCAGGACCAAAGAGAGCTCTCAATGTTACTTTTCAGTCAATGAAATGACTGAATATTTAATGATCTTAGGCTAGATATGTCAGCTTAGTAAATAGGGTTTTTGTTTGATGTTTGTGTGTTGGATAGGAATGACAGTAAGGAGACTAGGTCTAGGGTTTAAGGTTTGAATTCAAGATCAATTTGCAGAGAATATGCATGAGGCAAGGTAGGTAGCTTGGAAGTATGTTTAGTTTCTCATTGTGTATAGGATGACATGATGGAAAATTTGAATGAGCACTGAGGTGAATTCATTCATTTAGAAGAACATAGACATAATGTAAATCTTGTAAAGATAGAGCATGAAATGCATGATTTCTACTTATAGACTGACAAGATAAACACATAGAAGCATGTATATGAAAGAGGAAAACATATGATTCAACATGATAGGATAAACATACAGAGAAAGGACAAGTGATCTAAGGCATATCTCAGGATTCTCAACACAATTTCTGCAACACTGTCTTTGATTTCAATTTGTTATCCTTGATAACAACTAGGTTTATCTAGGTTGGTCTTAGGTAAGTTAGGTTAGGTCATTATGGTGAAATAAGGTCATGAAGTTCATTAATTTTCATAAAATGTACATATGTGGGGGTCTTAAAGCTCATCATTAAGGTGATTGGTGTCAATGTCAAATAAAAATCCTAAAAATATCTCATGCATAAGTGAAATTGGCCATTTCATGTAAATTTGGCACTTATACACAAGTTCGTAGAAAAATCAGTGTAAAACAATCAGAATTCGATACGAAATTGCCTTAAAACTATGTTTTTACAACAATCCAAAGTTTTGGTATTTTTGAAGCATTTAATGTATTTTAGAGAGCAGATGAGTCATCAAAAGAGTTGAGGAGTGTCATTGGGACACTTGTTGATGAAGATTGCTCGGCAAAAGGATAACATGGCTACCAGCACAACATTTTTGCCACCTCACCAATACACAACTCATATTCAAATTCGGAATATAAGGACCTAAAATCTAGCATTAAAATTTTCCACATGATCATGGTTGTTGACACCTCAACATGTCAGTATGGTTCAATGGATATGGTGCAAGCATAATTGAAGAAAAAGGGTTTGAAGATGATTGTAGTGGATGACCCTGCTGCCCCTTGAAAGATAGTAAGACACAATTTTTGGCTAATTTTGTCTTAGGATACTCTATCATATCAGTTATAGAGTTGTAAACATATTTTTTTAGAGGTAAAGAGTAAAAATTGCAAAACCTAGAAAAGTCAGGCAAGTTCGTAGCGAGCTCCAGGTTTGAAGCTGAGTTTTCGCTATGAACTCGCTGTAGAATGTTTTGTGGTAAAACATCCAAAAAAATATTATGATAGGGGTGAATGAAGGCATGTGTCTACCTTATTTTACCTAATGAAGAACCTCCAATAGGCAGCAAAGTCAAGAAAAATTGCAAAAGGTGGTGAAATGAAAATGCTACAAAAACTACGCTATGAACTTTCTTGTACATGAATGTTTTAGCAGTCAGCTTCAACTTTAATTTTTGACCAAATGATAAAGAATTTTGGAAATATGAAGGAGGTTTTTTTTCAGCACAATCCCATCTACAAAAACCTCTCTCATTTTTTTCAAAGCCATCGGGTTTTGAAAATTATTCACTCATCTTTAAGGCCTATTTTTCATAATTTTCACTAACTAGATTTGTGTAAAAAATTGTACAATTCGACTTGGAAGAGGTCCCGCTCAAAATCCATGTGGCATAATAATAATCAGAAGTCTAGTACACTCATAAAATTAGTTGGTTGCATTTGATAAGGGTTATTACAGGAATTTTTGAACTATTTAATGAAAGAAGGGTCCTTTTTGTATTCAAACTCTGCCAAACAGAAAATATCCCTAGGAAGTCTCCAAGTGATGTAATCATATGCGAAGTAGGTCTCTAAGGTAGGAATTTGAAGCTAGAAATGTGGCAAACCATTTGTATGAGTCCTCACTCTATAAATGAGAGATTTTTAGAATTAGACAAGGGTTGATTGATGTTATTTCATATGCTACTTTTGTAATATTTTTCACTCAGTAATATACAGTTGCAGAAAGCTTCTTTCAGACCTGAGATTCTTCATGTACTCTTATGTGTGTTTGTCTTATCTACCTTTTTAATGTCCATTCAGTTCACTTTATGTATAATCACTTGGAATTCATGGTTAAACATGCTCCAACTTCCTTTATGCATCTATTTATTGTTCAAGTTATGTTTTTGATGAGAGTACATATGCCTCAACTTCCATGAAAGATGTTTTCTATGTAATTGAGTTTCACTCTGACTCCATGCACAATGGTAGCCATTAATTCACATCCTTCACCTGCTAAAAACAATTCATAACACACTCAAGGGTTATCCATCTTTATTCTAAGCATTTTTTATTGAACATTATATATTTTCTTGAGAGAGCCCTCTTAGGTTGGAAAGGCTAAGTTCCAACCATAAGTGGTTTGAAATAGTTACACTGAATTGACTGTTGAGCAACCCATCAGCCTCATTTTGTTGATAACACATTCCAAAAGGCTTGTACAATATCTCCACTGCAAAAAACAACTATCCAACCCAAGAAAATACTAAAGTGGGTCTACTTATAGAAAATATGAAAAATGACACCTCATTGGGTCGAAATCCAATCCAAAATGCATCATAATTACATGATATGAGTCACTTCCTAGAATTTAGGGAGGTTAGAAACCATTCCCTCAAATTCAACTATAGATTAAGTGTGTTTGTACCCCACATTAAATTGCATGCTTCCTCATGATAAGAGGTAAAAACCAACTCAATTACTCCAATGCAAGCTCAAAGGATAGCAAAACCTTGAAATTATGACTTTTTCTGGGCTTGACAAGTGTCCTGGGGAATCCTATGCAGATGTGTGACACTTTTTACAACAGGTTTTTAGGAACTTTTAGGACTCCAAATCCAAATATGAAAAATAATTCAACTAGCCCTTTTGTGTATATTTTCTAGAACATTGTGAATTTTGAAAAATTACCCATGGGAAGGCCTCCAAAATTTGATTCTCCCAAGGTTACTCCAGATGCGTAATAGGCTATCAAAAATACTGGCAGGAGCATAGAAAACTAGTGGTTTTTGGGCTTTTTATTCCAAACTAGAGCTTGTCATGAAAAAATAGTTTATGATCTGTGACGTACTCATTAAAATGCATTCAACCATTTAAGTCATTCACCATTTTGATGTCGTAGCAAAAATCGTAACAACTTGGCACTACGCATATGCGAAGGCTGAATTTCCAGTTTAGTGCAAAAACACTAATAATACCAAAATTGCTCAAAACTTCTCCAAATTTGTCTTGTGGCACCTGTGGATGATGTTCTAAACAACCAATGAAGCTTCATCCATCAAATCTAAACTATCCTTCTCCTTTAGCTTCATTTGAGCTTCTTTTTTACTTGTTTAAGCCTGATTTGTGAAATTTGGTTCCTAGTACAATAATGGTTGGCCATGTGTCTATGGAGGTTGTTGTCTCTTTTGGATTTTTTCAAAAGCTTCTACAAATTTTCATTCACCCTTCCTAACCAGATTTCTCTGTCTTGATTGATCTCCATAGCTATTAGCTCATTAAAGGTCAATTGTTCAGGTCGATGAGTTGACTGTCTTTCTAGCTCCAACACCCTCTTAAGGCCTCTTGTCTTTGGCCTTCTTGGTTGTGTTTCAATATCCATGTCCTGCATTTGATCAACATCTATTACTTGCTTCCCTTTACATTTATATGTTTCTAGGTCTACCTTAGGTTTACTTTGTATCAGCTACTTCACCTTCAATTGCCAATTTTCTTGTTGCAGGAAAGTAATTTGAGAATTTGCAATGGAGAAAATCTCCCTCAACTCTGCTATTTCCTCATCCTTCTCCCTAATGATCTCCTCAACTAATTTGACTTCAACCTGCTCTGCCGCCTCAACTTCTAAGGGCATTTTTTCATCATGTTCGTGCAATGTTGATTCAATTTGATGCATGAGTAGATTCTCCTCTATTTCTCTTTGCTCATCTATAGTGTCAAATGTAGGTACACTTTTTATGAATTTAAGAGAAAATACTTGTCTCTTTCCCTTATCATAGGTTTCAGTGAACTCAACAACCCTAGGAGCCTTTGCAATCTGAGTTTTCATGCTGGAAGAGCCAACCTCCATTGGTTGTGTTGATGCTCATGGTGATGGTGTGCTATGCATGACAGGAGGACTAGTGGTGGGCGTTGTTGATACTTTCTCCATGAATGTTTCCCAAGTCATGTTGATGTCTGAGAGATGATGTAAAATAATGAGTTTGACTAGACCATGGTGGAAAAGACTTGGGTGATGATCTTTGTTTCTACTCTGAACATTCTAAGTCATTCTAAGAAAACTTCTGTACAAGTAATGTGGCAAGTCAAGTGATTTAGTAGAGGTAAATTGCATCAATAATCTGATATGTGTTGATCAGCAGTTGTCATTGATGTCAACCCAAGCAACACCAGGGGCTAACCCAATATTGCATGGGAATTTTGACCTACCAAATTAATATATTCTGGGTCAATAATGCTTTTTATGGTTTCTACTTGTTGAGATGTTTCCGTTGATATATGGCACGCCATGTAATTCTTCACGGTTTGAGAGATATTCATGTTTGAAGTTTGTACCCCCAGTTAATGGGCTAAAACCCCATGGGGTTGGGGCATGGGTCATTGAAAAGTCATAATTAATATTTTTTAAGCTCCTAAGATCCCTCTCACGTTCACTTGTTGAAGCCCCTCTCAACTTAAACATTCATATAAATTGTGATCTTCATTTCCTCCTTATGCATGGGATTTGGCCATCTAAAACAGGTCATCGTGGCCTTTTCGCTCTAAATTTTTTTCTACAAAGTCTCAGAAGCTGAAATTTTTATGAGGTGAAGCCAAAATCTTGAGGAAGCTTCAGTAAAAATTTCAGATCAAGTTACACAATATTTTGGGAGATATGATCTGTGGAAGTAAGGGTTTTTGCAGGCTCCTGAAATTCATCTCAAAGAAGTGACCTTAGTAAATTCGTCATAACTCTCTCTCTGAGTATCGGATTGGAATTCCATAAAAAGTGGAAGATATTGCACAGTCTGTAGTTTTTTCTCTATCAATTTCAGAGGCAAATGAAGAAACAGTGACACGTGGCATGCCGTACAATTGCGCTCTGCTGAAACAGTCCATAATTAGGGCAGTGTGAGAAATTGGGTATAACTCTCTCTTGAAGAATCGAAAATTGGGTCAGACCTATGGCATTGGAAAGAAGACTCAGAAGACTACTATAGGACCGAAAATCAGATATTGAGGATTTGAAATAACAGAGATACACCAGATTCAATATCGAGCTCCTAGAAGGCAAGAAAAAGCTAGATCATGTGTTGTCAAGGATTGCAAAGGACCAAACTTTCTACGGCAGAAAAGCAAAACAAGGTGCAGTAGAGGGTAGCATGACAAGATCAGCAACCAACGTGCATAACAGCAGTAAGAAGTTCATTATATGAAGTCTTAAAGTGGGCAGCACTGCATACAATCATTGTAAAGGTATCATTGTACTTAGTCATTGTAAATACATTATTGTAAAAATTGTACTAATGTCTATCTGCCAAGGGTTGAAGAGGCAGTGTTGGGAGGTCTAGGATCATCATTAGGTGGTTGTGTCAAAGTTGGGGTTATGGTCTAGTATATCTTCTTCTTCTACATCATTCTATATCATTGTAAAGTGGACTATTTTCCCTGGTACGGGAGTCCATTCTTCTTTTATTCTTCTATAGGGTGGTAGGGTGGTGCTAGGGTGAGTTGTAGCTCATTGGGTGTTGGGGCATCCGTTCAGTTGACTACTGAAGAATCTCGGGCATTGGAGCATCCATCCAGTGGGAGCCGGAGAAGAATGCTTTTCTAGATTATAGGAAGTTGGAGCTTTATTTTCAATTGGAGTTGAATATTAATTATTAGAAAAGAATTAGGTGGTTTTTGTCCCGGAGTGGGTTTCCACCTTAAAAATTATGTGAATTTGTGTTCCTCTTGTTTGCTACTATCATTGTATAAACACTGATAATAATTGAAGATTAACTAATGCTCTAATTGAAAGAAATATTGATTCCCCCCCCCCCCCCCCAAATCAGTATTTCCAACAATATGGTACCTATACAACTTAGAGAATCTCCCTTCGCATGTGAAATATTTCATAATTAACCTCATCAAAGGAGCATATATGTTAAGGAGGTGCCTGAAAGAGAAGATGTACTCAGAGTTCTCTCTAGCATGAGATTTGAGTAACAATTTTTAATATTCAAGGTCTATATCCATGCCCTTAAACCACTTTTTTCCATGACTAGGTATACATTTTGCTGAAGAAATCACATCTGCTAATAATTTAAATTCTACACCCGCAATGATGGCCTTTCCCATATTGAAACTAGTGGCAAATAAGCTTGTCAATTGGAGATGACAACATTCTTCCATGAATTTCTCACAGAATCTCAAGCACCAGTCCTCTCAAAGCATCCTTTGGCAAAAGGTGAGGCATTGACTTCTTGCAAGGTGGAGGGCTCAAATCTCATGTGGCGCCCTCCTTTGTGGATTTTCTTTTCACTTTCCATAATCTCTATCAAAAGGATGAAACCCTAGGTGTTAGGTGTAGTTGGTATGTGGACTGTGAATTTAGAAAAACTGAGGACAGGGATAGGGTAGGTTTGGAGAATGAAATGAAGGGCAGTGAAGTCAAGAAAAATTCCCAAAAAAATTCAGGAAGTTGGGTTGTGTGTTGGCTTCAAAATACAGGTGAAATTTGGTGAAATGGATGTAAATAAGTTGATCAAGTTAGGAAAACACAGGGATTTCCTAATAGAAAAATAGTATGAAATTAGGATTTGATGGGAATGAAGTGTAGGGAGGCTGTGAATTGTGAGGAATGATAGAATATGGTCTGGGGAAGGTGTATGAGGGTATTATATGGTAGGGTTAGAGTTTAGCTCACTGAAATCATCCAATGATAAACATAAGTGA
Organism: Pinus albicaulis; assembly: GCA_034641835.2. Classification (NCBI taxonomy): domain Eukaryota; kingdom Viridiplantae; phylum Streptophyta; class Pinopsida; order Pinales; family Pinaceae; genus Pinus; species Pinus albicaulis. The sequence goes on along the minus strand of CM076581.1, from coordinate 961,494,335 downwards.
AAATGTAGTGGAAAAGGAGGTAAGCAATAAAACCAACACTGTGCTTTATAATTTGACTCGAGGAGGATATGAGGTGCTTACTTAATATTGAGGAATATTTAAAAATTGGTGGCAATGATCCTGGAGCTTGGATGAATGTTTTGGGAGCAAAATACCAAAAACGCAACACATTGATAGATGCGTAGCAAGGGTTTCGAGATGTGTAACAACACACTGACAGATGCATAACAAAGGTGCTAGATGTGTACCAAAGCCTCCAAATGATCCACCCGTCAAGAGGAGAGTGGAGGGGAGCACGAGGGGAATGGAACAGTGAGCGGGAACTACATTAGGTGGGAGGAGATTCATGGCAATAGGGTAGTGGAGGGAGGTATGCGGGAAAATTGGTGGGAAAGGAGGGCAATTTTGGTAGATTTCAGAGGGGGTTCAAGATGGTTTGTGGTATTGAGAGGGGGGTGCGAAACGACATTGTGTCGACACGTCAACATGGGACTAAGGGGAGGAAACCACCTTTTCGGAGACCCCCCCCTCCCTTCCACCCTTTCCAGTAAAGGTAGGATGGATAGGGGAGCTGAAAATGCTTATAGACCGTTGATATGACGGAGGAATGATCTAGCATCTGGGAGGAGTTTGAGAGTTAACCACAAGCAACAAAAATTTTTTGTCATTTTTCAAACCTTTATTACAAATGCGGGGAAATTCGGATAAAACAAATTAAACATACTTTGGGCTAAAGGCGCATATTTTCACAATTTTTTTGACTTAGGATAAAGACATAGGATATAAAATTTACCCCTTTTATCCCTTTGACCCCTTTTTTGGAAATAATTTGCACAATGAAACAAGTGCTATGCCTACTCCCTTTAAAAGACTAATTTGATGAAAATGAAGTCTTTTTCGTCCTTTTTGGTGACATTTTTGGACTTTTCAATGGCAAAACAAGGAGACCTAGATACAAACTCATATGGAGTTGGAATGACTGACCTAAGACTCTAAATGAAAATGAGTGACATGACTCTGAAATGATTATGGCCATGGATGGAATGAGAGGATTAGAATTACTGACCTAGACCATATGCATCGACCAAAAAAAATTTGAATTTTTTTTTTGAAAAGACAAAAATTTTGACCTAGGACTATTAGCAAATAAACTAAAAGAGCATGTTTGATCACTGGACATATTGACACTAACAAACAGGTCCTTCAAACACTGTGGCAACACAAGTTGTGTGCCAATTTGGAGAAATTCACTTTTGGCATGACCCAGGTTCAATATTTGGGGTACATCATTAATGAGTAGGGTGTGCATGTGGACCCAACAAAGATTGGCCAGCCCCAACCACTCTAACAGAGCTCCACAACTTTCTATGTCTTGCCAACTTATTCTGCAAGTTCATGTTAGGGTTTTGTCATATCACTTGGCCTTTGAGTCAAGTCACCAAGGGAGGAATGTAAGCATTCTTTTGGCCTGAATCGCAACAAAAGGAATTTTTCGAGTTGAAGCATCACCTCTGCTATACTCCAGTGCTCACATTACCAGACCTGCAACAACCATTTAAGATTGAGAAAGATGCCTCCAACTATTTTATTGGTGCAGTTATTACTCAATAGGGTCATCGAATGGCATATCATAGTAAGAAAATTTTAGACATATTCTAAAATTATCCCACCTATGACAAAGAGATGTATTCCATTATGTGGGCCTGCTGACAATGGAAGCACCACATTCTAGGGAAGGAAACAATCATCCACATAGACCACCAACCCCTGCATTTCATACAGACATAAGGGAAGTTGAAGAACGATCGCCATACAAAATGGTTCACATACCCACAACAACTCCTTTTAAACATAAAGTACAAGAAAGGTAGCACCAAAAATGTTTCAGGCTGCCTCAACAGATTGTCGATCGTGGCATTGATCACAGTACTCGACTCTTATGGGCACGAGACTTCGGGGTGGCTACATCTTTACAAGAGCAATCCATAATTCGGAAACACATACCATACGCTCTTGGAAGGCAAGCAAGTTCCAAAATTTCACCTCCAGGATGCACTGTTATGCCACCTGGGACACCTTTGTGTTCCTTCAATCGAGCGTGCCAAGATGATTTTGGAAGTGCACTACAGTCTAGTCATTGGACATTTCAGGGTAGAGAAAACAGTGGCAGTGTTGAAGAAGTATTTCTATTGGCCGAACCTTCAACAAGATGTTGGGAAGTACATTAGATCCTTCATTTCCTGTGCCATTTTCAAACCGACCATCTAGAAGCAAGGCCTATATACTCCATTTTCTTCCTAGTCGACCCTGGGAATCCATCTCTATGGATTACATGTTGGGCCTTCCTTCTACCAAGCATGGAAACAACTACATTTTTGTGGTTGTCAACAGATTCTATAATATGGCCATTCTGGAACCCTGCAATAAGAGTATCATAGCATAAGCCACTACTAAGATCTTCTTTGAATGAGTGTGGGTACACTCTGGGATGCCATAGTCCATTATCTCAGATCAGGACAAGAGGTTCCTAAGTACATTTTGGTCAATTCTCTGGTTGATGTTGGATACCAAGCTCACTAAGTCCACGACTTTCCACCCCCAAACTGATGGCCAAAAGGAGGTTGTCAACAAGATGATCATACACATTCTGTGCATGTACTATTGAATTTCCATGACCTTGGGTCTAGGTTATATTCTTAAAATCACTGACGCTACCAAACCAAGAATCTCAACCATAAATTACTTTGCAAAACGGAAATAGAAAGCAATAAATCACACATGCACAATTATACACAGTTTTTAAATGAATTGTACAATAATGTACAACCACCAATATTTGTTATATTAAACCAAAATATGAATAATACAACAATCTATGGTATACAAATTACAATGACAAACTCAATATTGTATCTCGTCTTGTCGGTCCTTCACTTCGATACTGCTCACTAGTAGTTCCTTATTCAATTAAGGTTGTTACACATCGAGACTCCAAGAGGGTTTCCAACTAACACTATTGCACGTCCTTTTGTAGAGTGTACACGGGCTAATCCAATCCACTCTCTGGGTATTCCTAATTCCTGATCTCCAACTGTCAAGCTAGCAACCACTTTAGTCCATCAAAGTGCTGCACTTTAGCACCAACCTTCACCCAACCTTCAATTTCTCTTTGTCATGTCAAGGTAACTTGTCTAGGGCTACTTTGGGTAGCCAACACACTGCCCTACACCAGCTCTATGGTACCCAATACTACACTATCAATTATGCTCCTAGGAAGACACTTCACCACCACAGAATTTCTTCCACATGGCACCAACAGGTTTTTGTAGTCATGATCCAAACCAGTCAACACTTTCACCCAATACGCCTCCAAAAAACAATGTTTTCCTCCACTATTTTCTAACCTCTCCTGCAACTCTGGTTAGGGCACACAACGTTTCCCTTAATCCTCCACGTAGTCAACAAGTAAGCCCTCCTAGGGTTGCGGTCCTCCTTGGAAAGGCACCCCATGCCACGTTGCCTCGAAGATGATTTTTTTAGCCCAACGTTGCCCTTGAAACAACCTTAGTTGCTTGCTATGGTCTGTGGCCTAGCAAAGCAACTAGTTGTAGTTGCGGCATTCCTCAAAACCAACCCACAACCATTAAAACTACCTTGTTTTATGCCTTGGATCCTTGGACATACTGCCCTACAATATGGTCCTTGAACAACCCTTCACGGATCTGTTTTCACCATAAAATAGTCCCATGTCACATACAACTCTTCGACTTTTAACCATAGACTCTTCGCATTTCTCCTCGGCCTCCTTAAACGTTGTCCTTGACCTCCTTCTAGCTGTGGCCTCCTTCAATTTCAAAGCTATCTTGGATGAATGTTGCACACAAATGGATGCTTAAAACAACACTACATCACCCTCCTTTTATAGCCTAAAGTGGGGCTTCAACGAATCATGAGGAGACACACCTATTAGAGTAATTTACATCAAACCTACATGACTTAACAACTGATGCAAGAGCATCAAAGCTAAATTTTCATTATTCAATTATGTAATTAGGGGGGTGATGATTTTTAATTATTTTATTAATTAATTAGCTCATTTTTAATAAATTAGGAGAGAAAATATAAATGTGAGGATTATTGTAAATATTCCTTAAATAATTAAGGATATGAGTGGAGTGAATTAGGTAGATCATCTAGGGATGAGGAATTCCATAAACGGGACTTAGTTGAGTCCAAAAAAAGATAAATCTAAATTAGATTTTAAGTTGAGATTTGTGTGGAGGAAATTATGGAATGAAATAAATTATATTTATGTATAAATATGTAGCTTGTGGGGGTGAGAAAAGACAAGAGATGAAGTGAGGAAGTGAGGAATATAGAGAGAATAAGAGAAATGGTATGAAGGGCTGAGAGCTAAGAGGCCGCCCATTGTAATATTTGGCCAAAGAGTCTTTATGTTTTATATTAGTATTTTATTTATATGGCTCTCCTTCCTTCATATGTATTTTTGAGCTGAACATATTCGTGGTTTTAACGAAGGATTTTAATTTTGAAGGTAGCACATGAGTTTGTACATGTTGGGATCTGATTTAACCCAGTATCCTGGCATCATTTTGGTATCAGAGTAGGTGTGGTCCTGAATCCTATGAAGGATAAAAGTATTTGTTGAGTTGCTGGTGGATGAGTTTGTTTTGTTAGTTAAAGCGATTATTTTTATCAGAAGAGAATTCGGCATTTGGTTTTACACATGTGCTCTTGCGCTTTGTCTATATGAGATATTTGTCTATGTGAGAGATTAGAGTCTCATACACGAGAAGTGAGAAGGAGGATTTGGTTGTTGGGAGTTGCACAGCAGAATTTTGGATGCGCAGAGGTTTGAAAGTACTCGGATCAAGCTTTAAATCTACAAGTACATTCTTAAGAACGGTAATAAAGTTGCAGAGGACAAAGACTGATATAATCAGACCATGGAAGCGAGACCCTATGGTTTCATTTGAATAAACTATTGATCGAAAGAAGGAGTCTTCGAAATTCATTATGGTTGGTTTATTGAAAGGGGCAGATTTGATCTACAATGCACATGAAAAAGCAGAAAGTCATGGATCGAATGAAGGTGGAAATCACAAACGGTGATGCAGAGCAGCCCTGCGATGAACTACTTCCAGCTCTGCAATGCAAGGATTCAATCAATTGGAATTAAATTCATATGCAGTCAATTCATTTTGGCTAGAAAAGACTGTGTTTTAGATTGCGTAAACATTTACGCTAGAGCCAATTGATGTCGTGTAATCTGTATTGAATTGTATGGATCATGGTTAAATGAGAGGGTGAACATGTTGAAGAAAGAATGCAAGTGGTCGAGTGTTGGCTACAGCGTTAATGTGTGGGGAGCGTCGACGTTGCAGCAAGGAACCATCATAGCTTTGACAAAGCCACAGATTGGAAGCCTACGGCAAGTGTGAAGCCACATTACTGGTGAGGCCTTAATGCACTTGGCAGAAGAATCATCACGGTGACAGCATATGATTAAGAGTTCGCGCAGGTGTAATTTCTGGTAGGCTGCACACGTTAATATGTGGGAGTCGCAGTGTGGGCAACTCACACCTCCGAGAACATGTCTGTGACATATGACCGCACACAGAAGACTACGCTACAGGTTGGACACTACGTCTTGGCCATCGTTGGGTGGAAGAACGACGGTAAATGTCGTGAGTGGGATTGAAAATTTCCGTGTCAGATTCGTGTGAGATGAGCGTGGGCTCAATACTGAGTTGAATATTTTTTTTATGGATCCCAAATGAAAATTTTAATTATGTTATTATTTTGATTATTGTAAAAAAAAAATGGAGTTTGCATTAAGTTGCAATATTTTATTGTTATATGTAATTATAGAGTGGAAATTGGAAGGGCACACTAAGTGGCGAAGAACAAATCAATTGCATCAAGTGAAGATTAAACCCGGGTCTTAGTAAAACTGAATATTTTACTATACTAATTTGAAAGTGGAAATTTTCTTTCTACATCAAGTTTTTGAAAGCCAGTTGTATCAAGGCACTTAAAAGTGGCATGTGTGGGGCTTGCGAAAGAGGTGTGGTTCCAGCGGAACATTCAAGGTATGAATTCATTATTTCCATGATACAACCTTCCAGCATAAGAAAAGGTCACTGGGATTGATCGAGGTAAAGTTTTTAAAAAAATTCATGTATGTTTTTTTGGGAGAATGTAAACTTGAAAGGATATTTGGTTACATTAAGATTTCATGTTTTCAAAGTAAGAATTTGAAATTGAAGAGATTGGGATGAGGGAACTTGGCTTAAACTAAGAGGGGAGATTATGTGTACTTTGGAGGGTTCTAACATTATTTTTTGGGAAAATATTTATGTTAGAAAATTTCTAGGAAGAAATTTATTTGTTGGGGAGAGATTGTTAGAGAATGGACCTTGCATATTCAAAGTAATCTGTGGAGGCTTGAATGTATTCCTAAAATAATATGCGAGAGAAGGGTTGGATCATTTCAACCACGAGAAGATTCAAGGTAAGTGCTCATTGAATGAATCAATATTCATTAAGTAGAGGTATTTTAAAATATGGATGATTAAATTTCCTTGCCATACTCGTTGCAAATGCGGAGGTATAAATGAATGGAAAATGTGCTAATCCTGGGTGATATAAAGAGAAACCTGCATTTTTATGTGAGATGGTTTATTATGCATAATGTGGATTCTTCACAGTTTTGGTTAAGTCATTTTGGACCAAAGCTTGTAATTGGAAAAAGGAGAATTCTTTTGATTTGTGATTGAAAACATAATTGCTTGATGTTGAAGAATATTTGTTTTACCATCATGTGGCGGAATCTAAGAGGTGATATTCAGGATGGACACAATGTATGGGTTGTACATCGAAGAGGTTGAAATATGAATAGCTTGTTCTCTGTATACAGGTGAAGAGATATGAATTGATGTTGTATAGTGCATAAAAGTGCAGGAATAATGTTTGCATTAAAATGACGAGTTTATGGTATGAAGGACATGCGAGTATTTACAGTGACAAAGGCAGCACAGAAGAGTGGAATTACAGAGAATTGAGATTGCGAAGAGAAGGTTTGTTAATAACCTTAACATGAGCATAAGGTATGATACATCATTTCGAGAAGGTATTTTGAATGTTGGAAATTGAATGGTTTATTTATTTTCACCATAAAATAAATCTTGGGAAAGTGAAATGCATTTCAGATTAAAGACTTCAGCATCATGTGAAATGATAATGGGAAACTGATGATATTTCATAAGAATGAAGTATGAAAGAGAGTGAATATTTTACATCCTAAAAATGTATTAGGGATGTATGTTCGTTGGAGGATTGCATAACTTGAATTAAGTCAAAATATCCACTATCATAATTATTGGGGAAAAGCTTGAAGTCAAAACAAATGTTAGATTCAAATGAAAGTTTGGATAGTTTGAGTTAAGATTGAGAATTTTCATCCAAGATGAAGAATTGGTATAAGTCTAAAGTCAAAGAGTCGTAAGTTAAGTCAAGGGTCTAAATGTAATTGGGTGCATGATCGGCAGAGCCCGACACCCAAAGAATTGGTCATTGTAACACATGAGTTACTAAAGCGTTTTTTGCAGCAAAGTGAAGCAAGAGAATTGCCAGAGACTAATCCCAAGACATAGAATCGAAAGAGGTCAAGTGCCAAAAGAAAGCTTGCATTTTTGAATGGCAAGTGGGAAGACTTGCTGAAAAGTGGATTGAATGAAATCCACTCGTGAACAATGAAGTTCGCAAAGGAGGAGAAGATGACTATTGATAGTCATTTCCGAAGATCTGATGAAGACCACAGCAGAAGAGAAAAGAAGGAAAATGCCAAGGTAATTTATGTGAACAGTTGACAGATGAAGATTATGAGCAGGAGAAGGCTGAGATAACAATTCACCTTGAATTTTTAATGAAATTGTTGCAAAGAAATGTGAAAGACCAGACACATGGTTGGACCATGAGGAAGAAGGTAAAGTGGCAGAGGCTACACGCAAAGAGGGAAAAGCAGGTAAACATATAGTTGACGGAAGAGCTGAGGAAGCTTGATCAGATGTTGAGGAGTGAAGAACTCAAAGAGGCTGAGTTAAAAATGGATGTTTCCATTTGTAGCCCAGAACATGGTGAAATTCTGGGTGAAGAGATCAATGAGGGAGACCTCATGAACTATTGGAATAGTTCAGAAGAATTTGAAGATGTGTTGACGAAAGAAGCAGATGAGGCTATGAAGCCTTGTATTTTTAAATCTCATATTTTATGCATGTTTGCAGGATGTGCGAAAGATGGTGAACAGTCTGGTGAAACTGTCACAGAGAAGAATGAAACTCTTGAGGTGAAGTGTGATGGAGAATGCCTTTCAGAGGAAGAAGGTACTAATTTGTTGCAGCAGGAAGAAATCATAAATGAATTATGTTTTGGGGTAAGACAGCCAATTGAAGCTGTTATGGAGTAGAAGCAAAATGGAAATGCTGAAGAGATATTCCAAGGAGGTAAACAAATGTATTTGTTTAATGAATTTGCTAACAGAATTTTACAATGTGATGGAAAAGAAACCAGGAAAACTCAGGAAGATTGCCAGAAGAAGAATGAAGTTGGGAATGATGGTTGTGATAAAGTGTTGGAAAGATTTCATATGGAAATCGAGTTCTTGGAACGATGGCTTAAGGAACCTGATGGAGAGGTAAAACTTACAGAACTTGATCCAGAAGAAATTACAGTTACTATACATGATAGAGATGAAATGTTTTTAACATTTATAGAGTTGAATGAATGTTGTAACTTTTCAAATAATAATGTAACTATAAGTACAAAAACCGACATTAACAAATATGATGTCGAAATCAGAGAAATCGAGTAGAAATTATTTGGCGTTGAGATAGAAGATCAGAAGCAGCAAGAAAGTTATGTTCGTAGAGGAATAAAGGAGACAGAAATATTGATCCAACAAGATGAAGATGGAAGCAGCCAGTAGTTCAAAACAGGATCTATTGAATTCCAGAAATTCAATGGTGGGGGATTGGTGCTCGAAGCATCAAAAGAGACTGAAAGGTATTATCTTTTTAAAACTAACAGTTTGTTGGTGAATGCAAGTACAGAACTAGACGAGAAAGTTGTTGCTATTAAAACAATCAAAGACTATGTGTGTAATCAAGGAGTTCTTGATTATTTTTCATTGAAGAAATTTGAGTGTTCAGCTCATTTGGAGACGAAAGAGTTCGACCAAAAGGAATTACTCTGAGGAAATGGCGAAAGAAAGTGTTGGAGAAGCCAATGGAATCCGATTGACAGAGTGGGTGATGAGTTACCAAATCGAGTTGATACTTCGAAGGACTAGCGGCAGAACAGAGTTTGGAATCCTGGAGGGAGCAAGTCATCAGGACTTGTGGCTGTCGCATTGTTACAGAAAAGTGAAAAACCTCATAGACAAGAGTCTATGGAAAATTCTCTACGTGGGGAGTCTGATGCAGGAGCATCAAAGCTAAATTTTCATTATTCAACTATGTAATTAGGGGGGTGATTATTTTTAAATATTTTATTAATTAATTTGCTCATTTTTAATAAATTAGGAGAGAAAATATAAATGTGGGGATTATTGTAAATATTCCTTAAATAATTAAGGATATGAGTGTGTTGGAAATGTTTTCATTGATGGCAAAGGGGATGGCAAAGGAGGAGTACCTGAACAAGCAATGAGGATTGGTTTCAGTATTATATGGATATTGTTGATACAAGAATTCTATGTGAAAGAGCTTTGAGTTCAATAAGAACTTGTATGAGAACCAGTGATGTTTAAACTCTATAATAGGGGTCTGTGAGATGTACATTATCTGAATTACTCTGTATGAAGGAACATTCGAGTTCTGTGAAAAAAATGAAACTCTGTGTTATTGAGGGTTGTGGGCATGCAACTGACTGGGTCATGCATGTACTGACTGCTGGAATTGGTTATGAAAGTATGAATAAAATGTTTAGGTTTTGTGGACAATGTAAACTCTATATCGATGTGTATCGATCACTAAAAGGTTCATTGATACAAGAGAGAGACTGGAATTAATTCCAGAACTCGAAAAGTGAAGAAGAACAGAGGGAGTTGAAGATTGGTCGGAATGTGAGTTTTATTACAAGATAGGTGGAACGGATGCTTGAGGATTGCATGATGAACTTGGTATAAAGGGGTAAATTTGTGACTCTGCATATGGGTGAGAATTAGGAATAGAACTCGAACTTCCAAAAAGTCGATGGAAGAGCCATCCCACAAGTGTGGTAGTCAAGTCACAGGTAGAGAATTGTAAAACGAAGGAACTGCCTTCTGTGAGACGGAACTTGAGTTTAATTACAATGGAGATAGCCGTGAAGAAATGGTAATTGTTCACATTTCAATGGAACCAAGCGAAGAAAGGATGAGAAATAATGAGAGTGGAGTTTAATTATAATAATACATTGAAGAGTGGGTGGAACCCTGAGTTAAAGATCAACGCAGAACCATGCTGGAGTGAACAGTAAAGGCGGGTTTCCGGTTTTGATCGCACCGCCTTCGTAGGGTGAGTGGTATTCAAGAATTTGGAGCGATTCCATTGACTACCTAACACGTGGCCTCAAGCAGTCTGGAGAAACCGCTCTCACCGCGCATTATCGCTCGTGCATCTAAGCCAAGCGATATTCGTCGGATCACACGGGGCAAGGCGACATGCTCTCCGCCACTGGATGAGAAGGGAAACTTAAGCCAAGGTACGTTATATGGATACTGTGGGCCCGAGAGCTTTAAATATGAAGTTTGGTAGTCAAATTAATATATGTTGCGGAATAATATTATAACTTGGGTGTTTAATCCAAAGTTTCAAAAACACTCAGACTTCTACAAGTAAAGACCAAAAATTTCTATGTAACTGTTACACCATTGTTTGGTCATCTAACCTATTATCATTAGATGGACCCAAGTACACCATGTAAGACCAATTTTACCCTAAGTAAAATTGCTTTCACTATGCAAAATAACTTAATGAACCACATTTATTAGGTTGTTTATGGTCTAAACAGGAAACCCCAAAAGGAAATATTAAACAAACCTATATTTGTTTGATTTTCCTCATGGAATAATTAATTAAACCATAATTTAATTATTATTCCTAGTCATGTTTAACCCAAAAACAAATAAATTAATTAGATAAACCTTTATTTATCTTATTATTTTCCAGGAATAATTATTTAATCTTATTTAGATAATATTCCTTGTTAAATATGACCAAATCACCCACAAATAATTAAATAAATCATTATTTATTTGATTATCTTTCAACCACTTCCTTAAAAAGATAAATAAATCATTTATTTATTTATTTTTGACAAATAAAGGGATTTGACCCAAGTCAAATACTTTTTCCTCCAACAAATATAATAAAATATTCCATAAAAGGTGGATCTAGATTTGGTTAACATTATTTTAATCATGCACCAAGATCTAGAATGACCCAATATTTTGTTATAAATAGGAGGGTTTTTCCTACCATTCTTCACCTTTGTTGCCTATTAGATCACTCTGGATCTATACACTTGGTCACCATTTTCTGCCATTTGCTGTGTGAGCTCCCTTTGAGTTCCATTCTTTGTGTGGGTTTTCTACACCAACAAGAGAGAGAAATCTTAGATCTGAAGTGCTGAGGACTTCCAAGAACCCATCCCACTTAGGAGAATTGGATACGCCTTCTTGTTTTCCTCCCAGGTGCCCAATTAATATAAAAATTCTTTCAAAAATTGTTCTTGTCTTGTCTATTGGTATATGGAGCAAACCCTTGTTTTTTCTGTTTAATGTCTTTCCATGCATAGATCTGGTTTTTGCAGCTCTTTTATGTTCAACTAACCGCAGATCTGAAGATATTGGCAGCCACTTTTGTTGTTAGGGCTATTAGTTATGCGTAGCTAAAGTGGTCCTTTTTCGTACACTTCGACAAAGGATTCATACTAACAGTAACGAGGTATTTTAATGGTTTTATAACTATTGTTTCATTCATCGCATCGACGGAGAACCCTTGGGTTATTGAACTATTAAGTGTTGACTGAAGATCTTATACATATAGTGTGGGACACCCCCCCTTCCCTTCATAAATTCCGAGAATCATTACCCCAGCTGGAAGGTACACTAAAGCTGAAGCGGAAAACCTATATGTATGCAGTGCATTACATACACAAAGGTCCAAAACATAATATATACATATATGAAAGGTGCTCTATTGTTTGGCCTTAATACAATCAAAGCTTTATATGGTGGGACCCTTACCCAATCGCATTGGAAAATCGACAACGGAATAGGTTAACAACAGATTGTAATTGCGATTGAGTTCCAGACCTGATGGGCATATAAACTGTGATTTTTAGATGTTTGAGTTCCAGCCTAATCGCATTGGCATATCAAAATAAACAATGGTTGATCGCATCGAAGAAGTAGTAGAGCATCGGAGCAACTCAATGGAAGTCGCGATTGCGATTAATCGCAATCAGAAATATGTGAAAGGTCACAAGTGGAGTATAGCTGGAATGTGGGGTCCATCCAGAAGATAAGACTAAGAACAGGTTCGCTCCAAGTTAATTAATCCAAAGTTTAAGAGGAAAGGAAAGCACCGCGGCACATATGTGTATACACAAAACAATACATGCACATTTCCAATATGTGGACAGTAATGCATCGCATCGGAAGATAGAACAAGTTCAGCGAGTGGGCTCGTAAGGGCATTCTAAGTATTAAAACGTTTTATTATTTGTATAATGCCGAGAGTTGAATTGCACAGTTACTTGTATGCAGCGGTTACACAACTGCAACGAAAGAGAGAGATAGCTACAAAAAAATTTGCAATAATCCAAAAAGGTGAAAGGGGTTTGATTTGGAAATATATTATATGGAAAAAGAGTGTGTAAGTAGGTAGCCCAAGCACAGAGATTGATAAAGAACAGACATTGCCCAGATCTATATTTATTTGAGGATAAACTTGAAAAGCAGCTATATATACAGCAGACACACAATCACGGTGAACAGGAATATGCATAGGAATGAAATTGATAGGTGTACATGCGCAGGTGCACAGAGTAGCAGTAAATAGAGTATGCAGAACAGTTTCTTAATAAAGACAAAACTAGAAAAGCCAAAGGCCAAAAAATGGGCTGAGTGAATTTTTTTTTATGTAACCGAAAAGGTGAAATGTAAATGTTTTAATTGATTTATATTGTTGTGATGCATTGGCAAGTCTCCAGAAGAGAACAAATATCCCACTGTAATGTTAAATTGGTACCTACAGTTATATTTTTTGAATGAGCGGATAAAAGAGATGAGAAGGCAGAAGGCAAAGAGACATGGTTGTCCATTTCGAATTCCCAGTAGAATACAAACAGCCATGAAGCTATTTTGTATAAAACAGGGTAATATCCAAGGGGAGAATGTTAAGAAAATAGAGTGAGATAAGAAGAGAGTGTGCAGCAGAATTGAAGAGAGTTGAAGAAAATAAGAATGCTACAAGAGGTTAGAGAGAGTGGGAAGAGAGAATGCAGAGTTTGGAAAATTGAGGTAGAGAAGATAAAGGAGGAGCAGAACGAGATGCTGTGAAAATTCAGAGAATGCATAAATGAAGCAGTGAGGCAGAGAAGGAGGAGCTAAGTAAAGAAGAAGGAGGAGCTGATAGTGAATCTGAGAAGATGCAGAAATGATGTAAGGATATATATGAGGACTGATGAACAGCAGAAGAGAAGGTACAGAACAGAGCTGATATCCAAGGTAAATCAGCAAGTGTTTTTCTTTTGAAAGAGTAAGGAAGTTGGAGCTTCCCTATCAAGTTGTAGCTTGATAGATGTCAGTTGTAGCTGACCGAGGTAGGAGCCTCCTGTAGGTTGGTGCCTGCAGAAAATAGATGGGAGTTGGTGCTTCCACATCAAGTTGTAGCTTGATAAAATGTCAGTTGTAGCTGACTGAGGTTGGAGCCTCCTGTAGGTTGGTGCCCGCAGAAAATTGATGGGAGTTGGAGCTTCCTTGCAAGTTGTAGCTTGCAGAATTGAGGTAGGAGCCTCCTGTAGGTTGGTGCCTACAGAAAATCAGTGGTGAGAGGGAGTTGGAGCTTTCCTTTGCATCACAACAATAATAAGATGTGATTTTCTCCCTTTATGGGTTTCCACTTATATCTGGTGTCTCTGTGCATGATGTTTATGTGTTGATCTGGTTTATATCATCTGCTTAATACTTGTTGCTCTCATATTAAGTCTACTATTACATTATATTAATGCTTGCTGCTCACATTCTAAGATTACTCACAAGTTAAGTTAAACATGAAATGAAGGTGTAAACAAGTGTTAATGAAATTTTTTTAAAAGTCCATGAATGTGTTAAACTGATTCACCCCCCCCTCTCAGTTTAACTAAGGGTTCAAAAATTGGTATCAGAGCAGGTTCCTTTGGTGTAAGCTTAATAGCTTGAAGGAGATATGGTTGAGTCATGGACTATCAAAATGTACCTATGCTAAATACAACAAACTTTCCTGAATGGAGAGATAAGGTTAAAACAGGTTTAATGGCTGATGAACCTGAGGTATGGAAGCTTGTTTGTGATGGTTACTGCTCAGACTCCCCCACAGTGAAAGAACAATAGAGGAATGCCAAGGCAAAATGTGTGATATATAACAGTGTTCATAACAAGGACTTTGAGTTGATAATGGATCTAGACTCTGCAAAAGAAATTTGGGACAGATTGCATTTCATGCATGGAGTAGACACTGAGGATTGCATTGTCAAGAAGGAGAAGAAAATTAAGAAGAAGAAAAATTCATGTCAAAAGGAAAATGTTCAAACACATGAGGTACCTGCTAGTGTGAATGGTAGTAAGAACCATGAAGAAATTGCAGCTAAGGAAAAAGCCAAACTTGACATAGCCTTGACTGAAATAGAAAGACTAAAGAATGAAAACAAAGACCTGAAGACATTGGTGCAAATATGTGATGAGAGAGAATATGAAGATAAGAAAGAAATTATTGGCCTGAAGACACAGCTTGAAGAAGCAAAGAAAGTAGAAGACACTCTGCTGCAACAAATGAGAGAGAAAAGTCAGGAATGTGAAAGATTGGAAGAAGAAGTAGTGAGCCTGAGAAAGAATTTAGAAAAATCCCAAAGAGAACTATTAATGAATACACCTCTAATGAAAAGCACTGGACAATTGGACAAGATGCTAAATGCTCAAAGATCTCCTCTCATAAAGGCAGGCTTAGGATATGTAGGAGAAACTAGTAAGTCCCAGATAGAAGATAATAGGAAAATCATTTTTGTAAAAGTTGTAAAGAACAGTGAAACGGCTCAGCAAATTCCTACAGAAGCAGAAGCCAGCAAGAACATGAGTTGCAGAGAAACAAATAGAATCAAGCAGCCGCTTGAAAGAACAGAAAATGAGAGGATGAAACAATCAACTGCTAAAGGCTCATATGCTCCTAAGGATGAATTGAACAAATTCGGAAGATGTCAAAGGAGGTTCCTCCCTCCTATGAAAAATAGCACATGTTTCTCTTGTCATAAACCAGGACATAATGCAGCATATTGTAAGACAAAACCAATCCAGTCCAACCAGTAAAGGATGCAACAAAAGAGAAGAACCCCTCAAGCAAGAAAATGGAAAAGACAATCTTTCACCAGGTACACAAATCATTTCCATGGCTACTGTTATGCATGTAATAATTTTGGACATAAATCTATTGATTGTAAATTATGTTCAAAAATGGGAATGAAATATTATACATCAGCTCAAATATACTTTGATAAAATAAGATGTTATATATGCCTCAAGCTTGGCCACAAAGAAAAAGACTGTAATCTGCCATATACATTCAAGAACTCTAGACAGAGGATGGAATCAAAACAGACCAATCAAAACTATGAATCAAAAGGAAGAGTAGTCATTATGAAGAACCCCAATAAAGTATGGAAGGAAAAGAGAAAGGGGGAGCCTGTTACATCAATAAAATAATAAATCTATCATAGTCTCAGGGGGAGCTGCTCTAGAAAACAAAGCAAATATCCAACCAGTGATAGATATGAAGCACACAATAGCCAACAGATTGATGGAAGGAGAGAAAGTAGCAAGCAGCCACGATAATAGAAGTCATCATCAGCACATCAAAGTGATGATCACATTGTGCATCATTCTGCTAGAATGAACAGTGAATCACATTAAGAAGGATGAGTAAGAATAGTGCTTATCATCATTAAATCATTACATCTCTCATCTATGAAAATGTCCCTTGGAGGAGTACAGTTAAGTAAGTGATAAATCTCTAAGAGATCTTCCCATGAAGATTCCAAGTAAACAAATTGAATATGCTTTCCCAAATATCTTTATATTAGAAAAGTTGAATTGATTATAAAGCAGCAATGATTCTGGAACAGTTCTAGAAAGGTACATGCAATGGCTTTCCTTTGACCAGAATGACAGAATAAGAAAATGGTTAATAATGATAAGATCAGTTTCAAGATATTGATGACTGTTGGTGTGAACAGTGGAAAGCTCAATAGTATAATTTATGAAGGATGTCTTAATTATGGGTAAATGTGCAAGCTAAAGTGAAATCTCTACATATTTTATCAAGATAATATCATTTGGTATTGGTGCAAGCAAAGATGCCTTCTCTAACCTAATATCGTGTGTTATCAGTGGAGGAAGAAAAGACAGGCTATGTCCTCAGGATCAAAGGATTATGGCAAAAGAACCTCAAGGTAATATTCTCAGTATTATCTGCATTCAGCATGAAAAGGTTAATAGCAGAGCAAAAATAACATCATCTTGCTTACACTTGAAGTAGTATATTGAGCACTGAAGCAATATCTTTTTCTATATATAACTTCATGCCTTCCTGAAGTTGGTACATGTATATCTTCAAGGCCTCTTTCTTAAGATCAGTTACAAAACTGTATGAATTCTGTTTGCTGAGTTTTCAATTAAACATCTTGAATATGCTTTCGTGGAAGTTCATTCTGATAGAACAGTTAAAGTATCAAAAGTATGAAGGACTAATTGGGTCAGTTGAAGCTCAAAACACTGTCATGGAGTCATAAAGTACATTATGCAATCAGTAAAGGCATTTGATCTCTTAGATCAAATTCTGGTTGATTCATTGATCACATCAGTAACAAGGACCTACAACTATTAAGTGTAATATCATTATCAGCATCCTAGCTCAAATCATCACCAACAGGCAAGAAAAGTGAACCACAGCTATAAAAGACATATTGGCATCATCACAATTGAACAAGTGTGGCACTAAAAATGTGTATAGCAGAAGAAGACATAATCCAATGACAACTTCCTCAACAGATGTGGATTTCTGATGAATATGATTCTAGAAACTGAAGTATATTTGAAGCATGCTCAGTATTTTAGGTTTATCCAATGATTCATCTCTGATCAGATAAAGCTGATACAATGTGTTCTATGAAGTTTCATTATCTTCACTTTCAGCTTTATACAGGTGGAAGGAGTCAGTTCTTTGGATTGTATCAATTTATAGTGTATATTCAAGTCCAAGTGTTCTCTCAACAAGTCTTTTACACCAGTCTGGAGCAGCAGGGTACAAAGTCAGAAGAAGGTGGTCTAAACACAAATCAGAGAGAGGAAATGCAAAGACATATCAACACTAAGAAATGTGCAACCCTTTGCCATTGATGTCAAAGGGGGAGGAAAATCAAGTAACAGAAGATAGGGTCTTCTAAAAGAAGCCAAGCAGAGGAGACTGTTGGAAATGTTGGATTATTGGATTATTGGTGGATGGGTTGCCATCAATGCCAAAGGGGGACACTATTGGAAATGTTGTCATTGATGGAAAAAGGGATGGCAAAGGAGGAGTACCTAAACTAGAAATGAGGCAAAGTAGCAGACATGAAGCAGAGGCAGTTGTGTAAGTAAGTTAAGTTGTGTATGTAGAAGGATTGGTTTCAGTATTATATGGATATTGTTGATACAAGAATTCTAAGTGAAAGAGCTTTGAGTTCAATAAGAACTTGTATGAGAACCAGTGATGTTTAAACTCTATAATAGGGGTCTGTGAGATGTACATTATCTGAATTATTCTGTATGAAGGAACATTCGAGTTCTATGGAAAAAATGAAACTCTGTGTTATTGAGGGTTATGGGCATGCAACTGACTGGGTCATGCATGTACTGACTGCTGGAATTGTTTATGAAAGTATGAATAAAATGTTCAGGTTTTGTGGACAATGTAAACTCTATATCGATGTGTATCGATCACTGAAAGATTAGTTGATACAAGAGAGAGACTGGAATTAATTCCAGAATTCGAAAAGTGAAGAAGAACAGAGGGAGTTGAAGATTGGTCGGAATGTGAGTTTTATTACAAGATAGGTGGAACAGATGCTTGAGGATTGCATGATGAATTTGGTATACAGGGGTAAATTTGTGACTCTGCATATGGGTGAGAATTATGAATAGAACCCGAACTTCCAAAAAGTCGATGGAAGAGCCATCCCGCAAGTGTGGTAGTCAAGTCACAGGCAGAGAATTGTAAAACGAAGGAACTGCCTTCTGTGAGACAGAACCTGAGTTTAATTACAATGGAGATAGCCATGAAGAAATGGTAATTGTTCACATTTCAATGGAACCAAGAGAAGAAAGGATAAGCAATAACGAAAGCGAAGTTTAATTATAATAATACATTGAAGAGTGGGTGGAACCCTGATTTAAAGAGCAATGCGGAACCGTGCAGGAGTGAACAGTAAAGGCGGGTTTCCGGTTTTGATCGCACCACCTTCGTAGGGTGAGCGGTATTCAAGAATTTTGAGCAATTCCATTGACTGCCTTACATGTGGCCTCAAGCAGTCTGGAGAAACCGCTCTCATCATGCATTATCGCTCGTGCATCTAAGCCAAGCGATATCCTTCGGATCACATGGGGCAAGGCGACGTGCTCTCCGCCACTGGATTAGAAGGGCGACTTAAGCCAAGGTACGTTGTATGGATACTATGGGCCCGAGAGCTTTAAATATGAAGTTTGGTAGTCAAATTAATATATGTTGCGGAATAATATTATAACTTGGGTGTTTAATCCAAAGTTTCAAAAACACTCAGACTTCTACAAGTAAAGACCAAACATTTCTATGTAACTAGGTATTTTAATGGTTTTATAAATATTGTTTCATTCATCGCATCGGCGGAGAACACTTGGGTTATTGAACTATTAAATGTTGACTGAAGATCTTATACATATAGTGTGGGACCCCCCCCCCCTTCATAAATTCTGAGAATCATTACCCCGGCTGGAAGGTACACTAAAGTTGAAGCGGAAAACCCATATGTATGCAATGCATTACATACACAAAGGTCCAAAACATACTATATACATATATGAAAGGTGCTCTATTGTTTGGCCTTAATACAACCAAAGCCTTATATGGTGGGACCCTTACCCAATCGCATCAGAAAATTGACAGCGAAACAGGTTAACAACAGACTGTAATTGCAATTGAGTTTCGGACCCGATGGGCATATAAACCGTGGTTTTTATATGTTTGAGTTCCAGCCTAATCGCATCGGCACATCAAAATTAACAGTGGTTGATCGCATCAGAGAAGCAGTAAAGCATCGGAGCAACTCAATGGAAGTCGCGATTGCGATTAATTGCAATCGGAAATATGTGAAAGGTCACGAGTGGAGTATAGCTGGCATGTGGGGTCCATCCAGAAGATAAGACTAAGAACAGGTTTGCTCCAAGTTAATTAATCCAAAGTTTAAGAGGAAAGGAAAGCACCGCGGCACATATGTGTATACACAAAACAATACATGCACATTTCCAATATGTGGACAGTAATGCATCGCATCGGAAGATATAACAAGTTCAGCGAGTGGGCCCGTAATGGCATTCTAAGTATTAAAACGTTTTATTATTTGTATAATGCCGAGAGTTGAATTGCACAGTTACTTGTATGCAGTGGTTACACAACTGCAACGAAAGAGAGAGATAGCTACAAAAAAATGTGCAGTAATCCAAAAAGGTGGAAGGGGTTTTATTTGGAAATATATTATATGGACAGAGAGTGTGTAAGTAGGTAGCTCAAGCACAGAGATTGATAAAGAATAGACATTGCCCAGATCTATATTTATTTGAGGATAAACTTGAAAAGCAGCTATATATACAGCAGACACACAATCACAGTGAACAGGAATATGCATAGGAATGAACTTGACAGGTGTACATGCACAGGTGCACAGAGTAGCAGTAAATAGAGTATGCAGAATAGTTTCTTAACAAAGACAAAACTAGCAAAGCCAAAGCCCTGAAAATGGGCTGAGTGAAATTGTTTTTATGTAACCGAAAAGGTGAAATGTAAATGTTTTAATTGATTTATATTGTTGTGATGCATTGGCAAGTCTCCGGAAGAGAACAAATATCCCACTGTAATGTTAAATTGGTACCTACAATTATATTTTTTGAATGAGCGGATAAAAGAGATGAGAAGGCAGAAGGCAAAGAGACATGGTTGTCCATTTCGAATTCCCAGTAGAATACAAACAACCATGAAGCTATTTTGTATAAAATAGGTTAATATCCAAGGGGAGAATGTTAAGAAAATAGAGTGAGATAAGAAGAGATTGTGCGGCATAATTGAAGAGAGTTGAAGAAAATAAGAAAGCTGCAAGAGGTTAGAGAGAGTGAGAAGAGAGAATGCAGAGCTTGAAAATTTGAGGCAGAGAAGATAAAGAAGGAGGAGCAGAACGAGATGTTGTGAAAAGTCAGAGAATGCATAAATGAAGCAGTGAGGCAGAGAAGAAGGAGGAGCTAAGTAAAGAAGAAGGAGGAGATGATAGTGAATCTGAGAAGATGTAGAAATGATGTAAGGATAGATATGCGGACTGATGAATAACAGAAGAGAAGGTACATAACAGAGCTAATATCCAAGGTAAATCACCAAGTGTTTTTCTTTTGAAAGAGTAAGGAAGTTGGAGCTTCCCTATCAAGTTGTAGCTTGATAGATGTCAGTTGTAGCTGACTAAGGTAGGACCTCTTGTAGGTTGGTGCCTGCAGAAAATAGATGGGAGTTGGTGCTTCCACATCAATTTGTAGCTTGATAAAATGTCAGTTGTAGCTGACTGAGGTTGGAGCCTCCTGTAGGTTGGTGCCTGCAGAAAATTGATGGGAGTTGGAGCTTCCTTGCAAGTTGTAGCTTGCAGAATTGAGGATAGAGCCTCCTGTAGGTTGGTGCCTGCAGAAAACAGTGGTGAGAGGGAGTTTGAGCTTGCCTTTGCATCACAACAATAATAAGATGTGGTTTTCTCCCTTTATGGGTTTCCACTTATATCTGGTGTCTCTGTGCATGATGTTTATGTGTTGATATGGTTTATTTAATCTGCTTAATACTTGCTGCTGTCATATTAAGTCTGTTGTTACATTATATTAATGCTTGCTGCTCACATTCTAAGATTACTCACATATTAAGTTGAACATGAAATGAAGGTGTAAATAAGTTTTCATGAAAAAGTTTTAAAAGTCCATGTATGTGTTAAACTGATTCACCCGCCCCCCCCTCTCAATTTAACTAAGGGTTCAACAGAGTGGAGTGAATTAGGTAGATAATCTAGGGATGAGGAATTCCATAAACAAGACTTATTTGAGTCCAAAAAAAGATAAATCTAAATTAGATTTTAAGTTGAGATTTGTGTGGAGGAAATTATGGAATGAAATAAATTATATTTATGTATAAATATGTAGCTTGTGGGGGTGAGAAAAGACAAGCGAGGAAGTGAGGAAGTGAGGAATACAGAGAGAATAAGAGAAATGGTGAGAAGGGCTGAGAGCCAAGAGGCTGCCCATTGTAATATTCGGCCAAAGAGACTTTATGTTTTATATTAGTATTTTATTTATATGTCTCTCTTTCCTTCATATGTATTTTTGAGCTGAACATATTCATGGTTTTAACAAAGGATTTTAATTTTGAAGGTAGCACATGAGTTTGTACATGTTGTGATCTGATTTAACCCAATATCCTGGCATCAACAACCAATAATTAATTTGTCAACTTAAAGAATCCATTTCTCTCTAATGACAACTCAGAATTGGATGATTCTCATTGCGTTACAATCATCTCTTCGAGCACTATCATCTTCATCCATCACATGTCGAAAATCCATCACGGTGTTGGCCCAAACATCGATGGGTACAAAACGCCACACTTGGGTTCCAAGCCAACAATCTGCCCTTGTGGTGATTTTCCCTCCAAACCTTGAACCCTAGGGCTTGGAGTACCTCCCAAGCTACAGAAATCAACACTCCCTCTTAGTGAGGGAGGTACTTCCAAAACTAGGAGGCAACTCATCATCATCATCACTTCGCAACACTTTCCCAACTCCTGGCGCTCACAAACATATTGATCCATGTATGGTAAACTACGCCCTTCTCGAAAGTGTGGTTGTCACTAGAAGCATCCTACTTCTTCGTCTTCTTCTGTATCACTTTCCAATTTCTCCATGATTCCTTCTTTGTAGATGTGGAAGAACCATTGCTTCCCACTAACCGTGCACTCTTCTTGGACTGTAGAGTCTCCCTTTGAACCTGTAAACTCCCACTAGAACTAAATTCCCTCTGAGTCTCTAGAACCTGGATCTTCTTCTCTGTAAAGTATACCTTCTTCTTAAGAACCTATACATGCTCCTCTGAAGGTTGCACTTGCTCCTGCTTCTCCGAAACTTGTACCCACTCCACCTACTTCTTTCCATGATCCACAAACTTGCCCGTCAACCTGTAGAGATCGTGCTCTCTAACTCCAAGTACAATCCCATCGGATTTAGAGCCTCTAGGCCTGAACCTTGCCTTCCCATCCTGTAACAAAACCTCAAACCTCTTCCTCTCCATCATCGAGATGGAAATCACAATATATCTGAGTCTTGGTACAAATACTACATCCTGGACCCGCATCATATGTCTTGTCTCCATCCTTAATGGCACCACACCGGATCCTCGGATCTCCAATTGACTCTTGTCACCCAACAGCATGTGAAACTTCGAGTCCCATTTAGCTAGAGTCTCAAAAACCTCATGTGACCCTTTCATATGCTTCTTCATACCATTTTCCACGTACCATCCATCCTCCTTGATAGTACCCTGCGAGAAATGAGAAATCATAGCAAATTCCTCCTCTTCCAATCTCCCAGAGAGATCATCTATCTCAACTGAAGTGGAAACACTGGCAACCTGCTTTCCTTTCATCTTTTCATCATCTCCTCTATTCATTGGACATCTCAACGAAAAATGACCCATCTCGCCACAGTTGAAACACTTGACTTTACTCAAGTCCTTCTTCGACTTACCCTTCATTCGCACTGCAAGTGACACATCATCATATGCCTTCTTCGATGGATTAAGATCCTCATCTCGCAAATCTTCTTGAATGAAGTTGTCCCACAATTTATTCTAGTCTGGAAATTTCTCCCTAGAAACAATTCCTTTGATGAAGGGCTTCCATTCCTCAGTGACCCATTTCAAGGCAATCCTCACCATATCTCCATCTGAAATTTTGACACCGATGAAAACAAGCTCATCTCTGACCTGAGACAACCTCGTCAAATATGAAGTCACTCCTTCACTCTTTATCATCTTGGTGGACTTCAAATTATCCTCCAATACCAGTATCCAGTTCTTATTCTTATTCTGTAGCCAATTATGAAGAGCCATACACATCTCATGTGCATTTTTCTTCCTGGAAAAATGAGTTATTAAGGAGTCCTTCACACCATCAAGGATGATCAATCTCACCTTCATATCCAAATCCTACCCTATATCCAACTCTTTAGGGTCGGTTGGCTTCTTGATCTCTTTCTTGACAAAATCCTAGATCCTATTGACCTGCAAGACCAACTTGATCCTTTCCTTCCAAGGAGTATAGTTGGAAAATCCCTCAAATATGTCCTCATACTGAAGACCTACCAACAACTACGACATTGTAGTGAGTCCTTCACTTACAATGTGATCAACTCCCTCTCACGATGTACTTTGTTGTGCAACTCTGATTTACTGACTTCCAAATTAGTTCAGACATGCTCAGATACCATTTTGAATTTCCACGACCTTGGGTCTAGGTTAGAGTCTTAAAATCACTAACATTGTTGGGTAGGTAAATCCCCTCTGCGGACAGAGGCAATCCCTCTAGCCCTAGGGTGGGTCTAGTAGCAAGAGGACATGTTAATGCGTCAATTTCTAGTTAATGAATGAAACTGAGTCGGGATAGATGTTGTTATAGGTCAATTTGGGCACCATTACCTGGTTAACTGGGCATCATCTCCAGGACCAATGATTAAGGTTCTATCATTCCCTATAATTTCAGTTGCTACATGCCCTAAGGCAAGAACAAGACAAATCAAGTGAGACTTTCATCAAGCAAAGGTTTTCAAGGTTTGAAGCTTATTATATAGCATATGAGAACTCACCAACGCAGGCTCTAAGGGGCCTAAGTGCATTTCATATGCAGGTAGCCACATGCAAAGCTGCTTTTCAAAGCACTTCTCCACATTCATAGGTGTGTTAGTCTCATTGGGAGAGAAATTCTCATTGTTCCAGAATCCCCAAGAGTTCACATGTGTCAAGCTTCGGATACAAGTGTCCATTTGACATCTACATGACTGGAAACATGTCTTACCTATTATTGGAAAGTCATTGATTGCAAAACAACCTATAGTTCATCTATAAATTGAGCACAGCTCTAAGTGCTTGAAAAGGAAGAATTTGAGTAGAGAAATGTTGGAGAATTTTCAATTGAGAGCTAGATTTGTATAGCTGTTGCTAGAGAGATTTATACTATGATGAGGTTTGGGGACATTGCTGGAAGGGTCACTTCAAATCAGTCATTTGGTTGTAACCTCTCCTTCTATCATCAATAAAGAGTATTGCTTATTTTTTCCTATATGCATCTATATTGACTTTGATTTTCCATATTGCAAGATCTTGGTTGATGTATATGGTTTATGCTTTACTGATTTAGCTAACTAGCTTGAATAGATATCTATAGTATTGCATCTTCTATTTTTTCAGTGTTCTTTCTTGCAGGAAGCATTTTGCACAAACAGCTTGAATTTGAAGCTGCAATAGAAGCGACAGAAGGAGCCATTTGGAAGCGACTGATCAAGTAAACCTTCAATCCTTTCTGTGTATCTATTCTGAGTTAGGAAAAATAGTCGTATAGTCTTTCACCTGTTGTTCTAGACTATCACCTGTCTAGGGAAGCATGATTTATCCGTAATTCACAATTCTGGCCTAACAAACTGGCGACTCCACTAGGGAGAATTTCTCTTAGTTCTAGGTGTTTAAGCCTCTGATTTTCTTTGTTTATCCACCCAGTAGTTGTTACTCATCAAGATTAAACTTTTTCAAAGCCAAATTAGCAAATAAAGTGAGTTAAATAGTATTATTTTTCTTTTTATACTGTGCCCAACGCACCCTTAGACAGGACACAGTGCTTTGCAGAGCACTGTCTCCCTTCCTAGCCTACGTTGCAGAGCATTGTCTCCCTTTGGAGACTACGTTGACTCCTGAAAACACCCAAATTCCATTGAATTTGCTTCAGTTTGTTTTCTCCTATGTTTTGAAAAGTTTGCTTCTCATATTGACTAGTGACTCTATATACTTCTTCCTCCTTTGACTGAAAATTTGTTCAATGTTTGTTTAAAAAAAAATTCTTTATCATTGACAAGTTGATTTAAAAGTACTTTTTATGGTCACATTAAGAATCATTTTCTTTCGAAATAGGAAATTGTCGTAAAATCTTCATTTCCTTGATAGGAGAAATTGTTGTTGAAGTCCTCGTTTTTCCTTCAAAAGACAAATTGTTGTTTGTATTCTTCATTTCTCGAAAGTAAAAAGCATTTGAATTGTTGATTTAGTGCACCTAGTTTCTTTTCTGCATTCATAACATTAAAGAAACTAAAAATAAAAACTTGCATTTGCATGTAGAATAATGTGTGTTTTGCAAAAGGAACATTAGGAAATCTACATTTAGTTTGTCCTCATTGATTTGTTTTCTCACAAATTATTTTCTCTCTTCCCTTAGTAGCTAGGTTTTTCATTGAAGAAATTGAAAGTGAAAGATTTTTTATCATTCTTAGCTTTCATTTTAGGAATTTCATGCACATCATCACGGTGAACCTTTGAAAGGAAAATTGTAAGCAAGATCAACATAAAATTAACCTCAATTTACCTAACAAAGCATTGGAACCATAACGACAACATTTAGAAGGTCTAGGCTAGAGATGTGTTCCAGCGTCGTAAAACACAGCAGTTGTCGTTAACTTGTCTGCGATACATTCCGAGTGTGATACCTCACTCCATGTACGTAATTATATTGTAGCTCGTCCACGTACTTTCGGGTATATCAGGCAGTGTTACAGTACGATAAGTATAAAGGGGTGCTCTCACTGTGCGGTTTCGCATCAGACAATGCTAATACGGACTTGGGCCTCCACGTAACTTTGGGTATATTTGGGAGGACAAATTTTAGGTGTTATCCATCCATAGTGAACCAAGTCAGCCACCTTGAAATTGTGATACACCGAACACAGCATTCGGGGAGATTGTCTGCCCGTACTTCTTGGTTCGCTAGGAGGTATTATGCAGTTCACGGTTTCTTGGTAAACCCTTTTGCCTAGCATTACCCTCTTTTTGTTTATTTTATTTTTGGTTAAAATAAATCAGTAATCATGGAAGAACAAAATCCTATCCCCCATCGTTCACGTAGAATAGCTTTAAAACCAACTTTACCGCCAGAAGTTACTTCTGGTAGGCGAAGGTGATCACGATCTGCCGAATCAAGTACAATTAGTACCTCCGCTGAAACATCATCTTTTAAACCAGAGTTAGCTCAATTTTTTTCTACACATCCCAGTTCATCTACTTTTGTCGAAACGGAGTCTTCACAGTTACCTGTGGTCACGATCCATCCAATCGCTGAGACCATACCTCCTGGACCTGGTGTTGTTCAATCACAAATTGATCCAGATCCTGTCTCTTCTTTGCCAACGCATCTGAATCTAGAAGTCGAACAACTGGAAGTTGTTCCTACCTTGTTCATCCCACAAATTTTTGTAGCCATTGAAACTCCTATATCACACAGTTAACCATCTAAAATATATTTTGGGGCTAACGGTGAAATTCTTCCACCTGGTTTAATTGCGATTGAAGAAATCCCACAAGACGGCACACCTTTAACTCCAACCCATTTTGAGGGGGACCTTTACCTGTACCATCCTTTTCCTCAATCGTTTCCATATGCTTTTGTTTATCATGTCCCCATTCAATCTCCTGTCGATTTTCAAGGGTATACATTTGGTCAAACAACCATGTCTGAACCAATATCTTCGGTTGGGCCTGTTGTTCCAATTACGTCAGCTCCTGTCTTTGCTACTCTGTCGATGTTCACAACTTCACCAGAGTCATATTTATTAGATGATCCAAATATAATAATGTAAAGTTATGATAAAAATATTTATTAAATTAGAATATTTAATAAATATTAGAGACACTTAGAAATAGAATATTGTTAGCAAAGATAGGACTCTAGAATTGAGTCATATCTTAGGCTCTAAAATAGGAAAAAAGTTAGTAGATTGGATAGAAGGTCATTTATTGTAAATGGACACTTGTTATTTTTTCAAGTGGTCCATAACTAAATTAATTTAGGACATATAGCTTATAAATAGGTTAGTTTCCTAATTGTAAATTAGTGGAAGTTTACGTTTGTAAACTATCGCAATTTGTTATGTAATTTCTTTTCCATTATCAATAAAATTACGTGTCTGAGGACACTTCTATATTAATGTGGTATAGGAGCCACCAGTAACGAAGATGACGTGAAGGTGGAGATTTCAGCTGTTCAAGCTTTTGGAAAATTCTACCAAGCAAGTTAATTGGTATGCAATCTATTCAGTGTTTATTAAGGAAAAGAAAAAAAAAAATTTATGAGTATTTATCCATAGATTGTTTAATCTGTGATTTTATGTGAGCATCTTAAGTTCCTTTAGAATTTTCGGTTCTGCCTCTTTGCCACTGTTTCTTTGAAATCAAGAGCCTTTTACTATTTTTGTCCCCTTTTTACATGGCGTGTTTCAAATTCCAAATCTGAGCTTTTAAAAGTAGCCAAATTGTTATCAACAATTTACTTTACACGAGACTTCAATTCGTAAACGTGATTCACCAAGGATTTCATGTTGTCAACAGCCTAGCTATCTGGCCTTCAGTCGCTTGCGGACGAATCCGCAGACCTTGAACGGAAACCTAAAGGTGACCTCGAACAATAATCATGTTGCAAAGGTGAGTTCGTACAGGTTCTGGTTTCTCACCAGAAGGAGCTTCTAGCTTAGCTTTTCGAAGCTTCTTGATCAAAGCTAAAGGTTGTCTCTTCAGCCCTTGATGGAGCCTTCGACGAGCATGGGCTGGGAAAAGTTTGCAAATATCATCTGAGGTCATGTCCAGAAGAGCATCAAGGTCGACCTCGCGATACGAAAACTCAACTCCATCGGCATTGACATATCGATAATCATCCCATTCACCAACCGTACCACCGTAACCTCCATAATAATAAGCTTGAGGGGCATATCCATTTGGAACATAAAACATATTTTGATCCAAGACTGGGTCTTGTAGAACAGGAGTATTGGTTCTATCAGTTGAAGGCATAGTCCCTGCTACATCACCACTACCATTTTCTCCTTCGCCAACCACATACTGAGGTGGGGGAGACTCCTGTTTTGTTGCATATGCAACATCTGCAGGCTTCATTTCAGGCTCCAAGGAAAAATTTTGCAGTAAATTGGTGGCTTCAGTATCGACGAAGTGGATACGTTTAGCTCCCTGTGCCGAAGCGGCTGCCATCTGTGCTTCCTTAAACTACTTGATGAAAAAAAAACGGCAAAACCCACAAACCAAAAACTTATAGCCCTGTGAAAGACCACACCGTTGGCTAGAAAAATTTCTTGAACGTCCTCTTTTTGGGTTGGACAGTGGCCACATCTACATCTAAGTCTGCCCAACCACTATGACAAAAACTTCGTCAACGACAACTTCTCTTTTCCACTGTTACACTACCTCCCCGCAGGACCCACATTACTTCATATATTTCCTCCATTTTCTATTGGCTACCAGGGTTAGTGTTAGAGTTGAAAGAAAGTATCTGTAACATTTACTACATTTTTTTGCATTTGCGTTCATTGGTAATCCGACATTTCTGTGATATATTTCTGCTAGTCAAAATCTGACATATTTATGTGATATATTTATGCTGATCAAAGTCCGACGCTTTTCTATTTTTCCACAATGGGATATACCAAGGAACAACTACTAGCTCGTTTACAGGAGCTTGGAATTGCCTTTGACAGTTGAAGCACAGGCGCAATATGTTGGACACGTTGAAGGCAGACACCGTAAAAACTTATTTCTAAAGGATAAATAAGTGGAGTAAGGGATATATTTCATGTTATTTTTTTTATTTTTTATTTTTTTTAGGGACAAAGAGCATTGTAATATTTTGTAAAATTTGGAGTTATAACGGAGACAATTGTATTTTTTTTTAGCAATAAGGTGAAGTAGAACTTTGTTTTTGAAGGAATAAGTATAATTTTTTATTTTGGAGAAATAAGGGTTATTAATTGTAACTCAAAGTACTTTTTACTTTGAGGGGGGGCAAAAAAAATTTTAAGAATAAATTTGTAAGGGCATTGTCAAGCGATCAAATTCTGCAAAGATTTCATTGTAAACACTCAACGAGAATTTGACTAGAGCCAAGTGCAAAGCTCAGTCATTTTTCTCCTTTGTCAACGACTATACGAGGGTCAAGGCCAAGCCCCGATAGATATTTTTTTTTGCATGGCATGTTTCATGTGACGAGTTTCTCATTTTTATCTTATGGTTGATTCTTTTGGTGCACTGCTTCAACACTACCATGTCAAATTTAATTAATCTGCTCTCTGAATCTGATAATCTAGAAGGGGTGAAATCTTATAAGACATGGAAACGTCTAATTGAAAGCACTCTCATATATAATAAATTGTGGCATGAAATATGAGATGGAAACATCAAGCCTAATAAACCAATAGATACAGCTTCACTTGCAAAATGGGAAGTAAAAAATGCCAAGGCATAGCTCTTATAAAAGCTTCAATTAATAATGAAATGTACATAAATATTGAAAATTCCTCAGATGCATGGACTTCTTTACATACATTCAAAGATCTCTTTGATACACAACCTGAATCAAAGAAGGTTGATCTTTAATTAAAATTTCTTCAACAGAAATTAACTGAAGGTGGTGATGTCCTTGAGTATATTTCATGGCTTAAAAACATCAAGCAAGAAATAATAAATGTTGGTTTTCAAGTTGTCGATGAAAGTTTCTTGACTACAATTTTAATTGTTGGATTACCATCATCATATACACATTATTTGGAAACTTTGCAAGTCACTGGAAAGTTAGAGAAGATAAAGTTTGATGAATTGAGTGACATGTTAGCCCAACATGATAAAACTTTTGAGAAGAAGAAACAGATTGGAGAAGATGTATTCTTCACCGAAGCTAGCTCAAGTAACTCCTCAGTTGATAGTTCAAGAAACCAAGGAAGAGGAAATTTCAATCAAAATCAAGCAGCCCAAGGTCATGGTCATAGTCAAAGCAGAGGAAATAAATTCAACAGAGGCTACAATTCAGGCAGGAGCAATTTTCAAGGAAGAGGCAAAAATCAAAGCAGAGGATATAATCAAGGCAGAGGAAAAACTCAAAAAAGAGGCCAAATTAGAGGCAGAGGACAGTATCAAGGCAGAGGACAGTCTCAAGGCAGAGGCAAAAATTTCAGTCAAATTGTTTGTAGGAGATGTAACAAAATTGGCTATTATGCAGAAGATTGTAGAACTTCTATTGAGAAAATTCCCAAGTTTCATCCAAACTCTGCACAATTTGCAAATGATCAAGATGATCCTGATGGTTCCGAATATGTCTTCACCAATACAGAATCAACAGCATTACAGGTTTCAACCTTTCTTAGAAGTGATTATGAAGATGCATGGATTATGGATACAGGCGCAACTCAACACATGACTTTTCGACGGGATTTCTTTTGGAGGTTCCAACAATGCCATCTGAATTCAATCTATCTTGCTGATAAAAAAAAACATACTCCTTCGGGAAAAGGTGTAGTTAAATTTTTTTTACTTGGCATTGGAGAAAGAATGATTTCAAATGTATGGTATGTCCCAACATTTAAGCAAAATTTGTTATCTTTAGTCACAATTCGACAAGCAGGACATATAGTGATTATGTAATATGGCTTAGTTAAAATTAACTCAGTCAAAACGAACATGAAAACAGTAATGACAGGTTATGAAGATGGAAAACTGTTACGGATGAAAGGGACAGTTATTCCAAGAAATTCTGACTTTGCAGGAGCAGCAAGTACAGACATTTCACCGATCAGATTCTGGCATGTAAGATATGGCCATCTCAACTTTGAAAGTCTCTCTCAGTTACAAAAACAAGGAATGGTTAAGGGACTTCCAACATTCAAAAGGGGAAATGCAAAGTGTGAAACTTGCATTTTTGGAAAATAACATCGAGAGAATTTTCCTACAAGTTCATGGCGCGCAAACAGGCATTTGCAGTTGGTTCACAGTGACATTTGTGGACCCTTACCAACTTCGCTCGGAGGATGCAGATATTTCTTACTCTTTTTTGATGATTTTAGTAGGATGACTTGGGTATGTTTTTTCAAGCAAAATTCATAAGCATTTGAAAAGTTCAAAAAATTTCGTCAACTTATTGAAAATGAATTAAAGGAGAAGATTAGCACTCTTAGAAATGGCAATGGTGAAGAATTCACTTCAAATGAATTCAAAATGTATTGCATGGATAATGGCATAAAACGACATCTTACCAATGTCTACACTCCACGGCAAAATGGAGTAGTAGAAAGAATGAATCGTACCTTGTTAGGAATGGTGCAATCTATGTTAAATTTCAAAAATTTAAGTCCTTTATATTGGGCCGAAGCAATTCATACCACTGTCTACTTAAGAAAAAAATCTCCCACTGCTTCTTTAGATGGAATCACACCTTATGAAGCATGGTTTGGCTTCAAACCTCGGGTTAAAAATCTCAGAGTTTTTGGATCAGTATGTTATGCCTTATTTCTAAAGGAAAAACGAACTAAGCTTGACTCACGAAGCTTGAAGTGCACAATGATTGGGTATTCTGATGAGAAGAAAGGGTACCGAATTTTGTCGAATGGGAAATTTATTGTAAGCAGAGATGTGATTTTTGATGAAAATGAGAGTAAGAGTGTTGAAGAAGTTGAAAGTCTTCTTCAAAAGTTAGAAACAAAAAGTGATAAAAGAAACGAAATCCACAAAGTCAACCAAATTCACAAAATTGGTATGAACTTGAGTTTCCTTCATCTGAAAAAGATTCATCTAGTCCGTCTTCTTCACCAGTGCCATCTGGGTCTTCTAGCAGTTCATCCAACTCTCCTAGCAGCAGCAGTTCTTTTGACAATGACTCTCCGCCCCCGGAACCTGCAGTTTCTCAACAAACATCAGTTTACATCAACCCTCTTTTCAATGATGGTGATTTTTCACAATCTCAAACCAGTGAACATCAATTGCCAAAATGGGCAGTTCAACTTTTGAAATATGTAAGGCCTAATGAACAGAATAAAACAGGAACAAGGGGATCACAAAGAAATGAAGAAAAATTTTCCTTGATAGCAAATGATTTTACTGAACCTTCTACTTATCAAGAGGCAGTAAAACATAAAGAATGGCAACAGGATATGGTTGATGAATATCAGGAAGTTCAAGACAATAACACTTGGAAACTTGTCGATCGTCCTCAGAATGTTAAACCCATCGAATGCAAATGGGTTTACCGAATTAAGTACACGCAAAATGGCGATATCGACAAGTATAAAGCAAGACTTATTGCTAAGGGTTTTGTGCAACAGGAAGGGATCGATTATGAGGAAACGTTTGCTCCTATAGCTAAATGGAACACCATCCGACTCATACTTTCCTTAGCAGCTCAACAAGGATGGAAAGTTCATCAGATGGATGTAAAAAGTGCTTTCCTCAACGGAGATTTAGAGGAAGAAGTGTACATGACACAACCACTAGGTTTTGAAATTGAAGGACATGAACAGAAAGTCTGCAAACTGATAAAGGATTTATATGGGTTAAAACAAGCTCCCCGAGCTTGGTATGCCAGAATGGATGAATACCTTCGGAAAGTTGGTTTTAAACGAAGTGAATCTGATGATACCTTGTATGTATGCCAACAAGGTAAAAGCTAGTGATTCTGGTTATGTATGTAGATTATTTGATTATCATTGGAAACAATGATGATCACATTACACCGGTAAAAAGGGAGTTACATGCAGGTTTTAAGATGACAGATTGGGACTACTTCACTACTATCTTGGAATTGAAGTATTCCAACATCCACATCATATCTTCATTTCTCAAAGTAAGTATGCAACAGAAATTCTTCAGCGATTTGGAATGCAGGATTGCAAGCCTGTTCTTACCCCTATGGAACAAAACTTGAAACTTTCAAAATTTACAGGGGGGAAATGGTGGATAGCACTACTTATCGACAGTTGATTGGTAGCCTGATTTATCTGACAACTACTCGATTAGATCTTTCTTATACCATCAATATTATTTCTCGCTTTATGCAGGAACCATGAGACAGCCACTAGAATGTAGCTAAAAGAGTTCTTCGTTATATCCAAGGAACAAAATATTTTGGTCTTCTTTACAAAAAGACTAAAAATTTTGTACTTGGTGGATTTTCAGATGCCGAATTTTCTAGCAGTATTGATGATAGGGCATCAAACTCAGGTTATTTAATGAACATGGGGTTAGCTATAGTTTCTTAGAGTTGCAAGAAGCAAGCTACAGTGGCCACTTCTTTAGCAGAAGCAGAGTACATATCAGCATGGGAAGCAGCATGTGAGATTGTTTGGTTGCGTAGGGTTTTATAGGACTTGGGTATTCCTCTAGCAGAAGCTACTTCGTTATTCATCGACAACCAATCAGCAATAAAGCTTGCCAAGAATCCAATTTTTCATTCAAATACAAAGCACGTGGACACCAAGTATCATCATATTAGATCACTCATTGTAAAGGATGTCATCAAGCCTTTTTATTGTCCTTCAGAAGATCAAACCTCTGATATCTTCACCAAACCTCTTGGCAGAATAAAATTTACTAAGTTCAGGGATGATCTTGGTATATGTTGTAATGTATCTTTGGATCATAGGGGAGAATGTTAGATGATCCAAATATAATAATGCAAAGTTAGGATAAAAATATTTATTAAGTTAGAATATTTAATAAATAGTAGAGACACTTAGAAATAGAATATTGTTAGCAAAGATAGGACTCTAAAATTGAGTCGTATCTTAGGCTCTAAAATAGGAATAAATTTAGTAGATTGGATAGAAGATCATTTATTTTAAATGGAAACTTGTTATTTTTTTCAAGTGGTCCATAACTAAATTAAGTTAGGACATATAGCTTATAAATAGGTTAGTTTCCTAATTGAAAATTAGTGGAAGTTTACGTTTGTAAACCCTTGCAATTTGTTATGTAATTTCTTTTCCAATATCAATAAAATTACGTGTTTGGGGACACTTCTATATTAATATTTGCATGGTGGCCCTTCAGTCACAACATGTTACAAATCATTATCTGCCACTTTCTTTGGTGCATCTTCAAGACCATGGTCTTTACCAATGTCATCATTCGGTATTTTAACTGGTAGTCCTATCGTTAGTACTGAATGAATTGATTCATTACATACATCACCAGGGCAATATCAAGTCGGTCCTTTTGGGTCAATTCCTTTAAATACCATATCAACTAGACTCCCAACATTTGGGGAACAATATTTTCCGTCTTATTATCCTCCTTATGCTGGGGGGCAACATTTGGTCACCCAATATGACAGTACTCTGTCACTTTTTGGTCAAACTAATGTTGACATGAATGTTTGTCAATGGCAGCCCACTCTGCCTATCCAACCACAAACGGTTGTACATTCGTATCAACTAGTTCAACCTGTTACACCCACTTCATTACCGTCTGTTAATACATCTCTACCCCTATTACAGAATCAAAATATTGTACATCAACCTTATCAAAAGGGTTCTTCGACTCAATATCATCAAATTTTGGGTCCACAAAATCCAAATCCTTTGGTTAATTTACAACCACCTATATCAAGCATAATTTATTCATAAGCTGGTGTACCATTTTATGGGATGTCACAACCGCAACCTAGTTATACATATCAACCGAATCCAAGTTATAATAATTTGGGTTATAACATTGGTGGACAGACCGCTTGGCAACCTCAGGCACAAATGCCTCAAACTTCATTTCAACAAGTAACATATCCAGGTTTTGGTCAACATAATCCTCAAGCGTTTTCTATGAAAAACAACCCCTATATGGGTTACCAGCATCAAATTCTGTATGCTGGTGCTCAAAGGCCTGTTGCTTAAGAAATTCCATCTTACCCTGGCTATGCTCAACTTGACCTTAATCGACAGTTGCCTTTTCTTGCAACCTTAGAATTACCAGATTTAAACCGGTTAACCAATGATCCTATAAATTATTCTCCTTGGTGGTCGGTGATACCTCATAAATTACCCTCTGATATTCCTAAATTCAATGGAAACCCTGGAGAAGATCTGTCGACTCATGTCATGACTTATCATTTATGGTGTTCATCAAATTCCCTGAATGATGATTCTGTTCGACTATGTCTTTTCCAATGTATGCTTATAGGTCTAGTTGCTAAATGGTACATTGAGTCACCTAGAGATTATTTTGACAATTTCACTGTCCTAGTTGTTGTCTTTTTGACCCATTTCCAATTACCGATTAGATACGAAACTGGAACAAAACTCTTGACCAACTTCAAACAGAATAATGTCACTCACATTTTTTATCATATTCATGAGTGGCGTCACTGTCGACGAATGGTTAAGACATTTGTTCCAGATCAGCTCCTTGTTGAATGGTTCATTAAGTCCCCGTTACCATCTATAACTGAGGATGTGGCTAAGGGTGGCGTCGTCACAGAAGAGCAAGTTATCTCTCGTGCCAAATATTTAGACTTGATTTACACTCAGTCTAGCACGCTCTATAAAAAAATTCATAATGCGTTGCGATCTAATTTCAATGTTCCTCCTCAAATAAAGGACTCTCATGCCAAAGAAGGCTTGATAGGCACTGCAAACACACACCACGCTACTGCATCTGATCTTGCTCCTACTTCTGAAATTAATGCCAGGTCATTTGACAAAAGCAAAAGTGACAAGCAACTAGGAAGTAAGAAAAATGGGAAATCAAAGAAAAAGAAAACTTCTAAACCACAGGAAATATCATCTGATCAACCGTTTGGACCACCAAAACCTCATTATCCATGTGTAATCTATAACGATGAATACTTTGTTAGCGATTTTCCTCACCGTGCTGAAGTCTCAAAAATCATCAAGACTTCCCATGCATCAGCTGTGTTGACAGACCCATTTCCAAATCCAGACACTAATTTGGTTGCTACAGATCCAGCTCCTAGTTCCCAAGTGTTAATGTTATCCACCACAAAACCTTCACAAGATATGTTGGTGTCAACGCGTAATAAAGACTATGGTAGTCCGGCCACTGATCAACCTACTACCTCGACAACGAATCCATCTACTGAATCAGTACCACCTACTGTTATTCTTGAATTGACAATTAAGCCACTGAAGGGAGTAATTCATAAATCGACATATAATCCTCGAGCAAGAGCTGCACAAAATTATAATATAGTTGAAGATTTGGATCAATCCCCTTTAGCTATGTCTGCTCTTGAGGTATTACAGAATTTTCCCTCCCAGAAGCAGGCTTTATTGTCGGCCATTTGACTAATTCTAATCTTGTCGTCTTTAATCATACGGGCTATGTACCGAAGCTACCAACAGAATTGGTATTCTCAAGACAAGTAAATGTTCTCAGTCACCTTGTTCATCGCACTATTATTGATGAGGGAGAATCTACGTGCATTGTGTCTCTAAACTGTTGGAAGTCACTTGGCTCGTCGTGATTATCACAATCGTCAATGACGTTGAAGGATTTTGATGGAAGAACATATAAACCTTGTGGTATTATCAATAACCTGCATGTTGAACTAGGGGGAAAAATAGTGAATATTGATTTCGAGGTTGTTGACGGACCCCTTGACTATAATATTTTACTTGGAAGACCATGGGTATATGCAATGACTGCCATTGTTTCTACATACCTTAGAATGATTGCCTTTCCACATAAAGGTACAATCACATTCATTAATCAATTATCATTTTTTGCCTCCGCTTCGCAGGTAACTGGAAGCGTTCTGTTTATTCACTTACCCCAACTAGAAATTCAGAACATTGGTGTGGGACTCCTAAAGGATTCCACTCTTATGGGAACCTTTGCATTACTGCCGCCCGTGACGTTGGCAGAAATTGCAAGTATTGAGACCTGCTACATGATCTCTTCCACTCTATCTGACTTAAGGGATAGTACGGGTGATTCTGATATTTCTACATTGGATGAATTTTTACCGCTCAACCCTATTGAGCTGGCATAGCAATCAATCTATTTGGCTAGGGCGGAAAATCCGAAATCAACATCGCTGAGTGTTTTGGTTGATCGTTCCTTAGATTTTGGTACTCCATCTGATCCATTTTCCTCAAAAATTTTGACAGATGAAAATATTTTGGAAGCTATGATGTCAGAAGGAGAACCATGGGAAGATTACCATCATCGTTCCCATCTTCCTAATTATGAAGAAAACAATATTAGTGAACTATATCACCCATCCATCAAAACTTTCTTTTCGAATTATTTACCGATTAAAGCAATCGATTCAGAGCGAAATTTATCAAATATTGAAGAAACCATTTCTATCAATATTTTGACCAAACCGGGCGTTGTAGAAAATATTCATGTCAGTGTATCTTGTTCCCCGTCAGAACTTGATTCATATCGCTCTTTATTTCGTGAATTTCATGACGTATTCGCTTGGTCTTACAAGGAAATGCCAGGCATAGATACTAGTATAGTTGAACACACTATTAATATGTATCCTGATGTCAAACCGGTGCACCAACGGCTTCATCATGTTCATCCGAAGAAAGCCGCTACCATCAAAGCAGAGGTTGAAAAACTTTTGCGTGCTGGTTTCATTTACCCTATTCCGCTAACTGAGTGGGTTTCCAATATCGTTCCTGTTATGAAAAAACAAGGAACCATTAGATTGTGCGTCGATTATCGGGATGTCAATATGGCTTGTCCAAAAGACAACTGTCTTACTCCCTTTATCGACCAGATTATTGATGATTGTGCTGGATGCGAAATATTTTCATTCATGGATGGATTTTCCAACTACAATCAAATCAATATCTGCCCATATGACCAACATAAGACAACATTCATCTGTCCCTGGAGCACATTCGCATATAGGAAACTTCCATTTGGTTTAAAGAATGATGGGCCAAATTTTCAGAGAGCGATGGATTATGCTTTCAATGACATCAAGCACATTGTTCAACCATATCTAGACGATTTACCAACGCATTCACGAAATCGGAATGATCACCCGATGCATTTAAGAGCCATTTTCTTACGCTGCCGACACTACAAAATACGCCTCAATCCACATAAATGTGTGTTTTGTGTTGGTTCTGTTCAATTGCTCGGATTTATAGTCTCAAAATAAGGAATTCGAATAGATCCACTGAAGGTATAGGCCATTCTTGATTTGCCTACACCATCAAATTTACTTCAGATACAGAAACTTCAAGGAAAGGCTAACTTCTTGAGAAGGTTCATTCCAAACTACGCCGAAATGACTAAAGTATTTACTCAATTATTGAAAAAGGGGGTTCTCTTCCATTGGGACCAAGTTGCGCAAGCTTCTTTTGATGTTGTCAAGGACACTCCTGTCCGAGTGTCATTAATGTATCCTCCTAATTATCAAAATGATTATTTCCTATATATCGTCCTGGCTGAAATGACCATCGCTATGGTATTGGTCCAAGTAGAAGATGGAATTGAACATCCGATCCATTATTTGAGTCGTAATCTCAATTATACAGAAGTTAAGTACCCGTACGTGGAAAAGCTTGCCTTGGCAGCTGTTCAAGCTGTCCAAAGATTTCATCATTATATCCTCCTCCGAAAAACAACAATATTTTCGGATTGCAACCCCATGACTTATATTTTATCACATCAATTGTTGGGGGGGAAATATTCAAAGGGGATTGTCATTTTGCAGGAATTTGATTTGGAATTCATCAAATCCAATTCAAAGAAGTCTTTAGTTTTGGTTGAGCTTCTTTGTGACCTTCCCTCTGATAGCACTGCAACTACGTCGGAACCATCAATTCCTAACGAGTCTCTGTTTCTGATCGAATCATTTGACCCTTGGTATGGGGATTTCATCATTTATCTCCAAACCCAAACTTTTCGACCTAATACCTCTCGCTCTAAACAGCGTGTATTCGATACCAAGCCAAAGGTTATCTGATCGTTGGCGATACACTTTATCATCGTGGTGTCGATACAATTTAAGGAGGTGCCTCACTCATGAGGAGGTCGAAAAAGTGTTAAATGATTGTCATGTTGGGGCTTGTGGTGGACATTTATCTAGATATGCTACTGCACATAAGATACTTTGCGCTGGTTACTTTGTCTTACTATTTTTCGAGATTGCATCCTCGCAGTCAGAATTTGTCATGCGTGCCAAATTTTTTATAGTAAGATCCGCAAACCGCCAGCGCAAATGCATCATTTTGTCTCTGCAGGACCATTTATGAAATGGGGTATTGACTTCATGACCTGTAACCCTCCTTCGTTAGGGGGGCATGGTTATATTATTGTCGCAGTCGACTATTTTACCAAATGGGCGAAAGCGATGCCTACATTCAACAACATAGGACAGACAGCTGCACTATTTTTCTTTAATCACGTTATTGCATGGTTTGGGGTCCCACAGGCCATAGTTACAGATCATGGGAAGCATTTTCGCAACCACATGATGTCTGAATTGACTGCTAAGTTAGGATTGTCACATGATAATTCTACTCCTTATTATCCACAATCAAATGGACAAGTTGAGGCTATTAACAAAATTCTTAAATGAATGCTTCAACGAATGATAGGAGTTTGTAAAAGGAACTGGCATTTGATACTATATTATGCCTTGTGGTCGTATCGAACCTTAGTGAGAAACGCAACCAGATTTACTACTTTTCAATTGGTGTGTGGTCTGGAAGCTATCCTACCAATCCAATGTTAAATATCATCGCTAAAACTCGCG
Organism: Pinus albicaulis; assembly: GCA_034641835.2. Classification (NCBI taxonomy): domain Eukaryota; kingdom Viridiplantae; phylum Streptophyta; class Pinopsida; order Pinales; family Pinaceae; genus Pinus; species Pinus albicaulis. Next base: position 961,453,899 of record CM076581.1, on the reverse strand, counting down.
ATAGATTTGTTACCTGACACATCAGAAGAAGAAGCGTGTCTCCTTAACCTCATCCATCTTGATGAAATGCGTCGTGAAGCCCAAATGGCCAATGAATTGCATAAGAGATGTATAAAGGTGCAATACGACAAAAATGTCCAGCCTCGCATCTACTCAGAGGGCGACTTGGTCCTTCTTTACGATCAAGAAGCTGATGTAATAGGTACAGGGAAATTCGAGTCATTATGGCATGGCCCCTATATTGTCAAAAGAGTTCTTACTAAGGGTGCCTATGAGTTAGTTGATTACGATGGAATTCCATTGGCACAGCCTAGAAATGGGTTGTATATGAAATGTTACTATGCTTAATCATGAGCGTAGTAATTTTTTGTATTATATTGTATATATGTTGTTGATTTGCATTCATTATCTTAATTTTTTTTTAGAGTTTCTTGACGTTGGTAATCCACTTTACAATTTCATCGCAGATGTCTGAATCTTCGGAACCATTTTTTGGATATGTTGATGGTGCTAGTCGTAGTACGCAGAATCTATCCTCTGCAGCATGGGCCATTTTTGCTCTGAACAGCGATTTAATGAGTTTTCAAGGGATTTGTATTGGTAGATCGACGAACAATATCGCAGAGTATAGTGCGTTGATCGAAATTCTCTCTTATGCCATTTCATTTAGTATTAACTGCATAATCATAAGGTTAGACTCACAACTTGTGGTATTACAACTTACTAGTGTTTATACTGTTAGAAATCCAACACTTCTTAGATTGTTCCTTAGAGTTTGATTTTTGGAAAGATATTTTGATTTCATTCAATAAAAAACATATTTCCAGAAATTTGAACGCATTAACTGATTCATTAGCTAATCAAGTCTTAGACAAACATTTGCAACATATGTAAAGAAAACATTCACATCATTGAATAGGGTTGCACAATAAACATAGGAAAAACTCTGAAATCATATAGATAGATAGTTATAGGTTTTTACAAAATTTGTGCCCAAGACACATTGGTCATCTGACCTCAAAATGTATGCAAAATTTCACAAGTAAACTAGTGGTGCTCATGGTAACATGCTATAGATCTAGCAATCCTATGGAGAAATTGCATCCAACGGTTAGGAACCCTAATAGTGTGTCGATGCAGTCGCATGGGTAACTCTTCAACCCAGAAATCTGGAATTTCGAAGGTCAAACCCTCTATGTGCTATTGAAGCTTAGCCAGATTCTTAGCCATATCAAGGTCCTGAAGGACTGCTCTCCCGACAGCCCTCTCTACTGGCGCATCTGCTTTGCGCTCTGGTTCCTCTACTGGTTGAACACGATCGATATCTGCATTACATTAAACATTTAGTTTAGTCTTGGGATAACATCAAAATACAAAAAAATTGTATAAACCTTAGAAAAATAAAAAAACATGGTCAAAACATTCTTACCCATTGCACCCCACTGAGCGCCTTATGGTAATACTAAATCTGGATCTCCTTAGAAGTCAACGCCTGCGTATGCATACTCATCGATGGCGATGATCTGTCGTCGGAACTAGGTGAAGAATGTAGTAGAGAACACAACGGTCGATTGGCCTGCATGTCGACCCATGAGTTCTACCCATCTCTGCATTCAAGGATCTCTAGGACTAGATATATCTAATGTTACTATTGTGGCTGCATCAGTGGAATCTGTTCCAAAGCGAAGGAGATAAGGATTGAACCATAACTGAAATTCTTCTTCCTTCCTCCCTTTGCTTTGTTCAGTTGTTCCTTTATCTGAGATAGAACAACTTCAGACCAGTTGAAGACTGTTGGCTCTAAACACTCTAGCACATATTGCATATACGATCTGTATGCTACATGTAGTGTAACGGTGCTAGCAAGTTTAGCAATCGTGAAAAGGATGGTTCTCAAAGGAAAATCCCTGACATCCTGGATGTTTATTTTTCCATCTTTGCTAGGTTCTTCCCCTGGATAACAATACTGCATAACATAATCCCTCACTATTTCTCCTCTAATGGTAGACCATGTGAGAGAAATGGGCAAACCTCTCCTCGAAAATTCTGTGATAAAATACACGTCCTCAACTGTTATATGAGCCACTTGATTTTTAATGTGAAATGCCTCTATCATTAGATCCCATGCTTGAACTGAGAACTCCAAGAGTTCTATTTGTTGCCTCATTTCCGACAATTTGAAGTACTTAAGTAGTCCACAATCTCTTAAGGCTCTTACAGTAGCCGGATCATTCAAGGCAATCATATCTTGTTCTTCATGTTCTCTTTCCCTCCATGTAATCGTCATTATAATCTGATGGAAACCTGAAATACAACCATGAGATCCATTAGATTCCATTCATTGCAAAAAAAATAGGCAAATTTTGGGCACAACATGAAAACCAAAAACTTGAACTGCGCCCAACGCACTCCCTGGGCTAAGACATTGCGTTGCATATGTAGGTACCCTTCACTGTACCTGCTATGCAACGCAGGTTTCGAAATTCAGGGGTGCGTTGCCCTCATTTTGGACAGAATTTACCCTAGGGGCCTTAAAGCCCTAAAAATCTATAGAAATTGGAGATGAAATGAATACCAAATGGAAAAGGAGGTTCATGGTACTAACCTGGATCAAATGGCGATGAAATCCTTCAACAGAAACAACTGCAATCGACGACTGAAGTTCGGGGGCAAAATCAGGTTCAGAGCTCCAAAATGAAAATGGTAACTATGGAATCGTAAAAATGAATAGTGAAACTACTTTTTATAGTCATTTAATTGTTTGCAAGTTAGATTTATTTCTATTACTATGGTTTTATTATGTTTTTATCATGAAACAGGTATTTTTAATCCATTTGATGTTGCTCTGAAATAGGACATACAACTGATGAACATATTAGTCGTGCAGATTTATTCAAAGAATGACTTGACCAGTAAACATACTTTTCCTCCTTATTTTTCGAGCTTTAATAAAAATAAAAAAGGATATGAAGCGCGCTTTTATCTCTTTTTCTAGCTTCGATAACAGCGAAAAAGGAACCCCTAGAGTCTTCTTTCAGCTCTTTTCAGACTCCGATAATGTGAAAAGATTACCGAGCACTTGTCTTTTCGAGCTTGTTAAAGTAAACGAATTGATATCTACTCAGTATAAGTTTAACCCTTTTTTAGACTAAGATAGATTATTTACAAAAAATGAATACCTTGGTTAAACATGACCAAAGAGGTTCTCTCAGATATTGTTTTACACTTTTTCTGGTCTGAGAGACAAATTTACGAAAAATTACTTATGGATTTTTCTTTCGTCCTCTTTTTCAAACTCTCTAAATATGAAAAAGGACCAGGGTATCACTGTCGTTAAGCTCGTTAAAACATAAAATAGCAACGGGCTTGTCGATCATGGCAAGAATCGAGTTTCATTCATCGCTACACTCGTTAAATTATTAAATATCGATACTTTATTCACCTGAAGGGTTGAATTATAGCTCAATCAAATGTTATCCTCCTCAAGATTGTTAAAAAATAAAGAGGTAGTGGTCGACAAATGACCGAGGAAAATTTGGGAAAAGTGAGCAAGAATTATTTTTGGTAGCAAGTCACTCTTGAACATGACACTTCTTTCACTCCATGTCCGTGACTATTTGGGTTGGGTAATCATCTTGACGGTTCATTCACACCTATGGTTCATCATACCTTCAATTCGGTTTTGGGTCAATGCTACCAACTCATCATAGTGTCGCCGATATGTTCAAGAGAAGTCATCCAGTAATTTAAAACTCATCCTTCTGCGATACTCGTAAACCGTCATTCTCATGACCGTCATCCCTGAAAATTGCTATACTAGTCATACCCTTGTCTCCGAAATCAATAACTCCTGTTTTGAAATAAGGTGACTTCCTGTCGACAACAAATCAATATCCAGGAATTTCACTTAGAAACATCAGATTCCAGTACCATGAGGCTTGTTACAGCATCGACAAGATCCTCGCTTCCGGACCTTTGACCCAAATATTTTGTTTGGCGTTCGACATCAAACCATCTATTCACGCCTTAGGAAATGTACTGTAGTACCTTGAGGACCATTTTCATTAATGATGGTTCTCTCGCATTTTTTAATAGCTCACATCATTGTCTGGTAATCAAACGATGTCTCTCCATGTTCGACTACAAATCATATATTCGCATGGCTAGACTTGTACCCAAATGATCAAGTGAATGACATAAGAAGACCTCGGATCTAGTTTCATCCATCTGGGTTGTGATTTCAGGATTGTTGTACACATCATATGTATGATGACCTTACATATAGATTTTCATCCAAACATGGGCCTATATCTATAGGCATGTCTGCATCTGGGCAACATTCCAATGAAGACAACTTTCTGAATTATGTACGTGTTATTAGATTTTTTTATATGATGAATATGGGAATGCCTACCCTCAACAATTATGATCAAAGAGGATATATCATGATGTAATTTATTGTAAGATTGATGCAAGTGACCATTCCGCTTCATCTCGAGGCTCATCACAGTGTAAAGCATCTCAATCAAATGTTTTTATTATTTAGATCTCATGCTTTAGGGGGGAATTGTTATAGGTCAATTTGGGCACCATTCCCAATGACCTGGTTAACTGGGTATCATCTCCAGGACCAATGACTAAGGGTTTAACATTCCCTATCATTTTAGTTGCTACATGTCCTAAGGCAAGAAAAAGACAAATCAAGCAAGACTTTCATCAAGCAAAGGTTTTCAAGGTTTGAAGCTTATTATATAGCATATGAGAGCTCACCAACGCAGGATCTAAGGGGCCTAAGTGCGTTGCATATGCAGGTAGCCCCATGCAAGGTTGCCCTAAAAAGCACTTCCCAACATTCACAGGTGTGTTGGTCACATTGGGAGCGAAATTCTCATTATTCTGAAATCTCCACTTGGCTAGTGCCTTCTAGAAGAGTTCACATGTGTAAATATTTGGATCCAAGTGTCCATTTGACATCTACATGACTGGAAACATGTTTTTCCTATTATTGGAAATTCATTGATTTCAAAACAACCTATAGTTCATCTATAAATTGAGCACAGATCTAAGTGCTTGAAAAGGAAGAATTTGAGTAGAGAAATGCTGGAGAATTTTCAATTGAGAGCTAGATTTGTATAGTTGCTGCTGGAGAGATTTATATTGCGATGAGGTTTGGGGACGTTGCTGGAAGGGTCACTTCAAATCAGTCATTTGGTTGTAACCTCTCCTTCTATCATCAATAAAGAGTATTGCTTATTTTTCCCTATATGCATCTGTATTGACTTTGATTTTCCATATTGCAAGACCTTGGTTGACGTATATGGTTTATGCTTTACTGATTTAGCTAACTAGCTTGAATAGATATCTATATTATTGCATCTTCTATTGTTTCAGTGTTCTTTCTTGCAGGAAGCATTTCGCACAAACTGCTTAAATTTGAAGCTGCAGCAGAAGCAACAGAAGGAGCCATTTGGAAGCGACTGATCAAGTAAACCTTTAATCCTTTCTGTGTATCTATTCTGAGTTAGGAAAAATAGTCGCATAGTCTTTCACCTGTTTTTCTAGACTAACATCTGTCTAGGGAAGCATGATTTATCCGTAATTCACAATTCTAGCCCAACAGATGTCCTACCTTTGTTCCAACGCAGTTGTCGTAGCTCTGACAATAGTATCCTAATCTTTGTCCCGACATGTCACGGTCCTTCAGTAGCGGTACTTAGGTGCTTGCACAAAGATCAGAGAATGAAAGTAGTATACTAAATAATATTTGCATTCATTACTATCTAATTAGTCAAGGAGAATTAAATGTGTTGCGCAAGATTAATAACATCAACACAATAAATTTTTTGCAAATCCGTTACTGTCGAAAAAAAAAAACATCAACACAATACGGGAACCAAAACATCAGTCATGTATTAAGTAAGAGAGAGAAAGAGATACAACCAAATGAGCCTTAACGTCGCAGCCTCCTTCAACGGCTCCAGTCAAAACGTGTCTCAAGCATTCGTTGGGGAATTTGGAATTGGCGAGGCAATCAGCTTAGACTCTCTCTTGACAAGGGTCTCTCTCTCTGCTCTATCTCACACCAGCCACATCAGATTGTTCCAACTATTCTCCAAAATGTTCCGCTATTCAATCCTTTTAGCTAGTTGCATCTATGTGAGATAGATGTATTTATAAGAGAGGAGGAGGAGTTTCAGATCCCTCAAATGGTGGAAGGGAGGCCTTATCCTTTGGGAGGTTGCTCAAATGTAGGGAAAAAGAAGCCAAAGGAATATGTTTGACGTTATTCAGTCGAACAACCCATGTTGACTCCGCTCACGAAGTGGTTGGAATGGAGACTTCACTTCTATATTTAAAAAACTTTCCAAAAATAGCTCGGCGCGGGAAATCCACTGAGACAGAGTGCCAATGGGCGCGGCCCCCAGTGTTAATTTCAACATCGATGCGAGGCCATAAATGCTTGCCATCTCTGACCCAAAACCAAGTGTTTTTTATGGTCTGTTCCAGGAATAGTCAACAGAGGAAGTGTTCTTCTCATGGAAAGGGATGCAATGACACTTTTTGGAAGGCATGACACTACATGTAAGTCACAGAAATGGTCCTCCAATGTGCGGGATGGGGATTGCAGGGACGGTGACAAAATTTTGTGTAATAGATGCCCCCTAAAGCATGAGGTCCGAGAGAGACGAAGGAGTGAAATGCTTTATGAGAGCGCGTTCAAATCAAAACACCGATGTCAGAAGCCCTGCAAGTACAAATACAACTGATATCTCTTATACCTGAACATGTGGCATGGGTGCAGCCATCCATAATAGAGTACATATATAAGCAAGATACAAGGTATGGATGCAGCCATGCAGCAGTAAGCAACAATAAATAGACTCAGGTATGGTCGCAGCCATCCAATCAAAAGAGTCATGCATATAGTCATGATCGACCAAAATGTCCCGCAGCCTGGATATCATCAGAAAAAACCCAGGGTCTTGCGCTCCATCTTGACCCGAACAAGTACAAATTGAAGCATGTGAATATGTGAACTGAAGTCGAACATGCAAGAAAGTCACTTGATTACCAGCCAATGATGTAAGTTGTTAATAGGCACGAGAGAAACCACCAATAATGACAATGGCTCTCAAGGTACAACTAGTACAATCCACGGAATGCAAACAATGATCTGGCGTCGAACACCCGCAGAATCACTCGATCGAAGGCCAATGATGTGGACCTATCGTCGAATGCGAAGAACTTTCCAATGAGGCATGCAAGCTCCAAGGTACTAGAAGGGGGTCTCTAGATCAACTTCTTGGATAATGAGCTGAAGTCGACAGAAAGTGACTTGGTTGAAGGACGGCCATAATTTTTACCACATCATCAACACGAGGCAGAGGAATATACTAATAGTGAATCAGGACCAAAAAGAGAATCATAGGGAGGTCGAAAACTGCAAACGAAAACTTCTCTTGAACATATCAGCGACACGACTCCATATTTGGCAGTATTTGACATCAAGGGATCTGAGGTCATAGTGACGTGGCAAAGAGCATATGAGTGGTCAAAACAGATTTCCCAAACCCATGGAGGCAAAAATGATGAAATGAGATGTCCCTAACCCGACACAAATGCAAATAAGTGTCATGTTCAAGGGCGACATGCTACCAACACAACTGAGACCTGGTTTTATTTTCCCCAACAATTGCTGATGAGTACCCCAATTATTTTTGGAAAACAAGCTTGAAGGGGATAACATATGCTTGTCATGTAAGTTTTTCCTTCGGACAAATCCATCTTATTACATTTTACGAGCCCTATGAAGGAGGAACTTGGTTACGTCATGGTGATGGCTTCCGATGTCATTTAGGTTTTAACGAGTCTGACAAAGGAAAAACTTAGCATCTTTTCATGTTTAGAGCATTTGAAAAGAAGCGGAAAAGAAAACTCCAGCAAGTCCCTTTTCGTAGGTAGTCTCACAGATTTGAAAACATAGAAAGCTATGTATGAGAGAGCCTCTTAGTTTCAATAGGCTAAGGTATTCCTTTTTCATAAATAATCTATCCTAGCCCGAAAAAGGGGTAAACATATACTGAGTAGATATCGTTTCACAGCCATTTAATGAGTTCAAAAAGACAAGAGTCTCGGCAATCTTTTCAATTTTCGAGAGTCAGAAAAGAGCTGAAAGATGACTCTAGGAGTGAATTTTTCGTGTTTTTACAGAGTCCAAAAAAGTATAAAATACAACTCGTTACTTCATCGTCATCATGTTGAGGACCTGTTGCTGCACAAGAGACGCACATAAAACCCATTTTCCGAGGTACAATAATCAAAAAATACGCTTCAAAACCTAATTAGGGTTCTGAAAAGTTATAAATGCCAAAAATGGTAAAAAAATAAATTACTTTTCACTTTTACCTCTTGTGAGCAATTTGTTACCCTTTTTACTACGATTTTACGGCACTGACAGCGGGCAATCCAGAAGGCTAATCGAGAAACCATCTACTCCAAATAAGAACTCACACCTTTTCCTGCATTTTGATAGTACTTGTATCACCTGCATTCAATTTTTGTGGATTTATGGGGGGATTTTATAAAATTTAGGGTGCGGCGGTCGGCGCGGGTATCAGGAACAGAGTCGCGCTGACCGCCCTAAAAATTGAACTAGGGTGCGCCAATTGGCACGACTGTTTCTAAAATAGTCACACCAACTACAGGAACCAATTTTAGCATGTAAATTCAACAAGAAAGCCCAATTTAACTGTTTAAAAAGCATTCTATTTGGCTAATGATCACCCTATCGATGTTTTTGCAGGTGTGAAAGGACAAAATGGTGATTGAGTGGAAAGAACGAGAACATAGTGAAGAAGATGAACTTGCCATGGAAAATGAAAGATGCATGGAAGTTCTAAGAGATTGTGAGCTCAAGAAATTCTTTAGAGCACCATGTCTCAGAGCTCAACCAGAGTTGTTGCAATACTTGATCAGTGTCTAGGACATTGATCAAGAAATATTCATTATTCGCGATCAGGAACTTGAGATTGAAGTCTCGGATATTTACTTCATAACTGGATTATCGCGGAGGGGGGTAGTACCAATCAAGACTGGTACTCAGCCTACAATGGAAAACATGAGTATGGTTATCGATAGGGTGAGTTGAGGAGCACGGGAAGGATCCAAAAGCAAGAAGGTGGATATCCAAACCATTCTCTATCTGGCACTTAGAGTAGTGCTACACACCATCACACGAGTTGCAAGGGTTCAGGCTCCTCACGAGGCCACAAAAACATAACTACTTCTTGCAGTGGATTGCATGGCACCGACACTTTACAACTGGGTAGAGGGAGTAGCAATCAACATCAAACGCCAGTTGACTAATTGCAAGAATGGGAAATTGAACCAGTTCGGCTACGGGTCCATATTGGTACCTTTCATCTTGGAATGGTTACCAATCTTCCAATAACAGGAGGTGATATTTCCGACACCACCAGCTCTAGAGCCACGGATGTTCTGTTGGGTAGAATTGATGCCAAGGCCAGGGGGCGATCAGCAGATGTCCTGGAGACAGGATTTCTTTGATTGTCTCCGCCGAAAACTGATTGTCATAGAGGACTAGCCCTACTCTGGCATATATTTCACTGGTGATCCAAATCTTCCACTTCCAGCGAGAGAATACTGGGATGAGACATTAGGTAAGACTCATTTTTTAGTTTCAAGAGGTTTTTTTTTTTTTTTTTTTTTTTTTTTTAAATGCATGTTCTAACATTAATCCATGTAATTGCAGATGTTGGCCCAGAACGACCTATAGGCATGTCACCAATAGCACAGAGGATTCCTCATGACTTTGATGTGGCCCCTCATGGTGAGGGAGGCGAGTGTTGAGGTATAAAAGGTGTCTTTTTAATGCCTATTTATCCTACATTAATCATAAATCCAGGCATGACTTTTTGTTTCAAGAGTGTACTCAGTCTGAGGTTGCAATTCAATCTAAGAGTAATGCCTTGTAATATTTAGTAAAGTGTTGTAAATACAAGAGTAAACGGATGCTTGGAAATGAAATCTAACTACAATGACATGAACTTGAATGCTCTGAAATCCAATCATTCACCCAGCAATCATCAGTCAAGGATGCAGTAATGATAACTCTTTCCTTTAGCAACTGATGTAATTGAAATCAAATGAAAACAAGATAATCAATCTGAGAACAAAGGTAGCAATAACCGGATGTCCTTTACAGTTGATGATCTCGCATTAAAACAATTAAATGGAAATGGAAATTGAACTAAATCACTAATGCTTCTAATGAAAGTAAACTAGGCAAGTTCTCAAAAGCAAAACCAACTCTTTGCAGGAATGAAATAGATTGTAAACTAATTAACTGAAATGAACAGAAAATCTAGAATTGAACAGCAAATCCTATCTAATGAAATTAAACAGCAATCTCTAACTAATGGAATTGAATAGCAAATTCTATTGAACAGCAATCAGCAATCGGAACGGAACAGCAATTGGAATAGAACAGCAACTGTTGAACAGCGAAGCTCTGTTAAAACATAGCGAGATAAGTAATACGAGGATTAATATTCTTGTTAAATTAGAAAGGAACGACAACACAATTCACCAATGTAACACACCAATATTATGAAACAATTAAGCAGTAAACTATTAAACTTGAAAGTTGTAATGAAAACAAATGCAAACCGTCACACAACGATAATTGAAAGATAATAATACAAATAGCAGATGGATCCACCAGGGCCAGGCCCTTAGCCACCAGTGAAACATCGCTGGGCTACTCCAGAGTCAAGAAATGGAACGGCAACTAGATCATGTATTAATCAGGAATAATATCATTTACAACAGTCACTCTCTGATCACAAGAGTCAATGAGAAATTACAGAGTTACAAAAGGAGTTTCAATAATAATCTTTTCGTCCCTAATTTCTACAGGCACTACCTTTTATAATAATTTGGCGGACAATACAAGAAACAACGATAGACTTTGAACAACGATCCCTCAGGATCGAAAGATCCTAAGGGATTCGCTCCTTTTTCTTATTTTAGCTAACGCTTGGTCTTCTTAGGTTGTAGCCATGTTGTTCCCTTCCTTACTTTAGCTGTGCATTCTGATTTCATCCTTCTTGTCTGGATACGGACCTTTGCTGGAGGAACAGCAGTTACTCCTGCTTTAGCTTTTCCTTTCGAATGATGGTTTCCGCCTTCATTTGTTTCCTCTTGAGAATAAAAGACATTTTTTAGCCAATTTTCACAATAAACATTAATCTTTGCAATTCTATCATAATCCTTCAATATATCATCTTTCTATAATAAAAAGAGTTATATTCAAAGGAAAAATATAAAGAAATGCATGGTGAATTCATACATTTTCCAATGCTCAACACACCCCCCTGCTTACCCTTTTTCATGTCCTCATGAAAACCATAGTTTACATATAAAGCAGTTAGAGAATAGGTTGGAGAGGGTTTTTCATGAAGAGGTCTAAAACCATGATTTGCAGCTAAAGCTTCGAAGATGTGCCATGTCTATCCTTCAGGTAATTCATATTTGGCTTTATAGTCTGTTGTAGGATACCATATAATGGGACTTCGAAACCTACAACCTAACCAGTATGGGCCTTCCCTCAAGATGAGGTTACTATAGAGAACCAGGTGGTCAGCAGCTAATCCAAAATTTCTATAATTAAATGGCTCTTTGTATTGAATATTCCGATTGGAAATATTCCATCGGACTTTAGCTACTACATAGACCTGGTCTCTGATAGATAGAAAATATTCTATCCCATCCAAGACAATTGCTTTGTGGATGGGTCCCAATGTCTGGATCACACCCTCCTTTGTCATTAGACTCTTCTGCCTAGCCCATAGTTGTAATGGGTTTCTCGGTTCACCCCTAACCCAAAGGTCTAAACCATTTTCTTGCCTCTGAAAAGTATTATAGGCCTTGAGCCATTTCAACTGGTTGACAGCAAATGAAATAAATGCTTGAAATTGGATATCGCCCACAAAAGGGCTGGGATTTGTCTCCATTTCCCCAACTAATATAAAGTTGTGCAAATAGAACTCACAGAGCAGACGCTAGAATTTTACTCCATATAGTTTGCAGCAACTTATAAAATCATCTACAGTGTTTAATTCTATAGGTTTTCCTGCCTTAACAGCCTTAATTTTTAACTGCAAATATCTTTCTAATAAAAACAAAGCATAATTTTTGGCAGGGCACCTACATGCTAGAACATCTGTGTATAAGGAGTAGAGAGTATCCATTTGATTCAGGGCCATTTTTAATCTATTCCTTACCTCTTCAACTTTCTCTTCTACCTTCCGACACTTATCGTAGGCTTTAGCCTCTGATGCATGGATGTTTTTTAATTTCTACTGTAACTCTTGGTATTTTCTTTTAGGAACGACCTCCTCTTCAAGCTTTTCTCTAGCCTGTTGAGCCTGTGTCAGCTCCTTTTGGAGTTTTTCTATAGTAGGGTATATTAAAAAAATGTTTTTACTATAGCCCTATGCACTTTCGATTGGAGCAGCTGCATCTGGAACAACTGCCTGTTGTTCCTTGTCTTCTTGATTGGGCTCGGCTTGGGTCTCCATGGTCTCTGCATTCTGGGGCTTTGCTTTGATAGCTACATTCCTCATTTTTGGGGTTCGTTTAGGGGCTTTCTCCATTTTTAGAACCCTAATCCTCCGTCTGAGTCGTTCCACTAGTTTTTGGAGCCTTTTTCGTTCCCTTCGCAGCTTCTCAAGTTCGTTTATTTTATTTTTCCTCCTAAGAGGAATGGTTGTTCCCTTCTCTGTACTTAATTGCTCAGCTAGGGTTTATTTTTCAGCGGCCGTGTCTTCACCCAAGCTTGCTTCTATGCTTTCTTCTTGGAACACTTCTTCAGTGTTCACATGCTCCTGGCCACATTCCTCGGGGGAAGTAACCCTAGTTGGTTCTGTTATTCCCTGAGGGTTTTCTTTTTCTACTTTATCAGGCATTTCCTCGGCCATTTCTTTGTCGGTAACATCTTGTTCCTACAATTGGTCTATCTCAATGTTGAGATTAAGCGGACTGTGAGGTTGTATGCATTCACTCATATTGGCCAAAATTTGGGCCAATTGGTCCTCCTGTAATGGGCTCTGTGGTGGACTTGCAATGGTAGTTTTGGGAGGTTCTGCTTCCTCTCCTTCCTCTTCACTGGTGTGATTACTTTCTTCCTCTTCACCAGTGTGGTGACTTCTTTCTTCTTCACTAGTATGGTGACTTCCTTCTTCTTCACCAGTGTGATGACTTCCTTCTTCTCCACTGGTGTGGTGAATTCCTTCTTCTTCCTGATTTCCTTCTTCTTCACCAATGTGATGACTTCCTTCTTTTAGTTGTAGGGGTTTTTCATCTTTCAAACTGGGCAATTCTAAGGGTTGGCTGCTGCTACCCTGAAGAATTCCTATCATTCCCATACTTCTCCTAATCCTGGAGGAATGTATGCACTTTAAAGGTTTTGTTGTTGTGCTAGTAACTCTTTTACGTTTTGGGGCAGGTAGAGTTGTTCCTCCGTCAATTGAGAATATCAATTCTTCCCAACTATTCTGCTGCTGGGCAAGACTGTAACTCACTATCAATCTGATTAAACAATGGTGGCTTACCACTGTTGCTATATGACGGGATTTTCTTATGCTCTGGGCAGCATCATGCAATAAGAGATTTAAGTATGCAGGCAAGTTTACAACACATTTTTGTTTTAATACTACTAATAACTTAAGGTGGTGTGGTCTTACCACATCCTTTCTTCCATCGCATGTGATGTAGCTCTGTACTACTTTCGCCAGTTCTGTCCATGGTTCTCCCAAAGTTGTCGGCTGAACTCCTTTCCCTTTGACGACCAAGGTTAGCCCTTCGTCTTGAAAAAGATTCATGGCTTCTTCAAGTTTCACTTTTTTATGGGTCCATATGGGTCCTTCCGCTGGCAGACCAAATACCTCGGCGATTATTGCGTCTGTTACTGCTATTTTCCTACCTCTAACCATGGAATAGCCTTCCTGCAAGTTCTGCAAAAAATCAATGGCTACCGTTTCATGCGGTTGCTGCAGTCATGTGAGGTAGGTAATCCATTCTACTCTCTCCAGAATTTTCCGTGCAGCGTTGGAAACTGCTAGCACCTGTGGCTCACTACGTATTGCTCGTCCTCCCATTCTGTCTGCACCCTATTAATTCTTTGCAAATACACAGAAATGTAATGGAACAACACCTTGTGTGTATCAACACAATACCGTTAAAATCTTGTTGTTTCCAATAATTTGATGAACATAGGGTTTCGACTCGCATGCAGGCATTAAAAGGCACCCGCGCCCCCCCTAAAAGATAATAGGTCATCCTCGACCGTCGAAATAGAAGAGCAGTGTACTGCATAGCAATTGTACAACATTGAAAGGCATACATACTTATGATATGATCAACAAATTATCGCATTACTGAAATCAATGCATATTATTAAATTGTGAATAGATATGGAAACGTTGTGTAATGATTTCGAACATAAGGGAAAAGGACAGCTGATGTAAGAAGTACTTATGTGGTCATTATCCACATAAACTATTATGATCGATTTATAAATAAATTTCATGCATAATAGGTTCCGAACAAAGGGTTTAGGATCATACTCTCATTTCATATTAGATAAAGATATAAGAAAAGGGTTTAAGATTACTATTGATTTGTGAAAAATATGACTCCAATGCCATCAGCAGAGCTCTGTTTCCCACAGGTGTCTATAACCTTGACAAAGTTGCTTTTTCACCCTTGGAACCATTATCCTTTATTTATGCTTAGGGAAGTGTTGTGTGTTGTCATGATGGAGGCCACTATGCTGGCTTGGGAACCAGATGAATCACAATGCCATTCACCAGGAAAGAGTGAAAGGTGGGCAGGTCGGCTCGTGATGAGACCTCCTGTTCCAAGGACTTTTTATTTTTTTTGAGCTATCCATTGGATCATATCCCTGGTGTGGTGGCCATAGTGGGAATGCCACTTCACTGCTTCCTTATGATCATGGTAGGCTGGCTCTTGATGAGACCCCCTATCCTCCATCTACCATATGATAGTATTGTATATAGATATTTTTTCTTCTTTTTCTTTTCTTAGAGCATTTCCCTACTTATATATAGAGGATGGCTCCACACTCCTTAAGAGTAGGGATGGTGGAAGAAGTCTGAACGTCTCAATAGAGAAAATATGCCCTTATTCTTATTCAATAAATAAAAATCAAATAGAGTTATGAAGATTTAGGGAAGAACCAACATGATAAAGATAATCGATCATATTAACTTTAGTGAAAGTAAAGACAACAAAGTGATATAGATGGTTGTGTCCTTTCCTTTTTTCTTATCACTACAAAAAAAATTCTTGAAAATGACAATTTCTCTTGATTTTCTGATTCTGGTAACCTCTAATTTGTGTGTCTTTGCATAAATTGTATGTTTTCATTTAAAAGAGTCATGAAGAGTTCACAAAAATCCTCAAAATGTTATTCTAAAACAAGAAAAATACACTCAAAAAGTGTTGTTCCTTAAATGGAACAGCAAAAACAATCTGCGAAAATGTTGTTCCTTTTGAAAGGAACAACAAAAACAATCTACGAAAATGGTGTTCCTTTTAAAAGGAACAGCAAAAAACAATCTATAAAAAGTGTTGTTCCTTTGGAAAGGAACAGCAAAAACAAGCGGGAAAAATGTTGTTCCTTTGGAAAGGAACAGCAAAAACAGGCGGAAAAACTGTTGTTCCTTTAGAAAGGAACAGTAAAAACTGTTGTTCCTTTGGAAAGGAACAGCGAAAACACGCAGCAAAAACTACTGTTCCTTTGGAAAGGAACGACAAAAAATTGTTGTTCCTTTAGAAAGGAACAGAAAAAACATACGAAAAAAACTGTTGTTCCTTTGGAAAGGAACAACAAAAAAACTGATGTTCCTTTGGAAAGGAACAGCAAAAACATATGGAAAAAATTGTTGTTCCTTTGGAAAGGAACAGCAAAAACATACGGAAAAAATTGTTGTTCCTTTAGAAAGGAAAAGCAAAAAACTATTGTTCCTTTGGAAAGGAACAGCAAAAACTGATGTTCCTTTGGAAAGGAACAACAAAAATTCGCAACAAAACTGTTGTTCCTTTGGAAAGGAACAACAAAAACATGCAGCAAAAATTGTTGTTCATTTGGAAAGGAACAGCAAAACTATTGTTCCTTTTTAAAAAGAACAGAAAAAAGAAACACACAAACGCGTTGTTTCTTCAGAGGAACGACTGTTGTTCCTTAAAAGAAACAGCTTGAGAAATAAAATATGTACAAAAAAACAAGCAAAGTAAAAATAAAATCTTATGTACAAGTTTCAAAATAAAAGAAATATTCAGTGGATGGGTGCTGAGGAGGATTTATCTCCCTCAGCAAGAATCTGCATGGTAGAATCTTCCTGTAATTGTTGGTAAAAGGATTCTCAGTTAAGCGGTTTATGGTAAAGTCGTACTCGATGACCGTTTACTTTGAAAGAATGTCCAGATTCATCAATGTAGTCAATGTGATGGTGCCATTTTCATGCACTTTTTGTATCTCATAGGGTCCAAGCCATCGTGTCTGGAGTTTTCCTGGGAAATCCTTAAACCTGGAGTCATATAGGAGTGCCCAATCTCCTTCGTGGAAGATTTTCTCTTTAATGAAGGTGTCATGCCATTTTTCTCTCTGTTGTTGAATTAATGCAGTGTGCTGAAGAGCAGAGAGCCTAATTTCATCTAACTCGTTGATTTTCTATAATATTCTGACCTGGGCTTCATTTAAGTCTAAACCCACCTCCTAGGCTATTCTTAATGTCTGAATTTCAAATTCTATTGGAAATATGGGTTCTTTTCCAAATACCAATTGATATGGTGAATACCCAGTGGTATTTCTCCATGTTGTTTGGTACGCCCACAAGGCTTCCGGAAATCTATAAGCCCAGTCACGTCTGTGTGATGCAACTGTTTTTGTAAGTATGGATTCTATCACTTTATTCGTGCTCTCTACCTGGCCATTTTCCTGTGGGTGATATGGAGTTGTGATTTTGTGTTGGATGTGGTAATTTTCTAATGTTGCAGTGATTTTGTTACCTACAAATTGCGGTCCTCCATCTGTAATTACGTCCCTTGGGAGGTTGTATCGCACAAATATTTGGAATAAGGAATTGTATTACAGAGTCCTCTGTAGCTCTTGAAAGTGCCTCTACTTCAACCCATTTCGTAACATACTCTGTTGCAACTAGTATGTATGTTTTCTGATTTGATGGTGGGTTAATAGGACCAAAAAAATCGAGCGCCCAGTGTTCAAATGGCTTGATTACTAGCTGTGGATTCAAAGGCATTCCGTCGGACTGTCCAGGGCGACCCGCCCTTTGGCAACTATCGCAGGCTTGTACAACCTTTTTAGCATCTTTAAAAATTGTAGGCCAGTAATAGCTTGTTTTTAAAACCTTGTGACCATTCCTGCAATCTGCAAAATGTCTGCCACATGGCCCGTCGTGGCATGCTTTCAGAATATCAAATATTTCGTCTTCTCAGACGCATCTCCTGATGTGCATATCCGCTCCTGTATGAAACAGGTAGCCCCCAATCCAAGAGAATCAGTACTACACTGTACTATCTGTTTTCATTCATTGGGCGTTAGATGCTTAGGTAATTTACCTACTACTAAATAATTTGCAACATCAGCATACCATGGGGTTCTAGCAGTAACAGCAAGCAAATGTTCATCTTGGAAGTGATCCTCGACTGCTGTTGCATCTGTTGGTTTTGGCATTTGTGAAAGAAAATCAGCTACAGGGTTCTCCTTTCCAGGTCAATCCTTTATTGTGATATCGAACTCCTGCAATATAATCAACCATCTTGTTACTCTACCATTTGTAGCAGGTTTATTTGCTAAAAATTTTATGGCAGAGTGATCTGTATATAAAACTACAGGATACCCAGTTATATAATGTCTAAATTTATTTACAGCATGTATTATGGCTAAAAATTCTTTCTCAGTCACAGTATAGTTTAATTCAGCAGGAGATAGATTTTTGCTAATATAATAAATTGCATATGGTTTTTTATCCTCTTCGTGCCCAAGGACTGCTCCAATAGCTATGTCTGAGGCATCAAATGAAATTTGAAATGGCAAATCCCAATTTGGGCCCCTTAACACTGGGGTTGTTGATACAAACTTTTTTAGATCCTCAAAAGCATGGTCGCATTTATCTGTCCAAATAAAATCAACATTCCCTGTTAATGCATATAAAGGTGTAGATACTCAAGAATAATGCTCTATAAATCTTCTATAATAACCAGAAAATCCGAGAAAGCTACGTACCTCTGTTTGTGTGGTAGGAGTAGGTATTAACAAAATTATCTGAATTTTGGCTGGATCTACCTGTATTCCAGCTACTGAGATATAATGACCTAAGATGAGTCCCTCAGTCATCATCATGTGACATTTTTCATGGCTTAAGCAGAGCCTGGTGTCAAACATCTTTGTAACACCTTTTCCAAATTTTCTAATGCTAGCTCAAAATCATCTCCGTAAGGTGTGAAATCATCCATATATACTTCGAGCCCTTCATTTATTAAATCTGAAAAGATGCTGAGAATGGCCCTCTGAAATGTAGCAGGGGCATTGCATAGGCCAAAGGGTAAAACTCTGTAAGAAAATGTCCCCCAAGGACAGGTAAAAGTGGTTATGTCTTGGTCTTTAGGGGCAATCTGAATTTGATTGTATCCACTGAAGCCATCTAGGAAAGAAAAGAATTTCTTTCCTGCTAATGTATCTAAGACCTGGTCAATGAAAGGAAGGGGAAAGTGGTCTTTCTGGGTTGCTTTGTTTAGTTCTCTGTCGTCTACACATATTCTCCACTTTCCGTTCTTCTTTGGCACCACTACTAATGGAGAGACCCACTTGTTATCAGATATTGGATAAATAAAGTTGACATCCAACAATTTTTGTAATTCAGCTTTCACAATATCTTTAAGATGAGGGTTTAATCTTCGTTGGGGTTGGCGAATGGGTCTAGCATATTTTCTGTATAAATGTGGTGCGTACATAACTGGGGGTCAATTCCCTTCATGTCTGGATAATCCCATGCAAAAGCTCCCTTATATTTTTTTAGTAGTTGGACCGTCTTCTTTTCTTGTTCAGCAGTCAGGTTTTTGTTAATGTTTAGGGTTTTTCCTGGCTCAATTTCTATAATTTTGCTATTGTACACAAAAGTGGTGGGTATTGATTGATCATGAATGTCTTTCAGGGGATCTTCTTCTTCTTTATTATCAAATGTTTCCTTGATCATGTGACATTGCAAATGGGATCTGATTTTTGGTTTATTGATGAAACTGTTAATATTGTCATCCTCTGTTTGGTCTTTAAAATCGAGGGCATCTTCTATGGTTAATGGTGATCTAATGTTTTCCATGAGGTATGATAGAGGTTGTTTCCTTGTTTTTATTATTGATAGGCTTGGCTGGGCTGGGGGATATAAAGCTAAATTCTTGACATAGCTCCCTCTAGTTATAGTCATGCTGCCTTGTCGGCAGCTAATGTAAGCATCGGCAGTTGCCAGCCAAGGTCTACCTAGGATCAACGGGTGTCCATCTAACCGGTTTTTGGGGTTAATAATCAGGAAGTCAGCAGGGTACTCCCAGGAGTCTACATATACCATTACATCATGTAGTGTGCCTTCTGGCTTTACTACCGATCAGTCAGCCAATTCCAATAAGGTTGTTGTTGGATCTAATGATGTAATTCCAAGTTTTTGACAAGTGTTGGTTGTTAGGATATTAATTGCAGCTCCCAAATCAACTAAAGCATTTGGAAATGATTGTCCATTGAATTGTAGCATCACTATAGGATTTCATGGGTCCTCATACGTCAAAGGTGCTTCCATTCCTGATAATAAGCCAGATAGAGTGCCAACTACTTGGACAGTTGGGTTAGTTGTTGTTCTCCTCTTTGGCTTCTTTATACATAGTTCTTTGATGGTTTTTTCATAAATAGGGATGTCTTGGATATCTTGGAGGAGAGGGATTTTTATACACAAATTTTTTAGTTCTCCTAGAAGATCAAAATTAGGATATTCTATTGGGCGAGGTATGATTAGTCGTTCTGGGAATGGTGGAGAAGAGGTGGTTGCTTTCTCCTGAGTTTGTTGTTTAACCACATTCTCCTTGTGCATTGTTTGTTCTGCAGGTAACGGGTCTTCAACTTGAACATTTTTGTCTCCCTCTGTTTCTATTATGCGCCCAGATCTTAGTTGAAGGTCATTGCACTCCCTTAATTCAGTTTCTAGTTCTGGTGGTTCCATTATTTGAATAGACTGAACCGGCCTATTATTAGGGTTTGGGTTGGGTTGGGCTGGGAGTTGCGGTCTCAAGTTGGTCTGGGGATTTTGTGGTAATGTATAAGGTGCTGGCAGTGTAGGTTGAGGGAGAGGGATCGTTCCAGCTGGCTGATTTGTCGATCTTTGCCAGTTCGACTGCCAGGTTTGACTCTGCGAGGTGGAGGGGGACCATTATGTTGGATAAACATTATTTTGCCAAAATGGTGGACAGTAAGGAAAGTTTGTCCAATTGGTTTGATTTGTTTGGTTTGGCCATGGTGATGTAGGAAATGGCTGTTGTGACCAATTGGGGAAGGGTGGTTAATTTTTCCACATTCCATTATATTGCTGAGCATTATACTGAGGAGACTGAAAAGAAGAGGATGGATCAATTGGCATACCTGTTTGTTGTGGTTGCCATTGTCGGCACTGATTGAGTAGCTAGGCACACCATTTCTAATTCTTCTTCCACCTCTTTGTAGACTGCTTTCAATCCAGGGAGCGAAGGGCAACCTTCTGTGGAGTGATATTTTGTGCAAATGGCACAAACTTTGACTACATCCAGCGGGCACTCTTTATGGTTTTGTTTCTTTCTGCATTTAGGGCAGAATATTGCCAAATTTTGTTCTGCTCTTGCTTGCTTTTTTTTAGCTTGCATGATGTCGAACTACGTTGTCAGAGTCCCTAGAATATTATTTTTAAAATCTTCTAGTAGATTGCCAATCTCTGCGCGAGTTATACCTCCACCGGAGGTCTTACTATCCCTTGTGATCATGTCATGTTCTGCTGATTTTAGCCTTGTGCTGCCTCTCGAACTCCTGATACATATATCAATAATGTCAGCAAAACTTTCTTGATATATGTCACCTTTTCCCATAATATTTAATGTTTCAACCCATTGTTCCTTCATCCCTTTAAGTAATGTCATTTTTAACACATTATCAGGTAAGGGTAAAGATGCATAGGGTGATCTCTAGAGGTTGTATTGAAAGCATTCTACATATTCCTCGAGTGTTTCATTAGATTTTGTTGTCATCTGAAATATTTCGTCTTTTCATTCCCTGGACCTACGATAATCCTGATATTTCTTTATAAAAGCAGTTTTCATCTGATCCCAATCATTTATAACACCTCCACCTAACCCCATAAACCATCGTAGAGCTGCATATTTTAATGTGGAAGGAAATAATTTTAATTTTTGGGGATCGGTGGTATAGTCATACCCTCTGCATAATACATCGAATTCAAACAGAAATGCATCTGGGTCTTCCGATGTTAAGCCATGGAATGTAGGAATATGCTGAAGAGGAATGGCCTTCATAGATGCATTAACTGCAGTGTCTACAATGGGATATTGTAGTGTGGAAGTTTGTTGAGGTGGTTGTTGGTTGTGGGCCATTTGATCAAATATGTGCCAATATCCTTCTGGGATTTATAGGAATTATTCCTAGGCTGACTAGAAGGAATAGGAATGACCTTGACAGCACTCCCTTGGTCTGGAATAATGAGTGTTCCTTGCTGACCTACTATCTGAGGAGATTCAGGTCCTTCAGCTCTGTTTTGAATGATGTTGACAGCACTTCCCTCATCTGGGCTACTCATTGTTTGGATTACTTCAAGAGGAGATTTTGGTTCTTTTGTTTCCCCTGTTTCTCCTCCTCCTCCGTGAAGCTTACTAGAGTTCCCTTCTTGTAGAGAAATTAGGCGAGAATTCTCAATTTCTTGGGGATCTTGCTCAATTTCTTATGTTTGGCTATGGACCTCAGCAAAGGCTATAGATGGTGACTCTGTGGCCTAAAGGGAACTAGTAGGTTCTCTAGAAGTAACTTTTCTAGGTCCTACTGATGGCTGAGATTTGGCTTTCTTTAGGATTTCGTCGATGAAAGTTGTTCGCCCAAGGGTCACCGGTCCCTTAGGTTTTTCAGTTTTAGAAGGAATTTTGTTATGTTTATATTTTCTATTCATTCAAAAAATGCAAGCATTCATTCCTACCTAAAAAATTTTACTCAATTCTGTTGTGAAGCGGGCTAATGAACAAGTATGTTCCTTGCTCGGTACGCAGGTTCTTACCTTCCATTTTTAATACCCAATTCTTCCCTAGCAGAGAAAATGTACATTACTCTTTCTAAATGGCATACACTCTCCCAGTAAACGGCGCCAAAATGTTGAGGTATAAAAGGTGTCTTTTTAATGCCTATTTATCCTACATTAATCATCAATCCAGGTACGACTTTTTGTTTCAAGAGTGTACTCAGTCTGAGGCTGCAATTCAATCTAAGAGTAATGCCTTGTAATATGTAGTACAATGTTGTAAATACAAGAGTAAACGAATGCTTGGAAATGAAATCTAACTATAATGACATGAACTTGAATGCTCTGAAATCCAATCATTCACCCAGCAATCATCAGTTAAGGATGCAGTAATGATAACTCTTTACTTTAGAAACTGATGTAATTGAAATCAAATGAAAACAAGATAATCAATCTGAGAACAAAGGTATCAATAACCAGATGTCCTTTATAGCTGATGATCTCGCATTAAAACAATTAAATGGAAATGGAAATTGAACTAAATCACTAATGCTGCTAATGAAAGTAAACTAGGCAAGTTCTCAAAAGAAAAACCAACTCTTTGCAGGAATGAAATAGACTGTAAACTAATTAACTGAAATGAACAACAAATCTAGAATTGAACAACAAATCCTATCTAATGAAATTAAACAGCAATCTCTAACTAATGGAATTGAATAGCAAATTCTATTGAACAGCAATCAGCAATCGGAACGGAACAACAATTGGAATAGAACAGCAACTGTTGAACAGCGAAGCTCTGTTAAAACATAACGAGATAAGTAATACGAGGATTAATATTCTTGTTAAATTAGAAAGGAACGACAACGCAATTCACCAATGTAACACACCAATATTATGAAACAATTAAGCAGTAAACTATTAAACTTGAAAGTTGTAATGAAAACAAATGCAAACTGTCACACAACGATAATTGAAAGATAATAATACAAACAACAGATGGATCCACCAGGGTCGGGCCCTTAGCCACCAATGAAACACCGCTAGGCTACTCCAGAGACAAGAAATGGAACAGCAACTAGATCATTTATTAATCAAGAATAATAGCATTTACAACAGTCGCTCTCTGATCACAAGAGTCAATGAGAAATTACAGAGTTACAAAAAGAGTTTCAATAATAATCGTTCTGTCACCGATTTCTACAGGCACTGCCTTTTATAATAATTCAGCGGACAATACAAGAAACAACGATAGACTTTGAACAGCGATCCCTCAGGATCAAAAGATCCTGAGGGATTCGCTCCTTTTTCTTCTTTTAGCTAACGCTTGGTCTTCTTAGGTTGTAGCTGTGTTGTTCCCTGCCTTACTTTAGCTGTGCATTCTGATTTCATCCTTCTTGTCTGGATACGGCCCTTTGCTGGAGGAACAACAGTTACTCCTACTTTAGCTTTGCCTTTTGAATGATGGTTTCCCCCTTCATTTGTTTCCTATTGAGAATAAAAGACAATTTTTAGCCAATTTTCACAATAAACATTAATCTTTGCAATTCTATCATAATCCTTCAATATATCATCTTTCTAGAATAAAAAGATTTATATTCAAAGGAAAAAGATAAAGAAATGCATGGTGAATTCATACCTTTTCCAATGCTCAACAGCAAGGAGGAGAAAATCGTACGCAACTTGGAGGGAATCTCTCGTGGGATCCCAGACTATGCGTGATTCGATGATGCTCCTTGCGCGCACAAGAGACACACTGTAGGGGTGTCAAACCATGTGCACCACTTATTGAGGTGGCTTGTGGGGGTGGTGACATGTTATCATGATCATCACGCCTAATAGACACCTAGGCTTTTATTTCTGCATATTTTTTTAGAGACATGATGTCTTAGGATGTAATCGAAACATACATATTTTTTGGACTTATGATGCACATGGATGCAAACACTCGATATATATATATATATATATATATATATATATATATATATATATTCCTGTATGGATCGTGTCATGTGATGATGATTTTTTTTACAAATTACGCAAATCTCTATCTAATACAATGTTAGCCACTATGTCAGTTAATGCATTCATTCGTCTAGGAATATGTTGATATGTAATGTAATCAAAATGTATTTTCAGTAAATGAACACACAAATACAACCTTATGATGTGAGGGTTTCTAACAGAATAATGTCCATTAAGTTGAAGAACAACAAGCTGTGAGTCTAGGTTAACAATCAATGCACGAATTTCGAGATCAATGTCTTCAGTTAATAGTTCAATAACAGCACTATATTCAATTACATTGTTTGTGGTTTGTCCTAGACATATACCTTGAAGGTCTATCAACTCACCAGCAGGATCATAAATCACCCAGGTTGCTAAAGACAGGTTCCGGGTACTGCGGGAAGCACCATCCACGAAATTGACATAAGGAGTAATAGACATCTGCAAAATAAGAAATGATCCAATAAGCAGGAAAACGCTCGCAAAGCACACCAACCCAAAAATGTACAAGAACGAAAAGAACACCTATGTACAAAAAACATGCACAAATGACTCATGGATAGTATTTTTTAAGATACAACCCATTTATGGGTTGATCCAGAGGATGACCTTCATAATCAATAAGCTCATAAGCCCCATTCCACAAAACACGTTTAACAATGTAGGGCCCATGCCACATGGGTTGAAATTTTCCTGCCCCCAGCTTATCATGAGCTTGGTCATACAGGAGGACAAGGTCTCCTTCTATGAAGGAACGAGGGGAAACTGACTGGTCAAAATAAGCTTTGACCCACTTTTTCTGTGCTTCTATGACCAGAGCAGCAAAGCAGTGAGTTTCATCAAACCTCTCCAAATAGAGAAGGCTCTCCTCTTCTAGCAAAGTATTCGGTAGCATTTCAACAGCTAGCTTGAGGGAAGGTATTTCACATTCAATTGGAAGGGTAACTTCCAAACCGTAGACAAGCTAGAAATGAGTGAATCTGGTCGCATCCTTCACTGAGGTTCGGTAATCCCAGAGAGCTGAAAACAACATGAGATGCCAGTTTGATTTGTGCATCCCAATCGTACGTTGAATCATAGTGACAAGAACTTTGTTCACGGTTTCAACTTGGCCATTGGCCTTAAGGTAGTACGGTTTTGAGCTGTCGTGACATAGATCCAACTTGGAAGTCAACTTTGCCACCATGTAATGCTGAAAATGGGAACCATGATTGGTAACAATGGCTTGAGGGACACCAAACCTAGAAATGACATGATTGAATAGAAACTGAGTTGTTGTCTTACCGTCAGCCGTAAGTGTAAGAATTCCTTTGGCCCATTTGGTGAAGTATTCTACGGCTACGATGATATAAGCATGCCCCCCGGCCGAGTGAGGGTCACATGTCATAAAATCGATGCCCCACTTTGCAAAGGGACCAACTGTAATGACAGGGTGAATATGGGAAGGTGGCGCATGCATCTTACGCTGATAGATCTGGCAATCATGGCACTTACGGACAATAATGATGCAGTCTTTAAATATGGTGGGCTAGAAATACCCAACATGAATAATTTTCCATGCAGTATTATATCCAAACATGTGACCACCACAGGCACCACTGTGACAATCATTCAGGGCCTTTTCAGCTTCCTCGAGAGTCAAACACCGGCGAAGAATGGAATCAACTCCGATGTGGTAGAGTATATCTCCGACTATGCGATAGGGTTACAAATGATGACGGATGCATCGGCAATCATCCTTCATCAACTCAGATCAGAAGGTAGAAATATGAAGATATATTATGATATCACCATACCAAGGACCGAGGGTGCTAATAAAAAAAAGCGTGTCATCTGGAATGTGTTCCTCGGAACCAAACAGAGCGGAATCGGAAAGGAGAGAGCAGATCAATTTGGCGAAGACTAACGACTTCTTCGACTTGGCAGTAGTGAACTCCAAATCAAACTCTTGGAGGATGACAGTCCACTTCCAGTACTTTCCCCCCAATAATTGACGAGTCAATATGTAATTCATAGTGTTGCAATCAGAAATCACAGTCACTGTGCACGATAGGATGTAGTGATGAAAACGTTGAACAGCTTGAAAAACAGCTAACGCCAACTTCTCGACATGTGCATATCACGTCTCAGTATTAAGAAGGTTACGAGACAGATAGTAAATGACATGCTCATCACCATCATCATCGTCTTGTACCAAAACCATGGCAATCGTGCTAAATGCGGAGACTAAATAGAGGGAGTAATCGCGATGATAATTTGGAGGACGCAACAGAGGAGCATTGACGAGCAACGTCTTCAGTGCCTCGAAGGACTTCTAGGCGATCTCATCCCAGAGGAACAGGATGCCTTACTTCAGTAATTGCGTAAATCATTTGGCCACTTCGGCATAGTTAGGCATAAAATGATGTAGGAAGTTAGCTTTCCCCTATAGAATCTGTAGCTGATGTAAGGAGGAAGGAGAGGGGAGATTAATGATAGCTTCAACTTTGAGTGGATCGAGACTAATCCCGTCTTTTGAAACAATAAACCCTAAGAGTCTACCGAAGTCAACACAGAAGATGCACTTATGCGGATTGAGCTAGATGTTATAGCATCGACAGCAAAGAAAAATTTGACGCAGATGATCCAGATGGTCTTTACGCTTAGCCGAATGAGCTGGAAGGTCATCCAGATAAGGATGAACAATGCGCTTGATATCATGGAAAGCATATGACATTTCTCATTGAAATGTAGCCCTAGCATTTTTAAGACTGAAAGGGAGCTTTTCATAAGCGAAAGTACCCCAAGGACAGATAAAGGCGGTCTTATGTTGATCGGTGAGAAGAATGTTAATCTAGTTGTACCTAGTAAAACTGTCCATAAGGGAAAAATCTCACTCCTAGCACAATCATCAATGATCTGATCAATAAAAAGGAGTGGGATAATTATCCTTAGGGAAAGCATGATTAATGTCACGGTAATCAATGCAGACACGAATGGTTCCCTGTTTCTTATCCATAGGAACAATATTGGAAACCCATTCTGTCAAGGGAATCAGATAGATAAAACTAGATTTAAGAAGTTTTTCAACTTCTTCCTTAATAGCGGCATCCTTTCTAGTGTGCACAGGATGAAGACACTGGCGAACATGCTTCACACCATGATAGGTAGGAATCTCATGCACCATTATACTTGGATCGATGTCGGGCATCTCTTCGTAAGACCATGCGAAAACATTGTGAAACTCGTGGAAGAGACTAGTATAGACTTGGATTTCATCGGGAGAATAGGTCACCCCAACATGGATCTTCTCGACAACCCCTTGTTTAACAAAGATGTTGATAGGCATCGTCTGTGTAATGTTACTCAAGTTACCTTCCGCAAAGACTTCATGTATCAGGATAGGCGTTTGAAGCGGAGGAGAAGGAACCTGATAAGCGAACCTCTTGAGACACGTAGACATGGCCCCAAGGCTGGGCATGAATGATGAACGATGATGACTATCATCCCAAGGAGGATCCTCAAAAGACATAGTTTCCACGATGGCTTCATCAGAGGGAAATATCTCTCTCAAGGGATCGGGAGAATCTGAAACGCCGAGCCAAGGGGATTGAGAATAAGTGTCAAGAGACATACCCAATGGAGCACGATTAAGAGGCGGAGGATCTGAAGCTAAAATAAGTTCACAAAAATCTATCTCAATCGGACTTAATGACATCAAATCTCCAAATGAATCGATCTTCTCGAGTGAAGGGATGATCCACGGATCGTCAGACCTGGATATCATATTAACCTGAACAATGTTGGGTGGAGGAAGAGGAAGAATACCCATGAGGGCAGGATATTTGAACAGACCTAGCCCTATGCTCTCGTAAGGCATAGGAATTTGATCGACGTATGGAATGTTTCTCTCGGAAGATGAAGAAGTGAAGAAAGATAACTGATCAACAATAACAATCTTTCCTTCGTGTGGAAATTGTAGAAATTATATACAAGATGCATGTATATATCCATATTCTCCTGATCTAACAATATTTATCTTCTTACTAAATACAAAATCCTTCCACTATTAATCTTTTGTGGAAATTAAAACCAATTGCAAACACATGAAGCAATAAAAATAATCGCACATAACACAGTTGTTTAACGGGAAAGCCTGAAGCTGAAAACCCCAACTATCATATATTATGTATCATGGAGATCATGTAACAATCTCATACAAAGCTTAGTACATCAAGCTCTTAGTACAATCAATCGTCACACACTAATCAGAAGAAATATGCAAATCCATGCACTGATTTCTTTCCACCCGATAGCCTACCTCCACTGCACAATCCCTGCTGAAGAATAGCTCTGAATGAATTCGAATTATCCTTGCCTTGACTGCGCAATCCTCATTAGAAACTCTAATGTGTATGTGATGCAATCAATGCATCACTATAGTCACAACAGATAGTCCATCTTGCCCTTTCACCTATCTCTCCACTGGGTCTCCACTGGAACTGACATGCATTGTAGTTAACTGTTGTATTGTTCAGTTGATTAATGAGTTATTATTTGTGAATTAATTAACTAATTAATTCACTCCACTCTCACTAGTGTATCATTCAGTTAGACTAGATACAACTAGCTCAACTGAGTTTAACTCCATTAACTAAGTTAAACTGAATAACAACTCCATGAACTACTCTTCCAACTCTGTCATAACTTTGCCACTTCAGTTCTAACCGAGTCCTCCATGCATGAACCACCAGTAAACCATAGGAATTGCGTAATTCCTTGAGCCCACTAATTTTCCAAATCTGTGCGCTAAAACTAAGTGCTCCAAGAGAATAAGTTGTTGTTTATTGTCGGATTATTATTAAGAGCTAATAATAATCGACACTTCTATTTTTAGATCGACGATCTATAAATAGACTTCGCCCAATATTCTAAAAATAGAATTTCATCTATTTTTCCAACTTGACCAACCATCCACAAATAGCATCATGCAACTTCTGAAATATGATCATCATGTCTAAAAATAGACATAGTCTAAAAATAGTCTTACACCTACAAATAGCCTACGGGCCCACTTAGTGAAGGTGATTGATTTTCACTAAGCTCATCATCTTGTTGAATCTCAACAGAAATCACAAAACATGAAAGAGAGTGGATGGAATGCACAACATGGCGTGAGTCCAATTCCGACTAAGGAGAAGATTTTAATTGAGTTTGGCATCAACTACTTCAACCTCGACATTGATTGTTTTCCCTTCTAGAGTAATCTATAAACTAGCGATAGCACCAAGAGGTTTAGATTCCCTTCCATCAAACGCTTCTAGAGCATTTGGAGATGAATTTAGAGCTGGAGAACCGATGGCTTTCTAGCAGGAAGATGACATGACGCACGTAGACGCACCCTCATCCACGACTGCTCGATGCACATTCATTCCATTAATCCCAACTTGGATAATGAGCGCAAGCTGATGAGGAAGACATGGGACGAAATTCTCCAAGTCGAAACTGATAAGATTTGAATCAGTAGGATCAACCCCACCGATGGCAGATAGCAAAGCCTTCCGTTGAGACGGACAACTCTAAAGTACTTCTAATGCAGACATAGCGGATGGCACTTGAGCCAAATCCTCAACAATACTGTAATGTTAGGCAGCACAGGCATTAAGGTTGTAAGAAGACTTACAGAGTACACCTTTGGAAGGTGGCCGTACAAAGGGCTCAGTACTGGGCCTTTCAATCTGAAGAGGGCCAGAAGGAGGTGAAGGAGGAGGACAATTAGTGATCTCTTTCCCCGTTGCCTAACGCAGTTCTGTATAATCTTTTGACTGAGTAGCTATGGAAACATATGCATGACCGTTCATCATGAAAACCTTAGAGCCAAACGGGGCAGAGGAATAAGTTTTCTCTACCAATTAAGTCTGCTATGAAAGAAACGGTTCCTTGAGAACAGTCGGAGTTCCTTTGGTGCCTTTGAGCAATCGACTCACTTCGGCCCGTCGGGGACAGTCCTTGGTGTAGTGCTCTTCGTCAAAAATCAAGAAGGATACTTTGGTTTACGCTGTGAACCATCATCAGCACGAGATTTTTGAGAATCCTGTTTCAGGGTATCGGCTTTGGCCTTACCTTTACCCTTCTTTTTACCCTTGGAAGTTTTATCCGCCGAATTGGCCTGAATGGCATTCACTTCTGCAATTTTACCAGAATTCGGGGTTGTCTAAGAAGCAGTATCATTGGAAGGAGTAGATTTTTACTTCCCAGGATTCAGAGGAGAAGACTTCCGAGAAGTATGAGACATGGAACCGATGATACCGTCCACAGATGGAATCACCAATGCTTTGGAAGTTCCAGGTCTAGGAGCGTCAAGCAAGAGCTCGTACAACGTGCTGGACTGAGAGCACACAAGATCAAAGTACTGGGCACGAGAAATGGCTTGTTCCTCAGTGACGCATGCCCCCATAGCAATGTCCTTAGCAATCAGAGCAACAAAGGAGGTAGTAAACCAATCAGTTAGAAGCTGATCAACAATATCAAACTTGATCAAGCAATGATGATGCCTCCATTCATGAATATGATCTGAGATATGAGTAGCCCAATCTTGCTTCAAGGATGTGAGGAGGTGCGTCGGTTTCATACCGAACCGGTAACTGAAAGTGCGTGAGAAACGCCATGGCTAAAGAGTTGAAATCTTGGAAGACACCACGTGATAATTCAATGTACCACTTGGCAGCGGCATCAGTAAGAGTACATTGGAAAATACGGATTCAGATAGAATCGTCAACCCAAGAGTTAGAGGAACACCAAAGATGGTATGCCATCACATGCACTTGTGGGTCTTCTCCGGACTTGCCCTCAAACTTGGGACAATCACCAGGGATTTTGGTTGGAACTGGAGGCCAATACGGGTTATGAAGGATCGGATCATTCGTCAAATTTGACACATCAGGAAGTTTCAACGTGGCGAGAAAAGGAAATTGAGGATTAAAAGGCATTGCAAGTCTTTGATAAAGACCATTATTAGCATTCCACCCAGGTTGAGAGAAATTCTACCCCCATATGTTTTGTCCCGTAAGATTCTGTCCATAGGGGTTATAAGACTGAAAGTTCTACCCATACGTGAATTGAGGACCAGGATATTGATTCTAAGCATACCACTAAAGACCTTACTAAGCAACATATAGATTTTGCTGCGGAATGTAAGCATTGCCTTGAGGTGGATTATACACCATCTGGGATTGACCTTAAGGATAATAAGTGAAACCTTGGGGCACACTATATACAGCCTGAGATTGACCTTGAGGAGGGCAAGTAGCACCTTGAGGCTGAGCAGGTTGTCCCTGTTGGAAATACTGAGAGGGGGGAGGGGGGGTGAATCAGTATTCATTTCAATTAGAGCATTAGTCAATCTTCAATTATTATCAGTGTTTGTACAATGATAGCAGTAAACAAGAGGAACACAAATGCACACAGTTTTTAAGGTGGAAACCCACTCCAAGACAAAAACCACCTAATGCTTTTCTAATAATTTTTAATATTCAACTCCAATTGAAAATAAAGCTCCAACTTCCTAGAATCTAGAAAAGCATTCTTCTCTAGCTCCCACTGGATGGACGCTCCAATGCCCGAGATTCTTCAGTAGTCAACTGAATGGATGCCCCAACACCCAATCAGCTACAACTCACCCTAGTGTTAGGGTTCCTGTGTTTTGGCCAGATTGGCATGACCAAAAGACAAGACAACAACAAACCACTTTGGGATCCTAGGATCTAGCCCTCCTGGATCCAAAGAGGGATCTCTCTATAAATGCAAAGAATGATATAAATCTTTGAAGCTCAAAATGAGGTATTAGGCTAGGTATGAAGCACAGGGGTTTTTTAATTGGTTTGGTTGTTGGGTTGGAGATCATTAACTGAGAAGGTTATGGAATGAGAAGGAACAAAGTAGCAGGATGTTTCAGCATGGGAAGATAAGTCAAAATAAGTGTCAATCCATTGGGCTATGGAGTCATGAAGGGGTTTAATTCACACAACAACTATCCAAGGGTTTCCATAGGGCAAGTCATCTATACCAAAGGATATTTTTAGATAGATGGTGGGATGGAACATTAAGATTAGGTGGAAGAAAGAGACCAAAGTGCAGTCTATAGATCAGGTCAGATGTCATTTAAATCCAGGCCTACTTTGACATACTTCAAAGGAAACTCTCAATAAAGACACAAAGGGTAGCTTAAGATTGGGTCAGATTTCATTTAAATCCAGGCCTGCTTTCAGCATACTCTAAAGGGAAAATGATCCAGCAGTCCTCATAACCACTTTCAGAGAGTAGAAAACATTTAAGATTAAACACAAAGCAAGGTCTATAGATCGGAGAAAGACTTTTAACCTTCTCTTCTTTGACCCCAACTCGAAGGGATCTTAGAAATGCCAACTGTTGGAAAAGGACCCTAGTGGACAGGGCTAACTCTAAATCCCTAGTATCCCAATTCCTCTAGCTGAAACCAAACCAGAACATCTAAGAAACAAACTCCAAACTCATACATCAGTAAGCATGGGCAAACCAACATCTTTGACTCGTTAAATTATGTAAATTTGTTCTTAGATACACTATCAGAGGAAAACATAAAGATAAAGATTTGAAAATGAGATTTAGGGTACTTCCAGAAATATATCCTAATCTATGCTTGTTGTTCTTTAACTGAGAATAACGGAAAATATGATATAATATGAAAGGAAACAATTACAGTGAGGAAAACATCACTAGTAATATAGACCAGGATTCTATGAAATTTTCTTGTTCAATTGATGTGCAAAACCAGTCACATACTTTGAGCTCAATGGCTTATTACAGTCCAAACTTCTCCTCCCAGCCTATTATTTACAAACTACTCAGCTACTTCCCCCAATAACAGTTCTAAAAGTTGATAAAATCCCTATCAACCAACAACAACAAAAACAATGTATTCTTCAATGAATATTTATGGGTGAATGAGGAGGAGTAACAGAGGGGATTATTGGCCCAATTAAATGAAGAACTTAATGTTTCTCGGCCTCTGGGAGGCTTGATGGAGAAGAGGTGACATGTTCCATACTTCATTAAATAGGCCTTTTCTTGTACTTGTACTCTGGCAGTTTGTTTTTTACTTTCAGAGGCTCTGGTAGGTGGGAAATTGCTTCTGAGTTGTATGTATGCCAATAAATCTCTGACTGCCTTGACTGTGACCTGTGTTAATGAAAATAGGACTGCAGGGGCAGTATGGGCCGATGGAACGTGACCAGCCTCTCTGATTTGGCGTGTAGGGGCTGCTCTGCTGATGTGTCCCTTATGTTTCACTGTTCTCTTTGCTTAATTGATCTTCACTGTGTTTTGTTCGATTTGCAGGCGCACAGAGTTTCGAACAGGTGGAGGGATTGTTTAAATGAAAGCTCCTTCGAAACCCTCTGTGTACTGAAGACTTGGAACAGTCATTCGTTGCCTTCGTGATGTTCTAAAACAGTGGGAAAAACACTTTATAATCGTGCAAAAACAAACAAAATTAAGAAAAACCCGTTGAAAATGGGTTCATAACTGCTTTGGAAGGTTGGAGGGTGAGGTTAAAATGGAACTGTCGATTTAAATTAATCGATAGATATCTATGGTTGAGATCTGTCTATGAGGTTGTCGAGGAGAATGGGCGAATGGTCGGTGGGATTAAATCAAAGTCGTTAGATTGAAATAGTCAACGATGGGGATTTCTTGATAGAGTTATTTGGGAGAATAGGTGAATGGGAGAGGAACCGGGACGAAATTAGATCATGTACGTTGGATCGTATCAATCAACGACTATGATTAAATATGAAAACTCAATGCGGAGGGAAAAAGGCAGTGAGGCGGAAAACCATGGTGGTTTTTGCGCAACTTTCAAATGGTTTTAAGATTTTGGCCAAAAAACGCGATTCCATACACTGAATTCCATGTGGAATTCGAAAATCGCTTATATCACGTAATTTTAAAACTTTAAACCTCAGGCGCAAAAATTACGCGATATGCAATGGTGATCGTTGGATGAAGGGTGGGGAGATCTGATGATTCAGATTTAGTGCGATAAAGGTAAGATGCACGGGCGGAAAGGTGGGAAGGGTCAATGGTAAGTTAAATGCTGACCGTTGGATCTACGGATCAGACGGTGGAGATTTAAAAGAGAAAGTGGAGGGCAAAGGGGCAAGCGAATGAGCGGGTAGAAGGAGAGTTGTTGGATCTATAGGAGTCGACAGCGGAGATCTAATCGGGGATTGGCAGAACAATGGAATGGAGAAAGGGGAAGGTAGAGTGCGATGAAATCTGGACCGTCGGATCTGGCGGAATGGACGGCTAGGATTTAATCGCATCGAAGAAAAGGTAGGGGCCAAAGCTCCAAGGTCTTTGATCTTGCAATTTGCGATTGAGCGCGGACCGTCAGATCAGAGGGGAGATCAATGATCGAGATTAGATTGGAGGGGGAATGACGGAGGGCACAAGGGCGGAGTGCGATTGAATGCTGGTCGTCGAATCGGAAGAGATCGACGGTGGAGATCTAATCGTGGACTGGCAGAGAAAAGGTCCATCGCATCAGAGAATTTGAAGAACAAAGGAAAAGTCAGGACCAAGGGAACTCCGATTGCGATTAGCGCCTGGTTCTGGAGCCGAGTTATAAGTGGAAGGGGCTACGGAAAATAGGCCCTCGGGGGCTTAAGCCTATTACAATGCAAAAGGGGTGGTTTAGGCCTAAAAACAAGGTTTTTTAAGCCAAACTGCAGGTTCTGGTAGATACAAAGGAGGATTATTAAACCAAATACAGGGCATTATATGGTTTAAAAGGGG
The DNA here is from genome assembly GCA_034641835.2 of Pinus albicaulis. Lineage (NCBI taxonomy): Eukaryota > Viridiplantae > Streptophyta > Pinopsida > Pinales > Pinaceae > Pinus > Pinus albicaulis. The sequence continues at coordinate 961,418,698 of CM076581.1, read as the reverse complement.
ATTTAAGAAGATTTGGAGGTTAAATGGAGGGTTAAAGGGGAATTTTGAGAAGGGAACAAGGGTGAAAAATGGAGTTCTTTTGTGAGTGAAAAAAAGGGGAAATGGAGGCCTTTTGAAAGCAATTTCTTCACAGGACAGCAGGGCTTTTCAATGGAAACAACAGTGAAGATCTCTCAAGGAACAGAAGACACATAGAGGCTTCAAGAATGAAATATTTTCAAGGGAGATGTTTCTCTTGAAGGCTCAGAAACATATTTAGCCACCTGTTTTCTATGCCAAAAATTTATAAGTGGCTAACACCTAGCACCACCCTACCACGCTATAGAAGAATAAAATAAGAATGGACTCCCGTACCAGGGAAAATGATCCACTTTACAATGATATAGAATGATGTAGAAGAAGAATATATACTAGACCATAACCCCAACTTTGACACAATCACCTAATGATGATCCTAGACCTCCCAACACTGCCTCTTCAACCCTTGGCAGATAGACATTTGTTGGCCGGATAAATCGTTCTTGCGGACAAGACCGATCTCCCTAGTGTCAGAAGACAATCTAGCAACAAACGAACAACTAATTTTGTCTTTCTCTAGATATATTCGTTTTACAAATAAATGTTATTAAGGTGTCGATCCTACCTTAGATCCAAATGCTTATTTGTAGTCGCAGTGCTTCCGTTGCATCAATAATCCTTCATCGCAACAAGGGCCCTTTTGTCACAAGAAAGTATTATCTTTCGTTGATCTGCAATCACAAACAAGAAAATATCAATAGCACCTGTATAACAAATAATTATAAAACATACCTATCATAGTGATCAAGGAATCTATGAAATAAACGATCAAACGATAGCTTATTGAAATAAACAATCGAACGACAATTTATTGAGAAAAACAAAACTTGATTGTATTAATCTTAAAATATATAGAAGAACCTTACAACCTTAGCCTTGATGTTCGAAAGGTCTTCCCGGGGTCCGAAGCAGGAATCTCCTCTACTTTGATAAGTCTTGCACTCTTCCTTCAGGAGAAAAAAGAGGTATGTGATCTTTCCTCTCAAAAGCTCAGCAGAAAGAAGTCTAAATTTCTTCAGCTCAATCACACATAAATCTTGAACTCTAATCCTCAATCTCCAAAATCTCCATCAAAACTTAACTTAAAACTTCTTGAACTTAACCCAAAAGGCTACCCAATGCCTCCTTTTATAGAGCAGATGAGGAGGTTAGGATTCCATCATTAAAGGGATAGAACTCTCCTTCAAAGGGATAGGCTCCTCACATCAAGGGATTAGTTCCTTAAGGTGTGGGATACATGCATCTTATCAAAGCGTACTCATCCCCAAAAAATCTCATCCAGAACCTTCCAGAATTGACCAAAATTCAACTTTTTTGGTTTAATTTCGCGCTTTTTTGACTTTACAGGGCTACCGCAGGCATTACACTGGAAAAGTGCGTTCTAGACCGCAGTTTCTCTTCACATTACCTGCGTACCCTAGCTAAAAACGCAGGTAGGCTTCATATTGACTGCGTACCCAAGGCTTTTTGAGTTTTAAGGGTTTTTCTTCCAGTTTCAGGGCTTGGAATGAGGAACAAAGGTTGTAAGACTTGCAGAGGAGGCATGTATGAGTGTTAATGAACTCATACAGTCAGCAGAATGTCAGGGTGACATTTTTTAGTGTAACAAATTGCCCCCTAAAGTGCGAAGTCTGAAATAGATGAAGATGAAGTCTGTCATATATGAAGAGTGAAGTACTTTATCATTTCAAGGATCATCTTGTGGACACCCCAGTCGGAACCTGTAAAAACATTCAATGCAAAATATATATATATGTAATCATATCATCGCTGAGGTAGGCATTCCCATACTCAGATCAAAACTAACTAAAACTAACTCTAAATTGTTCTGATACAGGAATGATTTTGAATACATCACAATATAGACATATGTCGACACAGCATGGACGCAGCCATCTGTTTATAAATAGTCTATTGTATGAATGATAACAAAATTCCTCGCAGCCTGGATGGTGGAAACTAGATCCAGGATCTTGATTTTCGCATCTCGAACTAGTACGATTCTATCCATGCGATTAAATGTGTTGAAGTCGAACATGGTAGAAACCACTTGATTACCAGTCAATGATGTAAACTGTTAACAAGTGTGAGAGAAACCACCAGTAATGTCAATGGCTCTCAAAGTACTCAGTACAATCCATGAAATGTGAATGAATGAGTTGAATTCGAACATGTCACGGAATCATTCGATCAAAGGTCAATGATGCAACCTGTCGTCGAAGGCAAGAAACCTGCCATTGAGGCATGCAGATTTCAAGGTACTGACGATTTCTAGATCAACTTCCCAGATAATGAGTTGTTGTCGATAGAAAGCGATCCGTCGTAGGCAAGCCCACAACACGAAATCATAGATCAAGTTTTGAAAATATATTGGCAAGGACTGACTCAGGGATGGTCAAAAATGGATGACAGATATTTTGCAGATGAATGGTTTATTTGAACTATCCTCTTGAACACATAACGACACTGCAGATGGCTTGGTGACAATTGACCCAAAGCTAATACCCAGAAACCGGCTGAAGACTTTCAATATGGTTTGATTAACTGTTAGGCAAAGGATTTCCCAACCTAGGTGGACAAAAAGTGTCGTGTTCAAGAGTGGTTTACGATTTTCCGAATTTTCAAAATGTAACAAACAGGTTCGTTTTTCTCTTTTCCCCCCACCATTTCTGGCAAGTACCTCTTTATTTTTGACAAGCTTGAGGAGGATAACATTTGCTTGTTTATAAGCTCATCCTTCGGATGAGTCCAACTTAGTTTAAAATTCGAACCCTAAGAAGGAGTGGTTCGTTCCTATTTAAAATTGAATAGGTCCTTTACTGTTAAATTTTAACGAGTCCAGTATAGGAGAAACTCGGTGTTTTTTCAATTTTAGGGAGTCAGAAGAAAAAACTTAAGAAGACTCCATGGGGGTACTTTTTCGTAAATTTAGTCTCTCGAGCCCGAAAAAGGATAAAATAATGCGGGAGAGAACTCTATTGACTGTAATTAGTCAACGTATACCTTTTTCGTAAATAGTCGATTTCAGTCCGTAAAAGGGGTAAACTTATACTGAAAGGACGATTATTCATTTACTTTAACGAGTTCGAATAATCAAGTACTCGGCAATCTTTTCATGTTTAGAGAGTCTGAAAAGGGCTTAAAAGAGAACTCCAAGGTTTCGCTTTTTCAGTAAGTTTTAACGAGTTCGAAAAAGGGATAAAAATGTACTCATAGTTTTCACTTTTTCGTAAGTTTTAACGAGTTCGAAAAAGGGATAAAAATGTACTCCTATGGCCGACTTTCAATTTAATTTACGAGCAGGAAAATACGGAAAGAACTCGGCATTTTCATGTGTTTTACGAGAATGAAAGATAGCAAAATAATCTCGGGATTTTCATGAGTTTAACGAGTCTTGAAAATAACCGAAATTGACTCAAGATAGGTTTCATTTTTACAAAAGCTTGACTGTGCTTGTGCCCCCTAATGCTTGCTAGAGTGCATACTGACTTCATTTCATTCAGCTAAGTACACTATTGACACTATTATGCAATAGCTGGATGGAATGAAGGTTCATTTACGAGATCATACGAAAGACCCAACCTAAAAACTAACCTAAATATATTACTTAACATTTACGAGGTCTATTCAAATACTCGACTCAATTAGGGGAGGATTTGTTTCATTTTTTAACGAGCTCGACACAGGAAAAGAACTATGCTCATGGCAACGTGTTTCATTTTTTAACGAGGTTGACACAGTAAAAGGAACTATCCTCAGCGAACTACTTATTTCTAATCTACCTACATAACCTACTGATTCATTTTTTAATGAGGTTGACATAAAGGTTTCTCACTCCATACTTGGCGTTCATTTTTAACAAGGTTGGCTAGGTGAAATTATCTTTGAACAACTGATTCATTTTTTAATGAGGTTGACACAAGAAAAGAACTATCCTCGGACCTAATTCATTTTTTAATGAGGTTGACTTAGTAACAGGTTGACTTAGTAACGGGAACCATCCTCCCAGGACAAGCAGTTCATTTTTAACAAGTTTGAAATACGGAAAAGGCAGTCCTCGAAGCTATTTATTCTATTTTATCCAATCTACTCTCTACAATCTACCTATCATTCATTTTAATGAGGTTGACCACCTGAAAAATGTCCTCTGGAAAGCTTGTTGCATTTTTTAAATGAGCTTGACACAAGAAAAGAACTATGCTCTAGACTAATAGTTTCATTTTAATATGAAGACATTGTGAGAAAGAGCGTCTCCAGACTCAGAAGGTTTTTTAAAGGGTTGACAGTACAAAGAACTCTCTAAAGTGCGTGTTGTTTTTTAATGAGGTTGACACAGTAAAAGGAACTCTCCTCACAACAACTGATTCATTTTTTAACGAGGTTGACACAGTACAAGGAACTCTCCTCACTCTCACTGATTCATTTTTTAACGAGGTTGACACAGTAAAAGGAACTCTCCTCAAAGACATGTTTCATTTTTTAAAAGTTTGTCGATGAGCCTCCTGAATTTTGATTCATTTTTGAGTTGACCACAGTACAAGACTCTCCTCACTCAGCGATAAGTCTTTATCTTCCTTCGGAGCAAAGTGTGGTCTTTATCTCAAACTGGTGAGAAAAAGTCTAATTTCAACGACCCTTAGGCTCAATCATAAAGCTTGAACTCTAATCCTCAATCTCCAAAATCTCCATCAAAACTTAACCCCAAAAGGCTACTCAATGCCTCCTTTTATAGAGCAGATGAGGAGGTTAGGATTCCACCTTTAAAGGGATAGAATCCTCCTTCAAAGGGATAGGCTCCTCACATCAAGGGATTAGTTCCTTAAGGTGTGGGATACATACACCTTATCAGCGTATACTCATTTCTAAAGTCATGGAAACTTGGAGAATTGACAAAATTCAGCTTTTTTGGTTTAATTTGGCGCTTTTTGCTAAAGTGCAGGAGCATTTATTCAGAAGAGTCGTTCTGAATCCTTGAGTTCTCTTCCACATTACCTATGACCACCCTAGCTAAAAACAGCAGTGGGCTTCCCTAGCTTTGTGTACCAAGGCTTTTTGTTTTTTAGGGTTTTTCCTCCTGTTTCAGGGCTTGACATGAGGATTAAAGGTTGTAAGACTTACAAAGGAGGTATGTATGAGTGTTAATGAGCTCATACAGTCAGCATAATGTCAAGGTGACAATTTTTTGTGTAACAGATTGCCCCCTAAAGTGCAAAGTCTGGAATAGATGATGCTGAAGTCTGTCATATATGAAGAGTGAAGTACTTTATCATTTCAAGGATCATCCTGTGGACACCCCAGTCGGAACCTGTCAAAACATTCAATGCAAAATATATATATGTGTAATCATATCATCGCTGAGGTAGGCATTCCCATACTCAGATCAAGAACTAACTAAAACTAACTTAAATTGTTCTGATACAGGAATGATTTTGAATACATCACAGTATAGACATATGTCGACACAGCATGGACGCAGCCATCTGTTTATAAATAGTCTATTGTATGAATAATAACAAAATTACTCGCAGCCTCGATGGTGGAAACTAGATCCAGGGTCTTGATTTCCGCAACTTGAACTAGTACGATTCTATCCATGTGAATAAATGTGTTGAAGTCGAACATGGTAGAAACCACTTGATTACCAGTCAATGATGTAAACTGTTAACAAGTGTGAGAGAAACCACCAGTAATGTCAATGGCTTTCAAAGTACTCAGTACAATCCATGAAATGTGAATGAATGAGCTGAAGTCGAACATGTCACGGAATCATTCGATCGAAGGTCAATGATGTAACCTGTCGTCGAAGGCGAGAAACCTGCCATTGAGGCATGCAGATTTCAAGGTACTGACGATTTCTAGATCAACTTCCTAGATAATGAGCTGATGTCGATAGAAAGTGATATATCGTAGGCAAGCCCACAACACGAAATCATAGATCAAGTTTTGAATAAATATATCGGCAAGGACTGACTCAGGGATGGTCAAAATGGATGACAGATATTTCGCAAATGAATGGTTTATTTGAACTATCCTCTTGAACACATAACAACACTGCAGATGGCTTGGTATCAATTGACCCAAAGCTAATACCCAGAAACCGGCTGAAGACTTTCAATGTGGTTTGATTAACTGTTAGGCAAAGGATTTTCCCAACCCAGGTGAACAAAAAGTGTCGTGTTCAAGAGTGGTTAACGGTTTTCTGAATAATCAAGATGTATCAAACAGGTTCAATTTTATCTCTTTTCCCCCACCATTTCTGGCAAGTACCTCTTTATTTTGACAAGCTTGAGGAGGATAACATTTGCTTGTTTATAAGCTCATCCTTCGGATGATTCCAACTTAGTTTAAGATTCGAACCCTAAGAAGGAGTGGTCCGTTCCTGTTTTAAAATTGAATAGGTCCTTTACTGTTAAGTTTTAACGAGTCCAGTATAGGAGAAACTCGGTGTTTTTCAATTTTAGGGAGTCAAGAAACTTAAGAAAACTCCATGGGTGTACCTTTTCGTAAATTTAGTCTCTCGAGCCCGAAAAAGGATAAAATAATGCGGGAGAGAACTCTATTGACCGTAATTAGTCAACGTATACCTTTTTCGTAAATAGTCCATTTCAGTCCGTAAAAGGGGTAAACTTATACTGAAGGGACGACTGTTCATTTACTTTAACGAGTTCGAATATTCAAGTACTCGACAATCTTTTCATGTTTAGAGAGTTTGAAAAGGGCTTAAAAGAGAACTCCAGGGTTTCGCTTTTTCGGTAAGTTTTAACGAGTTCGAAAAAGGGATAAAAATGTACTCATGGTTTTCACTTTTTCGTAAGTTTTAACGAGTTCGAAAAAGGGATAAAAATGTACTCATGTGGTTGAATTTCAATTTAATTTACGAGCAAGAAAAGACGGAAAGAACTCGACATTTTCATGTGTTTTACGAGAATGGAATATAGCAAAATGATCTCGGGATTTTCATGAGTTTAAGGAGTCTTGAAAATAACCAAAATTGACTCAAGATAGGTTTCATTTTTACAAAAGCTTGAAACAGAGAAAAACTATGCTTTAGAGTGGTTTCATTTTTACACAAGCTTGAAACAAAGAGAAAACTGTTCTTGATGCCCCCTAAGCGTAACTGCTAGAGCGCATGCCCCCCCAGCTTCATTTCATTCAACTAAGTACACTAGTAATAAATAGCTGGATGGAATGAAGGTTCATTTATGAGATCATATGAAAGACCCGACCTAAAAACTAACCTAAATATATGACCTAACATTTACGAGGTCTATTCAAAGACTCGATTGAATTAGGGGAGGATTTGTTTCATTTTTTAACGATCTTGACACAATAAAAGAACTATGCTCAGCTAACTACTTATTTCTAATCTACCTACATAACCTACTGATTCATTTTTTAATGAGGTTGACACAGGAAAAGAACTGTCCTCATACCTGATTCATTTTTTAATAAGGTTGACTCAGTAACAGGAACTATCCTCAGAACAACTGATTCATTTTTTAACGAGGTTGACACAGGAAAAGAACTGTCCTCATACCCTGATTCATTTTTTAACGAGGTTGAATCAGTAACAGGAACCATCCTCATAAACTACCTATTTCTAATCTACCAATCTACTCTCTACAATCTACCTACTGTTTCATTTTTTAATGAGGTTGACACAGGAAAAGAACTGTCCTCATGGAAGCTTGTTTCATTTTTTAAATGAGCTTGACACAAGAAAAGAACTATGCTCTAGACTAACTGATTCATTTTTTAATGAGGTTGACACAGGAAAAGAACCGTCCTCAGACTCACTGATTCATTTTTTAACGAGGTTGACACAGTACAAGGAACTCTCCTCGGCTAGATGTTTCATTTTTTAATGAGGTTGACACAGTAAAAGGAACTCTCCTCACAACAACTGATTCATTTTTTAACGAGGTTGACACAGTACAAGGAACTCTCCTCACTCTCACTGATTCATTTTTTAACGAGGTTGACACAGTAAAAGGAACTCTCCTCAAAGACATGTTTCATTTTTTAAAGAGGTTGACACAGTAACAGGAACTATCCTCAGACACCCTGATTCATTTTTTAACGAGGTTGACACAGTACAAGGAACTCTCCTCACTCACCGATAAGTCTTGCACTCTTCCTTCGTAGAGCAAAGAGGTATGTGATCTTTCCTCTCAAAAGCTCAAGCAGAAGAAGTCTAAATTTCCAATGAAGACTTCCACTCAATCACATAAATCTTGAACTCTAATCCTCAATTCCAAAATCTCCATCAAAACTTAACTTAAAACTTCTTCACTTAACCCCTTGAGGTTACCCAATGCCTCCTTTTATAGAGCAGATGAGGAGGTTAGGATTCCACCTTTAAAGGGATAGAATCCTCCTTCAAAGGGATAGGCTTCTCACATCAAGGGATTAGTTCCTTAAGGTATGGGATACATGCACCTTACTAAAGCGTACTCATCCCCAAAAAATCTCATCCAGAACCTTCTAGAATTGACCAAAATTCAACTTTTTTGGTTTAATTTCGTGCTTTTTTGACTTTACAGGGGTACCGCAGGCATTACACTGGAAAAGTGCGTTCTAGAACGCAGTTTATCTTCACATTACCTGCGTACCCAAGGCTTTTTTGAGTTTTAAGGGTTTTTCCTCCATTTTTAGGAACTTTTCTCCATGCTTGAGGAGTAAAGGTTGTAAGACTTGCAAAGGAGGCATGTATGAGTGTTTAATGAGCTCATACAGTCAGCAGAATGTCAAGGTGACATTTTTTAGTGTAACAGATTGCCCCCTAAAGTGTGAAGTCTGAAATAGATGAAGATGAAGTCTGTCATATATGAAGAGTGAAGTACTTTATCATTTCAAGGATCATCCTGTGGACACCCCAGTCGGAACCTGTAAAAACATTTAATGCAAAATATATATATGTAAACATATCATCGCTGAGGTAGGCATTCCCATACTCAGATCAAAACTAACTAGAAAACTGATTTAAACTGTTCTGATAACAAGAATGATTTTGAATACATCATAGTACAGATATATGTAGACACAGTATGGACGCAGCCATCTGTTTATAAATAGTCTACTGTATAGATGACAACAAAATTCCTTGCAGCCTGGATGGTGGAAACTAGATCCAGAGTCTTGATTTCCGCATCTCGAACCAGTATGATTCTATCCATGTGAATGAATGTGTCGAAGTCGAATATGGTAGAAACCACTTGATTACCAGTCAATGATGTGAACTGTTAACAAGTGTGAGAGAAACCACCAGTAATGTCAATGGCTTTCTGAAGTACTCAAGACAATCCATGAAATGTGAATGAATGAGTCAAGTCAACATGTCACTAACTATCTAATCGAAGGTCAATGATGCAACCTGTCGTCGAAGGTGAGAAACCTGCCATTAAGGCATGCAGATTCCAAGGTACTGACGATTTCTGGATCAACTTCCTAGATAATGAGTTGTCATCGATAGAAAGTGATCCGTCGTAGGAAAACCCACAACACGAAATCATAGATCAAGTTTTGAAAATATATTGGCAAGGACTGACTCAGGGATAGTCAAAATGGATGACGGATATTTTGCAAATGAATGGTTTATTTGAACTGTCCTCTTGAACACATAACGACACTGCAGATGGCTTGGTAACATTTGACCCAAAGCTAATACCCAGAAACCGGCTGAATACTTTCAATGTGGTTTGAGTAACTGTTAGGCAAAGGATTTCCCAACCCAGGTAAATGAAAGTGTCGTGTTCAAGAGTGGTTGACTGGATTTTCGAAAAATCAAAATACAACAAACACGCCCATTTTTCTCTCTTTTCCCCCACCATTTCTGGCAAGTACCTCTTTATTTTTGACAAGCTTGAGGAGGATAACATTTTCTTGTTTATAAGCTCATCCTTTGGATGGGTCCAACTTAGTTTAAGATTCGAACCCTAAGAAGGAGTGGTTCGTTCCTGTTTGAAATTGAACAGGTCCTTTACTGTTAAATTTTAACGAGTCCAATATAGGAGAAACTCGGTGTTTTTCAATTTTAGGGAGTCAGAAGAAAAAACTTAAGAAAACTCCATGGGTGTACTTTTTCGTAAATTTAGTCTCTCGAGCCCGAAAAAGGATAAAATAATGCGGGAGAGAACTCTATTGACCGTATCTAGTCAACGTATACCTTTTTCGTAAATAGTCCATTTCAGTCCGTAAAAGGGGTAAACTTATACTGAAGGGACGACTGTTCATTTACTTTAACGAGTTCGAATAGTCAAGTACTCGGCAATCTTTTCATATTTAGAGAGTCTGAAAAGGGCTTAAAAGAGGACTCCATAGTTTCGCTTTTTCTGTAAGTTTTAACGAGTTCGAAAAAGGGATAAAAATGTACTCATGGTTTTCACTTTTTCGTAAGTTTTAACGAGTTCGAAAAAGGGATAAAAATGTACTCCTATGGCCGACTTTCAATTTAATTTACGAGCAGGAAAAGACGGAAAGAACTCGACATTTTCATGTGTTTTACGAGAATGAAAGATAGCAAAATAATCTCGGGATTTTCATGAGTTTAACGAGTCTTGAAAATAACTGAAATTGACTCAAGATAGGTTTCATTTTTACAAAAGCTTGAAACAGAGAAAAAACTATGCTTGAGAGTAGTTTCATTTTTACACAAGCTTGAAACAAAGAGAAAACTGTGCTTGATGCCCCCTAAGCATAACTGCTAGAGCGCATGCCCCCCCAGCTTCATTTCATTCAACTAATTACACTGCTAGTAATTAGCTGGATGGAATGAAGGTTCATTTACGAGATCATATGAAAGACCCGACCTAAAAACTAACCTAAATCTATGACTTAACATTTACGAGGTCTTATTCAAAGACTCGACTCAATTAGGGGAGGATTTGTTTCATTTTTTAACGAGCTTGACACAGGAAAAGAACTATGCTCATGGCAACGTGTTTCATTTTTTAACGAGGTTGGCACAGTAAAAGGAACTATCCTCAGAAACTACTTATTTCTAATCTACCTACATAACCTATTGATTCATTTTTTAATGAGGTTGACACAGGAAAAGAACTGTCCTCATACCTAATTCATTTTTTAATGAGGTTGACTCAGTAACAGGAACTATCCTCTGACCAACTGATTCATTTTTTAACGAGGTTGACACAGGAAAAGAACCGTCCTCATACCTAATTCATTTTTTAATGAGGTTGACTTAGTAGAAAGAACTATCCTCTGACCAACTGATTCATTTTTTAACGAGGTTGACACAGGAAAAGAACTGTCCTCATAAACTACTTATATCTAATCTATTAATCTACTCTACAATCTACCTACTGTTTCATTTTTTAATGAGGTTGACACAGGAAAAGAACTGTCCTCATGGAAGCTTGTTTCATTTTTTAAATGAGCTTGACACAAGAAAAGAACTATGCTCTAGACTAGCTGATTCATTTTTTAATGAGGTTGACACAGGAAAAGAACCATCCTCATCACCAACTGATTCATTTTTTAACGAGGTTGACACAAAGACAAGGAACTCTCCTGGCCAGATGTTTCATTTTTTAATGAGGTTGACACAAAGAAAGGAACTCTCCTCACAACAATCGATTCATTTTTTAACGAGGTTGACACATGAAAGACAGGTTGCGATCACCACCGTATTCATTTTTCTCCTAGGTTGACACAAGAAAAGGAACTCTCTCAAAGACATGTTTCATTTTAAAGAGGTTGACATAAAGAATAGAACTATCCTCGAGACTCCGATTCATTTTTTAACGAGGTTGACACAAGACAAGGAACTCTCCTCACTCACCGGGATAAGTCTTGCACTCTTCCTCCAGAAGCATAAAGAGGTATGTGATCTTTCCTCTCAAAAGCTCAGCAGAAGGAAATCTAAATCTCAACAGCACTTCAGCTCAATCACACATAAATCTTGAACTCTAATCCTCAATCTCCAAAATCTTAACTTTTTGAACTTCTTAAACTTAACCTTTGAGGCTACCCAATGCCTCCTTTTATAGAGCAGATGAGGAGGTTAGGATTCCACCTTTAAAGGGATAGAACCCTCCTTCAAAGGGATAGGCTCCTCACATCAATGGATTAGTTCCTTAAGGTGTGGGATACATGCACCTTATCAAAGCGTACTCATCCCCAAAAAATCTCATCCAGAACCTTCTAGAATTGACCAAAATTCAACTTTTTGGTTTAATTTCGCGCATTTTTGACTTTACAGGGGTACCGCACCTATAACACTGGAAAAATGCGTTCTAGAACGCAGTTTATCTTCACCTTACCTGCGTACCCTAGCTAAAAACGCAGTAGGTTTATATTGATCACAAGCACTCCAAGGCTTTTTGAGTTTTAAGGGTTTTTCTCCAGCTTCGTGGCTTGGAATGAGGAACAAAGGTTGTAAGACTTATAGAGGAGGCATGTATGAGTGTTAATGAACCTATACAAAATGCTAATTTAATGTCGTGACATTTTTATGTCGTATTGCCCCCTAAAGTGCGAAGTCCGAAATAGATGAAGATGAAGTCCGTCATATATGAAGAGTGAAGTACTTTATCATTTCAAGGATCATCCTGTGGACACCCCAGTCGGAACCTGTCAAAACATTCAATGCAAAATATATATATATGTAATCATATCATCACTGAGGTAGGCATTCCCATACTCAGATCAAAACTAACTAGAAACTACTCTAAACTGTTCTGATACATGAATGATTTTGAATACATCACAGTATAGACATGTGTAGACACAGCATGGACGCAGCCATCTGTATATGAATATTACACTGTATTAATGATAACAAAATTCCTCGCAGCCTGGATGGTAGAAACTAGATCCAGGGTCTTGATTTCCGCATCTCGAACTAGTAAGATTCTATCCATGTGAATAAATGTGTTGAAGTCGAACATGGTAGAAACCACTTGATTACCAGTCAATGATGTAAACTGTTAACAAGTGTGAGAGAAACCACCAGTAATGTCAATGGCTCTCAAAGTACCCAGTACAATCCATGAAATGTGAATGAATAAGTTGAAGTCGAACATGTCACGGAATCATTCGATTGAAGGTCAATGATGTAACCTGCCGTCGAAGGCAAGAAACCTGCCATTGAGGCATGCAGATTTCAAGGTACTGACGATTTCTAGATCAACTTCCTAGATAATGAGTTGTCGTCGATAGAAAGTGATCCGTTGTAGGCAAGACCACAACACGAAATCATAGATCAAGTTTTGAAAATATATCGGCAAGGACTGACTCAAGGATGGTCAAAATGGATGACAGATATTTTGCAGATGAATGGTTTGTTTGAACTGTCCTCTTGAACACATAACGACACTGCAAATGGCTTGGTGACAATTGACCCAAAGCTAATACCCAGAAACCGGCTGAATACTTTCAATGTGGTTTGATTAACTGTTAGGCAAAGGATTTCCCAACTCAGAACAAAGCAGGTCGGGTTCAAGAGTGGTTTACGATTTTCCGAATTTTCAAATGTAACAAACAAAATTGCTTCTTTTCCCCACCATTTCGCAAGTACCTCTTTATTTTTGACAAGCTTGAGGAGGATAACATTTGTTTGTTTATAAGCTCATCCTTCGGATGAGTCCAACTTAGTTTAAGATTTGAACCCTAAGAAGGAGTGGTTCGTTCCTACTTAAAAATTGAATAGGTCCTTTACTGTTAAATTTTAACGAGTCCAGTATAGGAGAAACTCGGTGTTTTTCAATTTTAAGGAGTCAGAAGAAAAACTTAAGAAAACTCTGTGGGTGTACTTTTTCGTAAATTTAGTCTCTCGAGTCCGAAAAAGGATAAAATAATGGGGGAGAGAAATCTATTGACCGTAATTAGTCAGCGTATACCTTTTTCATAAATAGTCCATTTCACGGTAAAGGGGCAAACTTATACCGAAGGGACGATTATTCATTTACTTTAACGAGTTCAATAATCAAGTACTCTAAGAATCTTTCATATTTAGAGAGCTGTTCATATGGGCTTAAAAGAGGACTCCGAATTTCGCTTTTTCGTAAGTTTTAACGAGTTCGAAAAGGGGATAAGAAAGTACTCGTGGTTTTCAATTTTTCGTAAGTTTTAATGAATTCGAAGAAGGGATAAAAATATAATCCTATGGCCGACTTTCAATTTAATTTACGAGCAGGAAAAGACGGAAAGAACTCGGCATTTTCATGTGTTTTACGAGAATGAAAGATAGAAAAATAATCTCGGGATTTTCATGAGTTTAACGAGTCTCGAAAATAACCGAAATTGACTCAAGATAGGTTTCATTTTTTCAAAAGCTTGAAACAGAGAGAAAATTGTGCTTGATGCCCCCTAAGCGTAACTGCTAGAGTGCATGCCCCCCCAGCTTCATTTCATTCAACTAAGTACACTAGTAATAAATAGCTGGATGGAATGAAGGTTCATTTACGAGATCATATGAAAGACCCGACCTAAAAACTAACCTAAATATATTACTTAACATTTACAAGGTCTATTCAAAGACTCGACTCAATTAAGGGAGGATTTGTTTCATTTTTTAACGAGCTTGACACAGGAAAAGAACTATGCTCATGGCAACGTGTTTCATTTTTTAACGAGGTTGACACAGTAAAAGGAACTATCCTCAGCGAACTACTTATTTCTAATCTACCTACATAACCTACTGATTCATTTTTTAATGAGGTTGACACAGGAAAAGAACTGTCCTCATACCTAATTCATTTTTTAATGAGGTTGACTCAGTAACAGGAACTATCCTCTGAACAACTGATTCATTTTTTAACGAGGTTGACACAGGAAAAGAACTGTCCTCATACCTAATTCATTTTTTAATGAGGTTGACTCAGTAACAGGAACTATCCTCTGAACAACTGATTCATTTTTTAACGAGGTTGACACAGGAAAAGAACTGTCCTCATAAACTATTTATTCTAATCTACCAATCTACTCTCTACAATCTACCTACTGTTTCATTTTTTAATGAGGTTGACACAGGAAAAGAACTGTCCTCATAGAAGATTGTTTCATTTTTTAAATGAGCTTGACACAAGAAAAGAACTATGCTCTAGACTAGCTGATTCATTTTTTAATGAGGTTGACACAGGAAAAGAACCGTCCTCATTGCCAACTGATTCATTTTTTAACGAGGTTGACACAGGAAAAGGAACTCTCCTCACTCACTGATTCATTTTTTAACGAGGTTGACACAGTACAAGGAACTCTCCTCACTTACATGTTTCATTTTTTAACGAGGTTGACACAGTAGCAGGAACAAGCAACTCTCCTCACTCTCACGATTCATTTTTTAACGAGGTTGGACACGTAAAAGGAACTCTCCTCAAAGACATGTTTCATTTTTTAAAGAGGTTTATTACAAAGAATGTTAACCATCCTCGTACACCCCGATTCATTTTTAACGAGGTTGACACAAGACAAGGAACTCTCTCACTACCGATAAGTCTTGCACTCTTCCTTCAGGGGCAAAAAGAGGTATGTGATCTTTCCTCTCAAAAGCTCAGCAGAAGGAAATCTAAATCTCAACAGCACTTCAACTCAAAAATCTTCTTCAAAAAACTTCAACTCTAATCCTCAATCTCCAAAATCTCCATCAAAACTTCTTAACCCCTTTTGAGGCTACCCAATGCCTCCTTTTATAGATCTGATGAGGAGGTTAGGATTCCACCTTTAAAGGGATAGAACCCTCCTTCAAAGGGATAGGCTTCTCACATCAAGGGATTAGTTCCTTAAGGTGTGGGATACATGCACCTTACTAAAGCGTACTCATCCCCAAAAAATCTCATCCAGAACCTTCTAGAATTGACCAAAATTCAACTTTTTCAGTTTAATTTCGCGCTTTTTTTGACTTTACAGGGGTACTGCAGGCATTACACTGGAAAAATGCATTCTAGAACGCAGTTTATCTTCACATTACCTGCGTACCCTAGCTAAAAACGCAGTAGGCTTCATATATCGATCGCGTACCCAAGGCTTTTTGAGTTTTGGCGGTTTTCTTCCAGCTTCGTGGCTTGGAATGAGGAACAAAGGTTGTAAGACTTGCAGAGGAGGCATGTATGAGTGTTAATGAACTCATACAACAAGAATGTCGTGTGACTTTTTAGTGTAACGTATTGCCCCCTAAAGTGCGAAGTCCGAAATAGATGAAGATGAAGTCCGTCATATATGAAGAGTGAAGTACTTTATCATTTCAAGGATCATCCTGTGGACACCCCAGTCGGAACCTGTAAAAACATTCAATGCAAAATATATATATGTAATCATATCATCGCTGAGGTAGGCATTCCCATACTCAGATCAAAACTAACTAGAACTAACTTAAATTGTTCTGATACAGGAATGATTTTGAATACATCACAATATAGACATGTGTAGACACAGTATGGACGCAGCCATCTATTTATAAATAGTCTACTGTATAAATGATAACAAAATTCCTCGCAGCCTGGATGGTAGAAACTAGATCCAGGGTCTTGATTTCCGCATCTCGAACTAGTACGATTCTATCCATGTGAATAAATGTGTCGAAGTCGAACATGGTAGAAACCACTTGATTACCAGTCAATGATGTGAACTGTTAACAAGTGTGAGAGAAACCACCAGTAATGTCAATGGCTCTCAAAGTACTCAGTACAATCCATGAAATGTGAATGAATGAGTTGAAGTCGAACATCTCACGAAATCATTCGATCGAAGGTCAATGATGCAACCTGTCGTCAAAGGCGAGAAACCTGCCATTGAGGCATGCAGATTTCAAGGTACTGACGATTTCTGGATCAACTTCCTAGATAATGAGTTGTCGTCGATAGAAAGTGATTCGTCATAGGAAAGCCCACAACACTAAATCATAGATCAAGTTTTGAAGAAATATATTGGCAAGGACTGACTCAGGGATGGTCAAAAATGGATGACAGATATTTTGCAGATGAATGGTTTATTTGAACTATCCTCTTGAACACATAACGACACTGCAGATGGTTTGGTGACAATTGACCCAAAGCTAATACCCAGAAACCAGCTGAAGACTTTCAATGTGGTTTGATTAACTGTTAGGCAAAGGATTTCCCAACCCAGGTGGACAAAAAGTGTCGTGTTCAAGAGTGGTTGACTGGATTTTCGAAAAATTTAAAATACAACAAACACGCCCATTTTTCTCTTTTTTCCCCCACCATTTCTGGCAAGTACCTCTTTATTTTTGACAAGCTTGAGGAGGATAACATTTTCTTGCTTATAAGCTCATCCTTTGGATGAGTCCAACTTAGTTTAAAATTCGAACTCTAAGAAGGAGTGGTTCGTTCCTATTTTTTAAAATTTAACAGGTCCTTTACTATTAAGTTTTAACGAGTCCAGTATAGGAGAAACTCGGTGTTTTTCAGTTTTAGGGAGTCAGAAGAAAAACTTAAGAAAACTCCATGGGTGTTCTTTTTCGTAAATTTAGTCTCTCGAGCCCGAAAAAGGATAAAATAATGCGGGAGAGAACTCTGTTGACCATATTTAGTCAACGTATACCTTTTTCGTAAATAGTCCATTTCAGTCCGTAAAAGGGGTAAACTTATACTGAAGGGACGATCATTCATTTACTTTAACGAGTTTGAATAATCAAGTGCTCGGCAATCTTTTCATGTTTAGAGAGTCTGAAAAGGGCTTAAAAGAGAACTCCATAGTTTCGCTTTTTCGGTAAGTTTTAACGAGTTCGAAAAAGGGATAAAAATGTACTCATGGTTTTCTCTTTTTCGTAAGTTTTAACGAGTTCGAAAAAGGGATAAAAATGTACTCATGTGGCCGACTTTCAATTTAATTTACGAGCAGGAAAAGACGGAAAGAACTCGGCATTTTCATGTGTTTTACGAGAATGAAAGATAGCAAAATAATCTCGGGATTTTCATGAGTTTAACGAGTCTTGAAAATAACCGAAATTGACTCAAGATAGGTTTCATTTTTTCAAAAGCTTGAAACAGAGAAAAACTATGCTTCAGAGTGGTTTCATTTTTACACAAGCTTGAAACAGAGGGAAAACTGTGCTTGATGCCCCCTAAGCCGAACTGCTAGAGTGCATGCCCCCCCAGCTTCATTTCATTCAACTAAGTACACTATTGGTAATTAATAGCTGGATGGAATGAAGGTTCATTTACGAGATCATATGAAAGACCCGACCTAAAAACTAACCTAAATATATTACTTAACATTTACGAGGTCTATTCAAAGACTCGACTCAATTAAGGGAGGATTTGTTTCATTTTTTAACGAGCTCGACACAGGAAAAGAACTATGCTCATGGCAACGTGTTTCATTTTTTAACGAGGTTGACACAGTAAAAGGAATTATCCTCAGCGAACTACTTATTTCTAATCTACCTACATAACCTACTGATTCATATTTTAATGAGGTTGACATAAGAAAAGAACTGTCCTCATACTTGATTCATTTTTTAACAAGGTTGACTCAGTAACAGGAACTATCCTTTGACCAACTGATTCATTTTTTAAAGAGGTTGACACAGAATCGCTAATACCTAAAGTTTCTCATTTTTTAATGAGGCTATATTAGTAACAAAACCATCCCTAGCATTAACCGATTGATTTTTTAACGAGGTTGACTCAGTAACAGGAACCATCCTCATAAAATACTTATTTCTAATCTATCAATCTACTCTCTACAATCTACCGACTGATTCATTTTTTAATGAGGTTGACACAGGAAAAGAACTGTCCTCATGGAAGCTTGTTTCATTTTTTTAACGAGCTTCGACACAGGTGAAGAACTATGCCTAGACTACATTCATTTTTTAATGAGGTTGACACAGAAAAGAACCGTCCCGTACTCACCGATTCATTTTTTAATCTAGGTTGACACAAAAGACAAGGAACTCTCCTTGGCCCAGATGTTTCATTTTAATGAGGTTGACATGCAGAAAAGGAACTCTCACAAATAACCGATTCATTTTTTAACGAGGTTGGACACGCACAAGGAACTCTCCTCACTCTCACCGATTCATTTTAACGAGGTTGACACAAGAAAGGAACTCTCCTCAAAGACATGTTTCATTTTTAAAGAGGTTGACACAAAGAATAGGAACTATCCCTTGACACCCTGATTCATTTTTTAACGAGGTTGACACAGTACAAGGAACTCTCCTCACTCACTGATAAGTCTTGCACTCTTCCTTCAGGAGCAAAAAGAGGTATGTGATCTTTCCTCTCAAAAGCTCAGCAGAAAGAAGTCTAAATTTCAACAGCACTTCAGCTCAATCACACATAAATCTTGAACTCTAATCCTCAATCTCCAAAATCTCCATCAAAACTCAACTTAAAACTTCTTGAACTTAACCCAAAAGGCTACCCAATGCCTCCTTTTATAGAGCAGATGAGGAGGTTAGGATTCCATCATTAAAGGGATAGAACCCTCCTTCAAAGGGATAGGCTCCTCACATCAAGGGATTAGTTCCTTAAGGTGTGGGATACATGCATCTTATCAAAGCGTACTCATTCCCAAAAAATCTCATCCAGAACCTTCCAGAATTGACCAAAATTCAACTTTTTTGGTTTAATTTCGCGCTTTTTTTACTTTACAGGGGTACCGCAGGCATTACACTGGAAAAGTGCGTTCTAGACCGCAGTTTCTCTTCACATTACCTGCGTACCCTAGCTAAAAACGCAGGTAGGCTTCATATTGACTGCGTACCCAAGGCTTTTTGAGTTTTAAGGGTTTTTCTTCCAGTTTCAGGGCTTGGAATGAGGAACAAAGGTTGTAAGACTTGCAGAGGAGGCATGTATGAGTGTTAATGAACTCATACAGTCAGCAGAATGTCAGGGTGACATTTTTTAGTGTAACAGATTGCCCCCTAAAGTGCGAAGTCTGAAATAGATGAAGATGAAGTCTGTCATATATGAAGAGTGAAGTACTTTATCATTTCAAGGATCATCCTATGGACACCCCAGTCGGAACCTGTCAAAACATTCAATGCAAAATATATATATATGTAATCATATCATCACTGAGGTAGGCATTCCCATACTCAGATCAAAACTAACTAGAAACTACTCTAAACCTCGTTTCCGATACAGAATGATTTGAATACATCACAAGATAGACATGTAGACACAAAAGATGGAAGTGTCTCCATCTCGTATATGAATATTAAGACCGTATTAATGATAGCCAAAAATTCTCGTGCACTCGGATGGTGGAAAATAGATCCAGGGTCTTGATTTCCGCATCTCGAACTAGTACGATTCTATCCATGCGATTAAATGTGTTGAAGTCGAACATGGTAGAAACCACTTGATTACCAGTCAATGATGTGAACTGTTAACAAGTGTGAGAGAAACCACCAGTAATGTCAATGGTTCTCAAAGTACCCAGTACAATCCATGAAATGTGAATGAATGAGCTGAAGTCGAACATCTCACGAAATCATTCAATCGAAGGTCAATGATGCAACCTGTCATCGAAGGCGAGAAACCTGCCATTGAGGCATGCAGATTTCAAGGTACTGACGATTTCTGGATCAACTTCCTAGATATTGTGCTGATGTCGATAGAAAGTGATCTGTCGTAGGCAAGCCCACAACATGAAATCATAGATCAAGTTTTGAAAATATATTGGCAAGGACTGACTCAGGGATGGTAAAAAATGGATGACAGATATTTTGCAGATGAATGGTTTATTTGAACTGTTCTCTTGAACACATAACGACACTGCAGATGGTTTGGTAACAATTGACCCAAAGCTAATACCCAGAAACCGGCTGAAGACTTTCAATATGGTTTGATTAACTGTTAGGCAAAGGATTTCCCAACCCAGGTGAACAAAAAGTGTCGTGTTCAAGAGTGGTTAACGGTTTTCTGAATAATCAAAATGTAACAAACAGGTTCGTTTTTCTCTCTTTTCCCCCACCATGTCTGGCAAGTACCTCTTTATTTTTGACAAGCTTGAGGAGGATAACATTTTCTTGTTTATAAGCTCATCCTTCGGATGAGTCCAACTTAGTTTAAGATTCGAACCCTAAGAAGGAGTGGTTCGTCCCTGTTGAAAATTAAACAGGTCCTTTACTGTTAAATTTTAACGAGTCCAGTATAGGAGAAACTTGGTGTTTTTCAATTTTAGGGAGTCAGAAGAAAAAACTTAAGAAAACTCCATGGGTGTACTTTTTCGTAAATTTAGTCTCTCGAGCCCGAAAAAGGATAAAATAATGCGGGAGAGAACTCTATTGACCGTAATTAGCCAACGTATACCTTTTTCGTAAATAGTCCATTTCAGTCCGTAAAAGGGGTAAACTTATACTGAAGGGACGACTGTTCATTTACTTTAACGAGTTCGAATAGTCAAGTACTCGGCAATCTTTTCATATTTAGAGAGTCTGAAAAGGGCTTAAAAGAGAACTCCATAGTTTCGCTTTTTCGGTAAGTTTTAACGAGTTCGAAAAAGGGATAAAAATGTACTCATGGTTTTCACTTTTTCGTAAGTTTTAACGAGTTCGAAAAAGGGATAAAAATATACTCCTATGGCCGACTTTCAATTTAATTTACGAGCAGGAAAAGACAGAAAGAACTCGGCATTTTCATGTGTTTTACGAGAATGAAAGATAGAAAAATAATCTCGGGATTTTCATGAGTTTAACGAGTCTTGAAAATAACCGAAATTGACTCAAGATAGGTTTCATTTTTACAAAAGCTTGAAACAGAGAGAAAACTGTGCTTGATGCCCCCTAAGCGTAACTGCTAGAGCGCATGCCCCCCCAGCTTCATTTCATTCAACTAAGTACACTGCTGGTAATTAATAGCTGGATGGAATGAAGGTTCATTTACGAGATCATATGAAAGACTCGACTTAAAAACTAACCTAAATATATGACTTAACATTTATGAGGTCTATTCAAAGACTCGACTCAATTAGGGGAGGATTTGTTTCATTTTTTAACGAGCTCGACACAGGAAAAGAACTATGCTCATGGCAACGTGTTTCATTTTTTAACGAGGTTGACACAGTAAAAGGAACTATCCTCAGCGAACTACTTATTTCTAATCTACCTACATAACCTACTGATTCATTTTTCAATGAGGTTGACATAAGAAAAGAACTGTCCTCATACTTGATTCATTTTTTAACAAGGTTGACTCAGTAACAGGAACTATCCTTTGACCAACTGATTCATTTTTTAAAGAGGTTGACACAGGAAAAGAACTGTCCTCATACCTAATTCATTTTTTAATGAGGTTGACTTAGTAACAGGAACCATCCTCGCACTAACCGATTCATTTTTTAACGAGGTTGACACAGAAAGAACCGCCCCCGTAAAACTATTTATTCTAATCTATCAATCTACTCTCTAAAATCTACTCCATCAAGGTTTCATTTTTTAACGATGTTAACACAAGAAAAAAGAACTATCCTTAAAGGTACTTGTTTCATTTTTTAACGAGGTTAACACAAGAAAAAAGAACTATCCTCATAAACTTGTTTCATTTTTTAATGAGGTTGACACAGAAAAAGAACCATCCTCATGGGAACCTATTTCATTTATCGAGGTTGACATGCGATAAGGAACTTCCTCAAATAGATGTTTCATTTTTTGAGGAGGTTGGACATGCAAAAGGAACTCTCCGCACAACAACCGATTCATTTTTTAACGAGGTTGACAAAGATAAGGAATTTCCTCACTCTCACCGATTCATTTTTTAACGAGGTTGACACAGTAAAAGGAACTCTCCTCAAAGACATGTTTCATTTTTTAAAGAGGTTGACACAGTAACAGGAACTATCCTCAGACACCCTGATTCATTTTTTAACGAGGTTGACACAGTACAAGGAACTCTCCTCACTCACTGATAAGTCTTGCACTCTTCCTTCAGGAGCAAAAAGAGGTATGTGATCTTTCCTCTCAAAAGCTCATCAGAAAGAAGTCTAAATTTCAACAAAGACTTCACCAATCACACATAAATCTTGAACTCTAATCCCCAATCTCCAAAATCTCCATCAAAACTCAACTTAAAACTTCCTGAACTTAACCCAAAAGGCTACCCAATGCCTCCTTTTATAGAGCAGATGAGGAGGTTAGGATTCCACCATTAAAGGGATAGAACCCTCCTTCAAAGGGATAGGCTCCTCACATCAAGGGATTAGTTCCTTAAGGTGTGGGATACATGCATCTTATCAAAGCGTACTCATCCCCAAAAAATCTCATCCAGAACCTTCTAGAATTGACCAAAATTCAACTTTTTTGGTTTAATTTCGTGCATTTTTGACTTTACAGGGGTACCGCACCTATAACACTGGAAAAATGCGTTCTAGAATGCAGTTTATCTTCACCTTACCTGCGTACCCTAGCTAAAAACGCAGGTAGGCTTCATATTGACTGCGTACCCAAGGCTTTTTGAGTTTTAAGGGTTTTTCTTCCAGTTTCAGGGCTTGGAATGAGGAACAAAGGTTGTAAGACTTGCAGAGGAGGCATGTAGGAGTGTTAATGA
This sequence comes from Pinus albicaulis, assembly GCA_034641835.2. NCBI lineage: Eukaryota > Viridiplantae > Streptophyta > Pinopsida > Pinales > Pinaceae > Pinus > Pinus albicaulis. The sequence goes on along the minus strand of CM076581.1, from coordinate 961,395,143 downwards.
ACTCATACAGTCAGCAGAATGTCAGGGTGACATTTTTTAGTGTAACAACATTGGTACAATTTTTACAATAATGTATTTACAATGACTTAGTACAATGATACCTTTACAATGATTGTATGCAGTGCTGCCCACTTGAAGACTTCACATGATGAAATTCTTGCTATTTTTATGCACCTCGGTTGCTGCTCTTGTCATGCTACCCTCTATTGTACCTTGCTTTTCTTTGCTGCCGTAGAAATTCTGGTCCTTTGCAACCCTTGACAACACATGATCTAGCTTTTTCTTGCCTTCTAGGAGCTTGATATTGAATCTGGTGTATCTCTGTTATTTCAGATCCTCAATATCTTATTTTTGTTCCTATAGTAGTCCTCTGAGTTGTATTTCCAATGCAATAGGTCTGACCTAATTTGGATTCTTCAAGAGAGAGTTATACCAAATCTCTCACAATGCCCTAATTATGGACTGTTTCAGCAAAGCGCACTTGTACGGTGTGCCACGTGTCACTGTTTCTTCATTTGGCTCTAAAATTAATCGAAAAGTACATACTATGCAATATCTACCACTCTTTATAGAATTCCAATCCGATACTCAGAGAGAGATTTATGACGATTTTACCAAGGTCACTTCTTTGAGATGAATTTCAGGAGCCTGCAAAAAACATGACTTCCACAGATCATATCTCCAAAACTATTAAGCACCTTGATCTAAAATTTTTACAGCAGATTCCTCAGGATTTCAGCTTCACCTCATAAAAATTTCAGCTTCTAAACCTTCGTGGAAAAAAATTTAGAGCGAAAATTCCACGATGACCTGTTTCAGATGGCGAAATCCCTTGCATAAGGAGGAAATGAGGATCACAATTTATATAAATGCTTAGGTTGAGAGGGGCTTCAACAAGTGAACGTGGGAGGGATTTTAGGAGCTTAAAATATATTAATTATTACTTTTCAATGACCCATGCCCCAACCCCATGGGGTTTTAGCCCACTAACTGCGGGTACAAACTTCAAACATGAATATCTCTCAAACCGTGAAGAATTACATGGCATGCCATATATCAACGGAAACATCTAGACAAGTAGAAACCATAAAAAGCATTATTGACCCAGAATATATTAATTTGGTAGTTCAAAATTCCCATGCAATAATGGATTAGCCCATGGTGCTACTTGGGTTGACATCAATAACAACCGTTGATCAACAATCTCCCCCTTTGGCATTGATGGCAACACAAGTACTCCCCTTGCGATCATGACACCTCTTCCTACAAATTTCTCTCCCCCTTTGACATCAATGGCAAAGGGTAACTGCCCCTGAAACACAACCCTCCTGCAGACCTATACACACTTCCACTCCCCCTGACACACAACCGTCCTGTAGACCTGTAATCTACTTCCACTCCCCCTTTATATTCTGAAAAAGGAAAATCTAATGAGAACTTGGGAGAATCCCAAGCTTCTGGCGAAGATATTCCAATGCTATTGAATATTTAATATGTGAATCTTTTGGTGCTGCTTGGAATCTTGCTACTTGTCCTAACAGACTACTAATCATAGATTTGTACAACCTTTGATCCACATCCTTAGATGAGCTGTATATGCTCAATTTGCAACCTGTTACCATTGGAGTAAGGATGGGTTTGCAATCTTACATTTTAAATTTCTTGAGCATTTCCTTGATGTACTTGGCTTGACATATAAATATTCCTTTCTCTTGCTGAGATATTTGAAGCCCTAAGAAGTATGTCATCTCACCAAGTAAAGACATCTCGAAATCACTTTGCACCTTTGTAGCAAACTTCTTACTTAGTCAATCATCATTGTTACCAATTATTGTATCATCCTCTTCAATATTAGGTATCTTTGATTTGCTTCACCCCGAACATATGTGGTTTGGAGCTTGACTTCTTTGTGGCACATTTCTGTCTTCTTTTCCTGATTTCACATTTTGTGGAGTTGAATAGTATTGTGTGTCCTTGATCACACATTTGTCCAACACTGAGCAGATTGTGATTCATGTTTTCAACCAATAGAACATTCTTGGATAGAGCATCTTTGCTTCTGAGCGTGACAGTACCTGATCCTATAACATTTGAAGATCCATCATTTCCAAAGGACATGGTTCCATCCTTCTTCTCTTTCAGAGATACAAATTTATTTCTATCTCCAATCATATGCGTTGAGCAACCACTATCAACTTACCACACATCTTTGTTCTTTTGAGCCTTGAAAGCAAGAGCACAATTATCATTCTTCTTCTTCTTCCATGTTCGTTCGTTCTATAGCTTCAAAGATTCTTCTAGAGGATTTTTCAAGTCTGCAGTCTTTGGCTATGTGTCCAAAGTTTCAACATTTGTAACATTCAATATTATTTCTTAAATGCTCAAATGTATTGATGTTTCGCTGAGACCTGAAGGTTCATATTTGACAGATCTCCTGGAATTGTATTCGTTCCTAGGGTACGTGTGACATTCTACAACTTTATGACCAAATTTTCCACATGAATAACAGTAGCCATAAAAAATATGTTGGTACCTGGATGGAAATTTTCGTCAAGGAATTGTCTTCCAAGGCTGTTCTTGCGAATCTTGTCCAATGAAGTCTACATGCATGTCAGATCTCATAGTTTCATTGTATTTTGTTGTAGAAGGTCCTGCTTCTTCTTCTTTGTAACTGATGCCAGTTTTTTCATTGTAAGATCGTTGATTGTTGATGAGTTCTTCCAATGCCCTTGAGCTGTTGGCATAGTTTTGGATAGTTTTTCCTTTCTTCACTTCCTCACGCAGCGAGACTACTTCGACTTCTAATTCTTCCCTTTCTTGGTTGCTTTCTTCCAACTTCTTTTGAAGTGACTATTCAATGCATTTTTGTTCTTCAACTTCAATTTTGAGACCATGAACTTTTTCTTCAAGAGTTTTCAAACAGATCTTCTCCGCCTTGAGATCTTTTATAAGCTTGATTGCTTCCTCATAAAATTTGTCTATGGTCCATCCTTCTTCTTCGTTGTTTGATACCTCTTGCTTATTGTGCTTGGCCATAAACAATACTCTCTCATTAGCTTCTTCTTCACTATCATTGTCTTCATCGGATGATGAGCTATCTTCTTTAGAGAGAAAGTTCCTTTTGGATCCTTGCTTGTTGAATTTCTTAAAGCCTTTCTTTCTTTTTGAGTTTCCATTACTTTTGTTTGGAAATTTTTCTACAAAATGCCCAACCTCACCACAACTGAAACATATCAATGGAAGTTTACCTTTGAATTTTCCCTTACCAATTTTTAGTTTTCTCGTAAAGTAAACATATTCTTCATCTGAAAGAGCTTCTCCATCATCTCCCTTTTCTTCACACTTGCAGGTGCATGTCATTTCAATTGAAGGTTTTTTGTCCTTATTGGTTTTCTTAGATGCAACGAACGCAGTTTCTAGATTTGAAGTACCCTCTTCTTCATCAAGTCTCATTTCATATGCTATGAGAACTCCATGTAATTCTTCCTTGCTGAGTTTGTCCAGATTTTCACTGTATTCTAAGACATATACCTTTGGATTGAATCTCCCTGGTAACGTTCTAAGAATATTTCGTATAATATTCTTCTCGTCAATTGGCTCTCCCAATCCTTCCAAAATATTGGTTATTTCATCAATGTATTGAAAGTATGCAGCAATGTTTCAATCTTCTTTCATTCTGAGTTGCTCAAATTTTGCTCTATAGATTTGAAGCTTTGCTTCTTTGACATATGAGTCACCTGCATATATATTCTCAAGCTTGTCCCATACATTTTTGGTAGTTTTACAACCCAACACCTTATGATAAGCAGATTCAATAAGTCCACTGATAATAATATTCTTTGCTTTTGTATCATTTGCCAAATTATTCTTACCTTGTTCATCCGTAGTTGATGTAAATCCATTTAAAACAGTGTCCCGTACTTCATAACCTTGTGCTAAGAGATATACCTCCATTATTCCTTTCCAAGGTGCATAATCATTTCCATTGAATAGAGGTATACCATTCTTGGTATGCTCCATGGCCTCCTTCCAGCTGTTAAACTGCTATTGAAGGAACCAAGCTCTGATACCAATTGTTGGAAATACTGAGAATGTGGGGGGGGGGGGGGTGAATCAGTATTCCTTTCAATTAGAGCATTAGTTAATCTTCAATTATTATCAGTGTTTGTAAAATGATAGCAGCAAACTGGAGGAACACAAATGCACACAGTTTTTAAGGTGGAAACCTACTCTGGGACAAAAACCACCTAATGCTTTTCTAATAATTCTTAATATTCAACTCCAATTGAAAATAAACCTCCAACTTCCTAAAATCTATAAAGGCATTCTTCTCCAGCTCCCACTGGATGGACGCTCCAACGCCCGAGATTCTTCAGTAGTCAACTGAATGGATGCCCCAACACCCAATGAGCTACAACTCACCCTAGCACCACCCTACCACCCTATAGAAGAATAAAATAAGAATAGACTCTCGTACCAGGGAAAATGGTCCACTTTACAATGATATAGAATGATGTAGAAGAAGAATATATACTAGACCATAACCCCAACTTTGACACAATCACCTAATGATGATCCTAGACCTCCCAACACTGCATCTTCAACCCTTGGCAGATAGACACTAGTACAATTTTTACAATAATGTATTTACAATGACTTAGTACAATGATACCTTTACAATGATTGTATGCAGTGCTACCCACTTGAAGACTTCACATGATGAACTTCTTGCTGATGCACCTTGGTTGCTACTCTTTTCATGCTACCCTCTACTGCACCTTTCTTTGCTTTGCTGCCGTAGAAATTCTGGTCCTTTGCAACCCTTGACAACACATGATCTAGCTTTTTCTTGCCTTCTAGGAGCTCGATATTGAATCTGGTGTATCTCTGTTATTTCAGATCCTCAATATCTGATTTTTGGTCCTACAGTATTCCTATGAGTCATCTTTCCAATGCCATAGGTCTGGCCCAATTTGGATTCTTCAGAGAAGTTCTGTTTACTTTGATCTCTGTGCCTAATTATAAAAGATGACTTGGCCAAGCACACTTGTATATATTTGTCTGCATATATTTGTTTTTCATTTGGCTCTAAAATTGATAGAGAAAAAACTATAGACTGTGAAATATCTACCACATTTTATTGAATTTAAATCTGATACTCAGAGAGAGAGTTATGACGATTTTACCAAGGTCACTTCTTTGAGATGAATTTCAGGAGCCTGCAAAAACCCTGACTTCCACAGATCATATCTCAAAATATTAATATAAAATTTTTGCTGCAGCTTCCTTAGGATTTTGGCTTCACCTCATAAAAATTTCAGCTTCTGAACCTTCGTAGAAAAAACGTTAGAGCAAAAATTCCAAGATGACCTGTTTCAGATGACGAAATCCCTTGCCGAAGGAGGAAATGAGATCAGTTATATAAATGCTTAAATTTGAGGCTTCAAAAAGTGAACGTGGGAGGGATTTTAGGAGCTTAAAAAATATTAATTATTACTTTTCAATGACCCATGCCCCAACCCCATGGGGTTTTAGCCCACTAACTAGGGGTACAAACTTCAAACATGAATATCTCTCAAACCATGAAGATTACATGGCATGTCATATATCAACGGAAACATCTCAACAAGTAGAAACCATCAAAAGCATTATTGACCCGGAATATATTAATTTGGTAGGTCAAAATTCCCATGCAATATTGGGTTAGCCCCTGGTGCTGCTTGGGTTGACATCAATGACAACCGCTGATCAACAGTCCCTACGGAGCAGTTTGAACTGGATGTTGAGGTTGGATAGGCTGTCATTGTGGGGCAGGTTGGCCTGGATACTAAGGTTGGGCAGGTGGTCCCTGCGGATCAGGTTGGCCTGGATACTGGGAACCACTAGGTTGCCCTTGTGGAAGAGGTTAGCCCGATGGTTGGGATGGGCTAGGTTTCCCCTGAAAACTAGGTTGACCCGGTGCAGGACCATAGGGTTGTCCTTGTTGTACAAAAGCTTGGCCTTGCTGAATGTAAGGTTACTATTGTTGCACAAAATTTTGTCCCTGTGGTGGATATATTTTCCCCCCAGGAATTTTTGTGTTATACAACAACCACCATTTATTTTTCATAAATAGGGACCCTTTAGAAATAAATAGGAAAAAACGTTTTAAAATTTCTTTTAAAATCACTTAGAAAATAATTTTTTTGCCTAAAGCGCACTACTTATCACATATTTTATTCTTCAAAAAGAATCCTAAATCATAAAATCTGCAAATTGCGAAATGTGCTCTTTAAAAAGCCTTTCCAAAGAAATAAAATATTTAGTTTATTTTTTTTGCATCGCACTTGAATTAGTTAAAACTTAAAGAAACAAAGTAATATAAGTTGCGACAGCCGCGGACCTGACGAAGCGAATAAACTCAAAAATATAAATCCATTTTCGCTATCGCATCCACTTTAAGCTTTTGCAAATAACATCGCGCGCGAATTATAATATAGACTTAAACGTATATTTTAAATCTTGCAATCTGCAATTTGTGCAAATCGCATTTTGCAACATTTATAAGACAATCACGAAATATTATAAGGAATCATTGCGATTTGCGCATTTAATGATATCAGTGTGTGAAAAGCAACTTATGTCATATCAAATTGAATTTCAAATCTTAACGGCTTTAAACGATTGATAAGTATTGTGTGCAAAGTCATGTGAAACCATGTCAAGCATTAAATTTTGAAATCATAAGGAATTATGAAGAGATGATTGATAAGATTGATATTTTTTCGCATGAGTTTGAAATAAATCCCTGATATTTCTTTGTAATGCTCGTTACATGATATATTTCACTTTGCTCTCAGGAAATCAATTATCAAGTTAAGAAAGTCAGAGATGAGTAAAAAGGGTAAAGAGGTGTCTCAAGCATCATCTTCAGAGGATACAGATATGCCTTCGTTATTTTCAGACACTGTTTGTAAAAAATATTGTGGAATTTCTTCATGGGAAGCTTTGTACAAAATTTTTGAGGATGAAGGACCAAAGGTGATAACAAAAACATCTGTGACAGGTACTGATTCCACCTCTGATGCAACCCTTTTCGATGTTGCATGCTCGTTTATTCACAGAATAGCTGCAAGACCGAAGATTATGCCTTACACGGATATGATTAAGTGGGCAGTTGAGAACTTAAATATTGAAGATAGAGTTTTCAAGAATTCCAGAGGAGAGATTATGGGCTCTTTCAAAGCCGAAGATTTGACAACCATGTATCATCTACCAGCTCCACAACAGAAGTATGATAATAGATATGTGCAAATGTTCAGAGCTAAACATCCAAATCTTATCAAAGTCATCCATGAATGGAAAGACAATAAAGGGAAATTGAAGCAGGAAAAATCTGGTACGTACCCCATTACACAAATCCCTTATCCTTATTGCTATGTTGCTGGTATGTTGTGTAGGCTATTTTCCAAACCTGATAGTACTAGGTTCGCTAGAGATTGGGTTCCCTTAATTGACGCAATCATCAATTCATCCATTTTGAATTGGGCAAACCTTTTATCCAATTATTTAGCCAAACATATTGCCGAATATAGGAATAAAAGGAGTGCTTCATCCCAAGAAAATCCACCCTTTTACATGTCTGCTTATGTTATGGATTCCATCTGTTTCACTTCTACATTTCCAATCATGGGTTGGAAATGGACCATTAAAAACCCTACCCCAATTCACATATACCATGAAGAACTCTGGGACTCTAAATTCCACCTACATTTCTACAAAGTCTGTTATGGAGTCATGTTGCCTATGTATCAAATGATTTTCAATGAAAATATTCCTAGGATTTCCAAAGAAGTCAGTAAAGATATTCTTCCTACAGCTAGATGGTTTGCTGAAGAGTTCACATATGTTCGAGTATTTGGAAGTTCTGCTCTTCCACATGTTTTGCCATACTATGTTCCATATAGATTGTTTGAGAGAGAGATAGCTTATCAACTCATCAATGGTGTCACAAAATAGTTAAAAGATGATAAAAAGGCTATTTGGCCTTCTTTCCCTCTACAGTGCGGCACCTTTTCTTTGGCTAATATCGACCATACATACAAAGAGGTTCCTAATATTTAGATGTTAAATCTAGTATTCATGCCCAAGAGACTATATGACCCCAACGATGTAATTAAAAATTACATGATAAAGCTCAAAACAAAGCCTTTCATAAAGGAAGAAGATAAGTGTGATGCCTTCTTCCAAGGAGTCGAAGATTTTTCTGATATTGTTAAAAGGATTTCTAGTCAATCAAGTCAAGAAGAGGTTGAAGCCTTTCAGGTATACAGAAATGAGAGATTGAAAAATGTCCCTTTGAATTTGTTAGTTATTGAAGAAGAAAAACATACTCCAAGTGTCAGTCTCGATGAAGAAATGAAAGATGGCTCTGAAAATGAATCTGGTCAGTCTCAACATCACTCTGATAAGTCAAATCAATCTGAGGATGAATCTGAATCTAAAAAAGCAAATTTGGAAATCGACCAAATTCTTCAAGAAATAGAGTTGTAAGAGAAAACAAAGAACAATGGCACTAAATCAAATTTAGAGGCAGTTCAAAAGGATCAGAGCATGGTAGATCAGTCTAAATCATCTCAAGGTAAAGACCTGGTGAATGAATGGGAACAATTTTCCCGAGCAATAAATACTCCTAAAGAAAAGGTCAATATTGACCAAGTAGCAAGTTTTCAAACACCAGAGCCTTCTCAGAAAATAGTTGAAACTGTCAACCCTCTACAGAGAATCCCAGCAACACAGAGCAAAGAAATCATTCTGGCTTACTCTACAGATCAAATCATCCTACAGATTGAAGACATTCCATCATTGAATATTTTCTACAGTCAAAGCCACAAAGCTGTGGTTAAAAGGAATAAGATAAAAATAACTGATGAGACAACTCCTAAAACGACAGATGAATCAGTTGATGTCCTTTGGAAGGATTCATTAGAGGATCCCACTAATCATTTGACTAAATTGTCACAATATGCAGGAGCTTATGCCACAACCACTGTAGATAAGGCAACTGAAGTTAGAACCTTGTTGAAACAGAAAGAATCCATAATGTAGGAATTAGAATAGATGTTAGATGTAGAGAAAGTCAAGGCTACTAAACAAATCAGAGAAAGTTCAGCACAGTTCCATAAATATATTGAAAATCTTAAGTTAGAACATCATGTAGAGCTTAAAGAGAAATAGACACAGATGGGAAAAGCCATGGCAGAGTTACAGAATCAATCACAATCAGAAAAGTTCATTAAAGAAGCACTTGAGATAAATGTTTTGATAAAGAAACAACAAAAAATATTTTTTCATAAAGCTGCTATGATTGATTCCTATTGTGATTCCAATAAAATAATGATTCAGCAAACTGCAATCCAAAAACTAGAATGTGAGAAACTTCAAAAGAAAATTGAAGAACATATTCAGTGGCAAGACTCAGATATGGGAAAGCAAGCTAATCTACCACAAATAGACAAGATTCACAAAGAATTATTATTTACAGAATGGGAAGCACAGATCATCTGAACAGAAAGAGCAATGACCAAGACATCCTGCAAATCAAGTGAGGTTATACAACTCTTATGTGACCAATTGTTTAAAACAGGACTTCTTGAAGAAAGCACGTCTGATGTTTTTTCAATAACAAAATAAGTGGAATTAAAATGGACACAGAGAGCAGAACAAAAGGAAGAAATAATCAAGAAAGTCAATAAGTTTGATTAGAAAAATTATTGGAATTTTCTGATCAAACCTTATCATCAGCAGCAAACTCTTCTATTTCTCACAGAATTAGCCAAAAAGTCTCAGTCAACAATCTCAAATGCTATCTTCAAGGACCAAATTCGATCATGAATATCTCAGCCAGCTCAGCTCAAGACAATGTTAGATATCTGCCAACTTCGTGATCACACAGAAATGCATGATCCATAAAGTCAGGATTACCAGTTCTAAATTCCTAGATTATTAGTCAAGTTAAGTTTTAGAGAATGGTTGTTTGAAACCTCCTCTACATTTTTGTAAATCATTTAATTAGTTTGTAGTTAGTTTTAGTATTTAAACCCTTCTCATGCATTTAGAGAAGGGTCCAAGATTTTGTTAAGAACATTTGCAAAGAATGCTTAATTATAAGTAAGTTTGTGAATGCCTTGATGAAATAATGGAACACGGTCTTATTCAGTTATAAAAATCATTTTGTTGATCAATGTTGGTGCACTTCTGTATTCTTTGGATGACTCTTTGATTGAAGGATTGAACACGACCTATTATCACTGATCCGATAAATAGAGTAATATACATCTAGTACTATTATCATGTATGCTATTTCTGTTTTTGAATGTTAGTGATGAACTCAGCTTTCATGAATCATATATGGAATTAATTCTTTATGTCTAAAATATCTGTTGCACTATTGTACGGTATAAAGATACAAATTAGTTATTTTATATGGTCATCAGATAAATGCGATATATCTTTCATTTTCTTTTGATTAACTATTTTTTCAAGAGAATCATCTTACATAGTAATAATTCTATTAAATCTGTGATGACTTCATCATCACACATTGACTAGATATCTCTTTAGATCCCATTAAATTATTATCCCAGGGTTAGATTAAATTTAATTCAAAGTTTTTCATTTAGAAATAAATTTATCTTAGTTTGTAGTAATTCATCATTGCAAAATGTTTTGAAAAGAAATCCCACAAATTATCTTAAAAAACACAAATCTGGGAAACTGGTCCCATCACACCCAGTCGGAGCCACTGCCCCAAACGGAAAAGGAACTACTTTAAGGTCCAAACCAGGTGGTTATCCCCCTTTGTTGTTGCCACAGATTTCTGAGGCCTCAACAGGAACATAAGATGCTCCTGGTTGAAATTGAGGTTGACCAGAAGGACTGTAGGGTTATCCTTGTTGGGTCGAAGGTTGTCCCTGTGGACCAAAGGGTTGTCCCTGTTGGACTGAAGGTTGTCCCTGAAAGGGTTGTCCTTGTAGGCCCGAGGGTTGTCCCGGCTGGTAAACGGGTTAATTAGGATCAATCAGAGGCAAATATACAGGATTACCGTATACATCATAATGATGCAGAGGATTTCTAGGAGCTTGCGGTTGCTGAGAACCCTAAGGTGTGGGATTTTGTTGTTGAGTGTCCAGAGAGGGAGCATACTGTCATTGAATATCCAACAAATATTCATCGAATGTATAACCGCTAGGAATAGAAGTAGAAACCATAGGTGCAGTGCACATAGGAGGGATTTCCACAGCATGAGGCTGTGATCTACTCACGACGGGCCTAACTGGCATCGTGGGATTGATAAAGATAGACCTACGAACAACAGCAGACCCCGACGACTAAGTCATACTAACAACCAATGCAGATGAAGCCACACAAACGGTGGGTCGAACCGAGACAAATGTAACAATGGCCGACGAGATGGGTGTCGAGGGCGACATTCCTAATGTAGGAAAAATCAAGCTTCATGTGGGAGCCAACTGGACTGTGTCATGGATGCAACACCAGAAATAATTTGACCCAAAGTACGATAACCGGGTGGAAGAGACACCAATTGAGGGGAAGGTTGGCTAGAGACATACGAGAAATATTCTGGGAAGAGCTAATACTCCCAAGTAGAAACATGAAGCTCTTCACTGCTGACAGGACTCGAAGAATCCATATCTGACGAGGTTATAAGATCGTCGAAAAGACAACAAGGACTAGGAGGTAAAGCAGTGGCTAAGAATGGTGATCCCGAAGTAAGAGTAGGGAATTCTTCCTCGCTCCCAAAACCAGACCAAGCACCATGAGGTTTCCAATTGATATCAACTGACCCTTCAGGAGGAGACCGGGTAGCGAGAGGCCAGATGCTCGGGAGGATAGGCTACAAAAACTCTACAGACCTAGTGGACTGAGGTGTTTCTGAAGAAACGTCAACAAAAGGATCACCACTAGGAGGCAGTGAAGAGGACAACGAAAATGGTGGTTCCTCCACCGTGAAAATGTTTAAAAAATAGGAAGGAAACGAGATATCCTATTCAAAGCTTCAAGATCAAACACTAAGGAACTACTAAAAAAAAGGCAAGCAAAGATATTTAACAACCATGTAATTGTAGGCAATTAATTTTATGACATTGAAATGAAACTTTGTTGTTTCATGTTTTAAGAGTCGAGAAACAGGCAAAAGATGACTCTAGTCACTTTCAGATTGAACGAGCATGAAAGGACAAGTGCTCGATGATCTTTTCGCTTTTAGAGAGTCACGAAAAGATCAAAATGACTACTCATGTAATCTAAGCAAGAGGGCATACCAAGTTTCCGTGAACTGCCATATACACCTTGGTGATCAAATGAAAGAGAAATGACCAAGGACTCGACGGACGTGCAAGTAGTCTCCCTGAATGCTATGTTCAGTGTATCAAAGTTACAAGGTGGCAGACTCGGCTTCCTATGGATAAATTATTGCAACCTATGAGGGTCTCCCTTTATATACACGATGGTACGGGGAGCGCAAGTCCATATTAGTGTTGTCTAATGCCAGGCGGCGAATGACAACTACTAGGTTTAATGACGTCGGAACACATCACTAGCCTAGACCTCTAAAATATGTGCGTTAGGTTTCAATGCTTCCTTAGGTTGATTGAATTCATTTTAAGGTTGATCTTTGAATTAATGTTGCAATTTCAAGGCCTTACCGAATGTGATCTCGAATTCCTAAATGCACATGACATGCAAAAGAACATCATTTCCTTTCAATGAATGCTAGCTAAGAGAAGGATAGGAATCTATGAAAAACTAGCAATTAATGGAAACATAAGAATAATTCCTATAATGCATCTAATACAGCCAAATGAGAAAACTAAAACTCTTTCCTAGTTCCCTAAGACCTAGTAATGCAAAAGAACATTTTCATTTCCAATTTAAGCGAAAGAATGCAATTTTTTGTCTTTTAGATGAATGAAGCACACAATGCATTGTTACACTAAAAGCAGAACAAATACTAGTTTTGAGCACTACGAATGTAAAGATCTAAAACGAATAAATCAAATGCAATAAAAACATAAAACACACTCAAAACAAGGATGCACTCTTTCAAGCAAATAAAGGGCTTTCAGAACGATCCAACGAGTAATGTAATCTTTGCTTGAAGTGACGAATGGAGAGTCAAATGAAAACAAAAGTGATCATCCAACAAACTAAAGACACGAAGAATCGAGAGAAAGACTAACACAATCAGTCAATGAATTGAACTGACAAAGATCAAAGTGACTCAAACTCAACTCATAAGGCTCAGTGAGGAGAGGGCCAGACAAACAACACAAGGCACCTAGGAACCCTAGGGCTACAAACTCCACTGATAAGATGATGGAAAAATAGTTAAGAAGACCGAGACTACAGAGTCAAAACAATCTCAAAAGACCAATTGCAAGGCAAGAAACCAACCCAGAGCCAAGAAACACTAACCAAAACTCAGAAAAGAGGTCAAATCAAACCCTACAGGATTCGATGTGATTGTTCAGCTATAATCCGCACTGAACAGGGGTTGTCACACCTGTTACAAGAGCAACATGTGCTAATCGGCGCAGCTGTTCAGAGAAAAACCGCGTCGAGCTAGAAAACTATGGGAGAAAAATAAAACCACTAAACAGAGGTCAGACTTGACACTCTGGAATAGAACAGGATTATGGAAAATAGTCAGACAAGTCAAGCAAAGCAGAGAAACAATGAAACGACCAAAGTTGACTCGATAAGCCAAACACTCGACAAACACACACTGATCCCCAGTGTGGTCGCCAACCTTTTGTGTAGGTAAATCCTCTTTGTAGACATAGGCGATCCCTCTAGCCTTAAGGTGGGTCTAGTAGCAAGAGAACATGCTAATGCGTCAATTCCTAGTTAATGAATGAAACTGAGTCAGGATAGATGTCCTACCTTTGTTCCAATGCAGTTGTCATAGCTATGACAACAGTCTCTTGATCTTCGTCCTGACACATCGTGGTCCTTCAGCAGCGGTACTCAAGTGCTTTCACAAAGATCAGAGAATGATAGCAGCATACTAAACAATATTTGCATTCATAACTATCTAATTGGTCAAGGAGAATTAAACGTATTGCACAAGATTAATCACATCAACACAATATGGGAACCAAAAAATCAGTCATGTATTAAGTAAGAGAAAGAAAGATATTACAACCAAATGAGCCTTGACGTCGCAACCTCCTTCAACAGGTCCAGTCAAAATGCGTCTCAAGCATTCGTTGGGGAATTTGGACTTGGCGAGGTAATTAGCTTAGACTCTCTCTCGACAAGGGTCTCTCTCTCTGCTCTATCTCACACCAGCTATATCAGACTGTTCCAACTATTCTCCAAAATGTTCATCTATTCAATCCTTTCAGCTAGCTGCATCTATGTGAGAGAGATGTATATATAGGAGAGGATGAGGTTGGGATCCCTCAAATGGTGGAAGGGAGGCCTTATCCTTTGGGAGGTTGCTCGAATGTAGGGAACAAGAAGCCAAAGAAAGATGTTTGACATTATTCAGTCGAACAACCCATGCTGACTCCGCTCACGAAGTGGTTGGAATGGAGACTTCGCTTCTATATTTAAAAAACTTTCCAAAAACAGCTCGGCATGGGTAGTCCACTGAGACAGAGCGCCAATGGGCATGAACCCCAGTGTTAATTTCAACATCGGCGCGAGGCCATAACTTCCTGCCAGCGCTAACCCAAAACCATGTGTTTTTTATGGTATGTTCTAGGAATAGTCAACAGAGGAAGTGTTATTCTCATGGAAAGGGATGCAATGACACTTTTTACAAGGCATGACACTACATATAAGTCACAGAAATGGTCCTCCAATGTGTGGGATGGGGATTGCAGGGACGGTGACAAAATGTTGTGTAACATACGCTACCAAACCAAGAATCTCAGCCATAAACTACTTTTCACAACGGAAATATAAAGTAGTAAATAAAACATGCACAATTATACACAATTTTTAAACAAATTGTACTATAATGTACAACCACCAATCTTCTTTATATTAAACCAAAATATAAATAATACAACAGTCTATGGTATACAATATACAATGACAAACTCGATGTCATATCTCATCCTGTCGGTCCTTCGCTTTTGTACTGCTCACTAATAGTTCCTTAGTCCATCAAGGTTGCTACACATCGAGACTCTAGGAGGGATGCCACCTAACATTGTTGCATGTCCTTTTGTAGAGTGTACACAGGCTGATCCAATATGCTCTCTAGGTAGGCCTAATTTTCAAGCTCCAACTGCCAGGCTAGCAGCCACTTTAGTCCATCAAAGTGTTGCACTTTGGCACCAACCTTCACCCAACCTTTAGCTACTATTCGTCACGTCAAGATAGCTTTTCTAGGCTACTATGGGTAGCCAATACACTGCCTCCATTAGATCAATGGTACCCATTACTACACTATCGATTCTGCTCCTAGGAAGACACTTCACCACTACATAATGTCCTCCACATGGCACCAATAGGCTGCTACAATCATGATCCAAACCGGTCAACAATTTGACACAAAAGTATTCCACAAAACACTATTGTCCTCCACTATTTTCTTGATGCTCCTGCAACTCTGGTTAGGGCACAAAACATTACCCTTAACCTTCCACACAATCAACAAGTAAGCCCTCCTAGGGTTGCGATCCTCCCTGGAAAGGCACCTCCCATGCCACGCTGCCTCAAACAAGCTCTATTTACCTCAATGTTGCCCTTGAAACAACCTTAGTTACTTGCTATGGCCTGTGACCTAGAAAAGCAGCTAGTTGTAGCTGCGGCCTCCCTCAAAACCAACCCAAACAACCCTTAAAAAAATATTTTTTTATGCGTTAGCTCCTCGGCCCTACTTCCCAACAATCCAGTCCTTGAACAACCCTTCACGGATCTATTTTCACCATAAAACAGTCCCTTGTCACCTACAACTCTTCGGCCCTTAACCACAGACTCTCCACGCTACTCCTCAGCCTCCTTACACACTGTCCTTGACCTCCTTCTAGTTGCGGCCTCCTTCAATTTCAGAGCTATCTTGGATGAATTCTGCACACAAACAGATGCTTAAAACAACACTACATCACCCTCCTTTTATAGCCTAAAGAGGGGCTTCAATAAACCATGAAGAGACACACCTATTGGAATAATTTACATTAAGCCTACATGACTTGAGAACCAACAATTAATTTGTCAACTTCAAAGATTCATTTCTCTCTAACGACAACTTAGAATCAAATGATTCTCATTGCGTTAGAATCATCTCACTGAGCACTATCATCCTCATCCATCACATGTCGAAAATCCATCATGATTATGGACCAAACATCGATGGGTACAAAACCTCACACTTGGGTTCCAAGTCCACAAGTCTCCCTTGTGGTGCTTTTCCCTCCAAAGCCTAAACCCTAGGGCTTGTAGTACCTCCCAAGCTACACAAATCAACATGTACAACTCGAAGCATCCACACACATGGGATGAAAGCCTTCCCTATGTCTAGCACAGCTACAACCGAGCTCTCTATAGCTCAACTAGCCACAACCCCTTTCAGGTGGGGTTGGGTTTCCAGCCACTATGTCCCATTGATGTGGCCATACAATTAGCATCTACTCAGGAAAATTCAACTCATATCTAGTCCGAAGCTAATAGGACGAATAACTTCATTGAGCACATTCAACACGTCTGCCAATAGGACCATGACATATTGGATAAAGCAAATTCTAAGTATAAGAAATGACATGATCAACATCGGGTGCCACACAAGTTCTAGGTGGGCGACAAATTTTGGTTACATTTGCAGAAGAAGCACCTCACGGGGCCCCACTGCAAGCTTCGCCTGCTCTGATATGGGTCATACACCATCACCAAGGTTGTAGGGGACAATGCATTCGAGCTCAACATTTCACCATTCCTTGGTCTGCACCCAATGTTCAAATTGGACTGCCTTCGACCATACTTTCCACCATTACTGGACACATTCGACATTGCAGAACAACTCACACCAACGGAGTTAAACCCAGACTACATGGAACAAGCCAAAACTGATCGGATCATGGATACACAGATCAAGAACACTTGCCAATAGAGGATCCAACTATATCGAGTTGTTAAAGCAGGCCAACTCCTTCACTAGGGAAAGTGGTTCACCAAGGACCAAGTTCAACATAATTTTCCTCACCTCATGGACGCTCTGCACACAATGGGGACCATTACTTTCTAAGGAGGGAGGACTGATCCAGGTGGATATTGGTGGCCACTCGCCTATTATACCTAGACCTCTAGTTGGTTTCATCCGTTTCCTTGTTTATAGCAACATTTACTATTTTTAGTAGTTTTTCAGGTCCTGAACTGTCATAGTAGTTTTGACCGCTAAACGATGTTTTTTTGAGGTTCGCAATAGATTCATAGCGACAAATCCTGTAGTACTCGGAGAGATATTTACAACGAGGTATCATACGTGCCAAACAAAGATAATATGACCAAGTTACGATCCCAGAAAGTTGGCCGCCCAACTAACCCCAATAGGGCCCACAAACTCTTGGTGTTCCATCTCCTTGGGTTAGGGTTTTGGTTGTTTAGGGTTTTCCCTTGTTATTCAATAATAAAAATGCCCTTGAGCCTCATTTTAACCTATTTTTGAGGTATGTAGCTGCCACATCTCTTCTTAAAGATAAGCTACCATCGCCCGAGCTAAGTTATTTCCATTATGTATGTAAGCATATTTCACTTCTTTGATATTAATGAAATGAAGTTTTATTTATGCTGCATCTCTATCTTTATGTTTATATATGTATTCTATTGCGTTCCTGCATAAGTCTGGATCACTTGAGGATGTGCCTCACCCTCTTGGGCCTCACCCATCTCCTTCGACATCCGGTGGGGGAGGAGGCACGACCCCATCGAATGTGCTATCTATAAAATATATAGTATAGATAAATGATTAAACAATTTAATAAAACAAGTTAAATAACATGCTAGAATAATTTTTATTCTAATTCATTAAAACAAGAAAATGAAACTAGTTGATTAATATAAAGAAAACACTGATATTACCTCTATCATCTAGAGGCTCAACCGTTGTGAAGAAGATGTTGGGAGACCCTCTCCAATCAATCCTTGCATACGGAAACGCCAACGTGACAAACACATGGTCATCCTCACTAGCCAGTAGCATCAGTGCCTCACGAAAAATCTTGGTTGGAAACTCCGGTAGGCCCCTCTTCGGCATCATCTGCCCCCACATGCACATCTGGACTGCAGTGATTGGCCTAGGAGGGCGAAGAATAAATATAGGCCTCGTATCTGGAAACCTCTCAAAAAATAAATAAAAAAGCTCGAAAGCGAAAGGGAAGGTCTCCAACCCATGTCTCAATGCACAAAATCTATCTAAAGCCATGCAAAATTGCCTCAAAAAAATGGCAGACCATTTGATGCAACATGGCATTTGAATCAAAGAATCAACATAATACAAAAGAGGGCAACCAATGTGCTACCCATTAGTACTAGAGTGTCCAATGGTGGTGACTAATAACGATAGGCACCTAAACTCCTCTGCAACAAAAGAATAAATCTGTAGCTATCCACCAAGGACTTGAAAAGTTGATGGATGGACCGCATGAGGCCCGACATATCTCAAAGTTTACACAAATTGACTCTCCGTTGCAACCCCATATGGGGGACATTAGGGAACTCAGGAAAATCCTCCCCTCTCTTGGATAGGCTAGTGATAAATTACATGTCCTCCTTTATGGTCCTATACCATGCCCTAGGACCAACGCAAAAAAACTTCTCCTGGACATTCCATTGGTGGATTAAATGCGCCAAAAATACAGAGTGCGCCTTAAGGGATGTAGCCTCCTCATAGTACTCGAGGAGGCCTACATTCCTCAAGAGTGCCTGGGTTGCTGCAGTAATAGGGTGAGGGTATAAATCCCTCTCCCTCTCTCCGGCTTGCCATGTTCAAATCATATTGTATGGGTTCGCCTGCTGCTCCTATTCCTACTAATGCTCCCTCTGCTGACGTCTCTGCTACATAATTGACATATAAAATACATCAGCCTCATACATAAAATACATTTTTTTTAATTAAATGAAACATGTGTGTATAAATATGGAAACATAACTTTCAATTAAAAAAAACAAAAAATTACCAGTGCTCACAAAAACTGTCATGCATTGACGTCGGTGCACGTTCAACTAAAACTACACCACTAACAGTGCACAAATAAGTATGATGCACCACTATTGGTTCATAATTTTAACTTTTGATAGCGATGCAAACAACTTGTGCATCGATGTGCACAGATAATATTTTTGCACCAGTACTGAATGTTCAGGTTATTGAATGCACCGACCTATGGCTATATTTTTAAATATTAAATTTGTGGTATGTTTGGTAAATATAAACACACAAAGTGTAACACATTGATGTATAATTTGTCGCATCAATCCTGATGTGTTTTAGTTTACAAAACACATCGCAACAACGACTGTGTGTTTCGTTCACGCACCGATATGTGGTGCACCCTGTAAATTTATGGGGCACACCGCTATTGGTGTGAGTCGAACATATTGAACGCACCGCACCGTGGAAGAAATAAGAACAGTGGAAAATTTAGCCTAATTTACAATTCTAATCCACAAAAAAAAAAAAAAAAAATTACAAAGAAACATAGACATTACCTGGACATTTTGACGTCAGGGAGGCATTGTGGACACGTAATGGAGAAAAACAAATTTTAGGACAGTTTGAAAAAAATTGAAAACTCAAACAGTGAGCATGGTATAGAAGGATGGTGAGCAAGAGAAGCACCAACGTCAGGGTGCTTTCATGTGGCAAGAGTGGCATCAGTGCTTCAGATCTCTCCCACGTTGTAGATTGTAAAAATGAAAATTATGGTTGGGAGGGTTTTTTTTTTTTTATTTAACCCTGCTCTGATGCGTTTCTCCAAACGCACCGGTGCGGGATATGTCCAAAAGCACCACACTTTTTTAATTAAAAAATATCATGGTGTTTTTCTTGAGATGAACCAAGGTGTTCCTCTATAAGTACCACATTGATGCTCTATTTCTACTATAGCACCGCCATTTTTTAGAATTTAAAAATCGCCTAACAATGCTTTTTATAAGATGCCCCCAGGGTGATTTGCTAAGATTTGCGCATTGAGGTGTCATTAGAAAATAATACCTCATTTCTCTTAAATTTAAAACTATAGCAGTGCTCCTTACCGGTATGCACCAAGACGTTTTACTATGTGAAGGGCACCAGTGCTATCGACTATTCAAGCAACAATGTGTTATGGATAGTAAAGCATTGATGTGTTTCTGTATTTTAGATGCACTGTTCAAAAGACATCCGCTAAAACATTTGGCCGGCCACCTCCACTAATGACCTCCGCTACAAACAAATTTTTGGGCTATTTTTATAGGGGCTTCTAAAAAAACCTCTGCTAGAAGGTCTTTTCCTTGTAGTGGTGTATCCCTAATTCTAAATGGTGGACATCTAAGCTCTGGAGGTGGAACCTTCCTCTCAAACTGAATTTTTTTTGTGGCTGGTCCTTGAAAATAAGATTTTGATTTGGGAAAACTTACAGAAAAGGGGCTTCAACGGGCCAAATGCCTGTTGTCTATGTCTTGTTGGAGAGGAGAGTATAGATCATCTTTTTATTAAATGTAGGATGACTATGGAGGTATGGGAGAATGTGCTATCTGCAAACAATATTTCTTCTATTGAAAACTTTAACTCTTTCGAGGAGTGCCTGCAATATTGTGTTTCAAAAAATAAACATTCTCAAACCCTTCCCATTTTTATTGCATGGGGCCTTTGGAATATGCACAATAAGGTCTTCTTTGAAGGTATCTCCCCTAATCTATTTCAAATTGTTTCAAGAGTGGTGGCATTCTTCATAGAGTTTACAATTAGTGTTAGGATTAAAACTCCAAGAGCGACTATACCCCCTATTCTGAATTGCACATTTTCGGTAGCTTTCTTTGATGGAACCTCTCCAAAGGTCAGTGTGGTGGAGGTTTTGTTACGAAGATTGCCAAAAATCATATTCTAAAATCTAGCTTGAGGATAGGGCTAGGGACCAATACCAAAGCATAACTCATTACTTCATGGGCCCTACTCTATTTCACGATGTTAATATATCCCAGATACAAGTTGGGGGAGACTCCAAGTGTATTATTGAATGGTTAAAAGGGAATTTAGCTCTACAAGTTTTAAATCTTGTCTATTGGAAGTCTAAAACGAGGGAGTTGGTGCAACACTTTCAACAAATAAACTTTTTTCATGTGTACATAGAACACAACATGATGGTTGATGCCCTTTCTAAACAAGGTTTGATTTTAAATGCAGGTACTATTCTTCTAGAGGTGATGTAGGGGCATTGGAGTTTAGCCAGCAATGTGAAAGATTGTTCACATTTATTCACATGTTGTGGCTAGATGAGTTTAAAATTCATTGACTGATGGGTCAAAGCCGGTTTTACTGAGAGGGTTGGATCTCTCAACAGTTGTTATGATTTATTTCTGTAATAAATTAGAGACTATATTTAATTTGATTTAGAGATAAAGTTGTTGAATAGGTGTGAGGAAGATTGAGCAGTTTTTGGTTTGTTGAGTATATATAGCTTCAGTTGATAGAATTTAGAGAGATAAGCTAATTAGGATTTTGTTCAAAATAAAATAATTCGATCCTCAAAAAGAGGTCGATTTCATTGTAAGAGAACTATAAATGTAACCTCAGAAGAGGAGGAAGGTGTAATTGGCTATAGAAGAATGATTGTGAGGTTTTGGCCTCTGTTTCAATAAAGTTACAGTATTTGAATATCTGTGTAAACTTGGCAAGTTTCCCGGAGGTTCACCTTCGAAATTCTATTGAATTTTATATTTTCTATGTGGAGTTGAACACAATACGAAATTGAATTAATCTCTGTGTAAAAAGGCTTTTATTCCTTCGGAATTTCATTGGTTATATATATGGTGTGTAGGAATTGAGCGAAATCTGAATCTAATCTGATTCTGTGGAAAGGGATCCAGAGAAATCGAAGAACTCTGATTTCTTTGGTTAAGATCGAAACTCAATTTGCTTTGCTTGGAGGTTGACATTTGAAATCGATCCATGTTTATCGTTTACGCAGCAAAAATACGGTGGAAGACCCCATTTAAATGCGTTTGGATACAAGTTGAAGAGTAAGCGGTTTTGTGGAATGAAACCACCAGTCTCTCGCAACATTTGAGCCGAGGGCAGTTAATCCTTTTTGGAACGCGATCCCGTAAGACTGTGACACGTCACAGTGCCAAAACAACTAATTTCACGTTGCTTTTGGCTGATAGAGTTCAGGTTGCGAATTAATGCGATTGTCGTCCAATGTGAAAAGATGGAGATCCAATGGTGATCATGTTGGAAGCTGCTTGGAAGTTAATGATAAGGTATGGTTCCAAAGTTTAGTTGCAACAACATTTAAATTAACAGAGTTTCATTAAAGTGTGGGACCCGAATCTCAATGTGAAAGGGTTTTAACTTTGGTTGGTGTGCTTTATTGTCATTCTGATGGTCTTTACCATTGTTTAAATGCATTTGTAATATCATATTGGTCGAGTGGGCTACGATATTAGAGAAGGATTTGATACTATTTCAATAAGAGCTTTGTTTAAAGGTTGGAGTCCGAAAGGTTTAAAGCTCTGTTTAAAAGTCAAATATGATATTTCTGAAGAATTATTAACCATTGGTCAAGTGAGTTAGAATGGTTCCGAAGGATTTGTAAAGGGTTAATATTATTTAAGGAAATTTTAAATTCGTTGTGCATTTCATTAATCAAATTTCATAAATTTGATGAATGAAAATGAAAACAAGGAATTGGAACAAATTCCCCCAGAGTTAGAAAATATTGTTAGCAAGTTTGAACAACTCTCCTTAACGCCTGCACCCACATTGCCATCAAGAGGAATGGAGGGGCGTCGTCCAGAAATTTTCGAGCGTATACTCCTGTTCTAAAGATAAGTTTTTGTTTACATTGGGATCACATTTTGATGAAATGAAAAATGATTTAGTCTTGCTCCAACAAACTTTTTGTCCCTACAGCTAAGCATTGTCAGGAAAATATAATTATTTGCAGTTTTAAATGAGATCTGTGCTCTAGGATTTCTTGCAACTCGCAATTGTTTTTTGTC
Organism: Pinus albicaulis; assembly: GCA_034641835.2. Classification (NCBI taxonomy): domain Eukaryota; kingdom Viridiplantae; phylum Streptophyta; class Pinopsida; order Pinales; family Pinaceae; genus Pinus; species Pinus albicaulis. The sequence goes on along the minus strand of CM076581.1, from coordinate 961,371,932 downwards.
AGTTTTGTAACAAAACGTTAATGTATCTTCTGTAATTAGTTTTCTCGGACCAAGACCTGTGGGATTCTAGTGTTTTCAGATAAAGGTGATACCATGTATATGTTAAGATGGTAGCTCCAATGCATTGGGTCAATGAAATTGCAATGTATCTTTGGTTCTAGCAAGATGCATAAGTTTTTTTTTTTTTTTTGGAAAAAAAAGGATTTGCTTAAATTTTGGTGGGTAGTAACCACTAGTAAATCTACACATTTATAGTTTTACTCCTACATAACTCTGGAGGAAAACATAAATAATGGTGGGAAGTAGCTCCTAGTAAGTATGTTTCTTTACATCTTATTCCTATCCATTTTTATGCAAATACTTGCTTAAATTATGGTGTGAAGTAAATGATGGTAAATATATTATTTACCATTGTATAAGCTATTTCCAGGGATTTTATTTTTGGATGCTTTTACTACAAAGCTTATGAATAAAAAATCACTACATAGATATCTAAAATCATGCATAAATATTGGAATAATATCCATAAATTATGACGTAAAATATGCTAGGCAGTTATCCACATGGGCATTATATTGGGCAAAAGCTACAATAAGACCTTCACGTTAATATTGAAAAATGAATATTTGTTTTTCAAAATTAAACATTACAACTTGCATTGGTCAATGTTCAACTAATAGTGGTCAACAAGCAAATCGAGAGTGAGGGACTAATAAAAAGTTGGACAATAATACTAAAAAGGTTAAAGGGGTTGAAGATAAAAATCACTTTGAATTAAAATGTCTTACATATACCCATATTAAAATCACAATTTCAAATTATTAATTAAAATACTAATCTTATGAACCTTTCATTCACCAAAACTATATTATTTATTATTTCTCTAGAAACTTTTTCAATACACAAAAAAACAATTGTAAAACAAATAATATATATATATATATATATATATATATATATATATATAGATATATATAAACTCAAATTCAAATTATTATTTTTTAATTAATTTTATTTTATTTTTATGTTTACTATTATATAATTTGAAGGAGTCAAAATGTCAAACATGACATTACATTACAATATCTCTACCATACTAAGGTGGAGAGCTGCCTTTCAACACAAGCATAATTTAAACATCATAAATTATTTTATTTTTTACAACTTAAAATATTATAAAAATAAATCAAAATTTCAATAAAATTATCAAATATAAAATATTACAATATGATATATATATATGTATATATATATATATATATATGTATGTATATATATATATATATATATATATATATATATATATATATTGGAGTATAACAATTTCCATTACTTCAAAAGATTGCATTGTTTCATGGTGTGTTTCAAAAACTTGTTGGTCTCACTCTTACTAGATTTGTTGGCCAACAAGTACATGCCCAAATACATAGTATATTGCCAAAACAATAATGATCTACAAACACTAACCGATAACCATTGCCAAAAGACCAACAACATGAAAAAACAACCAACACTCATAAGGTATCATCAGAATTTATCGGGACATGATTGTCTGGAGCTAAGCTCAAGGAAGGCGGGGGTTTAAACTCACAATGGACGTGACCCTCCATGTGTGTCACCCTGGTTTCCACCTGGTCTAGTTGCTCCTGGATGCACCTCTATCCTCTTCAAAGACTCACCATTCTGTCATGCATCTCCCACATATTGTGATGGAGGTGGTTCATGAAGTTGATGGTATCATTAAGGTCAACTTGCCAAGCTTGATTGAGCTGGATCAACGATCTGTGCAATTGTTGAAGTATATTAACATTGTAATTGATTAAGGGAGCATTTCCAACTAGAGGGAGGAAGTAGGGAAACATCGAATCCACTATTTCCCCTTGACCTTGTTCCTGATGCTGTTGTAAACGCTAGAAACTTCTCATCTCCAACCCGCGACACACCCCGACTCTTGGAGAATTCACGACCTTCTTTATAATTGGGTCTACTTGACCCTAGAAAAACCCCTCACCAAAACACTCGTTAACCCCAAGGTGGATGAGAGTAAACCCTTGACTTTTAGAATGACTCAGCTGCCCACAAACCCCCAATGCACACGAGACAAACCAGACAAATTATCACAGACTGCCGTTGAGATAAGTAAGGTAGGTAATACAACAAAAACCTAGTTCCCATTTTCCAATTTGATCCTAGAGGATAGAAATCCTACCAACCATTCCACATAGAACAAAACAACTTCAAACCCAATAAATTAGGACGTCAAGACGAGCGAGACTTCACAACTGAAAGAGAAAACAAACCCCTTGCAGAATTGGGAGCAACTTTCCCCAATAGAACTAAAATTTTGCCCACCTTTACATGTCAACCATCCAAGGGGGGGGGGGGGGGGGTATAAGACCCCACCGGAAAAAGACAAGACAACCCCAATTCCCTAGATTCTCTAGAGATGGCACACTAATACACCCTTCTTCAAACCAGACTACTAACACGCCATACCCAACATTCCAAAGACTTATAAACATAAAAACAACTAGCATTGAGAATGAAACAGGACAAGGATTCTTAAACCTGGTATGAATCACCCATAGAAGCTCTGAAAACGAACCCCACACAACTAAAGTAGCAGTATAGCCTGGTAAATTCATAGTAAGTCTCCCATCTCTCTACACAAAGCTCAATGCCTGACTGCTCAGAGCCTTTAGCCTATTTTGGTTTTTGAGACCAATACCGACCCAGAGTCCCCTGTCCTCCCTTGCTCTTAGAAAACGAGTCTCTTTCTTGGAGTAAACCTCCATAAATGATATAAGAACAATCCCAACCAACATTCTTGCACATAAATTCCTCTGAGTACTCAACCACCACTATCTAAACCACTACCCTCACATCTGGTACACGAACATTAAGTCTAATGCAAATGCCATTAATTGATTTCTTTAATAGGATGACTCCACATACATATTTGCAAGCATCCCACCTACTTAGAGACACCTCATCCCAGGTCACGAGTAAGGCATAGAGTGACAAACCCTTGCCACATTCTCCAATATCCCAGGATCTATCACCCCATCAAAGTGATACACTTAAAACTATTTTAAATTAATAATAAAATCAATTTAAAATTATAATTTCAATAAATTTTTATTTCTTATTTTTTTATATAAATAAATTAAAAAAATTAAAATTATAAAATATTTAACGTTTTCCGTACCTAATAAATTATATAATGACTCATAATTTATTTACATAATAACTTATATAATGACTCATAATTTATTTATATAATAACCTATATAATGACTCATTATAGTCTTTATAATAACTGTAATAACTCAAACTCCACCCACCAGAGTTCTAATAATCCATCTATGAATAACTTGGAAATTGGAAATTCTATATGGAATCAAGATTTGTTGAGATTGAATCCGGGATAATATGATTGGAATAATACAGAAATGTGGAGGAAGATGGTTCGTATTGAAAATGGTAAGTTAACCGTTAAGAGAAGAGCACCACGGCTCAAAAATGTGGACATGACATGAAATGCTAGGAAATGGTCACATGTAATGCTAACGGGGAAGCTAACGGGAAAGAGAGGGGAGTGAGGAAAACCATATTTCCGTTGCTTATCTGTTTGGATTCTACATCATTTTGTGTCTGTTTCATTCTACGAGTGATTTGCACTGCAGGCAAACAAAGCAACGCGAAAGGCAGCCGGCATATATAAAATATATATATATTTCTCCCTATTTTTTATTAGTTGCAAGGCAGCTCTGCGGATTGCGACTCTGCCGGATCTTGTTGGCACCGCCTTCTCAGCTTTTAGCACTTATCTGACCAGGTGGGTGAATCTAAATCTGACCCTTTTTCAATGCTTTTTGTTCCATGGCCTTTTAGTACGGTTTCGGTATATTGGTTCCTCTTGTTTTGTGAAAATAATATCAGGGTTTTGAGGGTTTTTGTGATTTTGTATTTGGGTTTGTTGTTTTATGATGTGGGCTCATCTATTCTTGGGCACTCTGAGCTGGGACTAGACAGATCCTGATTTGAAAGGCAAGAACTTCTGGTATTACAGGGATTATTGAAAGGAAAAAGTAATGTCAATGGATACTATTTAGGTTAGGCCCTCTCTCGCACACGTAAAGGGACATACAGTCCCTCTATTCTTCTGCAAGTCTGTGCACTCTGTATTTGTGTGTATCTATTTATGTATATATAGAAAGTAATATACTGTCACTATTGCTCGTTGCTATTGGCATATCTTTTTATGCAGAGTTTCTAAGCCACCTTAATTTGTTTTTCTTCCTTTTTCTTTTCTCTGCAAAATATGGAAATTACTGCTCCAGGTCTGTTCTCATGGTGGCTTGGGTATTTTTTGAGTTGGATTTCATATGTTTCAATGGTTTTCCTTTTCTACACTTTTAAAGGTAGGGTTTGTAGGCATGATATTTTTTGGTAACTTGGATGAGGATATGGATGTAGTGTTGATGCACGTGAATGTTTTGTGCTTCTTTTTACTCCGAGTGATGACTCTTGGATGCTATCTTAGATTTGCCCAATTTGTGCATTAGTGATTAGTTTTATGTGCCAATTGGTTTGGAAAGCACTCAAGTGGACGGTGTTGGTTTTCTTTTCCCTGGTTTGAATATGGGGTTGTGGAGATGTATCCCCAAAAATGCCCATTTGCGAAATTGAGTTATCGGTGCCAAATTCATAGAGAAGTCTTCTTTTGCAATTGAAAGAGAATTTGAATGTTTTGATAGTTGCTTTGTGGGGTTGTCAGACCTGGGTGCATGGGTTGAAAACTCAAATATCATTTGCCTTGTATTGACACAAATCCTGTATTGTAAGTTGGGTCAATCTGGCAGGACTGGGTCCTCTCTGCCACATTGCTGTGTTTATTCGTTCGTCCAGGTATTCACTTTTTTAATGATTTTTTTACATATAAATATTTTCTGTGTTTCTTCCATTAGATACTACTGAAATCACTCTGTACAGCTAGATGATAGTTTTTGGATAAATAACCTTACCTCGTCATTCTGATTCACTAATGGCATTTTCTACAGCGTCTTATTTCAAGTTGTATATTATAGTATATATCGGAGTTGCCTTCATCATTTAATTCTGGGTTGTAGTGTTATCAGGTTTTCAACGGAGGGATAGTGAATTTGCTTATGTTTGCTTTGCGCAGTTGATGTTGATGCACGGTTGTGGTTTATTTGTGGCTAATGGTGCGAGTTGGTGAGATAACAAGTTTAATTATAGATATGCCCTTTAGCTGTTGACTGATTATTTTTGTTTGAATTACAATTTGAGGAGCTTAACAGAAAGGGTCCAGAGAGACGCCTTGGCTAGAGAAAATTGTCATATGTCCTCATATCCATGCAGCTTTTCTACACGTTTTCTGCATCTTTATATGGCATTTTTCTGTTTATTTTTTCTTTTCGCTGACTAGTAGTTGCTTTGCATGTTTTATTTTAGGAATTTATGTTGTAGTTAAGACCACCAAAATAGTTTTGTCTCTCTTTCTTTTTGGGTCTTCGTCTGGATATACTTTCTAGGCACTTCATGAAGGAGGTTTGAATGTTTTTGCTGCTATTATTCTTAGCTCTGGTTTCATAAGATTCAGTATATGTTTGTCCATAATTTCACTCATCTGCAACAGTTTTAGCTTATTTGCATTTTCATTTACAAATCAAGATTTTTATGTGGCATCTAGTTGTTTTGCATGTGTCTTTTGTGCCCATCATCTTCTTTTGATATTTGTGTCTAAACTTTGCAGATAAGGCTCTGTAAAAGAGGGTTCTGAAAATAGCCTTTTAAAGGACATCTACCAAAGGTCTAAACAGCACATCTATCCAGAAGGTTAAATGGGTGACACAGAAAATGTTCTGCCTCCCTCAAAGAAGAGGGTTGCAGGCAGGCAACTTTCTAGAGATGATGATCCTGATGTGGAGGAAGATGCTTCTGGTCAAGAAGTTGGAACTTTCCAGAGGGCCAGTGAAGAGGTCCTTGCATCTAGAAGAATTGTGAAAGTCCGTCGCAATCCAACAACTTCCGGTGGAGCACCCAATCCCTTTGCAGCCCTTCGTTTGGTTCCCCCTCCTACACCATCTTCTGCCGCAGGTGAAACTGTGACGAAGGCCCTAGAAACTACCCTTTCCACAGCATCATCTAGTGAGCAACCTTCTATTGTGCAAGAGGAAGATGTACCTCAGGCTAAAGATGACACTAATATAAGCGAACACCCAAATAAGGCTACAGATGTGCCTGAGCTGAAGGCTGTGGATGTAACTGTTAATGAGGCCAAGGAAGTACCTGATACTAAGTTAGTTGATGCAAATGTGAATGAGGATGATTCAAAAGATAAGGAAGAGGCACATCTGGAGCCAACAAAGGCTTCTAAGGAGAATGGGGAAGAAACTAAGGATGGCCCTGAAGAATCAAAAGACACACACCCTGTTGAGGCCATTGAAAGTAAGGACCCTAATAAAGACTCAGAGGAGAGTCCCAGGGAAGTGCCTAAAGATGGTACTCCTGAGAAAGAGCCATCTCCTGCTGTTAACTCATTCCAGCAACTGTCTGGTACCCGGAATGCATTCACAGGTATATCAGGTACTGGCTTTTCCAGTTCCTCCTTTTCATTTGGATTGTTCCCGAAAGCTGGTGATTCCAACACAGTGCCCTTTGGCTCTGCATTCAGTCCTGGGACCTTTAGTGTCACAGGATCATTGTTAGGTTCAAAGTCATCTGCGAGTAATGGGTCATCACCATCAAATACTAGCAATGGTAGTGCTTCTGTTCAGCTATTCGGAGGGTCAACAAATGACAATGTTACAATTAGTGGAAGTGGTTTGACAGCTTTGCAGGAAGTACCTGTAGAGACAGGTGAAGAAAAAGAGAAAGCAGTGTTCACAGCTGATGCTGCCTTGTTTGAGTATATAAGCGGGGGTTGGAAGGAACGAGGCAAGGGTGAAATTAAGGCCAATGTTTCTGCCACAGAAACGGGAAAGGCAAGGCTTGTGATGAGGTCCAAAGGTAATTACAGATTAGTCCTTAACGCCAATTTATTCCCAGACATGAAGTTGACCAGTATGGACAAGCGAGGTATCAGTTTTGCCTGCATAAACAGTGCTAGTGAATCCAAGGCAGGCCTTTCCACATTTGCTCTGAAGTTTAGAGATAGTTCCATTGTTGAAGAGTTCCAGAGAGCTGTTGAAGCACACAAAGGCAGATCCTCAAGTAATTTGAAGACCCCAGAAAATTCTCCTAAGGCTTCTGAAGATTGAAGTTATTTAACATCAAGTTCCATACATACTTGGTCCAGAGTACATGCACCTCGATAGTGGCCCTGTTTTTGTTATCATGTCGTCCTATGGTCTCTATTTTCTTAGATCTTATAGCATTTAGTTAATTCTTGCTAGATACTTTAGCTCTTCAAATAGGAGCAACATTCATTCACTTGATCAGATTCTGTCCTGTGAAAGGAGCAAAATTTGGGAGAGCATGATACTTTTCATGGGTAGTTGGAATCAGTTTCAAGAGGCTATTCTCGGAAAAATTATTTGAAGTGGTTTATAAAACAGTATTTTCACTTGTGAGTATTCTATGCTGATTTTCTTGCAAGCTTGCTTCCTTAATTCACGTTTTGAGTAAATTCTCATCTGAAGTGGCTTTGATATAAATTGTATTATTTACTGTATAATGAGAGATCTTTATACAGTAAAGTCTGTCAAATTGCTGTATGTTTTCAGTATCATTAAACGGGAAAGAGTATGCATTGAAGCATGGAACTAAAATGTATGAAAATGACATATGCTGCTGAAGACACTCTTCTCTATTAGGGTTTAATAATAAATTTACTTAGCAGTCAACAGTAGTTAGATTCTTATCATGTTTATCAATTGTGGTTGATCCATAGTTATTTAAATTATTGGTGTCTTTAAAGAGTTGGTTGATTTTCGTTGCAGGATATTTATTTTATTTTATTTTATTTATTTAATAAATCATAATAGTAGCTTTTATTTTCTGAAAATTTAAGAAGTTGTTCCTCTATTTATTGGTTGCTTAATGACATTGTTTTCCAATTAATTAATAGAAATACCAATGTCCTGGAAATGTGGCACTTCTACTAAGCGCACACGTGCACACTTTCTTACTATGGCAGTCTGCCATATTTCATTGATAGAAAATTTAGTTTACTGATTTTATTATGTCTAGATATTATGTGCCTTTTTCTCTCCTGGAGAAGGGTTAATTCTCAGACGTGCGGTGCCTTGAATAGTAATTCTAAGCACTAGTAGCTAGTATTTGCTGGTTCAGTGCAGGTCATTTATTTGGCTGTGTAGGTTAAGTAGGTGTAGGAGGGTTGAAATATGACGTCCTAACCTGCACAACTTTTTATAATGCACTTTACAAATATCTATACAAGCTAAGATCATATTCACAAATTTTAGAGATATATTAATCTAAGTTAGTCGATCAGTTCATCACGCCTTCAGTATCTGTGGATCCAGATATATATCTGTATCCAGATATGGCCAAGATCCTTACAGGAGATGCAATTTGTGCCATATCCTGTAGAAATGGCGTATTTTAAAAGGAAAAATGGAAGAACTCCTCAATTGAAAAAGAGGAAAGGCTTCATAGTCCAAAGTACAAAGGCAGAGTCATCATCATTACACCGCAAATAGAAGGTTTCTCATGTTTTTGCTTGGCGTGAGTCTGGATTATTAGAAGGGTAGAGTTTCCTGTGTTTAGCAATTTGATTTTGAATCTTTTAGTGTGCATATTTGATTCATATTTCTGGCCCCGCAATATTGTGAATGGCCTGAACTGTGCATGTGAGCTGTCAGTTTTAATCCTAGAGTTGCTTAATTCATACCCAACTAAATGTTATGCAGGTCTAATCTGCATTTTCTGTGCCTAAAAATTCTGATTGAAAGGTCCAATCTGCCTTTTTCTTGTCCCTAGGAATCTATGCCAAGGGCCTGTTTTGTTCTCATGCCCAGCCAGTTGATATAGAATACTGTTCTGCATTTAGATGTGCGAATTATTGGAATCTAAGTTCGGTTTTGTGCCCAACACCCTGTTACAGAGGTTCGACTTTTTTTATTTGGCAGTTACTGAAGAAGTCTGATTTGTGCCCAGCAAGCTGTTACATTGGCGTGGTTTGTATTTTCTAATACCCAAGACACTCTTAGAGAGGTCTGGCGTATGTGTGAAGGGAGTGCAGTCTATAAACTCGCCTCAGTTTTGGATTTTGACAACTGGGTGCCCTTCTTTGGCTTGGGCATAACCATAATGATATGTACTGTCTCTACATTGATTGAAGGTGCCGTTTCTTTCATTGTTTTTTGCAAGTGTGCACACGTATTTTGATGACCATCTGCATGTTAAAGAAGAGTCTTTTGAAAGAGTTATCTTTAGGAAGAGTTTTGCTCGATCACAAAACCACAGAAAGACATGCACACGGCTGTCAATTTCTAACCATGAGTGTAGGTATAAAATCATGTTGCCACAATTATACTTTTCGGTAATTAGATGTATCTGATTTCATCTTATCTCAAGGAATATGTTTTCATCTCTTTCTTGAATTTGGTACGAATTTTTCATTTACCTTATAAGAACATCGGGGGTTTCCTATTTCCTTGGACACTTTGCAGTAGAATTCTGAGAGGAGCTGTGGAAGTAAGTTGATTGTGTTTCTCTTCTCCCTTTATGGATACGGTTATGTTGGTTTAACTTGTATTTCTTTCTGGTCACTACTCTAAAGTATTTAGTTGTATATGGTTTGTTGTTTGGATAGGTGTTGCACTCCCAAACATAGCTCACTTCTCATTTTTCTACGATTAATATAGCCAAAAGCTCACTTCTCATTTTTCTACGATTAATATAGCCAAAGGGCAAGGGGATTGTTATATCAACATTACAGGCGTTAAGAGGACTGCGTAGAGCAAAATGTTTTAAATCCAGAGCTATAACCATATTGATTATCAAAAAAATTTACTCTGACCCACATGTGGGGAGCTAAATATCTTTGCATTGGATGCCACCATTAAACGTTTAGGAGAGTTGTGGAGGTGATATAAATTTTAATTGCACTTCCCACCCATCTAATATTATCTATCAATTGAATTTATTGTATTAGGTTGCGACATGCATGGGAGTGAGAAAGGATCAAGGCCCTGAGTTTTTAGGGTAAGGGCTTCATTTTCTTGTTGACTTTAGTGGGAAACGTTGGGACTGACTGCTACTTGGCAGGTGTTGGTATTTACTGAGTTTACTAGATTGTAGTTATTTGATAGTTATCTTTGCTTGAGATTTCAACTGTCACAGTCACCCAACTTCCAAGCTATCAATGCAGTATTTCAAGCAAATACATGGAATATTGCCGCCCTCTTCATGCAATGTCATTTTCCTTAGTCTGCCTTGTCTCCATCAGGTCAAATATTGTGTCATGGCCATAATGTCTTTTATATTATATTTCCAACTCAGAGGCTTCATTATAAAATAGAGTCTCAATAATGAAACCGACCGATTTTTATTGTGTACAGTATATTAGATTGTAGTCTTATCTACTTAAAACCTGAGAATAATACTTTGTCAGAGGTGTCATCTGGCTATATTTTGAAGCCAATGCAATGTAATTGCTAAAGTTGGTGAATTTAATTGTTTTGTTGTTTAAATTTATATGGTATTAGAGCCAACATCAGTTGAAGGACAGATTTGGCTGTGGGAGATGGAGTTCATCTTGAAGCCAACAACGTGAGAAAGAAATCTCATAGTCAGGAGACGGATGGTCACGAGCCAATCAGGAATAGTAATGGCACAATGGTCTGAATAGACCTGCATATTGGTGTGTAGATGTTTGACGAGAACGTCGAGCATTGCTGGGAGAAGAGTGACCAAGATTTAGCTACCAGATGAATCTTGGTTTCATTGTTGGACGTTGTCATTGCAATAGCGTGCCCATTTAGCACTTTGATTGGAATTATCTGTGCATCTTCCTATCATGCACTGAGCATTGGTTGTGCCAAACACTAATGCTATCACCGAATCATCATTCATAGTATCAAATCGCGACAAGATTGTAGACTTTTTATTTAGAGTGATTTTCATTATCTAGCTCGAACCATTCAATTCTTCGTTGAAGTATATAGGATAATTGTTACAGATTTAATGTGAGTGCAGAAGACAGAAAAGAATGCCAAAAATTCCCAACACAAAGACATGCACAGGAAAATAGTGATTCCCGTCGCTACTGCTGTTGGTGTGGGCACTTTTCACGGCGGCAAGTTTTGGGATGAGGACTCGTGCACAAAGTCTTTGCGTTGGTTATATATATAATTGGATAGGCTGCTTTTGCATTCTCATCTGTCAGCATAATCAAATTTCTGTGGTGTGCCCATCAAATAACACATTTTCTAACATTCTGTTGAGCTGAATGGCATCCTAGCTGTCAGGGTCCTTTTCTTCAGTTTGCCAATTGGTATCAAAACACCATAGGCATTGTAAGCGAGCAATGTCACATTGATTTTCTGTGGTGTGCCCATCAAATAACACATTTTCTAACATTCTGTTGAGCTGAATGGTATCCTAGCTGTCAGGGTCCTTTTCCTCAGTTTGCCAATTGGTATCAAAACACCATAGGCATTGTAAAGTGAGCAATGTCACATTGATGTCAGCAGCCATGTTTATTGAGATCTCTGTCAATTTGAATCAATCCAATTGGCAAATCATTCTAGATGGTGAAATGTCTCGAACGAGCTGCTTGATTTTGTAAGTCACATCAAGGTTGATAGAGATTGGTCATGGCAGTTCAAAGTTGCATGGTGGTACCCTTGAACACAGTGAATGGATAAGTCTTCTTGGAATACATGGGTGGAAAGTGTAGGTTATCTCTGAATTTGTGCAAACATATGTCATATTGGTTGTGTAATTGCTTGGTGAATGAAAGCAAGATCCATTTTCTTGTTGATTTTCAACGGTACTAGAGAATCTAGGTTAGGGTCTTAGAATCACTGGCACTACCAAATACCACAACACATTGCTTTTCACAACGAATACAAACAACAATAAATCAATCAGTGCACAATATTGACAAATTTTTACAATGTTCAACAACCCAACTTCTTTATATTATCAAACTATAATACAACTATCTAGGGCTCCTATCCCAGGGATAATGGCCCTCATACATCCACTGATACAAGAATACAAACTAGGGCTTGTTGTCAACAACTACGACAACCAACGACCTTGAACGAGATACACTGACGGTTTCGCTAATGTAGAGCTCCTCACAACTGCCTTGGTCGTACCATAAACACACCTGCTGGTCCTTTTGCTCCCAATCTGCATCATTGCCTCTATCAATGGTCTTGGTCTTTTAGGTCACTGAACACGACTCTCCAATTTTCTCTCTAGCTTCTCATTCAGTCCATCAATGAATCCAACTCTTAGGTCTTCTTGCTCACTAGTTGCTCCTTATTTCCTTCAAGGACACAACACTTGAGACTTCTTTCCCACTATTGCTCCTCAACTCTTTTGGGACTTCTTCCCACTATTGTCTTCTTGCATTGCTCCAATGAAGATAAACTTACGAAAGGAGGGCTGCCACCTATCACTGTCAAACACCTTTCTTTAACAATGAACTTGGGCTAGTCTAACTGTTCCCTTTGACCTCCTTTAGTCCTTCAAAGATTAGTGTCCGAGCATCCAAATCTACCTCTCCTTGTGGTCCAAATGTCCTTCTGTGATTCTGCACTTAGGGCTCCCTTGGGCACCTCCTTGCTGCCTTCCAATAACCTTGAGATTCCCAACAACACTTTGTCCAACCCGGACAACTCATCCACTAGCAACAAATCAACCTATACGCATTAACACCATACTTTTTCCTTACTTCTGAATTGGTGCATACTGCTATTAGGTCTGTGTTTTGGTGAGGGATTTTAATAGTCCTTGTTTAGCCTCTTCCTTCAACTCCCAAAACCCTCCTATAATTGCAACATTTTTTACTCCTTGTTCCCTCTTCCCTTTGCTGGCTGCTAGGGCTATTTCCAACCCACTGTTAGGCCTTTCGACCCTCACAAACTCAACTGTTCAACTTAGAAAAAACTGTGGCCCAAGCAAAAGTTTTTCCACACAAACCAACCCAGAAATAGTCCTCTCCTACTCGATATGTTGCTAAATCTATTCGGCCCTCAAGATAGTCACAAGAAGCACATAACTCGTCCTCTCCTTTGCTTGAGCTCTGCTTGATTTGCGATCATGTTCATATGTATATCTTATGAAATGTTGCACTTTGGATGTGTCATTTGAGATCTCACATATGCCTTATTTATATGTTTCTTAGGGTGCAACGAACAACCCTCCAAAGGGCACCTCTAATTGCTATCCGACCTGAACTTGTTGATGATTTCACCCACTTAAACATATAAAAATTCATATCTTGCTTTGTAGACCTCCTCTCTTGGTGTACTTTGCGGCCCCTAGCTCCTTTTAGGGCCCTCTACAATCTCCAAGGGTTGCATGTTCAAAACTCCAAGTGGTTTCTGTTGTGTAACTAGTGCCAAAAATAGAAGAAAAGAGATATCAACGCCTTAGAATTAAGCCACTTTGAGAGGGCAACTTCCAATACATTACATAAATGAACAATACTTGGATGATACAATTTACAAAACCTCCTTTATATATATATGAGTCCATGGGGCCACAATGTAATCATAGCCGACCTAACAATAATAATTTAAAGGCACAATAATAACAATATGGGGGTTACAAGGGTACAATAATAACAATAAGGGAGTTACACTAACAATAATAAGAGACTATACTAGTAATATAGGGACTTAATATGCCCCTCTCCTTAAAAAAAATGTTGTCCTCAACGCTTGAGTAGCTCTGGGTGCTTGTGTATAAAATTCTCATCCTCCCATGTAGACCTCAAAGGGGTAAGTTCTTCCCACTCTGATGAGACACTCGAAATTGATCATCTGTCACGTCGAGTTCTTGTTTTCGTGACCGCCTGTGTTCTTAATATGATTTTTCCTTCCTTCATCAAGTTTTGGCAATATTGTTTGAACTCGAAGATTTTCACCTATAACCTTCTTTTTAAGCATGAAACATGGAAATCGTGGAGACCTGGCTAACAACAGAGCTCCATAGATTTTCACCTATAACCTTCTTTAAGCATAAACATGGAAAACTCGAATGCACTCGAAGAAGCAAGAAGCTCCAATTTGTATGCCATAGTACCAATCTTTGCAACACCTTGTAAGGACCATAGTACTTTGGAGATAATTTATTATCCTTCTTAGCTTGCTTGAGGGACATTTGTTTATATGGTTGTAGCCGTAAAAATACCCAATCTCTTACATCAAAACTTCTCTCGCTACGATGTTGATCTGCTTGTTGTTTCACTCGATTTTGTGCCAAATTAAGGTTATCCTTTAAGAGGTGGAGAACTTCTTGCTGATGCTCGATGTGATCTTCGACTGCTTGAACCTTCGAATTTTCCCTTAAAGATGATGTGATGGATGGTGGATGATATCCATAAAGTGCCATAAATGGGGTCATTTTTGCTGCAGTATGGAGGGAAGTGTTATACCACCATTCAGCGAGAGGTAACCACTTGACCCATTGTGTTTGTTTATCAGATACAAAACAACGAAGATATCCTTCCAAACATTTATTTACTATCTCAGTTTGACCATCAGATTGAGGATGATAAGATGAGCTATGAGCTAATTGAGTACCAAAACAAGAAAATAACTTCGTCCAAAAATTTCCAGTAAAAATGGGATCTCTGTCGCTCACAATAACTCTTGGGCTTCCATGTAGCTTTTGAATTCTGTCCATAAATGTAGTAGCAACTGTACTTGCTTTAAATGGATGAGATAATGCACAAAAGTGTGCATACTTGGTAAGTCTATCAACTACCACCATGATGACACTCTTTCCTTCGAACTTAGGTAAGCCTGTGATAAAATCCATTGAATCTCCTCCCAACGTTGACTTGGAATGGATAAAGGTTGTAGAAGTCCCAGGGTCTTAATTGTTTCCACTTTATTCTGCTGGCAAACCAAACATTCCGCCACAAACTTTTGAATATCAGATTTAAGGCCATCCCAAAAAAATTCTTTCTTCACCCTGTGGTAAGTTTTTAAAAATCCTGAGTGTCCCCCTAAAGGAGAAGTGTGCAATTCCAGAAGAATCTTTTGTTTTAGTTGGGAATTCTTACAAAGATATAAGCGATCTTTGTACCATAAGGAATCATTTTTCTAACTAAATGTATCATATGTACTAGGATCTTGCTGCAACTTTTGAATGAGTGTCCATACATATTTTTCCTTCTTCCGTTCATCTCTTGCTTCGGTTATCCAATCTGGTTGGATAATAGAAATGGCACAAAGCAATGCTTCCACCTCTTCATTCTTTCTTGAGAGTGCATCTGCAACAACATTAAGTTTTCATTTTTTGTAGATTATTTCAAAGTCATAACCCAACATCTTTGTGACCCATTTTTGCTGCTCTTCTGAAGATAGTCTTTGTTCCAAAAAGTGTTTAAGACTATCATGATCAGTTTTTACCTTGAAGTGTCTTCCCATTAGGTAAGTTCGCTATTTCTTTAGTGCATGCAGTATTGCTAACATTTCCTTCTCATAAATAGGTTTCTGTAAATACTTTCCTTTGATTGGACGACTTTCAAAAGCAATGGGTCTTCCTTCCTGCATTAAAACTGCACCAATTCCATTTCCTGAGGCATCACATTCCACAATAAAGGGTTTTGTGAAGTCTGGTGTAGCTAAGACCGGTGCTAGGCACATTGCCTCTTTAAGACGTTCAAAGGCCTTAGTTGCTTCAGGAGTCCATGAAAATGCATCTTTCTTCAATAATGTTGTTAGAGGTGCCGCTATTCTCCCATAATTCTTAACAAACTTGCGATAATACCCTGTTAACCCGAGAAATCCTCGCAGCTGCTTTATGGTTGTAGGGACTTTCCATTCCTTAATGGCTTTAATTTTGTTAGGGTCTACTTTAACACCCTCGTGAGATACAATATGACCCAGATATTCCACCTCTTGTACCCCAAAGAAACATTTGGATGTTTTTGCATATAATTGTTTCTCCTGCAATAGTTTGAGCACCCTGTCAACATGTTCAACATGATCCTTCCAAGACCTGCTGTAGATTAGTATATCATCAAAAAATACTAGCACAAATTTTCTATGAAGGGTTTGAAAATGGAATTCATCAACCCTTGAAATGTAGAAGGTGCATTGGTAAGGCCAAAAGGCATGACCAAAAATTCATAATGACCCTCATGAGTTCGAAATGTTGTTTTTGGAATATCTTCAGTCTTCATTCTAATTTGATGATATTCTAAACGAAGATCCAACTTGGTAAAATAAATTGCTCCATGTAATTCATCCAATAATTCATCAATCACAGGAATGGGAAATTTATCTTTAATGGTGAGCTTATTGAGCTCCCTATAATCCGGACACATTCGCCATGATCCATCCTTCTTCTGTACCAATACTACAGGAGCAGAGAAATAACTTTGACTAGGTTGAATTATACCCGCCTCTAACATTTCTGCAATCATACGTTCAATTTCACTCTTTTGGACATAAGGATATCTATAAGGCCTGATGTTTGGAGGAACACTTCCTGGAATCAAATGAATAGCATGATTATGATCACGAATAGGTGGGAGTCCTTTGGGAGTTTCAAACACCTTGGAATGATTGTCCAAGACTTTTTGGAGATTTGCAGAAATAGATGATTTTGATGTTGGAACTTCTAGTGAGCATAATTGTGCAATTACTCCTCGTTGTTCTTTCTTTAGAAGCTTTGTCATGGCATTAGAGCTTATTATCTTTCCTGGCTTCCCTGCAATACCCCATAATTTGACTTCCTTTCCTTCTGAAAAAAATTTCAAGAAAAGTTCTTGAAAATTAAAAGCTACCGTCCCCAAAGATTGTAACCATTGTACTCCTAGTACAACATCAACACCTCCCATAGGAATGGAAAGCATTGGACTAGTCAATACATATTCCCCCATGGTTAGCTTGATATTATGGCATTTTCCAGAGCAATTTATAGTTCCTCCATTTGCAACCATCACTTGACATTCTGGTGCTGGGTAAAGGAAACAATTTAATTCCTTGGCTACCTTACAATGAATAAAATTATGGGTGCTACCTGAATCAATCAACACTATTACCTTTTTCTTCTTGATTTGTCCTTCTATCTCGAGAGTTTGAGGAGTGGTAATTCCTGCCAGTGCATTACACGATATGGTCGGATTCATTTCTTCCTCTTCTAGGGCTGGTTCCTGGTGTATATCCTCTTTTTGTTCATTTTCTTCTTCCTCTTCACAATCTATGTAAAATAATTTCTTCTCAGCACACTTATGACCTTTAGTGTATTTGCTATCACAATTGTAGCAAAGCCCTTTTGCTCTTTTTCTTCCAATTGTTGTGGTGTCAACCTTGTAGGTTGTGGAAATCTAGGCGTAGCAACACTTCCTTCTTTATAGAATTGAGTGGTAGGCTTCCTTGTCGCCATTATTTTACATTCAACTTTTCTTGCCAACCTGAATGCCTTTTCCAATGAATCCGGTTCCAAAACACGAACTTCATGTTGGATGTTATCCTTTAAAGTGCCTATGAAGAGATCGATCCTGTGTTCCTCTGGAATATCAGTTACCCTTATATTCAATTTTTGGAAGTCCTCAATGTGCTGCCCCACTAAACCCTTTTGTTTGAGATTTATCAATTGGCTAAAGAAGGTGTTGCTCTTTGTATTCTCATAATGTGCTATCATTTCCTCCATAAAAATTGACCAAGTGACAATTTTTTTACGGGAGCAAAGCTATCGATACCATACAAATGTATTTTGTTCTAAATGTAAAGTTGCAATGCGTACCTTTTGTGTGTTTTGCACGTTATGGAGATCAAAATATTGCTCCATCTATAGTATCCATGTTACATGATCCTTTCCATCAAACTTCCTCATATCCATTTTTGAAATATGGTGGTTCTTCCCGCCAACATTAGAGTTTATGAAATTATGATTAACATTTATTTTGTTCTCATCATGAGTTTCTTCTACTATCTTTTCACCATTAGGAAACATTTCTTGTATCAACTTTGTCAAACCTTCCATGTCTGCTTTTATATCATTCTTCATGTTTTCCATGTTGTCTTTTATGTCATCCATCTTAGTTTTCATTCCAGCTTCCATGCCATCCATCTTAGCTTCCACGCCTTTCTTCAAACCATCTATTTTCGCTTCCATGTCTTTCTTCAAAACTTCCATTTCATTTTTTGTTGCTCTTTGCGAGAGCGAAATTTGGTGCATTTGCTCTTGTAATTTTGATAGATCATGTTGCAATTGTTCATCTTCATGAGTCATAGTAGAGCCTTCTGAAGGGCTTAATGGGTGTTGAATTATTTTTACGGGGCATCTTTTAGAATCCAACACTGATATCTATTCTACAATATGCCATTGGAATCAATTCAAATTTATTCTTCAAACAAGACTTATGCAATTCAGGAAAAAAAATACACACATTTTTCTTGCTTTTGAGGAGCTCGATATTGAAATTGGATTATCTCTATGATTGCAGCACTTCAATATTTGAATTTCGGCACTAACGTAGCCCTCTGAATTCTTTTTCAAATGCCACTTGTTGGTGTCCCGTGTTTTGATAGTTTGGCAAATCAAAAGACAAGGCAACATCAGAACCAATCTTTAGAGTTCCAGGATCTAGTCCTCCTGTTCTTAGAGAGGGATCTCTCAAATATTTGTTTGCAAAGGTTTATCTTGTGTGCTTTGAGTATGGATTTTAGACTAGTTATTAAGTGCAGATGTTTGTTTGGTTGGATTGAGTTGATACAACAGAACATGAAAGGTCTAGGAAAGATAGACAGAAAGAGGAAATATCTAGTTCATTGGGCAATGGAGTCAAAATAAGGTCATGACAAACTCTTCAAGGGATATGGGATATCAAAGGGAAAATCTAACTTGGCCACATGATCCTTTTGTTTTTGGAATGAGATGGACATTAATGATTTGGAAAGAGAAGTTTAATTCTCAACAAAGGGAACTTGAAAACATAACTTAGCAATAAAGAGATATTTGATAGACAGGGCTAACCATAAATTCTACAAACATTCTTTAAGCAAATAATGACTTCAAGACAACTTTTAAAATGAAATATAAGATTCGGGGAACTCCCTATTTCCTCAAAGATTTTATTTTAAAGGATTTAGAAAACATAAAAGATTCACTGATAATTGCAGTCATAGAAGAGGGAACACCTAAATAACATCTATGCTTACAACTATAACGACCTTCAAAACAACTGTTCAAGCAATGGCAAAGGGCAAGATCAAAACCAACCTCTTTGATTAACTCAAAACAATGGTACTTCAAAGGGAGACTTCAATAACAGCTTTCAAGTGATAGTAGACAAGCAGGAAAAACCATAAATCATGCTAAAACCAACTATTTGAGCTATTAAGGAAATAAACAAGCATGAAGACTAAAGAGAAGGTTTAAAGCCTCTAAAATACTTCAGTAGAAGAAAACATAAAACAGTGAAGGGTGAACAGGTCTAAGGTGCTTCCAGGAGTCATTTCTTAGCCTAAAACTTTCAACCTACTGTAGTAAGAAATTATGGAACATAATGAAAATAGGAGAAAACATTGAACAGTTCAGAATACTTCACCAACAGCCAAGCTCATGAATCCAATGATAGAGCCTTCTCAGGAACAGCATGCGACAACATCATCAAGACATCCAAGACTTCAATTTGTTTTTCAATTTCAACAGACTTGTATATTTATTCAGAGAGTTTCAGTGTTACAACTTGTAATCAAACAACAACCAACACTCACTCATCTTCTGCTGTAGTATATATAGAAGGATGAGGAGGTGAGATTCGATAAAAGATCTCAATTACAATTAATACAGATTTAAATGGCTCATTGGCCTTCGTGGAGCTCAATGAGGAGACTTACATACATATCCTCTGTATTAAATGATTTACATAATGATTTCAAGCTTGGTGGGAGTTCTTGTTGACCTTTGAGGCACTGTGTGGTGTCGAAGTAACTCTGAAGATATTCTTTGCATTGAAGTTTCTGGCAGAAATAACTTCTTCGGCTGTGTCGAGGCAAAATATCTGATCCTGATCAATAAATTCAGCTTCTGATTGAATACTTCGAGGCACAGGTGGTGCCGTGGTAGCTAGAGGGATCGATTTGCCTCAATTTGTGGCGGTGGAGGGGTTTTCCTGATAAAACACTTCAGGTTTTCCTTTAAACTTTGTTTTAGATTGGGGATTAGGCTTTTGATAACTGTCTTAGCCGTAATCCCCGTTAATCTGCCCATTCATTCTCTGTTCTGGTTCATCCTGGCCCTGGACACTGATAATCTTTGACTGTGCCTGTTTCATGGTTTTCTTGCTGTCGTGTCGGGCTGCGCAGGGTTTATAAGGCATCAATGCCTGAGAAAACATGGATGAAACGTGCATTCCAACCCTGCGGGTGATTTCCTTGGATGAATCGAAGACGGGAGGGTCGTCACCCTCCTTCTCTGAATCTTCTTTGGAAACCACGAACAAATGATTTAAACCCTGCAAAATGCGAAAACTCATTAAAAAATCCTGCTTTTATAGGCTTAACTGCATCGGAAGGTGTGTGGAAGAGCGTGGCCGTCGGATGGCATCATCCGACGGTCAGGATTGATTGGGGGAGATTATAGAATAGGTGGAAGAGAATCAAATCTGAGCCGTCGATCGCGCGTGATCGACGGTCGAGAGCGGAGGTTTGAAAGTCAAACAGAGGAATCGAGCGATGGATTTTGGACCGTCGATCTGCAGATCAGATCGACGGTGGAGATGCGATTGCCGCTGTACGATGGCCTGGTTATCGCGCGGACGCTTTGGTTATCCATCAGACACCTTCGAAGAGCGATAACTGTTGGATGAATGGGCCCATATCGGACGACGGAGATCAATTTTGTTGGGCATCCTGGTTCAAGCTATAACGCGTGATGGACGATGGTTGCACGATGGTTTTCAAATCGTACAAGGGACACGCGTCAACCGTTGTATGGAATCGCTGGCCATCGGGGAAAAACCGCCTTCCGCTGAAGAGTGGTGCGAAGGAAACCACGCGAAAGAAAACAATGCATCTGGGGGGTAAATTCCCGTCATTTCCGCGTCCCGAAGACCGTCCGATCCGAAGGTTGGATGAACGGCTGTGATGCGTTTGCACGGCGGGTCCACCCATTTTAAAATAAAAACACGTGACTTGATTTTTCACGTTAAAACTTTGAAAATGTGGGTTTTCAGACTTTACAAAGGAAAAACAGGACCGACAATGGATTTATTCATTGGTTTAGCGCCTGATTGCTTAGCGACCGGTTCTGGCGCTAGGACGCATGGACGGAGAAAGGGTTAGGGACTTAGCGAAAGGGGCTAAAGCCTGATGCATAGAAAATATGCGTTTTTTAATGGGTTTTCAACGTTTTTTCAAAGGGGATGAAGGTTCCTGATAAGGTTAAGAAGGGTCTTAGACCTTATAAAATGGATTTTATGAAATGGAAAGGGGAGAAAACATGAAATTATAGGATTTTCATGGGAGATGGAGGGATAGAAAAATGAGGTTAGTTTTGGAAGAAAGGAAGGGGAAAATGATGTCTGCAGCGGTATTTGGCTTTGGATTTTTGTAGGATTTTTAGAGGTTTTTAGGATGTAAAATAGCAGTGTGGGATGTGGACAGAGGCATGAGGACTTCAGGAGTTTTCAAGAGTCAACAGTTTTTAGTAATGAAAATTGTTCCTTGAAGGCTATCCAACATCATTTAGCTACCATCTGATATGACAGAATTTTATGGGTGGCTAACAGCGGCTCCACTTGGGGATGGTGCCTTTTTTGAAGGCATCAAGAACTGCAGACTTGTATTCTCTGGGAGGCTGATCAGTTGTCCCATCCATTGGGCTGTTTTCTTCTACTTGAATGATCTTCTTTTGCTATGGAAACAAGTTATCAGTCATTGAAAAACAATGGAACTTTCATCAACAAACTTCCTACCTACTCAATCCTACTGATCTAACATTTTTTCTTCATCGGAGTGCACTTGGATTGGCAAACTCTCTTACAACATTTTATTCTTTTTGAAAACAAAAATCTAATCTAGTTCTACTTCTTATCTCTTCATGGATCCAGATTAAACAGTTGGATCCATATTATTCTCTACCTAATCTACTGTCTATTGGGATTAAACTGTCCAACATACTTTCATTCTCTAAATTCTATAACATAAATTTAAAAACAGTCAAGTCAAGGTTACGCTGTTTGACTTGCTGTGATCTATGGCATAAAAACAAGCTGCACATAGATTATTATTTGCAGAAAATAACAACAAAATGGAAGGCTTAAGATCTGAAATTTTCTCGTCATGGCCTTCTCTTTTCTTCACAACTCTGTTTTTGCTTTTGTTTTCGAGCGGTCTTTTCTTTTCTTCTGGTTCAGGTTTTAAGCTGATTAGAACTAGATCTTGACATTTCTTTGACTCAGAGTTTAACATAGATTTGAGTCATCTCCTTTGGGAAATTTTGGTTCAGATTTTGAGTTTGTTTGAACCTTCAATTTCTATCCTAATCTATCCACTGATAAGCCAAGATTGAACAGTTTGGCAAATCAAATTCACTATCCTATCAGCAGAAAAATTAAAACGAATTAGTCAAGATTAAATTGTTTGACTAACTAGAAGTGTGTTTTGTAGGAGTGGCATTTAAGCTTGCACACTTTCAAATTTATTTCTCTTTTTTGGCATGGGGCTTTGCCTTTCTTGTTTTCACAATCTGCCCTCTTTTCTTTCTTTTCTTTCTTTTTGTATTTTTGTTTTTTCATAACTTTGAATGCAATGGTTAGACTATGATATTTACAATGGTAAAACAAAAATGCTTTGAAACTTAAGATTCTTGGCAGAAGTAATGCTTGAGCATCCTGCCATTGACAGGACCTTCATATAGGTCTTCTCCATTCAATTCTTTTAAGAAAAATGTATTGTGACCCCTCTCAGCATGAATAATATAGGGCCATTTCCACACGTTCTCAAACTTGCCATGTTTCCCCTTCTCTTCTCTTCTTGAATCCCATTTAAGAACAACACTTCCAACCTGGAAATTGTTTGCCTTAGTCCTCTTATCAAATAGTTTCTTCATATTTTCTTGGACTAACTGTGTTCTTTCATAAACTTCTTCTCTGGTCTGCTGTAAATGGATTGTTTGGTTGATCCTCCTCTGCATATCATTTTCTTTAACCTGCACTTCTTGAAGGAGCTTCATGACTGGAACTCCTAATGAGGTAGGAAAAATTGCATCCATGCCATAAACTAACTGATAGGGGGACATATTTATTGATTTCTTTGTAGTTAATCTATCAGCCCATAAGGCATGAACTAGCTTACTGTGCCATGATTTTTGATTTTGTTCCAACAACTTTTTTATGATATTGATGAGACTCTTGTTGGAGGATTCAACTAATCCATTTCCTTGGGGATAGTACGCAGTGGAATGACCCAAGGTTATATGGTATTTGTGACAGAAATCAACCATCTTCTTAGATTTGAAAGCAACAGTATTGTCTGTTATGATTTTTCTGGGGCAGCGAAATCTGGATAGGATATGGGTTTCAAGAAACTTGATAATGACAGCGTCATTAGCATTCCTGGTAGGTATAGCTTCTATCAATTTGGTGAAGAAGTCAGTGGCTGTGAGGATCCACTTATGTTGAGCTGAGGAAGATGGATGAATTTCCCTAATGAAGTCCAGCCCCCATTGTTGAAAAGGTGTCTCAACTCTGATAGGATGTAAAGGTAAGGGAAGGAGTTTTCTCTTGCCATCAAAGATTTGACACTTATGGCAAGACATGACCAACTTCTGAGTATCTGGGAAAAGGGTAGGCCAACAGTAACTTGATATATTTACACAAATTTTAATCCTACAGTCCTCTAACTGGATTTGAATGATATTATAATGATAAGGGTTCTTCCCAGTGGAGTCTTAAGGTCTGTTCAGGATTGTGGAGTCGCCAGGTGGAAAGTTTAGAATGTTTTCTAAGAGGTACACTGTCCACCACAGTGTTTGTGAAATATCCTTTTGCAAGGATATTCTGAAACACAACAATCTCCAACCAGAGATTCACTGGGAGGGCATTCACCAGATATTTCACCTCAAAAAGAGGATGAGATTCAGAGGCTACCTGGCCCTTTCCAGACTCTGTCTAAGAGTATAAGGTAAAACACAACAAAAGGTAAGTGATATATAAGAATGAGCGTTCTACTACAAAGTGGAAGTTTTTAGCTCCTGAGAAGGTAAAAGGTTTTATGGTCCACTACTGTGTTTATTATGAAACCAAACTTGAAATGTTTTTTGGGTTCTTTCTGAGTTATTTTGGTTTTATAGGTTAAGAGAGTGTTCTAAGTCTGATTTTGCACTTAGCTAAGGTGTTCAGACAAACAGAGTTGCTCTTATGGCTTGGTAACTGGTTCCTTCAAGGTTTGGTAAGGCTTAACGAGAATCCTAAGGGTTACTTAGTTTGTCACTGATTCAATTAAGTCCTATCATAATTACCATTTGTTAGGTAGTGCTTGAAAAAAGGTTACTTATGTTATACTGGACCTAAAAAGGCTAAAGAAAGGTTTTGAAACCTCTAATTCTCAGTAGGTCCCACTGTGATCGCCATTATGTTGGTGGCGATGAGGTGGCTAATAATCATTGGATATTCTTGAAAATAAGGGATTTATGAGCCCTAAAGGGTACCTAGATTGTTACTAACTCAGAAGTGTCTCACCGTGATCGCCATTATGTTGGTGTCCCGTGTTTTGATAGTTTGGCAAATCAAAAGACAAGGCAACATCAGAACCAATCTTTAGAGTTCCAGGATCTAGTGTTGAGTCCCAAACTTGCATTTTTCCTATACACCTTTCTAGACTTTTTCCATTTACCTGGACCTCCTAAGTCATCAACATCATTGCATATTAATCATAAAAGAGCATTTAAAGTGGTTTTTAACTATGTTGTGTCTGCTGTTTGAATTAGATTTTTGCTCATTGAGCTGCGGAATCTTCTCACTTTCCGCCGCTGCTTCAACTTTCCGCAGCGATTTTGTTAAAATCTATATTGTAGGTGTCTTCAGGCAAATCAAGCCACATGGGCAAGTTGGAAATGACATGGATATGGACAGAGTCCTATTGGCTCAGTCGAATTCACCAAAGAAGGCCGTGGTCAAAGGTAGTCAAGCGGTGGTCAACCTAAGAGTCATACGGTGACAGAACTCTGTTTTTCACCACGTGAAGACTTGCGTGGCCGTTCCTAAATCTCAGGGGACGTATCAACACCTGTGAACTGCTCCATAAGCCGAATTCAACGGCCACCCTCCATAGATTTAATCTTCACGACAACGATAATGCTAGATTTCTGGACGTGGTTGTTCACGTGTCTTTTATTAGCGTAGATTGTAGGAAATTAGTTATGTCATTCTCTGTTATAAATAATGCGTTATTATACGCATAGTAGCTAGCTTCTGTAATGTAATTTTGCTGAAAAGAAAGCCCACTGTGCTGTGACATTATTTCCTTGTTATGACTGCGTTTTGAATACATGAGAAGACTCTGTTCATAAGCATAATTTGTGGTTGATAGCTGTTGCCCGAGGATTGTGCAGAGGGCCCCTGCACACGCCGAGGTTTTGTTTATTACTGTATAGTTTCATGCTTTATTTCCTTGCGTCCATTATGCCATAGTTATTCACGTGTATATATTACATCTCTTATGGTATTAACGTTTTATTTCTGTCCATAATTTTTCATGCTTTATAATGCTGTTAACTGATCAGTGTCTTTGTTCCAGATTACAGTGGGCAGCCCGGGCATTTGCACATAGTTTTACAATGACTAATGACATGAAATCAGTCTTGTCCTTCTGCTGATTTATTTTTCTTAGCTTTTAATTCCAGCGCTGTTTTATTTATATCAGTTTTGTATATTTGCTTTATTAGTTATATTAGATATTAAATTGCTCATGTCATTATCAGTTACCTCCGAAAGCCATAGCGAGACTAATGGTGAGGGATTGAAGTATGAGTGTGTAATTTGATATTAGTTTATTTTTCTGCAAATTAGATATCAGATTGCTCAAATTGTTTATGATTACCTCCGAAATCCATAGCGAGACTAATGGTGAGGGGTCAGAATATGAATTGATGTAATTTGATTTTAGCTTTACTTTGCTTGCAATTTTTGGATTTCTTTGAGCACAGTTTCTTTTGTATTTAGACAACAGCAAGGGTAATGGGTTTCATGATCAATGGTTCACTGTTTGTTTGACTAGTATAGTGGCACATTTTCATTCTCTTTTAGGAATT
The DNA here is from genome assembly GCA_034641835.2 of Pinus albicaulis. NCBI lineage: Eukaryota > Viridiplantae > Streptophyta > Pinopsida > Pinales > Pinaceae > Pinus > Pinus albicaulis. The sequence goes on along the minus strand of CM076581.1, from coordinate 961,345,484 downwards.
AATTTTGTTATTGCATGTTTTAAAACCCTCTTGAAGTTTGAAGTTTGAGAAATCATTATAAATGACATCATTGCCTTGAACATTTATATCCATACTTGTCTTTTAGAATTTCCATCTCACATTAGGAAACCAACCAAGATAAAATCCCCAAGATAAAAAAAAAACCGACAAAAAAAGTAAGAGATAGGTTATCTTGCACATATAGTGCGCCACACTTCGTCAGCTTACGAATCCCGGATTGACAAATTAATGTAGCAATTTAGGACACACTAAATTGACCAAACATCTAGTCCTCCTGTTATCAGAGAGGGATCTCTCAAATATTTGTTTGCAAAGGTTTATCTTGTGTGCTTTGAGTATGGATTTTAGATTAGTTATTAAGTGCAGAGGTTTGTTTGGTTGGATTGAGTTGATAAAACATAACATGAAAGGTCTAGGAAAGATAGACAAAAGGAGGAAATATCTGGTTCATTGGACAATGGAGTCAAAATAAGGTCATGACAAACTCTTAAAGGGATATGGGATATCAAAGGGCAAATCTAACTTGGCTACAAGATCCTTTTGTTTTTGGAATGAGATGGACATCAATGATTTGGAAAGAGAAGTTTAATTCTCAACAAAGGGAACTTGAAAACATAACTTAGCAATAAAGAGATATTTGATAGAAAGGGCTAACCATAATTTCTACAAACATTCTTTAAGAAAATAATGACTTCAAGACAACTTTTAAAATGAAATATAAGATTCGGGGAACACCCTATTTCCTCAAAAATTTTATTTTAAAGGACTTAGAAAACATAAAATATTCACTGATAGTTGCATTCATAGAAGAGGGAACACCTAAATAACATCTATGCTTACAACTATAAAGACCTTCAAAACAACTGTTCAAGCAATGGCAAAGGGCAAGATCAAAACCGACCTCGTTGATTAACTTAAGACAATGGTACTTCAAAGGGAGACTTCAATAACAACTTTCAAGTTACAAGTAAAGATACGGGGAGAGCCATAAATCATGTTTGAAACCAACTATTTGAGCTATTAAGGAAATAAACAAGCATGAAGACTAAAGAGAGAGATTAAAGACTCTAAATCGCCATTGAGAAGAAAACATAAAACAGTGAAGGATGAACAAGCCTAAGGTGCTTCCAGGAGTCATTTCTTAGCCTAAAACTTTCAACCTATTGTAGTAAGAAAATATGGAACATAATGAAAATAGGAGAAAACATTAAACAGTTCAGAATACTTCACCAATAGCCAAGCTCATGAATCCACTAATAGAGCCTTCTCCGGAACAGCATGCGACAACATCATCAAGACATCCAAGACTTCAATTTGCTTTTCAACTTCAACAGACTTATATATTTATTTCAGAGAGTTTCAAAGTTACAACTTGTGATCAAACAACAACCAACACTCACTCATCTTCTGCTGTAGTATATATAGAGGGATGAGGAGGTGAGATCTTGATAAAGATCTCAATTACAATTAATACAGAATTAAATGGCTCATTGGACCTCGAGGGGCTCAACTGAGGAGACTTACATACATATCCTCTATATTAAATGATTTACATAATGATTTCAAGCTTGGTAGGAGTTTTGTTGTGAGGCAACGTGTGGTGTCGAAGTAACTGTGAATATTCTTTGCATTGTTCTGCGAGAAATAACTTCTTTAGTTTGTCATTGATCTTTGATCCACAATCAAATAAATTAATCTGATTGAATACTTCGAGGCACAGGTGGTGCCGTGGTAGCTAGAGGGATCGATTTGCCTCAATTTGTGGCGATGGAGGGGTTTTCCTAATAAAACACTTTAGGTTTTCCTTTAAACTTTGTTTTAGATTGGGGATTAGGGTTTTGATAACTGTCTTAGCCGTAATCTCTGTTAATCTGTCCATTCATTCTCTGTTCTAGTTCATCCTGGTCCTGGACACTGATAATATTTGACTGTGCCTGTTTCATGGTTTTCTCGCTATCGTGTCGGGCTACGCAGGGTTTATAAGGCATCAATGCCTGAGAAAACATGGATGAAACGTGCATTCCAACCCTGCGGGTGATTTCCTTGGATGAATCGAAGACGGGAGGGTCGTCACCCTCCTTCCCTGAATCTTCTTTGGAAATCACAAACAAATGATTTAAACCCTGCAAAATGCGAAAACTCATTAAAAAATCCTGCTTTTATAGGCTTAACTGCATCGAAAGGTGTGTGGAGGAGCGTGGCCGTCGGATGGCATCATCCGACGGTCAGGATTGATCGGGGGAGATTATAGAATAGGTGGAAGAGGATCAAATCTGAGCCGTCGATTGCGCGTGATCGACGGTCGAGAGCGGAGGTTTGAAAGTCAAACAGAGGAATCGAGCGATGGATTTTGGACCGTCGATCTGCAGATCAGATCGATGGTGGAGATGCGATTGCCGCTGTACGATGGCCTGGTTATCGCGCGGGCGCTTTGGTTATCCATCGGACACCTTCGAAGAGCGATAGCTGTTGGATGAGTGGGCCCATATCGGACGGCGGAGATCAATTTCGCTGGGCATCTTGGTCCGAGCTATAATGCGCGATGGACGACGGTTGCACGACGGTTTTCAAATCGTACAAGGGACACGCGTCAACCATTGTATGGAATCGCTGGCCATCAGGGAAAAACCGCCTTCCGCTGAAGAGTGGTGCGAAGGAAACCACACGTGTTTGGAAAACAGTGCACGGTTGGGGGGAGGGGGTCCACAGGGAGGCGTGTCCCGCACCATCCAATCTGCGGAGCAGATCGAGGGTGATGACTTAAGTTTGAACAGCGGGGACCACATGGTAAGTCGGAGTCTGCACCGTCGGATCTGCGAGTTGGATGAACGGCTGTGATGCGTTTGCGCGGCGGGTCCACCCATTTTAAAATAAAAACACGTGACTTGATTTTTCACGTTAAAACTTTGGAAATGTAGGTTTTCAGACTTTACAAAGGGAAAACAAGACCGACAATGGATTTATTCATTGGTTTAGCGCCTGATTGCTTAGCGACCGGTTCTGGCGCCAGGACGCATGGATGGAGAAAGGGTTAGGGACTTAGCGAAAGGGGCTAAAGCCTGATGCATAGAAAATATGCGTTTTTTATGGTTTTTCAACGTTTTTTCAAAGGGGATGAGGGTTCCTGATAAGGCTAAGAAGGGGTCTTAGACCTTATAAAATGGATTTTATGAAATGGAAAGGGGAGAAAACATGAAATTATAGGATTTTCATGGGAGATGGAGGGATAGAAAAATGAGGTTAGTTTTGGAAGAAAGGAAGGGGAAGATGATGTTTGCAACAGTATTTGGCTTTGGGTTTTTGTAGGATTTTTAGAGGTTTTTAGGATGTAAAATAGCAGTGTGGGATGTGGACAGAGGCATGAGGCCTTCAGGAGTTTTCAAGAGCCAACAATTTTTAGTAATGAAAATTGTTCCTTGAAGGCTATCCAACATCATTTAGTCACCATCTGATATGACATAGTTTTATGGGTGGCTAACACCACTAGACTGACCCGATTTGGATTCTCCAAAACAAAGTTGTGTCCAATCTCCCACAATGACCTAATTATGGACTGGTTCAGTAGAGTGAACTTGTACGACTTGCCACATGTCACTGTTTCGTCCTTCGGCTCTGAAATTGATAGCCAAGAAACTACAGTCTCTATACTTCTGACCACTTTTTACGGCGCTCGAATCCGATGCTCAGAGAGAGAGTTATGAATCTTTTCGCACGATCACCTATTTGAGATGAAATTCGGGAGCCTGAAAAAACACTACCTTCCATAGATCATATTTCCGAAAATATTGCGAACCAAGCTCTGAAATTTTTTGACGAGTTTCCTCAGGATTTCGGCTTCACACCCTAAAAATTTCAGATTCTGAACCTTGATAGAAAAAACGTTATAGCGAAAATTTCACGATAACCTGTTTAGAGCAAGTTGAGGAGCCTGCAAAAAGACCTAACTTCCATAGATCATATCTCCAAAAATATTGTGAACCAAGATCTGAAATTTTTTGAGGATGTTCCTCAGGATTTCGGCTTCACACCCTAAAAATTTTAGCTTTTGAAATTTCGTACAAAAAAAGTTATAACGAAAATTCCACGATGACCTGTTTGTAGCAGCGAAACCCTAGAATCCAAAGCTCTGATACCAAATGTTGTGTAACTAGCTCCAAAAATAGAAGAAAAGAGATATCAACGCCTTAGAAATAAGCCACTTCGAGGGGGCAACCTCCAATACATTACATAAATGAAAAATTCTCTGATGATACAATTAACAAAACCTCCTTTCTATATATAGGAGTCCATGGGGCCATAATGTAAGCCTAGTGGGGCCACAATGTAATCCTAGCCGACCTAACAATAATAATTTAAGGGCACAAAATTAACAATATGGGGGTTACAAGGGTACAATAATAACAATAAGGGGGTTACACTAACAATAATAAGGGACTATACTAGTAATATAGGGACCTAATAGTTTCACACCCACAAGCTTGGCTGCAAAGCCCACATGTTTGGGTTCTTAGTCCAAAAGTCCATTTGTGGTGCCAATTCCTCCAAAACCCCGAACCCTAGGGCTTGGAGTAAATATGAACACTCCCTGTTAGTGAGGGAGGTACTTCCAAGACAAGGAAGTAACTCGTCATCACTGTCATTGCTGTTGACACTACCCTAACTCCTGCCACTCATAATTGCAACAAATCATGTAGCATGAACTATGCCCTTCTTGGAAGTGTCACTGCCACTGGAAGCCTCTTGCTTTTTCTTTTGAAGTGATTTTATGCCATTCCACGATTCCTTCTTCTCCCTATGAACTTGCAAACTCCCTCTAAACCTCTGGAACATGGACCTTATTCTTTGGAACTTGTACCTGCTCCTATAGACCTTGCACTTGGTCCTACTTCTTCTCATGACCTATAGGCTTTCATATATACACCATGCTATTTAACTCCAATCACAACACTTGCAGAGCTAAAACCTCTGGGCTTGAGTCTCGCCTTCCCATCCGGGAAAATCACTTCAAACCCCTTCTGCTCGATCGCTAAGACAAACAAAAAACTGAACCTGAGCTCCGGTACCCATAGTACTCCCTGAACTTGCATCAACTGACCTAACTCCATCTTGAATGGCACAACACTAGAACCTTTGATCTCCTTATGACTCTTGTCACCCAGTGTCATCTGTAACTTTGAGTCCCACTCAGTTAGAGTCTCATATACATCTTATGACCATGTCATATGCTTCGACACACCACTGCCCACGTAACTTGCAGTGTCATTGATGGCACTCTCAGAGAAATGAGAGTTCAAAGCAAAATATTCACTCCAATCTCCTTGTGAGGTCATCTATCTCGGTAGAAGTGGTGATACTTGCAACCTCCTTTCCCATTTTCTCTCCATCTCCTTGCCTCTAACACTTCGTCGAAAATGACCATACTCACCATAGTGAAAGCACTTTATCCTACTCAAGTCCTTCTGCTTGCCCTTCATTCTTGCTACAAGTGCCACATCATCATCATAAGAATTCTTCTTCAGATGAAGATCCTCGTCTCGCAACTCTTCTTGAATGAAGTCATCCCAAAACACGTTCCAGTTTGGTAGCTTTTCTCTAGTAATGATCCCTTTGATAAATGGCTTCCATTATGGAGTAAACCCCTTCATTGCAATCCACACCATCTCAAAATCTGTAACAATCACTTTGACGGCGGAAAGCTCATCTCGAACTTGAGACAATCTCGTCAGATACAAAGTCACCCCTTCACCCTCTGTCATGTTGTTGGCCTTCAACTTATTCTGTAATACCAACTACTGGTTCTCGTTCTTATTCTGGGACAAATCCTGAAGACCTTTCCACATCTTATGGGCGATGTTCTTCCTAGACAGATGAGGTATCAAAGGATCTTTGACACCATCTATGATGATCAACTTGGCCTTCATATCCATCTCTTCGTACACTTCTAGTTACTTAGGGTATGTTGGCTTCTTGATCTCTTTCTCGACAAAGTCCTAGATCCTGTTCACCATCAGAACCAACTTGATCCTTTCCTTCCAAGGATTATAGTTGGACAATCCTTCCAACCTGTCCCCAAATCGTAGACCAACCGACATCTTCAACATAGTTGTGAGCCCTTCAGCAACCACTGTGACCAATTGCCTCTTAAACTGTACTTTTCTATGCACACTCTGATTCACTGGCCCTTTAAAGTAGCTCTGATTCCATGTTGTTTTTCCACGACACTAGAGAATCTAGGTTAAGGTCTTAGAATAACTAACACTATTAGGGTTAGAGAATGATTTAACCAAAGTGTTTAAACTTGGTTAAAATTGGATAGATAGGTGAAAGAATTAATCCAATTGTCTAATATGGATTAGTTAATTATATGAATAAGTTAGAATAGAAATTAGTTTTTCACTTGAGTGACCAAACAAAAACTAGAGACTCGTATCTATACCAGAATTATACAGAGATAAGGGTGTATGGATGTGAGCTGCCTCCCTTCAATCTGCCTAAATATGTTCCAATGAGGATTTTCTCTTTGGAATATATGAGTCAAATGATTAATATGGATGAACTACATTTTGTTTCATGTAAAAGGAAATCACAATTCAAGATTAAGACCCAAGTGGGGCATTTCATATGCAATACCAGAGATGTTGGGAATGAAGTAGATTCAGTCCTCAAGCAGTTAAATTTTCAGCCAAGTTTCACCTGGGCTTATGATCCATTTAGTATAATTTATAATTTAAGGGTGGAGCACAAAACCACACCTTATAATCATACACTCGGACTAGAGATTGAGAAGTTTATGAATTAAGACCAGTGGGAGGAGAACACATTACAAGAAGCAGAGGGGGAAATTCTATCTACAACCACCTCCCAGACTCCAATACCTCAAGATAAATAGGGCAAAAGACAAAGAGAAGAAACATTTTCAACATGTACACAAATAAGTGACAAAGAGTTCATTATATATCAGAAAAGGTAGAAGACAGATCCCAAAATTGACACCATTCAAAATGAGGAAACACAAGACACCATTCTTATGATTGGTTCACAGGTCTCTACAGAGTCATATGAGCTTTTCCCTAATACTCCATCCTCTTCACCCTCACAAAATCCTTTAGAAATATTGCAGTAAATAGAGTTGGGTGAACAAGATGAGCCCAACATTTTCAACAAGTTTTGGAAATCAAGCAGAAAAATGAAATACTCAAGGCCAACACCTATGCTCAGTTTTGGAAGCAGACTTCTACTTCCTAGCACATTGTTAATACCATTTGGTAGTGAGAAAGGGAGAATGAAAATGGCATTCTTACACGGTCAAGTACCATTTCCAAATACCTCTTCAGACTACAAGAAGACTATCTTCTCATTTGATGCAAAAGAAATCCATCCCATAGATCAAATGGATATGCACAGCAAGTCTGGAGAAATGCTTTTCTCCACCATGACAAACACTGCTATGGCAGTTTCAAATTTAAGGAAATCCCTTAATAATGTCCGGACACAATTAAAACTAGAGAAGATCTCCACGTTGACAAAAGACAACAAAATCAAATCACTGGAGGATTAGGTGATCAAGTTGGGGTATGATCCCAGTGATGTCAAAGCAGTAGAAGAAATCCTGAAAAGAAAGAATGTTGATATAACATCACTCAAAAAACAACTCAAGTTACCATCCATAGAGGATCCACAAACAAAATAAATAGAGGAAAATGAGCAGCATAAAGAATACATGCTCAAATTGATCATTGAGCACAATGTACAGGTCAAAGAGATGAAGGAACAAATAGAAAAATTACTGAAGGAAAAGGAAGAGGCCGCACAATTGGCTATAGCTCCAGTAACAACCATACCAATTACAGTCGACATTAACAAGAAGTGATTTGAGCAAAGTTATGCAAGGACAAGAAAATGATAAACTACAAGAGAAATTAAAGAATCTAGAAGGATAGAAGATAAAAAATGACACCCTTTATGTGGCTAAGATGCAGAAATATCACCAACTTGCCAACAAGATAGAACAATTAGAAAATGAGTCACTAATGGCTCAGACCTTGGGCCAAGCCAAAGAGAGTGTGTGGCTGGAAATAAATCATTCCATGACTGAAATTTGGCCATCTATTCATAGTATTTTTGAGCAGGAAGAATTAATTGACATGTGCAAAACAACCATAGAACAAGTCAGAGCAACACTAGGACAAAAGCCAGGTGAGGCCACAACAATGATTAAAGCGTTAAATTCAAAGACTAGATTAGAATTGGAACAAATCCAGGTTGCAGAAATGAGAGAGACCATCTTGGAAATCAAGAAAGTTCCTCAGAAAAGGAATTTAATGACTTGGTTGGAGACAAAATGTCAAACTCTGGAAACTGCTGTCTAGAGGTTTCATACGAAGTTTAATTTGCTGAATTAGAGAGGATTTCCAAGGTTAGTAGCACCAAATGACAGAGTAATCAACATGGAAGATTACTATTAGAAACTCTACAGCATTGCATCAAACAAATCCAAATTTGCAGGCATCAAAGGACATATCACAGGAAAAGCTTTCTTCGAAGCTTTAGAGTTTGATTTAACTATCAAACCTGAAATCAAACACATCTTCATCAACAAACCAACTTTTGAGAGATATACTGAAGTGGATGAAGTGTATAGAAAGCTAATAAACCTTTATATACCCAATGATGAAAGGTGGGATCAATTGTGTGATACCATTGAGTAAACATATTTTTTATCTCCATCAGAGAAACAACTAGGCAACACATTTTGGGGCCAAGTCATCAATTAGTTTCCTCAAAGTTAGGGCCATCAACCAAAACAATTCCTCTATTTTCTATTTAGTTGTTAGATATTCCTAAATTTCATCCTGATATATTTGATTAGGATATTTTTGACAAAGCATATAAATACTTCTTAGATCGAAGTAGTAGGGGTTGATTTTTGTGTCCAAGAAAGCTATTGTAAATATGCTTTTCAAGTTTTAGTGGACTTTTCAGTGATACATAAAGCTCTTTCACATGATTCTTATGTCAAACTATTGGCGAAGTGCATCTATCTACGTAAATGTGTTTACTTTTCTTTGTGTATCATTCATATGTGTTTTCATAATCTAAATTATTCAATAGAAATTTAAGAACATAATTTGTTTTAATGGACACCTTAATTCTGGCTTTGAATAATTTCAATGTTTTCATTTGAAGTCAAGTAAAATAATTCTTAATTGTTCTTTACTTAATGAAATTTCTTACATCTCTTCTTGTTCATTTCATTTAACTACATAATCCAATTAGTTTGGCTACCTTGCCCTGCAAAATCTATCTGTTCCAACTGAAACATATCCATGTTTTAAGTAATAGAGTCCATAGCCCAATGGTAATTTAAGATATTCAATAAACCAAACAACTCCAAATAATACAATTAACAAAAAACTTTCATAACTAGCTTAATATCTCAATATAAACAAATTTAAATCTGACCGAGAAATCCATTTATGAAGCTGGCAGGGCTAGACCCCAGCTTCCAAAGTGGTTTTGGGGTTACCTCTGTAATTTTTTTTTGCAACCTAAAAAAATTATAGTGATAACAAACACTACCAATATAAATACCACAACAAACTACTTTGCACAAATAAATATAAACAACAATAAATCAATTAGTGCACAATATAGACATCTTTTTACAATTTTTTATAAACCAACTTCTTTATATTATCAAACTGTAATACAACTATTTAGGGCTCCTGTACCAAGGATAATGGCCCTCTTACATCCACTGATACAAGAGAGCTTGATGTCAACAACTATGAAAACTAATTGCCCTGAACAAGATACACTAACCATATAGCTGATGTAGAGCTCCACACATCGACCTTGGTCGTATCCCGAACACACTTGCTGGTCCTTCTACTGCTAATCTGTAACACTGCATCTATAAATGGTCTTGGTCCTTTTGGTCATTGAACATTACTCTCTAATTTTCCCTCTAGTTGCTCATTAGTCCATAAATGAATCCAACTCTTAGAGTCTTCCTGTTCACTAGCTGCTCCATAGTCCTTTTAGGACAACACTTTGAGACTTCTTGCCCATTGCTGCTCCTCAACTCCTTTGAGACTTCTTCCCACTATTGTCTTTTTGCGTTGCTTCAATGAAGACACTTTTAGGGCCAGAGAGATGCGACATATCATTGTCAAACGTCCCTATTCAACAATGAGCTTGAGCTAGTCAAATTGCTTCCTTTAACCTCCTTCTTTAGTCCTTCAAAGATTAGTCCTTGAGAATCCAAATCTGCCTCTCCTAAGAGTCCAAACATCCTTTTGTGGTTCTGCACTTAGGGCTCCCTTAAGTACCTCCTTATTTCCCTCCAACAACGTTGAGATTCCCAACAACATTATCCAACCAAGACAACTCATCCACTAGCACCAAATCAACTTATACACATTAACAAAATACCTTTTCCTTACTTCTAAATTGGTGCATAATGCTGCTAGGTTTGCAGTTTGGTTAGGGTTTCTAACAGTCCTTGTTTAGCCCCTTCCTTAAGCTCCCAAAACCCTCCTACAACTGCAACCTCCTTCATCCTTGTTCCCTCTTCCTTTGTTGGCCGCTAGGGTTATTTCCAGCCCACTGTTAGGCCTTGGACCATACAAACTCAACCGTTAACGTCAGAAAATACTATGGCCTAAACATAGATCTGTCCACACACTTTTTCACACAAAAACCAATCCATAAATGGTCCTCTCCTACTCGACCTGTTGCCAGATCTATTCGAACCTCAAGATAGTCACAAGAAGCACAAGAACTCGTCCTCCTCTCCTTCGCTTGAGCTGCTCCTAATCTATGACCAACTTCAAATAACAATGTAAACTATCAAACGAGAATTGTAAACTCAAAACGAGAACTCTAGCAAAAAAAACCCCCAAAAACATGAAAAACAACTCAAAAACGAAAAGTGTGTATTCTGGAATGACATTTTTTTGGGGTAAATTTTCAATTTTTTTTGAAAATGACAGCAAAACCAAATTTTTTTGCTAAAAAACATGAAAAAAAAACCTTGAAATAAAATAGTATTGATGTTAGCATAATCATTTTGTTTTAGTTTAAAATTCCATATTTTAGCAATGACATTAAAAATAAAATATCATGACTCAAAAAATCATTAAAATTTTAATAGTTTTCAACAATATGTTGAAAATGTCAAGTCCCACTAGCACAACTGGTTGAGGATGGGCCTCATCAGAAGGGAGACCTAGGATCAAACCTCATGGAGGCTGTTGCGCCTGTGCTAAGGGGAGGAGACAAGTTAAACCCAGTTTGTTTAGTGGTGGTGTGGCCCAAGCCAGTTGCGATCCCTGAGTGTTTTTGATGGTTTAGATTCCTTTGGGCCGCGGTTTCTCAAGCCACAAGTCAAGCCTGATGTAATCTTTGGTGAGCTCAGATCACTTGACAAAAAAAAAAAAACCAATATGTTGAAGATAAAATATCAAGACTCCAAAAAACCTAAAAATTCCAATAATTTTCAACCATGACTTTAAAAATAAAATATCATAACTCCAAAAAACCATAAAATCGTTGAAGTTTGCAACAAGAAACAATGAAATTGGCATCCGAAAACAACATTCAACACCCATGCCTAGTGCATTAAGCACTTACACTAGGGTGGGGCCCATAGGGCTATTTTTGGTGCATGTCTATTTTAGTTATCCCTTAATTAAGATGGACAATAAAATGTAATCTAATCTCAAAATAACTTGTAATAGTTAACTGAGTGTGATAAACTCAGTTAACTCATGAATTTCGAGTTGAGGGTAGTTGGTGAGACATGCGTAGTAATTCTAGCTGTAACAGAGTTCGAAGCACAGTGGTGCATTAGTTAATGCAAACTGTAATCAATTTAACTCAGTGAAGTGAGTTAAACTCAGTTGTGCTAGTTGTAATTGTTAGATACACTAGTGATAGATCAAGTGAATTAAATATTAATTAATTCACAATCAGTGATCTCACATGCAACTGAGGATTTACTATTATTAGTTGCATGCATGTCAGTTCCAGTGCAGACCCAATTGAGATGTAGGTGAAAGGGAAGTGTGACTATCAGTTGTGATATTAGCAGGCTGCCCAGGTGTAGTTAAAACACCACAGGATGCCCATGATACTCAACGCAGTGTAGGAAGGCTAGAATTCCTTGTGAATAGGGATTGCATTCCTCATGAACTGTGTGAGAAAGGCAGGCTGAAGTCAGGCTGAGAATTGGCTGAGTATTGACCCGATTTTGTCTGGATTAGTGTGAGACAATTAGCTGAATACAGAAGGACTCTTGTGAGAAGAGTTGTATGTAATTGTTTCATGATTCCTTGTGGAATATACAATAGAATATAGTGGAGTTTTGAGTAGCAAGCTTTCCTCGAGAAATTATCTATGTTGTGGTTTGATTGATTCTTCTTTGCTTCATGTGATCGGCGATTGTGTTTTTAATTCCGAAATTGATTTGTAGAAGCAATTTAGCATTTAAATTTAGTACATTGTTATATCGGGTGAATCCAAGATATGCATGCATGTTGTATAATTTCTACATGATATCAGAGCTGTGTTATAATTTCTACATGGTATCGGAGCACATGAAATTGCAGAAGTGAAGTAGGAGCTGAGTTTGTGATTGGATAGAATTTGAATTTGCAGAAAGACTTTCTTGGTGCTACAGCTGATTCAAGACCGAAATGGATTTCAATGAATTGAGGTTGGAGTATGCACTCGAGGGAAGTGCAAACTATATTGCTTGGAAGGACATGATGGAGGCAGTACTCAAAGACAATGGCTTGAAGGAATTCATTGACAATGATGTTCCTAAACCCACTGTGGTAGATGCTGCAAATCTTGATGCATGGCAAAAAAAGTGGCAAAGGCGAGGAGGACCCTGTTGGAGGGAGTACAAGACCACATTGTCTCAAGCCTCCATGGGAAAGCCACACCATATGCAATGTGGAAGGCTTTGATGAATATATTCCGAAGCAACATCGACCATAGGAAATTGGCGCTCAAAGATAAACTTAGGAAGACCAAGATGGAAAAAAATTACACTATTTCGGTATACTTTACAAAGTTTTTCCAATGTTGGGATGAGCTTGGGAGTGTAGGAATAAATGTCGTTGATGATGATTTGGTAATCCTAGCTCTCCTAGGACTTCCCAAGGTTTGGCATAGTTATTAAGACTCTGTCAATGGAAGGGAAAAGTTGTCAGATTGGGAATGACTGTGGTCAGATTTGGTGCAGGAAGAGTTTAGACAGAATACCAAAAATGGATCTTCATCTAAGAATGAATGATGAAGAAACTTGTGCTTTCGCTGCCAAGGCAAAGAAAGGGAAGGGGAAGAAATTCCATTCCAAATCTAAGGCCGGTGAAGATGGCAAAGAGCACGATATGTCCAGGGTGAAGTGTTGTCATTGTCACGAGCATGGACATCATGCCACAAATTGTCCACAAAAGAAGAAGAACAAGAGGGCTGGAGGATCTGCAACTGGTGAGGCTTTGGCCTCGCAATTTGAGCTTGACTTCTCATTGATCACATGCATAGTGTCAAGTGTATTGGGATCGAGGTGGTACTTGTATAGTGGTGCTTCCTTTCACATGGCGGGAGACAAGGTACTTTTCGGTGACTTGGAGGAAAATGATCTCTAGATTCATATTGAAATGGGTGATGATGGGCGATATTGTGCTACCGAGATTGGTACCATTACCTTCCAGAGGCAGTCAGGTAAAATATTTCAATTAAAAAAAGTAATGCATGTACCAGGTTCGAAGAAAAATTTAATCTCAGTTGCAATGTTAGAGGATAGAGGTTATGATGTTGTTTTCAGTGAAGGAAAAGTTTTCCCACGACACAAAGCAAAAGGACAAGCCAAGAAGATTGGGATTCGAGTTAAAAATCTCTATATATTTGATGTAGATGCGATTTCTACAGAGCTTCCAACCATTGGGAAGTGTAAGAAATCCATGCAATTGACTCTTGAGAGGGAGCTAGATTTACATGCAGGTAAGAATGAACCTCAAGATGTGGAGAAACCACATGCTGATGATCATGGAGTGGGAGCAAGCACTCATGTAGAGAAATTTCTAGCCAGATGGGCAGAGGGAGTGCATTCAGCTATACCTCCAGGTGTGAGGTGGGGCGACTTGCATGATTAATCCCAAGAAGAAATTTGGGTAGGGTCCTAGAGATGGTGCGTCTCATGGATCGAACTTGGCTATGAGGAGACCACAGTAAAGCAATAGCAGGATCAATTAGATTGATGCAGTTAGATGTTAGGAGGACATGAAATCAAAGTAACAGTGTTGGATACTGGAGCGCATATCAGAGTTGGCAGTAGTACAAAGTGCATGGATGCAGATGTCAACAACATAGAGAATCCAGTAGACATGTGCAGTAGGTACCAATAGTCAGAAGACTTTGATGACAAATGCATTATACTGATTCAGTGGTTTGGAGGCTATTCAGTTTCAGAAGTGTTGCATGTGCGAGAAACACTAGAGAAGTGTTGCATGTCGCATGCAAGGGTTGCATGTCGCATGCATGAGGTGCATGTCACATGTAAGGGAATTCCTTTCTGGTTGAGAGGGAGTGTTGAAGTTTGCAACAAGAAACAATGAAATTGGCATCCGGTAACAACATTCAGCACCCACGCTTAGTGCATTAAGCACCTACACTAGGGTAGAGCCCACAGGGCTATTTTTGGTGCATGTCTATTTTAGTTATCCCTTAATTAAGATGGACAATAAAATGTAATCTAATCTCAAAATAACTTGTAATAGTTAACTGAGTGTGATAAACTCAGTTAACTCATGAATTTCGAGTTGAGGGTAGTTGGTAAGGCATGCAAAGTAATTCTAGTTGCAACAGAGTTCGAAGTGCAGTGGTGCATTAGTTAATGTAGGTTGTAATCAGCTTAACTCAATTAAGTGAGTTAAACTCAGTTGTGCTAGTTGTAACTGTTAGATACACTAGTGACAGATCAAGTGAATTAAATATTAATTAATTCACTATCAGTGATCTCATATGCAACTGAGGATTTACTATTATTAGCTGCATTCATGTTAGTTCCAATGGAGACCCTGTTGAGATGTAGGTGAAAGGGAAGTGTGACTATCAGTTGTGATATTAGCAGGCTACCTAGGTGTTGTTAAAACACCACATGATGCCCATGATACTCAGCGCAGTGTAGGAAGACTAGAATTCCTTGTGAATAGGGATTGCATTCCTAATGAACTGTGTGAGCAAGGAACACTGAAGACATGCTGAGAATTGGCCGAGTATTGGCCCGATTTTGTCTGGAACAGTGTGAGACAATTATCTGAATACATGAGGACTCTTGTGAGAAGAGTTGTATGTAATTGTTTCATGATTCCTTGTGGAATATACAATAGAAGATAGTGGGGTTTTGAGCAGCAAGCTTTCCTCGGGAAATTATCTGTGTTGTGGCTTGATTGATTCTTTTATGCTTCATGTGGCTGCAATTGTGTTTTTAATTCCACAATTGATTTGTAAAAGCGGTTCAAGATTTAACTTTAGAACATTGTTAGATTGGGTGAATCCAAGATATACATGCATGTTGTATAATTTCTACATGGTATCAGAGTTGTGTTATAATTTCTACAAAAGTTTTCAACATTTTTCAGCTATGGAATTAAACACACATATCATGACTATAACAAACCTTAAATTTTCAACATATTTCGACATCAAATATCATGACTAAATTAAACCTTCAAAATAAATACCTAAATAAAAAATTCATTATATAAAATGCTAAAAATACAACCCTTTAAAATATTAGCCTAAAAATCAACCATCAAATTGAGACCTAGTGGGGGCATGCTTAACCCATTGCAATTGAAACTTAAAACTCAACCATCAAATTAACACACAGAGGAGGCGAATTTGATTCATTGTAACAAAAACTAAAAAATTGACACATATTGTGGTTGGGTTGTTAATCAAACATTCACAGAGACCCTACAACAAAAAATAAATAGTAAATCAATAATTTTTTTTTTAAAATTTAAATTTTTTTTATTTTTAACAAATAATAATAAGTAAAAAAAAAAGAAAAAAGTAACAAATAAATTTAAAACTAAAAATAAACCCAAAAAAATAAAAATTTAAAAATAAATAAATAAAAATAAATGGTGTAAAAAACAAAGAAAAAAACCTTAAAATAAAATAAAAACAAAAATAATCTATAAAACGATAAAAAATCAATTAAATAAAAAGATGCCAATAAGAAAAACAAAAAAAACAATTTTTTTTTTTTTTTTTAAATGACTTCGCCTTGGCCAACTCGATTCCGGGAATCAATCAACTCAAGGACCAACCACCTAGGGGCCGTGGGCCTAGGCAGAGGGTGTTGTTGAGGCCCGTGACCCTTGGACTCATTGATTCCTAGAATGGCAAAGTAATTTTTTTAAAAGATTTTGCCGTTTTTTTATTTTTTATTTTGTTTCAAATAATTTTTTGTTTCTTATTTTTTAAATTTTTTATATTGGAGTCTTTTTTTAATGTTTGTTTGTTTTTTGTTTTTTTTTTAATTTTATTTTTTTATATTGAACTTTTATTCTTGGGGCATTTTTTTATTATTTATTTTTATTTTTTTCTTTAATTTTTTTTTTTATCTCTTATATGTGTGTGTGTGTTTTATTTTATCTATTAATTTACTATTATTATTATTTTTTAAATTTTGTTTTGTTTTTTTTTAAATTCATAAAAATTTCATAAAAATTATTATTGTTTATGTTCTTTTTTTTGTAAATTTTTCCATAAAAATCTTTTATTTGATATATCATTTTTATCGAAAAAGTTTCAAAATCTATATTTTTTTAATTATATCATATATGAAAAATGTAATTTTTTTCAAATATATATATATATATATATATATATATATAAAATGTGTATTGAAATATTAATAAACGATACATAAATATATAAAATAGATTCTAACTTCAAAATATTAATTTTACTATTTTTTAAACTTTGCAAAAGAATACAAAATTTTATAAACAAAAATGTAAGGAAAATTAAAAAACACAAACTTAAAAAACCCTTTAAAGACAAGCTTCTTAGGAAGAAAAAAGAAGAAAAGAAATTGGAAAATTGTTAAATAACAAAAATTTAAAAAAATGCATAGTTAAGGTATATATATGTTTTAAGTGTAAAAAAAATGCAAAAAAAAAGGTTGCTGCTTTTTAAACTCTGTGTGAAAATCAACAATATTATAAAAAAAATATGCACACTTAAGAATATCATAAAATTGTAAGTGTAAAAAATAAACTTAAAAAAAGGGTTGGTGCTGAATCAACACTCTTCAAAATTGGCATGAAAATCACTAAGATTTAAAACAGATATGCTTACTTAATACATAAGAAAATTTAAAGTATAAAAAATATGCTAAAAAAGAGGTGTATTATGAATCAACACTTTTCGAAATTGGATTATTTTTTGCTACCTAGAAAAACAAGTATTCGGTACAATTCACGTTTGATAGTTTACATTGTTAGATGTATATTTTATGAAATGTTGTACTTTAGATATGTCATTTGAGGTATCACATATGCCTTATTTATATGTTTCTTAGGGTGCGAAAGACAACCCTTCAAAGGGAAACTCTAATTGCTAATTGGCTTGAACTTGTTGACAATTTCACCCACTTAAACATATAAAAATTCATATCTTGCCTTGTAGACCTCCTCCCTTAGTGTTATTTGCAGCCCCTAGCTCCTTTTAGGATCCTCTGCAATCTCCAAGGGTTACATGTCCAAAACACTTAGTGGTTTCACATCCATAAGCTTGGGTGCAAAGCCCACATGCTTGGGTTCTAAGCCCACAAGTCCATTTGCGGTGACAATTCCTCCAAAACCTTGAACCCTAGGGCTTGGAGCACCTCCCAAGCTACAAATCTCAACATTCCTGCCATTAATCTTTTTTAGCTGCCGTAAAGGAAACCCAAATCTAGAAGGTAAACCTTGTTAAGTTGTAGTCTTTAGAATTAATCACTTGCATAGTGTATTATTTTGATTGTGTATAATAATGGCTAGTTTGCATCGTTTAATCTTCTTAGAGTCTGAAAATTTTATTAGAAAGAATTATAGTTTGTGAAGTCATAAGATACTATCATTAGCGAGTTTCAAAATTTTGATCAAAGCATTTTAGATTAAAAATAACTGCCAACAAATGATCATGAAGACTATGATAAAAGACAATGAAGCTTTATTGTTTTTCAAACTGTCAGTTGTAGAAACATTAGTTCCAAAAGTAAGATATGCCACTATAACATTTATATTGTGACAATGTTCAAGAAGTATGAAGCATCAAAAGTAAGTTGGGCATTTTATTTGGAAAATATTTTGTTATCCACTAAGTTGCAAGGAGGAGGACTAGTCTCTGAATATCTGTTGGATTTGAACTATCTTAGTGTTCAAAAATCTGATATTGAGAAGCCAATGGATGATGAAGATATGGTTGCTTTGGTGTTGCGAAGCTTTTCACCTTTGATTCGTTTGTTGAGTCATTGCATATGCTTGAGGAGACCCAAGGACTTAAATTTGATTACCGACATTTCTTTTGCAAAATGAAAAGAGACTAGATTACATTGAAGAATCAACGTCATCTACTACAAAAAGTACATTTAATGCATGTTTCAAAGGAAAATTCAAGTAGAACAATGTTAACAATGCATCCAAGAGATCTAAATTTGAATGTTATTACATTAGTAAGCCTGGATACTTCAAGAGACAAGCTAGCATTTTGAATCAGGTTCATCTTGCAATTACATGTCACAAAAACTGGTATATAGATTTCATAAAAGATAATTCAGTGAATTTGATTATTTGGATGATGGTTGTACATATTATATTAATGGACAAGGGATTTTTTAAGTCATATTGGACAATACTGGCAATACTGTTGTAATTTCAATAATGTTCGTGTCATATTAGACAATACTTTCGATAATGTTATAACTTCAATAATGTTCGATATGTTCTTAACATGAACACAAATCTTCTATCTATTAAGGATATAATTAAGAATCAAAATCTTTGTGTAATATTCAAGGAAATAAATGTGTAGTTTTTGGAAATATTGGGGGGTGAATCAATATTTCTTTCAATTTTTTAGGTCCCTATATTAATAGTATAGTCCCTTATTATTGTTAGTGTAACCCCCTTATTGTTATTGTTGTACCCCTGTAACCCCAATATTGTTATTATTGTGCCCTTACATTATTATTGTTAGGTTGGCGAGGATTAGAAGGAGGTTTTGTCATTTGGATAATCCAAGAATTGTTCATTTATGTAATGTATTGGAGGTTTCCCCCTCAAAGTGGCTAATTTCTAAGGCGTTGATCTCTCTTTTCTTCTATTTTTAGAGTTGGTTTTATAAAATTTGGTATCAGAGCTTTGGATTCTAAGGTTTCGCTGCTCCAAACAGGTCATCGTGGAATTTTCTTTATAATTTTTTTTTTACAAAGTTTCAGAAGCTGAAATATTTGTAGAGCAAAGCTTAAATCTTGAGGGATGTCATATAAAAATTTCAAATCTTGGTTCACAATATTTTCGGAGATATGATCTGTGGAAGTTAGGGCTTTTTTAGGCTCCCAAATTTCACCTGAAACGGGTCATCGTGGAATTTTCGATATAACTTTCTTTCTACGAAGGTTCAGAAGCTGAAATTTTCACAAAGCGAAGCCGAAATCTTAAGGAACCCCCTGTAAAAACTTCAAAGTTTGGTTCACAATATTTTCGGAGCTATGATCTGTGGAAGTTAGGGTTTTTTCAGGCTCCCGAATTTCATCTCAAAGAGGTGACCATGGGAAAATCGTCATAACTCTCTCTCTGAGCGTTAGATTGGAATTCTGTAAAAATTAATCGCAAGAACATGGAATATAGTTTTTTGTTTATCAAGTTCAGAGCTGAAGGGGGAAACCATGACACATGGAACGTCGTACAAGTTCACTCTACTAAACCAATCCATAATTAGGTAATTGTGGGTGTTTGGGCATAACTTTGCCTTGAAGAATCCAAATCATGTCAGACTTGTGGCATTTGAAAGAAGATTCAGAGGGCTACTATAGGGCCTAATTTCAGATATTGAAGATCTGAAATCACACTGATAATTCAACTTCAATATCGAGCTCCTAAAAAGCAAGAAAAAGGTGTGTATTGTTTTTCTTCGAATTGCATAAGTCTTGTGTGAAAAATTAGTTTGAAGTGATTCCAAGGGAATATTGAAGCATATATATCATTATTGGGTTCTAAAAATCCACCTAAAAAGAATTCAACACCCATTAAGCCTTCATAGGGCTCTACTATGACCCAGGAAGAGGAAGAAGTGCAACATGACATATCAAAATTAGAAGAGCTAGTGCACCAAATTTCGCTCTCGCAAAGAGCAACAAAAAATGAAATGGAAGTTTTGAAGAAAGGCGTGGAAGCTAAGATGGATGATTTGAAGAAATGCATGGATGGTTTGAAGAATGGCATGGAAGCTAAGATGGATGACATGGAAGCTAAGATCGATGAAAAAATGAAAGACAACATGGAAGACATGAAGAATGATCTAAAAGCAGACATGGAAGGTTTGATGAAAAGGTTAATACAATAAATGATTCATAATGATGGAAAGATAGTAGAGGAAACTCATGATGAGAACAAAATAAATGTTAATCATGATTTGATAAACTTTATTGTTGGATTAAAGAACCACCATATTCCAAAGATGGATATGAGGAAGTTTGATGGCAAGGATCCCGTAACATGGAAAATTTGTGCTAGTATTTTTTGATGACATATTAATCTACAACAGGGCTTGGAAGGATCATGTTCAACTTGTTGACAGGGTGCTCAAACTATTGGAGGAGAAACAACTATATGCAAAAACATCCAAATGTTTCTTTGGAGTACAAGAGGTGGAATATTTGGGTCATATTGTATCTCACGAGGGTGTTAAGGTAGACCCTAAAAAAATTAAAGCTATTAAGGAATGGAAAGTCTCCACAACCATAAAGCAGTTGCGAGGATTTCTCGGGTTAACAGGGTATTATCGCAAGTTTGTTAAGAATTATGGGAGAATAGCAGCGCCTCTAACAACATTATTGAAGAAATATGCATTTTCATGGACCCCTGAAGCAACTAAGGCCTTTGAACATATTAAAGAGGCAATGTGCCTAGCACCAGTCTTAGCTATGCCAGAATTCACAAAAACCTGTATTGTGGAATGTGATGCCTCAGGAAATGGAATTGATGCTGTTTTAATGCAAGAAGTAAGACCCATTGCTTTTGAAAGTCGTCCAATAAAATGAAAGTATTTGCAGAAAGCTATTTATGAGAAGGAAATGTTGGAAATACTACATGCACTAAAGAAATGGCAACCTTACCTAATGGGAAGACACTTCAAGGTAAAAACTGATCATGATAATATTAAACACTTTTTTGAACAAAGACTATCTTCAGAAGAGCAGAAAAAACGGGTCACAAAGATGTTGGGTTATGACTTTGAAATCATCTACAAAAAAGGGAAGCTAAATGTTGTTGCAAATGCACTCTCAAGAAAGGATGAAGAGGCGAAAGCATTGCTTTATGCCATTTATATTATCCAACCATATTGGATAACTGAAGCAAGGGATGAATGGAAGAAGGATGAAGAAGTGTGGATACTCATTCAAAAGTTGCAGCAAGATCCTTGTATATCTGATACATTTAGTTAGAAAAATGATTCCTCATGGTACAAATATCGCTTATATATTTGCAAGAATTCCCAACTAAAACAAAATATTCTTTTGGAATTGCACACTTCTCCTTTAGGAGGACACTCAGGATTTTTAAAAACTTACCATAGGGTGAAGAAAGAATTTTTTTTGGATGGCCTTAAGTCTGACATTCAAAAGTTTGTGGCGGGATGTTTTGTTTTCTAGTAAAATAAAGTTGAGACAATTAAGACCCAGGGTCTTATACAACCTTTATCCATTCCAAGTCAACATTGAGAGGAGATTTCAATGGATTTTATCATAGGTTTACCTAAGTTTGAAGGAAAGAGTGTCATCATGGTGGTAGTTGATATAATTACCAAGTATGCACACTTTTGTGCATTATCTCATCCATTTAAAGAAAGTACAGTTGCTATTGCATTTATGGAAACAATTCAAAAGCTACACGGAAACCCAAATATTATTGTAAGTGACATAGATCCCATTTTTACTGGAAATTTTTGGACGAAATTATTTTCTTATTTGGGTACTCAACTGGCTCATAGCTCATCTTATCATCCTCAATCCGATGGTCAAACTGAGATAGTGAATAAATGTTTGGAAGGATATCTTTGCTGTTTAGTATCTAATAAGCAAACACAATGGGTCAAGTGGTTACCTCTCGTTGAATGGTGGTATAACACTTCCTTCCATACTGCAGCAAAAATGACCCCATTTATGGCACTTTATGGATATCATCCACGGTCTATCACATCTTCTTTAAGAGAAAATTCTAAGGTTCAAGCAATGGAAGATCACATCGAGCATCAACAAGAAGTTCTCCAACTCTTAAAGGATAACCTAAATTTTGCACAAAATCGAATGAAACAATAGGCAGATCAATATCGCAGTGAGAGAAGTTTTGATGTACGAGACTGGGCGTTTTGATGTACGAGACTGGGTATTTTTATGGCTACAACCATATAAACAAATGTCCCTCAAGTAAGATAAGAAGGATAATAAATTATCGCCAAAGTACTATGGTCCTTACATGGTGTTGCAAAAGATTGGCACTATGGCATACAAATTGGAGCTTCCTAATTCTTCGAGAGTGCATCCAATTTTCCAAGTTTCATGCTTAAAGAAGGTTATAGGGGACAAACTTCCAGTTCAAAAAATATTTCCAAAACTTGATGAGGAAGGAAAAATCATATTGGAACCTGAAGCAGTCACGGAAACAAGAACTCGACAACTACGAAATCGATCAATTTCCGAGTATCTCATCAAATGGAAGAACTTACCCACTGAAGATTCTACATGGGAGGATGAGAATTTTATACAGAAGCATCCAGAGCTACTCAAGCATTGAGGACAACACTTTTTTGAAGGAGAGGGGCATGTTAGGTCCTTATATTACTAGTATAGTCCTTTACTGTTGTTAGTTTAACCCCCTTATTGTTATTGTTGTACCCTTGTAACCCCAATATTGTTATTATTTTGCCCTTACATTATTATTGTTAGGTCAGCTAGGATTATCTTGTGATCCCATGGACTCGTATATCTAGCAGGAGGTTTTGTCATTTGGATAATCCAAGAATTGTTCATTTATGTAATGTATTGGATATTTCCCCCTCGAAGTGGCTGATTTCTAAGGTGTTGATCTCTCTTTTCTTCAATTTTTGGAGTTAGTTCATAACACAATTGTTATATTATGCGAGTTAAGATTTTTATCACAAGTTAAACCATAACACAAAAATAATTTTATTTATGAAGATCGCGAGGACTCCAATCCTTTTTTGTAGAAATTTAGGCTCCAACCTGTACAACATACAACATAATCTCTAATTTCTGCAAGGCTCTAACCTTGAATGAAAACTCCAATCCTTACAAAAAAATCCAAGCACCAACTTGGTCAAAATGAGAACTCCAATGCTCCTATATAAATCCAGACTCCAAATTTGTCTCTCTCAAGGCTCCAACCTAAACTTCAAAAAAACATCATGTTGAAAATGAAACAAGATGATGGAGCTTAGTGAAAAGAAGTCGCCTTCACTAAGTGGGTCCGCACGCTATTTTTGGTGCAAAGTCTATTTTTAGACTATGTCTATTTTTAGACATATGGATCACGGTCTATGAGTTGCAGGATGCTATTTATGGATGATTGGTCAAGTTGGTAAAAATAGATGGACCTCTATTTTTAGACATTGGGCGAAATCTATTTTTAGACTGCCAGGCTAAAAATAGAACAGTCAAATATTATTAACCCTTAATAATATTTAGACTATAAACATTATCTTATCCTCTTGGAGCACTTCAGTTTGATGCTTGGATGTGGCACATGCAGCTGATAGAAGGAAATACGCTTTTCCTAAGGGTTAGTTGAGCTATTGCATGGTTGACTTCGGTTAGAACTCATGTGGCAGAGTTTGGTGGAGTTGATGAGACAGTTGGTGGAGTTGTGTTCGGTTTAACTTAGTTGAACTAGTTGTATTTAGTCTAACTGAAAAATACACTAGTGATGAGTGGTGTGAATTAATTATTAATTAATTCACTAATTATTAACTCATAAATCAGCTAAATAACACATCAGTTAACTGCAATGCATGGACAGTTCAGTGGAGACCAGTGTTAGAGGTGGGTGAAAGGGTGAGTCTACTATCAGTTGTGACTATAGCTGTGCATGAGATTTTCACACACATTGATTGAGATTGCCAATGAGAATTGCGCAGTACAAGCCAGTGGGATTCGAACTTGGATCTCATCATTATTCATCTTGGATTGCGCAGTAGAGGCAGGTTAACAGGTGGAGGAGATTTGAACTTGTGACTTGTTCATATCTGAGCTAGTTAGTGTGTAACAATTGGAGATAGTGCTGAGAGGTTGTGAGGAGTTTGTGCTATGTATTGTTACATGTTCTCTATCATTATAATATACAGATAGTTGGGGGTTTTCAGCTGTAAGCTTTCTCCATTACATACTGTGTTATATGTGTGCGCATGCAACTGCTTCTTCTAATTCCGCAAATTGATGATCAATTGTAGAAGAGGTTATGTATTATGCATGAAGCTTAAATAGTGTGTAATTAGGATAATCTCGGTGAATAATTAAGCTATTATTCAAATTTATACACATCATCCAAATAACTTCAACACTGCTACAATAAAATTCTTCACCGATCTAGGTGGCTCTAGAGAAGCTAAAAAATCAAAGTCTCCAGATCTCATCAAAACCATGACCAAATCAAAGAGCTCATTGTCATGATTCCAATGGTGCAGGCGACACCTCAATCTGACTTCATATGAAAGTTATGTCTAGTCAAAGTTCCGATCAAACTAGGCCTAATGGTAGGGTTTAGTAGAGTGCCAACTAAATTTGGAGCATAGTTAAGTTTGGAAAAACAACCAAATCTAGTGGAAGCCACTAAATTTGGTGGTAAAAAACCCCGCAATAGTTTAGCACTAAATTACGGACAAAAATAGTCAATTTCTCACATGGTTAATTTTGGCGATGACCCCCTCGAAATCCGGCAGGCATATATATATATAGGCTAGTGGGGCCGAACCCCACCAATCATTGATGTAAATAATATATGGGTCGGGACCTGCGGGTTTGACCACGAGACCCCACTCAATGACCATGTATTAACAAGAGCCGACAGGAGATGAACCCATGTCGGTCACCAAATGGCCTGCCAATCAGTGACGCCAAAAATTAAACCAATGCTAAATAATTCTGATGGAGGCCCAAAATGCAGGCGACAGGTTTTGAACCCTGCCCACTCCCCATCCAATTTATTAAATATAAATCTGCCACCAACATGCCAACCCTGTTGGGTTTTGTTTCTAATGTCGAAAAAAATTATATAAGTCATTTTTTTTCCATTCGATGGAACAAAGAGATCCAACAAAGGAATCAAAAGTAAGAACTAGGAGGGTTTAGTAGACGAAGGCAGAACTAGGGAATGAAGCCCTGACCGGGCACAGTTCCCTAGGTGAAATGTTCTGCAAAATATTTTAGGAGAATATTCCATATTCTAGGGGAACATTCTGATGCAGAATCTTGTGAGGAATCTGAAAGATTCTTTAGAGGCCGAAATTTGACAGTGTCGGAAAGGGGTCGTGTTTATACTCAAAATTCACGATTGTTTGCTAGGAATCTAATGATGCAGTCTATTTTATGTTATGAGTAGCCCATTTTCAGGACATCCCCATATATGGAGGCATAAGGGGTATTTTTTCCATGTATTCATTTGATTTTGCTAAGATGAAAGAAGAGGCCTCTCGACATTGAATGAAGTCTATTATCAAACTCTTTGTGTGCATTGTATTTATGGTTTCTTTTATATTTCTTCTTCTTTAAGTGTATGCACATGTGGATATTGACTCTCTTTTACATGCAATTATGAATACATCATAGAAGAAAGTATATTGGTTAATGTTGGTAACTCAAAAATTCTGGGTCAAGTTTGGTATTAGAGCAGTCTTCTTACTGATGTAAACTATGAGTGTCTATGATAACTGGGGAAAAATTCAAACAAGGAGAAGGAAAACTTAATTTTGATACAGATATTGGATATGCAACATGGAGAAGGAAAATTTAATATGATGATGTTCATACTGAGAATGAGAAAGCTTTCCACAAATATTTCTACACCATGGAAAATAAGGTAGACAAATTGGTTGTAGATTATGAGATAGAATTGATCAAGAAGGAAAATAAAACGGAAGAGAAAGTAGAAGAACATGCTTTAGTAAACCATGAAAATGGAGGAGGACCTCCTGAACCTCCATCTCCTTATTCTAGAAAAATATCTTCTTCTTCATCATCTCATTCTCATCACTATAACATGCATTATAGAAATGCTTCTATAAATCCTTTTTTGAAGTTGGATGTAAATTTTGATTTGTATGTGTTTAATGGACAATCTAATGCAGAAAAGTTAAACAATTGGATCAGACATATTGAAGTGTATTTCCGAATACAAAATATCGAAGAATATGAGGCCAAGAACCAATTAGCATCTCTTCAACTGGGATACACCACCCTCATATGGTGGGAGAGAAAACTTTAGAAAGGTAGCAAGCATGTGGGTAAACTCCTTTCTTCTCGGTATGAATTTTTTATGCTTTAAAAGGACAATTTTATCCATTGACATATCAAATTAAAGCCATGATATAATGACCACATTTGAAACAATGAAAAGGTCAATATGTTCAAATTTTCACAGAGGAATTTGGGAAACAAGCTTTGACATTGGGCATTACTTTAGATTCACTTGACACTTTGATGAAGTATGCTGGTTCTTTGCATAATTATCTTCGACATTCTTTGTTATTGTTTGAACCAAAAACTCTTGATGAAGCTAGTGTGAAGCTTGTACACCTGGAAAACAGGGGGAAGCATGAAGAAAATGATCATCCAAAGTAGACATCGACAATAATGAAAAAGGAGTAAAAGCCCTATTGCACTCATTGCAAGAAAGAAGGGCATGATAAGGAGAATTTCTATAAATTGCATCCAAAATTGAATCCAAAGAGGAATGGCGGAAAAGGGAAACATAAAACTATTGCTACAATGAAACAAGATTCTGGATCTGATACAAATGATGAGACAAATATCACAACTGCTGGGATTGCAGGCGTTGGACCAATTGACTTATATTTTGATTTAGATGATGAAATGAAGATTGTAGATGTTGGGATTGTATGTGATGGAATAGTTGACTTGGGTTCTGATTCAGGAAATGAGACAAATATTGAAACAGGCGTTGTACCGAAGATGAGAATAGCACCAATGACTACATGGTTCCATGAACTTGAGGAGATCAACCAAGGAATTCAAGCAGAGAATGCTGAACTGAGGATACTTCTACGAGTAGAAAAAGAGGATAAGCGGGGATTGCAGCTTCAACTACAAGCCACGAAAGAGGCCTTGGAAAACTTGAAGCACAACAAAGGCTTAACAAAGCCATCATCACCCACCTCAAAGGTAAACAATTATTCTTCAATTTCATGCTCTCTTTATGATGATGATTTTTGTGCTTTTGAAAGACACACCATAGGGATTGGTTCGAAGCTCATGAAGAATATGGGATATGAAGTCAAGCACCTAGGAGTTAACGGCCAAGGCATTGTGAATCCCATCCAAGTGGAAGAATTACCATGATATGCAGGATTGGGATATGTCAAAAAGGAATATGGGACATTCTCCAAGATAGAGGTCGGAGAGTCTTCAAGTGAATATTCCGAGACAACGACGAAATTTGAGAGCACATCACACCATTACAGTGATAGTGAGGATTGTTAGCCACCTATAAATTCTGTTATACCAAGTGGTGGCTAGAATTTGTCTTCAAGCCTTCAAGAGATAGTTTCCTTTGAAAACTTATCATCTTTTGAAGTCTTATGATGATAATTACCCTTTGAATTAATCTTCACTGTTGTTTCACTATAAGCCCTCAAGTACCTGCTGTTTACCAAGAGAAAGACTGCTTGAAGAAACTCCATTTTTCATCATTACACTTCTCCATTATCATCCATAAATACCTTCATTTGGCTTCTAAACCATTCCAAAACCCTCTTTAAACCTTACGTCCCCCTTTCATTTGGTTTAAAAAACCATTATATCACCTATCGGGACCCTCTTTTGGCTTTAAAATCCCTGTTTTTGGCCTAAAAATGGTCTTCTAGCACTATAAGGCATTTAATCCCCCAAGGGATTATTTCCTTTAGCCCCTTCCTCCATGCGTCCTAAAGCCCCGCAATCGGGCACTAAAGGGCTTAAAAACCTTTCTCGAGCCCAACTTTCCTTCTATTTTCTTCATTCCTGACGTTATGGTCTAAACAAATCTAGACCATTGATCTCTGCAGATCAACGACCATCGGGCCCCATCCTTCCGCCAGATTACCTTCCCTTCCTTTCTTCCCCTTTCAACATATCCGCTTCCTCTCTCAATCATAACTGTCTGATCTGAAGATATAACGATCGGAACTTAACCCGATACCACCAATAAACCCGTCCACAACACGACAAAATCTACGTCATTGTAGACCCCACTCCATTCTCCGCCCTGCATCTTTCCCCCTATCGCGTTCTATCCACGCCGTTGGATCTGCCACCGATCATTCGACGGCCAGAAGCCAATATCGCGCAACTTTTGGCCTCTCCCTAACACCGCGCAACTTCTGCGTGATAAAAGTAGTTTTAGAAATCCACGTGTCGAATGCTAACACATATCGCATTCCAAAAGCTAATACTGCTTACCCCCCAACTGCTACGCAAAAAATGCTTCCAGTTTTTTGAAACCACCCTTTATCATTTCGGTGCCAAATTCAAAAAATTCAAACCCTGCTTCGCTTCCGCCAAGGGTTTCTCCCTTCTACTGCTGCATTCGTCCATTCTCACAGCTCCAAACCACCTTCATGGACCCTCCTAAGCAGTTTTAAACCTATTTCCACAGGATTTAAATAACGATTGTTTGTTTTATGCAGTTTTTATAAGTTAAAGGGTAAAACCCTCCCACAGCCAGTTACAGTATCATAGGCCGAGGATGACGATCTCCGTGGCCTTAGATACAGGTCATACAGGATCTAAGGGGGTTTGATTTCTCAAGTTTGGATCGATGAGTCATGATCATCGATTCATTAAAACAAAAACCTCCACCTGTGCAAACCCTCTGCGCACTTGCAAACATCAAACATAGTGAACATCAGGTGATTAAAGAATATCAATATCAAAGACAGAGGATTAGAGCATAATCATAGGATTAAAGATATAATCAAAGCTTATATGTATCAAGGCACAAATTGAATATCGAAGGCCTAATCCATAGAATGAAGACAAACATCCAGAAAAGCCTCGAATACCACATCGAAGGGGCTAATTGATTCCCCAGCTACCAAATTGACACTTTGCAGCCTTTCTGCCTCAAAGGAATACCCAAATTAAAGCTCAGTTAGTAACATTAAAGACAAAGGCAACTACAAATTATTACAAGCAAAATAAAAGATTCCAAACTGTCAGTGAAAGTTATTGTAAAGATAAGAAAGTGCCTTAAAGTCAATCTTTTTGCCCACTAAGCCTGAAAAGTAGAAGATAGAGTAAATAAAACAAAGTTGTAATTCAATGCTTTCCTGCCTTATGCCTTGCATGGTTTTCAAGGCTAGAAGTTGCATTTAGTATGAAATTAATGATACTCAACCCTAGAACTCTTCCACCTCCTCATTTCTTCTATAAATACTTCTGAAGAAAATGAGAAGTTGTTGGTTGGTTGGTCACTAGTTGTAGCACTGAAACTCTTTGAAATAATACATAGTCTGTTGAAGTTGAAGAAGAAATTAAAGTCTTGGAAGCTTGATGATGTGTTGACTTGGTTGTTCATGAGAAGGCTCTATCATTGGATCCCTGAGCATGGCTGTTAGTCTGATGTCAGTACAAAGGCCCATGCTGCTTTGTTTTTCTGTTTTCTGTTTCTGAAAGTTCTTACTGCGGTGGGGTTCAAAGTTTAGGCTAGGCGGCTACAAAGCACATAGACATAACATCCTTCAGCATTTTAACACTATTACGCTAAAATTTTAGAGTCTTTAATCATTCTCTTGAACCCTTATGCTCGTTTATTTCTCAAATAGTTAAAATAGTTGGTTCCAGCATGATTTATGGTTTTCCCTGTATGTTGAGTCTCAAATCTGCATCTTTTCCATACACTTTTCCATACCTTTTTCACTCACCTGAACTTCCCAAGTTGTCAATATCATGTGCAAAAGAGCATCTAACATGGTTTTTAATTATATTTTTGTGTTTGCTATTTGATTTAGATTTTGTTCATTCGGCTGCGGAATCTTGCCACTTTCCGCAGCTGCTGCAACTTTCCGCAGCTATTTTGTGAAACTCTATGCTACAGGTGTCTACAAGGAAAACGAGCCACATGGGCAGGTCAGGAATGACGTGGACATGGTTCGTGTCCTATTGGTTCAAGCAAACTCATTCAAAGAAGCCGCGGTCAAAGGCGTCCACATGGAAGTCAACCATGGAGTCTCATGTCGGCAGGACTCTGTTTCGTGTCACATGAAGATTCATACGGTCGTTTCTAAGCCTGCGGAGGATAAATCGACATCTGTACAAGGTTCCTTAGTCGAATTCAAGCATCCACCTCTCGTAGATTTACTTTCCAACACGGCCATGATCCTAGATCCGTGGACGTAGTGGTCTACGTGCTCTCCACCAGCATGAACTTTAGGAGACAGTTATATTTCTTTTGTTATATATAATGCGTTTGCATACGCATATAGAGTTAGTGGATGTTAGTCTCTGTTATCTTTTATTAGTCTGCTCTGTAGTGTGATTACGCTGCACTTGTGCCGTAACATCACCATTCTGTAATGACTGCTTTTTAATATAAGAAGACTCTGTTTTCCAACTTAATTCATATTTGAGGACCGTTGCCAAGGCTGGTGTAGAGGGCCCCTACTCAGCTAAGGTTTTGTGCATTAGTGTATAATTTTCATTTCGTTTCTTTAGAAATCATTGTGTCATAATCCATTCATATGTTCATACATTGCACTTGTTTCATTTCTGTTTATACACTTCCATAATTTCCATTTCATTTCTGTCTTTCATGTTTTATGTTGTTAATCACTGATCAGTGTTCTTGTTTCAGGTTATAGATAGGCAGCCCGGGCATTTTCATAGCTTTTGACTAATGACATGGAACTAACATTGTTCTGCTGCTAATTTTCTTTTCATAGTTTCTGTTTAATTTCAGTATTGCTTTGTTCATTTCAGTTTTGCTTATTTGCTTCAGTAGTTAAATTTAGATATATTAAGCTGCTCATAGCATCTTCAGTTGCCTCCGAAAGCCACAGCTGGACTGATGGTGAGGGATTGTATTATGAAATGTGTAGTTTAGTATTAGTTTCTTTTATGCAAATTTAGATATATTAAGCTGCTCATAGCATCTTCAGTTGCCTCCGAAAGCCACAGCTGGACTGATGGTGAGGGATTGCATTATGAAATGTGTAGTTTAGTATTAGTTTCTTTTTTGCAAATTTAGATATATTAAGCTGCTCATAGCATCTTCAGTTGCCTCCGAAAGCCACAGCTGGACTGATGGTGAGGGATTGTATTATGAAATGTGTAGTTTAGTATTAGTTTCTTTTCTGCAAATTTAGATATATTAAATCATGCATGACATCTTCTGTTGCCTCCGAAAGCCACAACTGGACTGATGGTGAGGGATTGAATCATGAGTGTATGGTTTGGTATTAGTTTACTTTCTGCAAATTAAACTTCAGTTACTCAAATTGTTTATGATTACTTCCGAAAATCATAGCTGGACTAATGATGAAGGATCAGAAGATAAATTGATGTAATCTGATTTAGATTTATTTTGTTGCAATTTTGAATTTCCTTAAGCATAGTTTCTTTTATGATTAGTCGGCAGCAAGAATAGTTTGGTTTTCATGCTCAATAGTTCATTATTTTGATTCATTAGACTAGCAGCACTTTTTCATTTCAGCAGCACATTTTCATTTCCTTTCAAGTCTTGTCATTGTAAATTTCAAATTTCTTTTTAAAATTTCAAGTTGGTAAATCATTATAGGGAATATCACTTCCTTGAACAAACATAACCAAACTTGTTTTCATCTTAGAATTTCCATTTCACCTTAGAAAACCAAAAACGACAAAAATTTAAGAAATAGGTTATCTTGCACATATAGTGCGCCGCACTTCATCGGCTTACGATTCCCGGATTGACAAATTAAATGCAGCAATTTAGGACACACTAAATTGACCAAACACACATAACTTGTCTACTGCCACTTGAAAACTGTTTTTGAAGTCTCCCTTTGAAGTACCATTGTTTACAATTAGCCAAGGAGGTCTGTTTTGATCATACCCTTTGTGCCTGCTTGAATAATTGTTTTAAAGGTATTTATAGTTGTAATCATGTATGTGTTAGGTGTTCCCTCTTTTATGACTGCAATTATCAGTGAATCTTTTATGTTTTCTAATTACTTTAAAATATAATCTTTGAGGAAATAGGATGTGCTCCCGAATCTTAGATTTCATTTTAAAAGTTGTCTTGAAGTAATTATTTGCTTAAAGTGTGGTTTGTAGAATTCATGGTTAGCCTTGTCTATCAAATACCTCTTTCTGTTCAAATTATGTTTTTAAGTTCCCTTTGTTCAGAATTCAATTTATGTTTCCAAATCATTAATTTCCATCTCATTCACAAAACTAAAGGATCCCGTGGCCAAGTTAGATTTGCCCTTTTATATCCCATATCCATTGATGATTTTGTCATAAACCTCTTCTTGACTCCATTTCCCAATGAATCTGACATTTCTTCTTTCTATCTATACTACTTAGACCTTTCATGTTCTGCTGTGCCAATTCAACCAACCAAACAAACAAAAAAACCAAACAAACACCTGCACTTAATAAATAGTCTAAAATCAATACTTAAAAGTAAATAAGATATATCTTTGCAAACAATTTGAGATATCCCTCTCTGAGCACAGGAGGAATAGATCTTGGAACTCTAAAGATTGGTTCTGATGTTGTCTTGTCTTTTGGTTAGCCAATCTATCAAAACTCAGGAAACCCAACATAATGGTGATCACGGTGGGACCTATTTAATTTATGATAGCCTAGCAAACTATTATAAACTCTTTATTCATGCAAATATCTAAGAAAATCAGTCAGTGAGCCATAGATTAGACTATGTTTGTTTGAACACCTTAGCTAAGTGTTAAGATCAGACATAGGACACTCCCATAACCATAAGAAATATATAAAATCCAAAAATATTTCAGATTGGCTTCATAATAAACATGGTGGTGGAACCATAAAATTTTTTACCTTCACAAAAGCTAAAAAGTTTCCACCTGGTGACTCCATTGGCCTCTAGTAGGCTTATTACTTCACTAGTCCTTGTAAACTCCCCTGGGAATGCATTGAGAAAACCCAATCATGCTTTTGGTGGACAAAAAAGTTCAAAATCTTCCACCTGGTGACTCCACAATCCCAAAAGACCTAATGACTCCACTGGGAGAAGACTCTGAACAGGTTGAAAAGATACAGTGACCTCTTTTTTACAAACATAGATTCAAGTATGGACAGAGAAGCAAGACTAGATACATTATTGGACATAATGGAAAAAATGATGTACATACTTGATAAAATATTAAATAGGCATGAGGTTGATACAAATGTTGATTATCCAGAGCAACCTATGTCTTTCCCTGATCAAACACAAACTCAACCACTACAAGATATAAACAACAAAAAAAATATGTATGATGAGCAAGATTAAAAAGAGAACAATGAGGAAGATTATTAAGAAGGTATTGATTGCCTACCTATACCTTGTGTTTTACTGTTAAAAGAACTTTATGAACAAGCTGCCAACATAAACAAGGAATAGTACCCTGAGGAAATAGTCAGCCATCTTGAACTCACAAAATCTGAAATAGGAGTAGAGACAACACAACTAGAATCTCTGTCTTTATGTTATGACTCATTTCAAATTATTAAAGAAGAATGGAATCCTGACAATATAGTGGAGACAACTCATGAACCTTATATTCAAAGTAATTGTCATGAAAATCATGAGGAGTTGTTTGAAACTGAGATAGATCAGGAAAAAGAAGAAAGTCCTCAAAGTTTCCCTACAAGCACAAGTAATGATTCCCTAGAAGAGGCTCAAGAAGACATCCAACCTCAAAATCAGTCAATATAAGAGAAAGAGGACTGCTGTACTTCTGTCCAAAGCAAAAGAAAAATTCCTCTTTTGACAAAAAGAGAAATTGACCAAATATTAAACAAACAACCAGCCCTCGAAACTTCATTTGAACAAAACACTTCTGCTCATCTGCCTACTGAACCTTGTTTTCTTAAACTAGAAAATAAGATTGTAGATCAGCTTAAAGAAAAGCAGACTGATAACCCAATATGCTTGATTGGTGAAATTGTTTATACTAATGATTTTCCAATTTTTGATCAATTTGATGATGATGATGAGCTTCAAGCAGAAACTAATCATGCGGGGCAACCAGCAGTTGATTGGTGTTATGAATCTCATTATCATCAGCTTGAAAGCGGAAATCAACCAATCCAATCCATCAGAAATAGCTTTCACATAATTGGGAGTCAGCAATCTATCAGTTGCGATGATGGGGTTGAGAAGAAAGAGAAATTTTTTGAGTAGGATGAATATAAGGAACCTTATCCTAAAAATATTGAGGTAATAAAAGATACACTTGCTCAAAAACATGGCGATCTCTTCACAGAGTACAGTCCACTGAATCAGAGCATACCATGAATACAAGAGGACAACACTGCAATATATGATGAGTCCTCCAGTTCAGATGATAATGAAGATGAGGAAGAATTTCTTTCTCAAAAGAATCTTAAGTTTGATCTAGTGGAGGAAAAAGTAAGCTTGGTTGAAACCTATCCTCCAAATATTCATAACCAGGCATTGTTTCAATATCCCTATGCTCACTTCTTGAAGATATTTGAAGAAGGGATAAAGGTTATTGGGAGCAGTGTATTACCAAAAGTAAGAAAATTGTTTAGCACTATTGCTAAGAGACAAGTGAGATGGGAGTGGCCCTTTTGTTTATCCAACATGCTCAAAGAGATGAGCAAAGGCCAGTCACGGAACCATCTGATTGACTGGATGTATTGGAAAAGAGAATTGGTCAGCTAAAACATGTAAATATTTCAGAGTTAGATTAGGGTAGGAAGGAATGTCAATAAAGCTCAGCTCTTGAGCATCTAGTTAGTCTTTTTGTTTATTTCTCTGAAGAAGAAAAATGAGAAAAATACAAAAACAATAGAAAAGAGAAAAAGAGGGCAGATAATAAAACAAGAAAG
This sequence comes from Pinus albicaulis, assembly GCA_034641835.2. Taxonomy (NCBI): domain Eukaryota; kingdom Viridiplantae; phylum Streptophyta; class Pinopsida; order Pinales; family Pinaceae; genus Pinus; species Pinus albicaulis. The sequence goes on along the minus strand of CM076581.1, from coordinate 961,309,870 downwards.
GTACAACCCCATACCAAAAAGAGAGATAAAAATTTGAAAGTGTGCGAGCTCAAATGCCACTACTAAAACACACTGCTTTTTTAGTCACACAACCTAATCATGACTAATTATTTTTTCAATTTACTACTGATAGGTTAGTGAATAAGATAAGCCAAACAATTCAATCTTGGCTTATCAGTAGAAATGGATTAGGATAGAAAAAAAAAGGTTCAAACAAATTCAAAATCTGAATCTATGAATCTCAAAAGCAGAATGGCTCTAATTAGATTAAAACTTGAGCCAAAGTATAGAAAGAAAACTGGTTCTAATATGCTCAAAACTTGAACCAGGGGAAAAAGTAAGAATTCAACTCAAAAAAGATTAAAATCAGAGCTGAAGAAATAGTGAAGGAGGTTTTAATTTTCAGATCTTAAGCCTTCACCTTTTTGTTTTAATTTTCTGCAAATAAAAAATCTATGTGCAGCTTGTTTTTATGCCATAGATCTGCAACAAGTCGAATAATTTAGAGAATAAATTTCTGTTCTAGAAAATAGAGAATAAAGATCTGTCAGACAGTCTAATCCTGGAAGGTAGTAGTTAGGTAGTGAATTTATGAGTTCAACTGTTTAAACTAAACTCATGGAGAAATAAGAGTAGAAATAGATTAGTTTCCTGTTTTCAAAAAAGAATAAAATGTTAATGAAAAGAGTTTGCTAGTCCAAATGCACTCTGAAGAGGAAAAAATGCTAGAATAAGTAGAAATGGGTAGGTAGAGATGTTTTGAAGAGTTTTCATTTTTCAAATTGCTGCAGAGGTTATCAGATCAAAGAAAGATCAGCCAAAAGAAAAGAAAAGTTGCTGCCCAATGGATGAAGGCACTGGTTTACTGAAAAGCTAGAGATTCGTAGCTGAGGTTCTGGACACCTAAAGAACCAGCTGTCCTCCCCAAGTGGAGCCACTATTAGCCACCTATAAATTCTGTTATACCAAGTGGTGGCTAGAATTTGTCTTCAAGCCTTCAAGAGATAGTTTCCTTTGAAAAATTATCATCTTTTGAAGTCTTATGATGATAATTACCCTTTGAATTAATCTTCACTGCTGTTTCACTATAAGCCCTCAAGTACGTGCTGTTTACCAAGAGAAAGACTGCTTGAAAAAACTCCATTTTTCATCATTACACTTCTCCATTTCATTCTCCATTTTCATCCATAAAGACCTTCATTTGGCTTCTAAACCATTCCAAAACCCTCTTTAAACCTTATGTCCCCCTTTCATTTGGTTTAAAAAACCCTTATCTCACCTATCGAGACCCTTTTTTGGCTTTAAAATCCCTGTTTTTGGCCTAAAAATGATCTTCTAGCACTATAAGGCATTTAAGCCCCTGAGGGCTTATTTCCTTTAGCCCCTTCCTCAGTGCGTCCTAAAGCCCCGCAATCGGGCACTAAAGGGCTTAAAAACCTTTCCCGAACCCAACTTTCCTTCTATTTTCTTCATTCCCGACGTTATGGTCTAAACAAATCTAGACTGTTGATCTCTGCAGATCAACGACCATCGGGCCCCATCCTTCCACCAGATCACCTTCCCTTCCTTTCTTCTCCTTTCAACATATCCGCTTCCTCTCTCAATCATAACCATCCGATCTGAATATCTAACGATCGAAACTTAACCCGATACCACCAATAAACCCGTCCACAACACAAGAAAATCTACGTCACCGTAGACCCCACTCCATTCTCCGCCCTGCATCTTGCCCCCCATCGCGTTCTATCTGCACAGTTGGATCTGCCACCGATCATCTGACGGCCAGAAGCCAATATCGCGCAACTTTTGGTCTCTCCCTAACACCGCGCAACTTCCGCGCGATAAAAGTGGTTTTAGAAAACCACATGTCGAACGCTAACACATATCACGTTCCAAAAGCTAATACCGCTTACCCCCCCAACTGCTACACGAAAACTGCTTCTGGATTTCCGAAACCACCCTGTATCATTTTGGCACCAAATTCAAAAAATTCAAACCCTGCTTCGCTTCCGCCAAGGGTTTCTCCCTTCTACTACTACATTCATCCGTTCTCACAGCTCCAAACCACCTTCATGAACCCTCCTAAGCAGTTTTAAACCTATTTCCGCAGGATTTAAATAACGATTATTTGTTTTATGCAGGTTTTATAAGTTAAAGGGTAAAGCCCTCCCACAGCCAGTTACAATATCATAGGCCGAGGATGACGATCCCCGTGGCCTTAGATACAGGTCAGACAAAATCTAAGGGGGTTTGATTTCTCAAGTTTTGATCGATGAGTCATGATCATCAATTCATTAAAACAAAAACCTCCACTTGTGCAAACCCTCTGCGCACCTGCAAACAACAAACACAGTGAACATAAGGTGATTAAAGAATATCAGTATCAAAGACAGAGTATTAGAGCATAATCAGAGGATTAAATATATAATCAAAGCTTAAAGGGATCAAGGCACAAATTGAATATCGAAGGCCTAATCCATAGAATGAAGACAAACCTCCAGAAAAGCCTCGAATACCACATCGAAGGGGCTAATTGATTCCCCAGCTACCAAATTGACACCTTGCAACCTTTCTACCTCAAAGGAATACCCAGATTAAAGCTCAATCAGTAACATTAAAGACAAATGCAGCTAACAATTATTACAAGCAAAAAAAAATATTCCAAACTGTCAGTAGAAGTTATTGTAAAGATAAGAAAGTGCCTTAAAGTCAATCTTTTTGCCCACTAAGCTTGAAAAGCAGAAGATATAGTAAATAAAACAAAGTTTTAATTCAATGCTTTCCTGCCTTATTCCTTGCATGGTTTTCAAGGCTAGAATTTGCATTTAGTATGAAATTAATGATACTCAACCCTAGAATTCTTCCACCTCCTCATTTCTTCTATAAATACTTCTGAATAAAATGAGAAGTTGTTGGTTGGTTGGTCACTAGTTGTAGCACTGAAACTCTTTGAAATAATACATAGTATGTTGAAGTTGAAGAAGAAATTAAAGTCTTGGAAGCTTGATGATGTGTTGACTTGGTTGTTCATGAGAAGGCTCTATCATTGGATCCCTGAGCCTGACTGTTGGTGATGTATTACGAACTGTCTGTTGTTTTTCCTGTTTTCATTATGTTTCATAAATTCTTACTACAATAGGATGAAAAGTGTAGGCTAAGAAATGACTCCTGGAAGCACCTTAGACCTATTTATCCTTCACTGTTTTATGTTTTCTTCTGCTAAGGAATTTTAGAGTCTTTAATCATTCTCTTGAACCCTTATGCTTGTTTATTTCTCAAATAGTTCAAATAGTTGGTTCCAGCATGATTTATGGTTTTCCCTGCTTGTCTGCTGCCACTTGAAAACTGTTTTTGAAGTCTCCCTTTGAAGTACCATTATTTTCAGTTAGCCAAGGAGGCTTGTTTTGATCACACCCTTTGTCCCTACTTGAATAATTGTTTTAAAGGTCTTTATAGTTGTAATCATGTATGTGTTAGGTGTTCCCTCTTCTATGACTGCAATTACCAGTGAATCTTTCATGTTTTCTAATTCCTTTAAAATAGAATATTTGAGGAAATAGGATGTGCTCCCAAATCTTAGATTTCATTTTAAAAGTTGTATTGAAGTCATTATTTGCTTAAAGTGTGGTTTGTAGAATTCATGGTTAGCCCTGTCTATCAAATACCTTTTTTTGTTCAAATTATGTTTTTAAGTTCCCTTTGTTCATAATTCAATTTCTCTTTCCAAATCATTAATGTCCATCTCATTTACAAAAATAAAGGATCCTGTGGCCAAGTTAGATTTTCCCTTTGATATCCCATATCCATTGATGAGTTTGTCATAAACCTCTTCTTGACTCCATTTCCCAATGAATCTGACACTTCTTCTTTCTATCTATACTACTTAGACCTTTCATGTTCTACTGTGCCAATTCAACCAACCAAACAAACAAACAAACCAAACAAACACCTGCACTTAATAACTAGTCTAAAATCAATACTTAAAAGCAAATAAGATATATCTTTGCAAACAATTTGAGAGATCCCTCTCTGAGAACAGGAGGACTAGAACCTGGAACTCTAAAGATTGGTTCTGATGTTGTCTTGTATTTTTGTTAGCCAATCTATCAAAAATCAGGAACCCCAACAAGGATTTCAAAGGAAGAGCTAAGACAAACTCTCATCATTAGTGCTGCACCAGGGACAATCGTTCAAAGAAATTTAGGAAAGCATGGAGGAGGAAGAAACATTGCATCCATTGCAACAAGAGTGGACATCAGAGAGCCACATGTGGGAAGGTACATCCAGAATTTTGTCTCAAGAGGGATTAGAAATCACCTACAAATGATCCAGTTAGAGAAATTTTTCAATAAGAGAATCAACTATAGGAAGAAGATCCATTAACTTGGTTGGGTAAGAGATGGTGGTATTAGAACATTTTATAACAGTTGAGCATAACCAAATTTGTAAATCACATGTTGTGAAGATGTTTGTAAAAGTGGTGAAGTGTTTTCCATCACTTATGAATGCAACATGGCGATATTTTGTCCTTTTTAGCATGGGATATGGTTTCTATTGTAAACTTGACCATGAGTGTGTTATAGACTGTTGGAAAGTAGGAGGTTTTCTTGGATCTTGTAATTGAACAAGTTTGCATATGGATACAGGTGTCAGTTTCATCATTCCAAGTTACGAAGTACAAAGGTGAAGGAAAGAGAAGGTGGTTTGTCAAAGGCACGTGTTATGCAAATCAAGATTATAGTCATGTTTATGCTTTGGGAGGACCAAAAGCTCCTAAGTGGGGAATAATGATCCAGGTGGCTTTAGAGAAGCTAAAAAATTTAATTATTTGTATCTCATCGAAACTAGGACCAAATCAAAGAACTCATCATCCTGATTCCAACGGTACAGACGACACCTCAATTTGACTTTGGATGCGCACATAATGGCCAGTAAAAATTCTGGTCAAACTAGGCCTAATGGCTGGGTTTAGCAAAGCACCAATTAAATTTGGAGCATATATAAGTTTGGTAGAACTTCCAAATATGGTGGAATCCACTAAATTTGGCAGCAAAAATCCCTGTGACAATTTAACACTAAGCAACAAATGGAAATAATCAATTTGTCGCATGGTTAATTTTGGGGGTGACTCCTTAAAATTCGATGGATGATTTTCAAATTTATATATATATATATATATATATATATATATATATATATAGGTGGCCAAACATCACTAACTATTGATTTAAATGATATATGGGTCAGGACCCATGGGTCTGACCCCAGGACCTTGCCCAATGACCATGTATTAACAAGGGCCAGTGGGTGTTGAAGCAGCACGAGCCGTTGGCCGACACGCTAATGGGCGGCCCCAAAAATTAAATCAATGCTAAATAGTTCTAACGGAGGTAAAAAATGGGGCCACATGTTTTGAACCCAACCTGCTCCCCAACCAATTTCTTAAATATAAATCTACCAATGTGCCAACCCTATCATGATTTATTTTTAATGCCAAACAAAAATTATATAAATCATTTTTTTTTTCCATTCGACGGAACAAAGAGAGAAAGTGGAGGAACCATGTAATAGGAACTAGGAGGGTCGAATAGTGTTGAATAATCACACACCATTAACACACATAAAAACATGTATTTATACCCAAACACAGTGATGTCAAAAAAGGCTTCAGCATCACGACTTCCTCACATAGTTTCTCATTATTAAAAGAATGTAATATTACAATTAAATAGATGAGTAGATTGTGCCTCAAGATAGTGCATTCTATCTTGGAAACCTTGGTTGAGACAATTTCTCAACCATACACACACCAACATAGGAGCTACCTAAACTAACTCCTAACTTAGAGGAACAACCCAATCTAGAGAGTTAGGCATAAATTCCTAACTTTTAATATTTATTTTATTTATTTTGGATTTATAATTGTTTTATGAGAGAGGATAACATTCTCCCATTTAATGATAAATCCAAAATAAGAACGAGGAACCATCTTCCAAGTTCTCATGTTGATCCTAAAAAATGTTGCCTGAAAAACCGCCAAAGCTGGATGCTGAAAAAACTGCAATCTGAAGAGACCATGAGTCAGCTGCATGTCTGATTCATCTATGAATTTGCTTGAAAACTCCATCACGTGCCAAGTTGCAAAAGGATCCATCTGTCCTTTGCATGAAATCAACATCCTTTGTCCACTGACAAAATTTGTTGAACACCCACTGGTTGATGATGTAAAAAACAACTCGCTATTGCTTTTGTTGTGTTGAAAACTGTTCTCTATTGCTTTGCTGTCAACTACCCACTGGTGAATTTTTTGATGCCCACTCGTTGCCGAAGATGCCAACTGGCTAATTTTTCTGTTTTTTCGAGACTTTTAGTCTGACAACCACCGTCAATTTCATTGACTTTTTCCCCCCTTTGTCAGTTGAAAGGAGAGACAATCCTCTGGAAGTTAATCCTGAACTCCCCTCTTCAAGTGTAGGAGTGATGCACTAGTTTACTCCCCCGTTCAATTGCATGAGAGTACCATCTTCTTTTCATTTTCGGCTGCACTAGGTGTGATTGTATTCGGTTGTAGAACTGATACAATCTTTTGAATGTGGACGACCATTCCCAAGGATCAATCCATTCATAATTTATCTTCAATTTGGCTGATTGTTGTTGGTTGCAGCATTTCTCTGACGAATTATTTGGCTTGCCTCAATGGCGACAAGTATGGAGATCAAAACACTGATCTTCCATATGACCAATTTTTTGACAATGAGGACATTTCGGTTTGAATTAAAATTTGGGTTGCGTGCATTTCTGTTTGTATGCAACTTTCTCAGATTGTGTTGAGGTGATTTGGTCAAGAAATCCTGCACTGACGAACTAATGGGCTTTGAATACTCTAGGATATGCAAGTTGGTGTCAGCTTTGACATATCCTAAGCCTTGTCGATTTCTATTACTTTGGATTTCTTCCCATGGTTCAAATACTTGGAAGCATCACTCTTCTCTTGCAACTCATTTCTCTGTAATTGCGACTCTAGTTGAAGGAACTCAATTGTTTCACTTGTCTGTTGTAGATGCTGTGAAATTTTAGCAAGAGTTGCTTTGCTGATTTGCACTATGTCTTCAACACTTGAGAGGATCAAATTGTGAAGAATTTGTAACAACTGGATGTGTTGTGCCATGTTAACTCGCTCACTTGAATTCAGGCTCGCTTGTCGTAGATGTCGTGCTTTGAACTATTTCACTTGATTTTGTTACTGTAATGACAGGCTCGCTTGCTGTGTTGCTTGAATAGCACGCTTTCTTGTACTGGCTCACTTGATTGAGTTTATCACGCTCAATTGCTTCAGAATTTTCTTGATCTCTTGGTGAAACTTGTGTTTGCTTATTTCATGCTCATTGGAACTCACGTTCGCTTGCTATTGTAGAAATTTGAATAATAGTTGAATTATTCACCGAGATTATCCTGATTACACACTATTTAAGCTTCATGCATAATACATAACCTCTTCTACAATTGATCATCAATATGCGGAAATAGAAGCAGTCACATGCACACATTAAAACATAATCAAGCACACATATAACACAATATGTAATGGGGAAAGCATACAGCTGAAAACCCCCAACTATCTGTATATTATAATGATAGAGAACATGTAACAATGCATAGCACAAAGCTCTCACAACTCTCAGCACTATCTCACATGTTACACACAAACTAGCACGGAAGATGAACAAGTCACAGGTTCAAATCTCCTCCACAAGTCTGCCTGCCTCTACTGCGCAATCCAAGATGAGAATGAATGAGATCCAAGTTTGAATCCCCTTGGCTTGTACTGCGCAATCCTCATTGGCAATCTCAATCAATGTGTGTGCAAATCTCATGCACAAGTATAGTCACAACTGATAGTCACACTCACCCTTTCACCCACATCTAACACTGGTCTCCACTGAACTGTCCATGCACTGCAGTTAACTGATGCATTCTTTAGTTGATTTATGAGTTAATAATTAGTGAATTAATTAATAATTAATTCACACCACTCATCACTAGTGTATTTATTAGTTAGACTAAATACAACTAGTTCAACTAAGTTAAACCGAACACAACTCCACCAACTGTCTCATCAACTCCACCAAACTATGCCACATGAGTTCTAACTGAAGTCAACCATGCAATAGCTCAACTAACCCTTAGGAAAAGCGTATTTCCTTCTGTCAGCTGCATGTGCCACATCCAAGCATCAAACTGAAGTGCTCCAAGAGGAAAAGATAATGTTTATAGTCTAAATATTATTAAGGGTTAATAATATTTGACTGCTCTATTTTTAGCCCGGCAGTCTAAAAATAGAAACTGCCCAATGTCTAAAAATAGAGGTCCATTTATTTTTACCAACTTGACCAATCATCCATAAATAGCATCCTGCAACTCATAGACCATGATCCATATGTCTAAAAATAGACATAGTCTAAAAATAGACTTTGCGACAAAAATCACTTGTGTGGCCCCCCACCTAGTTTAGGTGATCACTTTCCAACTAGGATCAGCAAAGATGTTTTAGGATGCCTCCTTCACTGTTTCTTGTTGCCATCTTCAACAACTTTAGATTTCAAATTTCTTGATTGTTTTTTTAATATTAAATTTACTTGCGTTAGAGTTGAACTCGCTCGATTTCTTTGATTGTTGCTGCAATAAAATTCACGCTAGCTCACTTGATGTTGTGAACTTTGAACTGACTTGATGGAACTTGCTTGAATGAATACTCACTCTCGCTTGTAGGAGAGGTGAACTTGTTTTTTTTTGTTTGCTTTAGAGTTAAAACTCGTGCACTTGATGTACTCACTTGATTGTGCTTTAAAGGAAGGGTGTCGAACACTGTCGAAAATGCACCCAAGAGACAAATGACAAGTTCAATCTTGATGACACACTTAATGAATTCACTTAGACTTAATTTGACTCAATTTCAAAACTTGGGTGTCAGTTTCAACCGAGAGTTCACCCTTACAATTCAATGCAATTTGAATTTGATTATAAGTTCTTAAATTTATTTTCAAGAATGTTGATGTAGACTGTGCTTTGAAACACATTAACTTAACTGTATTGAGTGAATTCGCTTGTTGAGGTAGAATGCCGATGTTGACAATCTTTGATTATTTGTTGTAGGTGCACAAATGCATGTGTTGAGTTTAATTATCCTTACTTGCAACTACTTCGTTATAGGTGTTGTTCTTGCTTGCATTGAACTTTATGTGTGTGTTAAATGAGATCATTTATGTGTCAAAACTAGAAACAAATCATAAGCAACATCATGAAGCATGCACCATCATCAACACACTTTTTGTGTACCTAAGATCCCCTTATTCAATTTCAGACGGATCTAGGACACAATAACCACACAAAAATATACGCTTTATTAAAATTTGGAGTACATAATCGTTCAACTTCACAACATCTTCATGGAATCAAAGTTCCTGGACTTCTTGGAAGAAAAATGTCTTCAAAAACTGACTCAACCTCCTACAACAATGAGCTTTCCTTTGAAAAACTGATCACTCCAAATTTACAAAAAATCAATCCTTATCACTCCACAAAATTACTTCAACTTATCACTCCAAGATACATTACAAAAATCAATCCTTATCACTCCAAAAAATAAACTAGCTTATCTCTCCAAAAGAGAAAAAGTTAATTCACCTTATTTCCCAAAATTTTAATGCACCTTATCACTCCAAAAAAAAAAAAAAAAAACACCCTTATTACAAAATTTATTACAATATTCACCCTTATGACTCCCAAAATATTTTATCCACTCCTCTCTCCTAATTCACTCACCACTCACTTTGAAAAAACTCATTAAAACACTAATTATGTTTCCACTTATTCTCTCTCATGACTCTACAAAGGCTGCCTTTAAATCTACATAAAAATTTGTGAATTCACTTTTAAAAAGTGAATCAAGACTTAATAATTTATAAAGAAAAAAGGTGTGTCACTTAAAGTCATGTTTCTTTTTAAACTTTACAACCTTAAGCATGTAAAGGTATGCTCACCATTAGTTTTATGCATAAGTACCATGTCATATGATTTATATTCAAAAGCTTCTCCACAATGGAGGTGGCATCGAGCTCTTCGAACCTTTACACTTTGCCATACGATCATATGAGAATCTCAGCAAGCAATAAGACGCATTGTTCAGGTCTTGCAAATGTTGTTCACATTAGTAGCGCTGCTGCCTTGTTTAATAGTTTTGAATTGAAGAATGAATTTTGACGTGGAAAGATCCCTTCCGTTAACGGCCACGTTATACTCCATATACTTGGTAAACACAACTGTATTTTAACCCAAACCGACCCCAATTCCGACGTGCAATTATAAAATTTCAATAAACTGAAACAATGACGATCTTAACAACCAACTTCAAGGCCTAGGTCGGTTGATGGAATACCTCTGCAGATCAAATTTTTGTTAACTGGATCAAATCCGCCCGCAACAAGAGACGGAAAATCTGGCATTTATCTTAGATGGAGAAGCCATCGGATCCATCTACGATCAACAGAGTTGAATTATTTATTTGTTACATAGTGAACCAGCCAATCACCTTTTCCAGCGGGTTCCATGTGCTAGGAACATATCTGCATCCTTCACTGCTTTGTTCAAGACGATTAGTCTTCAATTGCAGCTATTACAAGGACGAATAAGAGGTCTCAATGGCCAAGTTCTCCTTTGAATGCAATCGGTACATAAAATAATAGACTAGAACTGATCAAGCAAAAAATTCAATTAAACTGGATGGACATTTGGAATCTCAGTTGCTAATTTTAGACGCTGTGTATTCATCTGACTTTTATGAAAACTCAGATCATTCCCAGATGGTTGAAAAAATCCTTCACTGCACAGCAATATGGACTCTACGCTCTAATATAAAAAGTCACTACCATTTTGCGTATTCAACCGGAGAAGCTTGGGCTCGTAACTGTGCAACCACACTCTATGGCAGAAAATTTTTAAATGCTTCTCAATTTCTTGGTGCTTTCGCTCACTGCATTATAAAAAAACTAATTCTCCAAAGTGGATCTTAAACAACGATGCACCTCTGGGTGCCATGCCCGGTGGTAAGGAGCCCAATCTCCAAACGCATATATCTCGCTAAATCCTTGCGCATTTCATACAAAACAAAACACTACTTTTTTTTTTAAGGGAAAACTTACAGTGCTGCCAACAACAATACACATCACATGAGATTTAAAAATTGCGCCATCTTAATCTCCACTTTTCACACAGCATGGAACTTCTGGTTAATTGCATATGCACGTTGCTCGTGAGCTTTTACTTGCGATTTTGCCTTCAAACAATTCAGGGATTTAACCTTGTTTGTAAAACTGGCTTCTTTCTCGATCCATAGGAGTGGGCTCGTTCACCCTTAGCTTGGTTGTTCAATCAACATGCCCTTCTCACATTAGCTCAGCTCTAGCCTTAAAACTCTCATGTGGCTCTGAAGAAACATTAGCGTTGGGCTCACATGGTCCATCTCAATTAATTTATTTTAATGGTCTCCAGATGTAATACGATGGTTGTTTCTATATTTGCACCCCACAGAAAAAAGAATACACAATCTGACCCGCACTCCTACACTCACACGACCCATAGCGACATACCAACAATCGCTCAGGAAGGAACATAATTGCAAACAGTGGCAAGATAAAATATGAGAGACTTAAAATCTGAGCATGCACACTTTGATTTCCATGTTTTTACATTCATCTTTCAAGATCATTTTTGCCCAGAAGTTGGCTATAAAATCCTACAATTGCAAGTTTTCAATTGTTTAGATAACACAACCTTCCAGACTTGCACCTTGATTTTGGAGGCAGAAGCTTGTACGTTGTGACCATTGGAGTTCTCCATGGCTTGGCATGACGTGTTGTCATGACGTGTTGTTCATTGCACATGCATAGTTCTCACATGTTGAAAAACAAATCACTCAGAAAATACATAAAACACACATAGCAAACTAGAGACAAAACATTGGCAGAAAAGGCTTCAGCCTCACGGATTCCTCACCTATTTTCTCATTATTAAAAGAATATAATATTACAATTACATAGAGCGTTCTATCTTGGACACCTTGGTTGAGACAATTTCTCAACCATACACACACCAATATAGGAGCTACCTAAAATAACTTCTAACTTAGAGGAACAACCCAATCTAAAGAGTTACGCATAAATTCCTAACTTTTAAAATTTAATTTATTTATTTTGGATTTATAATTTTTTTATGAGAGAGGCTAACAAATAGATGAAGGTGGAATCAGGGAACGAATCCCTGCCCGAATATAGTTCCCGAGGTAGAATATTCCGCTTCATATTCTAAGATAATATTCTAGATTCTAGGGGAATATTCTAATGCAAAATCTTAAGAGGAATCTCAAATATTCCCTAGAGGCCCATATTTGATAGTGTCAGAAATGGGTCGTGTTTATACTCAAATTTCATAAATTTTGACCAAGAATTTGATGGTGCAATATGTTTTCTGATCTAAGCGGCCTATTTCTAGGCCATCCCCAGGTTTGAAGGTATAAGGGGTATTTTTTCCATGCATTCATTAGATTTTTCTGAGATGAATGAAGAGGCCTCCCCACTTTGAGCAGGGCCCGAAGACGTAGCCTACATTGGACGAACTCCGTTATCAAACTCTTTGTGTGCATTGTATTTATGGTTGCTTTTATATTTCGTCTTCTTTAAGTGTATGAACATATGTTTATTCATGCTATTTTACATGCAATTCTAAATACATCATAGAAGAAAATATCTTAGTTAATTTTGGTATCTCGAAAATTCTAGATCATTCACAAACTACTCCAAAGGTGCTTCACTTTCTACTACAAAATCTTCAAATCTGAATCAAAGAACACCAAGTATGTCCACAAAAGGAATGCTTTAGAGAATCACCATGGTCATATATATAAGCACTTCAAAGTCTGATAAAAACTTGATCCAAGTCCGCTCTCATAAACAAGGTAAAAAACTCAGGTCTGAAATACTACAGACAAGCCATAGCCTGAGTTTTAGGTCTGCCCCCTATCACAGGTCCAAAATTCCATAAAAGAGACCCCAAAGTCACATGTTCAAAATTACAAAGGAGGTGTTGGCAATGTGGGCATTGATGTCAAATGATCATGGTCATGAATCATGTTGTTGAATTTGTTGTTAATATTAAGGTTGCTTGATGTTGCAAGGTTGATTGCTATTGTTGATTGTTTGATGTGTAAAAAAATGTTGATTAAGTGATGTGATGAGCAAAAGATTTGATGCTTTTCCATTGATGATTTATTTGATGTTTATCCTTCAAACAAAATTAATATATGACACATAAGAACCATATAACAAAGGCGGAAGAACAGATTGATTTTATTGAATAGAACCAACTGTACAAAATAATTTATATTTTTGCCTTTTTATAGCAGTAACGCTCCTGTAGCTCTCTGAAAAAACATTATAAAACATGTAATATTTTATGTAGATTATGTTACCCTAGACAGTAACACACCCTATCTTCAGCCAACCTGCATTACAACATATTTTTCCATCCAAGCCTTGTCTTACGCAACAAGTAATGTTTGATCATGATTTTTCGGATGTAAAAACAATACAAAGCAAATTTGTTCGAATTTGAGATTCCACTGAAAATGACGAGGTGAGATGCAAATAGTCTTGGAATACCAAGAGGAAACTCCTCATATGAATGCAAATAGTCATAGATCCATGTTTATAAAAGATGCATTATTGAATGAGAATTAAGTTTTGTGTGATTTGAACATTTTTATGAGAGAGTTCTTGAACAACCCAGTAAGGAGAAAAGAGAAAGTAAAATTGAGTAGAAGTGGAGTAGACTTGAAAAAGATAAGCAAAGATGATAAGCAATTGAAAAGAGGACATAAACTAATCTCAAAATAGAGACAAAGATCAGGTAACCAATAAATATGATTTGTAATTTGATTAGGGGATTGTAGTATCCTTTCAAGCTATAACTTGATAAAGAACATGTTGGATCTTGTTGAGGTAGGAGCCTCATGTGGGTTGTAGCCCGTGAAAAATTTGTGGGAATTGGAGCTTCCTTGCAAGTTGATGCTTGTAGAAGAATTGATGCAACAACCTCCTGTAGGTTGGAGCCTATAGAAAATTTGATGTAGAAGGGAGTAGGAGTGCCTTCACATCACTTCGACCAATAATTTGTATTTTTCTCCCTTTATGGGTGTCCACTTACATATGGTGTCTTCATGTGTTGCATGCCGAATATCTCATTTGTGTGAATGCCTTTGAATTATGTTTATATGTGAAAATACATTTCAGGTAATTGAAAAATAAACAATTAAAAGATGAACATATACAAAATCCATTAACTGCCCGGTAAAAAAAAGAAAAAAAGAAAAAAAAGAAAAGAAAAAAAAAAGTAAAAAGTTGAATTGATTAATTGAAAAGATACAATTATTGATTCACCCCACTCTCAGTAATTTCGAAAGTATTTATCAATTGGTATTAGAATTGGTTCCTTTTGTCTTAACTTAACCATTGGAAGGGAGATTTAGTGCATAAGAATAACTGGTCAAGAAGGATGTTAAACAAATAAAGAACCCTTGTTCAGTGGTACAAATTATGCTTTCTGGAAAATTAGGATGAAGACACACCTAATATCACTTGGTGCATATCTGTGGAATGTAGTGGAGAATGGTTAGGAATAACCACCTGTTATAGGTACAAAGGACCACCAACTTTAATTTACATGTAATTCTAAAGCTATGAATGGAATTTTTAATGGACTAGCTGAATCAAAGTTAAGTTAAAGTAATGCACTGTAAGACAACACAAAAAATGTGGGAAAAAATGTTTAATATGTATGAAGGAGAGAACAAACTTAAAGAATCTAAATTACAAGTGTATAGAGTGTAGTTTAAATCTTTAAAATTGAATGATGACGAAGGCATCGACAAGTTTTTCCTTAGAGTAGATGAAATAGTTAATGTCATGTTGGTACTAGGTGAGAAGATTAAGGCTACAATGGTTCAAAAGGTACTGAGATATCTACCTACCAAGTTTAATTCCCTTGTACTGAGACACTAACAAGGGATCAACTACTTGATTCCTAGAAAACATACAGAATGATAATTTCAAAAGGAAAGTCAACTATCAAAGACACAACTTTCAAGGCAAAAAATTCTACAGAAGACAAGGAATGTTCATGCTTAGACTCTAATGAATGTTCATATCATAAGATTGAAGAAAGGTACAAGGAAGTACAAAGGAAAACTCCTATTTAAATGTTTTCGTGTCCATATTTTTTATACAGGTATTGCACAGGTTCAAAGGATTTTAATTGGTGACATGAATATATATTTATATAACGTGATTCCAAGTATATTTTTTAATTGTATGAATAAAAATATCACATACATGTCTATGTGTCAAATATATAGTAAAGCAATCGCTATTAGATAGATCTTTGTTTGGGTGCATTCAATAATTTAAATTACAGAGGTGGTATTGTAGATGCTTATGCACTTGTGGTGAACATGGGTCAATCTACACTGTGCATTTATCACCCCAAGAGCTATGGACCTAGATCACACACTTTTCGGGTGTGTGGGAACTCGCATAGCCTGAATAGGAAATACAAACTTAAATTTTTTCGACAATGCTTCCACAGTTACTTCAAAGACATAATTTCCAACAAACAATAGTAAAGCGGTTACAATACACAACTTCTTGTCTGCCCCAGCTAAGTGAAAGTGAATGGTGTTGGGAACCAATGTAAATAAGGATAATATGTAAGGGAGATTATTGTGGAAGGAACGCAGAGTGACAACTAGGAAACCTTTCTAGAGACATCATTTTGCACGAATGGTATCCTACCTTTTGTTTACCACAATGGCATAGACGAGAATTACGAGTGTATTGCATTTATGGAGAAACGCCTCACCATTCCTTCCACTATCCCTGCTATGCATGTTGATAAAAAGATAAGATAACAATTTTTCTTAGAAATGTGACGCTATAAAATTAACAAACAAAATTTTGTTCACCTTAATTACAAAATCTATGTCGACAAGGAAAGGACCTTCCTCTTTAATTTCATATTGGTCTAACTATACACATGGAACTCAGATGCAACATAACAACCATGTGTCAAAGTTATATATAATGCACTAGACGATTTCATGCTCTGCACGTAACCTTGCTTCTAGTTTTACAACAAAAATCCTATCAACAAACTGAACAAGAAAGACATAACCGTTAGGATATTCCAACACATAGGAAATAGTTAAGTATAACTTGGTCTCGCATAGAGCTAGGTAAAGTGTGTTTATTTACTATGTAATTTTGTAACTTATAATCCGACGGTCATGATATGTAGTGATCCGACAGTTCATTCTCTCCTTGGTATTACCAACAATTGATTCGTGGCTTAACACCCGATTGGTCCATGATCTCTATTTAAAGAGCATGGAGGGTCATTTGTCCGGTGACCGTTTATGAGATAAGCTTATGTAAATATTATTTCTTTATATTAATAAATTGCCTGAAGTGGTTGCGTTGGCTTAGGTCGTGGACTGTGTTAGCGCTAGAATCAGAACTTGGATTGTATCAAGTGCCTGACCAGACAGATCTCATGCTCAAGGGATTTTCTTATATTTGGATAAGGTTTTGGAAGGTAGTTGAAGTTCTCACACACTGGAAAATAAAATGAATTTGAACAGATAAATCACTCACACATATTAAGGTATTAGTGTTTGATGTGGTAGCAAGGAAAAGTTTGTATTCTAATGGTTAGGATAATATGAAAAGAATAGTGAGTCTATATGATAGAAGTCCACTGTTAAGACGAAAGGAAGACAAAAGATTTCAGACCTATAATGTATTGATGAAATAAATCTTTTTCAAGACTTACAAGAATCTCATCACACATTTTAAAGATTTCTGTCACAGGGAAATCTTAGGAATAGGCTTATCATACACATCTTATCTAGAAAGCTTGTGAAACAAGACTAATAAAAATAGATAATCATGTATAGCTATATCGTAAGAGTGACAAAAACATGAGATATCATATGTAGATCATAATCTGGAAATGAAACTGTAAGATATGGAAACACATAAGGAAATTAGACAATACAAACATCAAATCATTCATAAATCCTCAAGATTGTATCTGGATATTATAAATTCAAGAAGTACACAACTTAGGATGTAATGAGATGAACAACTCACGAACCCTTTCTTCGTTGATTTTTATAGTATATATACAAAAAGGTAATATGTTAAAGATCCTCAAAAAGTGGAAGTCTAATGTAGGACCTTTATTACAACCTTCTAAATATAGCAAACCATATTTAAAGTTTATCCAAAAATAATAGAAAGGTAGTTTGATGTACAATATTTGGTTTACAAATGCATGAAGATAGAACTTGATAATAAGGAAACCGAAATGGCTGAGTTGAGGTGGCTAAATTCTCCTTGATTCTTGGAAAAAATTTCTCCACAAAAAGTGCAACAACAACTGAAAATGACACCTGGATCTTTATCCACAAGAAGTGCAACAGCTACTAACTGGAAATGACACATGGAAGACAGCTTCACTGGATAACACTTGGCTGGGAAGAGGAAAAATATTACCACTGCGGCAACATATACTTTATCACCATCTGATGTCATTCCTCGAGACCAAAACAAAAAGCTACCTTTTTATCTTCTTATGACCAAGCCAAAAAGCTACCTTTCTGAAAATGTAGTAGTTTTTGATAACTGTGTAGATAGGCCCAAAATGATATATTAAGTTTTGACTTGTTTTAGATATTCAATCATTAAAAATATAGCACTGAAGCTAACAACCTAAGAGCTTCTGCCTTAGTGACCCTCTTATTTGGTTTTCTCTTTTGTGCTTGTTTCTTCTTTTGAGCCTTCTTCTTCCCTGGATCATTTTCTAGACTCTCTTCTATATTTATTATCTCATCTCTGAGAGAAGGATTAGCTATGAGCTTGCTAGTTAGGTTGAGCTTATTTTTTGGTCTGGTATGAGGCCTTTGAATATATGGATTAGGAATATATGAAGGCATTCTTCTTCCCTCGATGACTCTGCTTTTCTTCTCATCTTCAAACTCTGCTTCACTAAACTCTGTTTCACTACTCTCTTCCTCAAATGATGAGTATGAGTGGATTGTTACTTTCCTCTTTCCCTTCAATAATTAACTCAAAGATGAATAAAGCTAAGCTATTGTTGGTTCTTCTGCTGTAATATATGAAACTTTACTTTTTCCCTTAGTTGATGTTTTTCAAAGAGGAATAAACCTGAGGTAGTGTTAGTTCCTCTACTGCTAGAGTCACATTGAATTATTCATTCTCCTGTCTAATATCTGAAATATGGCTTTGTACCAATGGTTTAAGGGTGGCCCTCTCCACACTACTAGCTTCCACTGAAGATCCTTATGACAGAATCAATCTCCTTTCGCGTTTATTTCTTGAAGAGGAAGCCACTTTTTCTTTGTCTTTTGAAAGAACATTCTTCTCAACTAGAGTGGCCTTTTATTTAAACCTTCTTGCATTTTATTGCCGGAAAGACTCTAAGGTTTGTGGTTCCTTAGATAACCTTCTGGTATAAATCTCCTTTGCTGGTTGCATTATAGGTATAGTAATGGTGGTTTCAACTCTAGCTCTTCTAGCTGAGCTTCTTGTTTGCCTACTTGATGGTGAAGAAGAATGATAAGATTGTAAAGGGGTCAGTATAGGTGCAGGGCTTGACTCTTCCTCCTAGGTCTTCTGCTTTGAAGGCCATCCCACTTTTCTCCTCGAATTAACACTGCTGAAACCCTCATCTGTTAGAAACTTGTTCCACGTGGATCTGATTTTCTTCAAATGATACACCACCAAAATTTTGATTAACCCCTAATGATAAAGATTATGAAGTGAATAATGTGGGGTTCATTGTATCTTTTGAGACATTTTCAACAGATATTTGTAAAGAAATAAAGGGAGGTTCATAGGTCTAGAACCCGAAATATGAGTTAAAAACCTCAGCTGATAATGATGAACTGTAGAGAACCTGTCTTCGTAGGTGATATAATGCTGCATTGTGGTGATAAATCCTTTCCATTCAGGCTTAAAATAGAAAATATGGAAAGTAGGGGTCCAATCCACATTTTCATGTTCAGGTTTAAGATATGCATTTAAATATTCTCTAAACAAATTTTTTCTTTTATACCATGACTCACCTGAAGCTGACAGCTGGGTAGCTCGTTCTATGATGGCCTCTGATATTTTGAAAGTCTGAGACCCAATCTTGACCTGATCTTCATTAAAAGACTCGGAAAATTCTTGAGCAACTGCAACGTTATCCCCTGAGAACTTCTTCAAAAACCGATACCATCCAACTTCCTAAAACTGTGCCTTTGCACGATGATCAAAAAA
This sequence comes from Pinus albicaulis, assembly GCA_034641835.2. Lineage (NCBI taxonomy): Eukaryota > Viridiplantae > Streptophyta > Pinopsida > Pinales > Pinaceae > Pinus > Pinus albicaulis. Next base: position 961,290,422 of record CM076581.1, on the reverse strand, counting down.
CTGTGTATTGGCAGGTTCCGAACGATTTACCTTACCAATATTACCCATTCCATTTTACTAACAACCAATTCAACTGCTAATGAACACCTGTGAAACAATGAACAAAAACCAGCCACGAAGCCCTAACTACTTGTTGGAAGATAACAAACTGGTTGCTGGAAGACAACCAACTGCTATAGCTTTCTCGAGGTAAGTGGTTATAGGAAACAATGATCCGCATGCCCTTAATCACGGTGAGGTTAGGTGACACAAAATAAAATTATTTGATTACATGTGACAACTCACTCCACCAAATATTTCACTCCATCAATTAATTAACTAACTGCTACTTGTACTTTAGTTTTAATATACTTCACCTTTAATGAGTAGCATTATATTAACTATCCTTAACAAATAGAATATCAAACCCATTTTAGGGAACCTCCAAATAATTGGCTATGTTCCAAAAGGGTAATACCTTTTGTTTAACAGACCTTCAATTATTCCAAAGAGTAGTTTCTTTTCACCTGAGCAATGCCTTTTCACAAGAGGAATGCCTTTTCACCTCCTTATACAAATTCTGAAGAAAATAGCTACTTTTTAGAAAAGGTAGCTATTTCTGTGTTGCTTATGAAACCAATTTTTCTGGGAAAATTGCTACTTTTCAGAAAAGGTAGCAATTTCTTGTTATTTCTGAAATAGCAGATGACTTTGACATTTTATGCTTAGCCTTGGATCATTCACTTTAAGAAGATATCATTATGGATAAATAATAATCTCAAACAGAAACCATGGTTTTAACTACTTAACATAGTTAAAAGAATTATTTAGAAGAAAATTTACCCTAATTACTCTAAGTCACAAAAACAAACTATTGGACTCAAAATTTTTGGATTTTGTTGAAAATAATGAAGCTTCGACACATTTTTTAACCCTCCAAGGCCTCCAACCAAAATCTAAAGGGACAAGAGAGGATCAAGGACGCAAATTAAATGGTGACTAGACTTTGAAAAATTGCAGGGCTAACAATGGATCCTATTGGTGATGAAGTCCTCCCCGTGAGGCTTCAAGAACCGTATATTCAGTGCCTTAAACTTTCATGAATTTTAAAATTTTAGAAGTTAAATGACAAGAAATGACTTTTCATTGACTGAACTCGAGATTGCCTCTATTTACATACACAAATACCATTGTGCATGGAGTTTTATTGAAACAACACTCTGGATATTTACAATGGAAAGACTGACTGACTTAACAAACAATTTTTTTTTTGATCAAAATACCATTGACTGGACCTCCAGTCAATTGATCATCATCTAAGTGCTTCAACATAAATGTGTTATCCTCTAGAACTTGATCAATTTTGAATGGCCCGAACCACAAGTTGTCGAACTTACTATGCTTTCCATGATCTTCTCTTCTTACATTCCAGCGCAATACCAAATAATTTTCTTGAAATACCTGTTGGTTTTCCCTTTTGTCAAAAAAAAATTTTACTTTGGATTTGTATTTTTGTGCTTTGTCCATCAAGGATTCCTGGATTTGATGAGCTTCTATAAGTTGTAGAATTCTTCTCTGAATGGGATTTGAATAATCAATTTCATCCTGTAAAAACTTCATAACAGGAAGGGCTAACTGTAATGGCATCACAACATCAATACCATAAACAAGTTGAAAGGGAGAAACTCAAATTGATATCTTGCTACTCACCCTATCTGCCCAAAGAGCATGAACTAGCTGAGTGTCCCAATTTATTTTATTTTCTATTATCATCTTCTTAATGATTCTTACTAGGATTTTGTTCGATGACTTAGCTAACCCATTACCTTAGGGGTAATAAGGTGTAGAATGAGTCAAATAAATATTATATTTATGGTGGAAATTATTCATCTTGTTAGATTTAAAAGCCATTGCATTGTAAGTCACCAACTTATGAGGGCAACCAAATCTAGACATAATATTTTCCAATAGAAATTTAATTATTACCATGTCAGTGGTGTTTTTGGTTGGAATGGCCTCAATCCACTTGGTGAAATAATCTATGGCTGTAAGAATCCACCTGTGCTATCCTGATGATGGAGAATGAATCTCCCTAATGAAGTCTAACCCCCACTGCTAGAAAGGGGCGTCTGCTGAAATGGGAATGAGAGGTAGTGGGAGTAGTTTATGCTTACCGACAAACTTTTGACACTCAGTGCAAGCCTTGAATTTAGAAAAAACATCAGAGAAAAGAGTTGGCCAATAATAGACAGCTCTTATAATTTTATTTGCGGTATCTTTCCAGTATAAATGTCCACCACACACCCCTGCATGTATCTATGACATAAATTTATGTGACTCAACTTCATCTACACATATCAACAAAACTCCTACAGGTTTTTTTGATAAAGATGATTTTCCATTATGAAATACTTAACAACCTTTAGTTTAAAAGCCCTTCTCTTTGATTTTTCCATTTCTGGAGGACAACCGAGGTTTAATAAAAAGTACACTATATCCTTATATGAGTTGGAATAAAATATTTCAGGATAATAAGATATACCTTCTTTATCTATTTCTTCAACTACCTCCATGTTTAGATTTAGAGCTTTGTAATTTGATTCTGCCATCAAGCGGGCTAAGCCCTATCCCTTTATCAGCTTAGTAGGTCTGATTTCAATGTCAAATTCTAGAATATTTGTTAACCATCTTCCCCTATTTCCATCTGTATCTGGCTACAACAATACATCCTTAACAACAATATTTGGTACAAAAGCAATGGCTTTTGAATGCATAACATAAACTCGAAAAGAGTTTAAAGCCTTTACCAATGCATATGCCTGTTTTTCAATCAAGCTGTACTTTAAATCAACATCTCTTAATGCATGGATGAAAAAGAAATAGGCTGTTGCAAGCCTTCTTTATTATTTTGTAGTAAAACTGCTGCAATAGTTTCCTCAGAAGCATATGAAAAGTCAGGAAATCTTTCTCAAAATCAGGGCTGATTAACACCGAGGCTTCATTCAATGCATATTTGATTGCTATGAAAGATTTTTTTGATTCATATTACCATATGAATTCTGCATCTTTCTTGAATAAGACATTTATATGTTTAATTGGTTCTGCAAAGTTCAGAACAAAATGCTTCAGAAAATTAATTTTACCCAACAATGACTGTAATTATTTCTTATTTCTAGGTAAACCAATTTTCTATATAGCCTCAACTTTCCCTGGGTCAATACAAATACCATTTTCTGTCACTATGTGCCCCAATAGTTTTCCCTCTTGAAAATGCATACAAATCCGTCCTTTTCCCCTGCAAAGGAAATATCCATTGCCTGTTGAAACGTTGCACCTGCATTCATTAAATCGAAAGGCATCTTATTGTACATAAATGTTCCCTAGGGTGTAAAATATGTCTTCTCCTTGTCTTGTTTATCAACTGAGATTTGATTGTACCCCAAAAAACCATCTATCATTGACAACCTCTTTGAGCCTACTTCCTGCTACAAAACATGGTCCATCTTGGGTAAAGGATAATTATCCTTTAGCAAACACCGGTTCAAATTGCAAAAATAAACAAAATTCTAATTTCACCTTTCTTCTTTCGAACCGAGACTATATTAGCTACCCAATTGGAAAATCTTAATGGAAGAATTATTTTGGCTTCCCACATCTTTCTAATTTCCTTTTCAATAATATGGAGCAACATGGGATTAATATGTCTTATCTTTTGTGCTATAGGCTTTGCTTCTTTTTTAAGAGGAATTTTATGTTCCATTATAGCTCTGTTATAGGTATTTAAATCACCGTAGGACCATGCAAAAATTTCTGCATATTGCTTCAACAGATTGACATATTTAGTTCTAGTTTCTTGAGGAAGAAATTTAGAAACTTTAACAAATCTAGGCTGATTTTTTGTACCAATATTGCAGTCAACTGTATTCTCTCCATCTGTTTTACTATCAGGCTTTAAGAAGACATCAATATTGTCAAACAACCTGTTGGCTCCCTGTAATTTGTAATATTGGCAAGAACAAGTAGCAAGGAACCACATGAAACCACTTTGGAGTCTAGGACCTAGCCTTCCTGGGCTTAGAGAGGGCTCTCTTTGTATTTATGATGAAATGATTTAGTTTTATGATTATATTTTCTGATTTTAGGCTAGTTATGAAGATTGGGTTTTTTTTTTATTTTCATTGATTGTTTGGTTGGACAGATAGAGTGTGGGAAGCTTAATCCATTGGGCTATGGAGTCATAGAAGGGTTAAATTTGTCATCAAATTTTCAAGGGTTTCCACAGGGAAAGCTAACAATATCAAATGGATCTCTGTGGCAAGATGAATATGAAATGATATTGAGTTTATTAAAGCTAAAGATCAAACAGTCTGAATTATTTAACTATACTTCAACATATAAGCAGAGCAGACAGACTCTGAATTCTGCATTCAAGTCCTTAGAGGAAAACATGTAAGACAAAAGTTCAGTAGAGGTAAAGAGAAGTTAAGAATTATTTAACTCAACATCATAAGAAATACCTTGTAATATTCCTACTTAGCCTAAGATAAGAGGAGTATTCATTTTGTTTTATTTTCTGTTGCATGGATAAATGAATAAAGGAGGATGTGTAAAACTCCTAAGAAGACTGAATAAATCAATGCCCATGTGAACATAGTTAAATCAGGGCCATGTAAATAATCACTTGCAAGTGTGAAAGTGGTTTGAGCTGTGAGACTGGGTCAACCTTGACCAAATCTACAGTGCTATCTAGGTTCAATGTATCTCCTAAAGGGAAAGCGCAGTTTTAGAAGGAGGCTCCTCATGTGAAAAGAGCTAACTCATCAAGGTGGTTTAGGGTTTGCAAAGGCTCTTATCTTCTAAAAGGAGAGGGAAGGCAATAAGAGAAGGTTGTTGATTGATCATATTTCTGAGTATTTTTTCTGCTTAGAAAAATACTATTCTCTGCTGTTTAGTGGAGGATTGTGCTTGGAATTCCTATGCATGGATTTCACCTCCTCCTTTGAGGATTCTTGGAGGAGTATTTGTTGAATTGATCCACTATCAGGCTTGAGGCCAAGCTCTACTTACAATTGAAGCACTTATCTATTGATGGTTTGTTGCTCTTGCAAGCTGCAGCAAGTGGGAGTCTAGATATGCAGAGATCTAGTTTATTTTGGGAGCCTCTTCTCATGGAGTGTGTCTTTTAACCTCCTGGAAGAGTGCCTCTCCTATTTTTACTTCAGATATGTAACTTGGCAGTGGCCATTCATGTAATCTTGAGCTACAATGCTGTTTCTATTGATAGACTGCGTTATTTTGATATGAGCTTTTCTATGGTGTTTTGATTCCAGTTTTGATCAGAGATCTCTGGTGCTGGGCTTCGCCTTTCACTTTGGTGATCCATGGATTAGCTTGCTGATCCATGTTCTGTTTAGATCTAATATTTTGTAATGTAATGTTATATTCAGAAATTACTACAGTATTTTACAGATCTGCAACTTGTATCTCAGATCTACTCTGATTTATGCATGATTTGGTCAAAACCCCAAGGGGATCTTGTAGAGAAAACTATATAGTTTCCAGATCTGATATAGATATGATGTTTTGTCCACAGATATATCCTAGATCTGAGTTGTAATATGTAGCTGCTACAGCTCTCGAAAATAATGCTGTTGAGCCATTTCTGCTGATATATATATGTTGCAGCTCTCTTTTCTGAAGATATCTTGCTCTCTTGTCTCATGTAATCTACTGTATATTGAAAGGGCTTCACTTTACTTCTGATTTGCTGTTGTACATTCATTTATTAATTATATTTGATGGCCTCCTACTTAAATTGTCAAAAACTGCATTATTCCTGAAGCTGCTTGTTGTGCATAGCAGCAACCCCTCTTGTAGGGTGTTTTCCAGCTAGACTAGGTTGTGGGAGACTTGTTTACCACACCTAGTTTGATTTGTTTTTTCTCCCCTCTTGGATTTAGACTCTAGATATAATGATATAAGGGATCCAAGGGATGCAAATTCATTTCTGTACATCAATCTACCAAGGAGTGCGTTATTTTTCCAAGCCTGCTGTGCAATCCCAATTTGGGAACATTATAGACCTCAAGATAACAATTTAAGAGAAACTAAAGAGTAGAAAATATCTGAATTCTTTAGTTAAACTTCAAGAGAAAACCTTAAGATAATAGCTAGGTGAAACTAAAGAGCAGATAATCTCTGAATTCTTTAGCTATTATTTGCAGATAATCTCCTTCTCTGGTTTGCTACAACTGAATGGTTTGGTTTATTCTTCTTTGTATATCATCTCTTCAGACTGAAACTCTTGAATGATATTCATTACTGGCACTCCCAAGGTTGTTGGGAAGACTGCATCTATTCCATAGACTAGCTGATAGGGTGACATAACAATTGACTTCTTATTTGTTAGCCCGCCTGCCCATATTAGGTGTACCAATTTTCCGTGCCATGATTTCTTATTTTCCTCTAGAAAATTTTTAATGATGTTCACCAGAATTTTATTTGAGGATTCAACCAACCCATTATCTTGAGGGTAATAAGTTGTAGAGTGTCCCAAATTAATTTGATATATGTGGAAAAAATCCACCATTTTCTTGGAGTTAAAGGCAACAACATTGTCAGTAATGATTTTCCTAGGACAACCAAATCTAGATAGAATGTTATTTTCAAGAAATATGATAATTACTGAGTCTGTGGCAGTCCTGGAAGGAATGGCTTCTATCCAATTAGTAAAATAGTCAGTTGCAGTAAGGATCCATTTATGCTGGGCAGAGGAGGAAGGGTGGATTTATCCAATGAATCTAGCCCCCATTGTTGAAAAGGAGTTTCAACAGAGATGGGTTGTAATGGCAAAGGCAACAACTTTATTTTTCCCTAAATTTTTTTGCATTTATGACAGAAAATTACCATTTTGTGGATATCTTGGAAAATGGTAGGCCAATAGAAACCAGCCCTAAGGATCTTATTAACAATGGTTTTCCAATAGAGGTGGCCTACACAATCCCCTTCATGAAATTCATGCATAATCCTATCATCATCTTCTTTATGCAAACATTTAAGCAATACACCACCAGAATTTTTCCAATATAATTTTTTTCCAAAATGCAGAAATTTACAGCCTTTAGTTTCAAGAATCGGGTCTTTGTTTTGGACAAACCAAGAGGAGCATTTAAATTAAAAAGAACATACAACATATCTACGTACCAAGGAGAATTCAGGAATTCTTCCTCAATAGGTGGAGTCGCCAACTCCTCTTGTTTATCCAATGAGTGAATCATATTGATGTCTAGTGCTTGAAAATTTGTTTCAACCATCAGTTTAGCCAGTCCTTGTTCTTTGATTAATTTGGTGGGTTTGATTTCTAAATCATATTCCAAGATGACAACAATCCACTTACCTCTTTTTCCATCAGGATCTTGTGTTAGGATGTCTTTAACCACTGTATGAGGCACAAATGCAATGATGTGTGAATGTAGAATCTGAAATCGTTTAGTGCCTTAACTAAGGAAAAAGCCTGCTTTTCTATGATATTATATTTCAGAGATGCATCTCTTAAAGATTGGCTGAATAATGCTATGGGCTGCTCTTGTCCCTTTGTATTTTTTTGCAGTAAGACAACAACAACTGTGTATTTTGATGCAAAGGAAAATATAAAGAAATCTTTGGTGAAGTTAGGGCTGATTTGAACCAGTGCTTGTGTGAGTGCTTGCTTCACTAGATAAAAAGACTGCTTTGCTTCCTTGGCCCACTTGACTCCCAAATATCTTTTGAGCATGTTGGTAATGTTCCTCAGGAGTTCTACAAGGTTTGGTATAAAGCTTCTTAAAAAAATTATCTTTCCAATGAAAGATTGCAACTATTTGATATTTCTTGGGTGACTGATTTGCAATATTCCCTCAATCCTATTTGGGTCAATCTTGATCCCTTCTTCAGATATGATGTGGCCTAGAAGTTTTCCTCAATATTTCTTGGGATTCAAAGATAGACCATACTTTCTGCATTTCTCAAAGACCTTTCTCAAATGGGCTAGATGTTCTTCATTAGTTTTGAATAGATTGTGATGTCATCAAGGTATATCACAATGAAGTAACCTATTTCTTCTGAGAAAGAAATATCCATTGCTGTTTGAAAAGTGGCTCCAGCATTCATTAACCCAAAAGACATTTTTACATACATGAAGGTGCCCCAAGGTGTAGTGAAATCTGTTTTGTGTTGATCATCTGGATGTACCAGCACCTGATTGTACCATGAAAAACCATATAGCTGAGAGATCATTTTGGAGCCTACTACCCTTTCCAATATGTGGTCCATCTTTGGTAAATGGTAGTTATCTTTCAGGGATGCGTTGTTTATATTTCTGAAGTCAATAAAGAGCCTAATCTCTCCTGTCTTCTTCCTCACAAATACAAGATTTGAAACCCATTTTGAGTACTTGAGCGAGACTGTTATCCCAACATCATACATTTTCTTTATATCTTTCTCAACCAGTGGCATTTGGACAGGGTTTATTTTGTGTAGCTTCTTTTTAAAGGGCTTCTGTCTTTCTTTGAGTGGAATTTTGTGCTGGATGATATCAGTATCATAGGACTTCAAGTATTCATAACTCCAGGCAAACACATCAGTAAATTCTTTGAATAACTCAATATATTTCTACTTTATAGGTGTTGGTAGTGTCTTTGACAATTTTATCATTTTGGGTTCTTGCTCACTGCCTATATTTCACTCCTCTATATTTGCTTTAGTGGATTCCATCTTTGGCTTTCTAGCAACATCATTGAAATAAAAAATTTCCTCTAGAGGGACAAGTCCTCTTGGCAGGGTATTTTATTTGTACTGCAACACTTCAAACTCTTCTTTTTTCAGGGCCTTTACAAATTTCTATCCCATGTGGGTCTTCTTTTTCCAACATATTTATATCAGCATCACGAGGGGACTCCTATTTTCATGTTTGTTCTTCAGTAGAGCAGTCCTCTTCATGATCGAAGTCTGAATTTGGAAACTCAAACTCATTTATGGATTGCAGGAAATCTTCAATCTGTTGGTAACCTTCAAAAACTTGCCAAGATCTTATATTATCAGGGACTGCTGGTCTATATTTAACCTGTACTATATACTATTTGTTAGGATGATGTAGTTGACAAGTGCTAGCTGTAAATGCCAGTCCATTGGAAAGGACATTTTGATTTCTTGGGATGGAGGCAAGGTCATATTATTTGAATGTTTTTAGGAGGTCTAGGGCAGCATTTCTATATGTTCTCAATCTAGGATGTTTAGCTGAATATTCTCCCTTAATATGCCTAATTACTAACTCAGAATCCCCATGGACATAGATCCTTTTGGCTTCTAATTTCTTCAGCAATTGTAGCCCTAGAAGGAGTGCCTCATATTCTGATATATTATTTGTACATTGAAAGTTTAGTTTGTAAGAGTGACCCTTTGCATGGTTGTTCTTAGTGTTGTGTACCCAAACACCTACTCTTGATCTAGTTTTTCCACAAGAACCATCAAAGCTCATGCTCCAAAGAGGCTCAGGTTCAGACTTGTGTGGTTAATTTTATATTTGGTGTGACTGTTCTTCTTTTTCTTCTTCTTTTTCCACTAATTGTTCGTTTACTGCTACTTGTTCATTAATGTTTTCATCGTTGTAAAGAATAAATGAATCAAGGTCTGAGTGGATAGAGTAGAGAGGGGAGTTTTCAGGATTTTCTTGACTATTGACCATGTATTTCATATGAGTTTCCCTATACAACTCCTTGGTTGACTAAATAATGGTATGGTAGCATAGGTCATATCCATTTGGAGGGTGCCTTGAAGCTTGGCTCCCCATCAGCATGATAGAAGCATGCCATACTTAGGGGGAATGTCAACCACCACAATATCCATTACTAGGCTTTTGGCTGGTATTTGTGCTAAAGTAACACAAAGATCTTTGATTAGGCCTAGATATTTAACTCTACTGGAGTCAAAAGAGTACAAGTCTTTGTATGGTCTGGTTATCTCAAGGCCCAATTTCTCCATAATTACCTTTGGCATGAGTTTATGAGATGCTCCTGAATCTAACATGGCATTATGGAGGATTTTATCATGGATATTCAAACTGACATAAAATGGGGGCACACCTTCCTCTTGGAATTTCCCTTCTACTTCAAGCCCAAACAAAAGCTCATGTTTGTCATCATTCAAGTTTACAGTATCAATATTTTCTCCTATGTTTAGTGCTTTCAAAACTTGGGATCTATATACATCTTGGCCTACCAATTCAGTGAGAGGTATGGAAATATTTATCTTGGCAATTTCATTCTCAATACTAAATGGTGTCTGTGTTTTTGGCAGATTTAAATTAGTTTTATCAGACATTATTTTTGCAGCAACTTCAGATTGCTGATTTGTATTAGGAATATTAGCTGAATTAGCTTCGTTAGGGCTGATATTTGTTTTACTAGTGCTACTTTCTAGGCTGTTTTTATTATTATTATTTTTATTAGAACTTTTAACCATTTTACTTGAACTTTCTGCTGTCTTTTTAGGATCAGTTTCGGGGGCCTTTCTAGCAGAATTTTCAAAATTCTTTCTCTTGGGAATTTCTTTGGATTTCTTTCTTCTGAGGTCATATTTCCCGCACTTCCATGATAGAATTTTTGAATCCCTATTTATAATCCTTGGATTCTGTGCATTCCTCTTCAATTTGAGTTGGCGCAAATATGCCTTGCTCTTCCTCAATGAGGAAAACAATATCCTCATCATTAACTCCCATTAGATTAATTTGACTTTCTTCTGGATCTTCAATCACCCCCTCATCCTCGTCAGCATAGTTTTCTTGGAAAGGAGGCCTGATTTGTTGGTCAGGACCTCTCTGTTCCCTCTGTCTTATTTGAGGGGGGTTTCTCCTAAAGTTTTGGTTTTGGTTCTGGTTTCTATTTTGAGGAGCTACTTGGTTTTCTCTAGGGAAAGCTCTCTCATTTAAGTTGATTCTCTCCATCATCCTCTCCATTGTTCTAACCAGGTTATCAATTTTAGTATCATATGTGGAGGCTACAACCTCTTCCCTATATGTGACTCTTTTTTCATTTTTCATTCTAGCTCTTTTGGAAATCATATTTGCTTCTACCCTTACTGCACCCCTCTACATGTCTTCTAATGTAGGAGGGTCTCTCTCTCTTAGTTGATAAGCCATCTTTGGGTCAAAACCATCTAGGAATTTCATTAGGGCTAGACCTTGTGGGGGTTTCATGTGAGGAGGGAGGGCATTATATACACTATTGAACCTAGTGCAGTAATCTTAGACACTCTCTCCAATGTTTCTCTTGATGCTTTCATATTCTGACAATACTTGGAGAGGATTTTTCTTGACTTCCCATTTATTTAGGAATAATTGATGAAAGGCAGGGAGGTCATGTATACTGTTAGGGGTCAGGCCTTTAAACCACTTTCTTGCTTCTCCCCCTAAGCTTTGGGTAAACATTCTTAGTTTAACAGTTTCATCATCTATCTCTTGTCAATCAAAATAGCCATCCATTTTATCCACATGCTGTTGAGAAGTTGTAGAACTACTTGCATCAAATAGGGGGATTTTGGACTAATAGTCCTGTGGTAGGACTACTAAAGGCAATGGTAGGACTAATGGGGCATACCAGGTTTCCATGGCTAGTGGATGGGGAAAACAAGGGGGGTTAACAAGTGGAGGGTCAATAAAATGAGGTGGAGTGTTGAATGGAGGAAGGTGAAGAATGGGTGCATGAATGGGGGTTGAGGTTTGTACAACAAGACTCTGCTGTAAGATGGATGGGTCTAAAACTATTTGGGTTATCCAACTCTGGGATTTAGTCCTGAACAGGCTTTATTCAAGGTGTGAGTCAAATAGGATATCCTACATTTTTTTAAGGTTTTCAGGTAGGGAACTTGCCTTGTGAATAGGTCTGTTAACAGTTGAACTCTTAGATATGGGAGTTTTCCTTAGGATTTTCTCTGGATTGTCAACTATTGTAGGAGGGTTTGGGTCAGGATGGGATCTGGTACAGATTCTTCTAGAAGCCAAAATTCATACTCAAGGCTTAGAAAGGTTGAAATTTTTATAATAGCTGAAAAACAAACCAATCTGTGGTAAAATACTTAATTCACACATTATTTTGATTGGGTTTATTGAGTTTTAATAACCTTAGGTTTTCTCAATAATTCCCCAATATGGTCGCCATTATGTTGGCTCCTTGTAATTTGTAAGATTGGAAAGAACAAGTAGCAGGGAACCACATCAAACCACTTTGTGGTCCAGGACCTAGCCTTCCTGGGCTCAGAGAGGGCTCTCTCTGTATTTATGATGAAATGATTTAGCTTTATGATTATATTTTCTGATTTTAGGCTAGTTATGAAGATTGGGGTTGTTTGTTTTGATTGATTGTTTGGTTGGACAGATAGAGTGTGGGAAGCTTAATCCATTGGGCTATGGAGTCATAGAAGGGTTAAATTGTACATCAACTTTTCAAGGGTTTCCACATGACAAGCTAACTATATCAAATGGATCTCTGTGGCAAGATGAATATGAAATGATAGTGATTTCAGTAAAGCTAAAGAGCAGGCAGTCTCTGAATTATTTAACTATATTTCAACATAAAAGTAGAGTAGACAATCTCTGAATTCTTTAACTATACTTCAACATAAAAGTAGAGAAGACATGCTCTGAATTCTGCATTCAAGTCCTTAGAGGAAAACATGTAAGACAATAGTTCAGTAGAGGTAAAGAGCAGTTAAGAATTATTAAACTCAAAATCATAAGAAAGACCTCAAGATAACATTTTAAGAGAAACTAAAGAGCAGACAATCTCTGAATTATTTAGTTAAAATTCAAGAGAAAACCTTAAGAGAACAACTAGATGAAACTAAAGAGCATACAATCTTTGAATTCTTTATCTATACTTTGTAGAGGAAAACATTGAGATAACAGTAATAGACAACATTAAGGTGCTCATGCAACATATCTTAACCTAAAATTTCTGTTTCTGCTATTAGGGAGATTTATGTACAGTATGGAAAACAAAGGAGAAACATTAACAAAAGAGGGATAACATCACCATTAATAGAGCTCAAAGATCTTGTGAAAGTTCTTGTATTACTGATGTCCAGATCAAAATAGTTATAGTGCTCCAATGCAATAATATTTGCAACTCAGAGTTTGATCAAAATCCAACCTAGCAACCAACACTGATAATGAACAATAGATGCAGTATTTAACTGCAGCTGAGGAGGTTTCCCTAATCTAGGGTGACAAATTTGTATTTACTCTCCTATTAAATTAAATGTTGGCAATTGACACCATGCAATGCCCAAGCCAAAAATATCACTGATAGACCTACTGTAACAATAACTTTTAATTTAACTACTGAGCTAACTTTAAAATATCTTTGACCAACTGCCTATATCATTAAATTTTGCAATAACTTCTGGATTGATGCTAAGATATCTCTGACTGTAATATTAACTTTGGGTAGCCTTCATTAAATCAAAATCAAGCTGGAGGTGGCCAACATGGTTGTGAAGAGGTGAATGTTGGGTGGTTTTGACATCTGGCTTTGCCTTTATCATTGATTTTGCTTTCTGATTTGTCTTTTAATCACTATCTTTATCTGTTTTCATCTTACAGTCTTTGCTGTCACTTTGTAATTTTCTCTTTTTACCTCTTTATCTGCCTTTTCCTTAAATTTTTCCTTTAACTGTTTATTCCACCTGTCTTCATCTTTACTCCTGATTGCTCTGTTTTATTTCTTTTGCCTTTACTGTCCTTTTATTTTTGGATAAACTCTGTTGTTGTCAGAGTAAATGTATCATCCTTGATCATCATGAATGTCTTCCTTTCTACTCGATTTCTTGCTTTTATTTATTCTTGCGCTCCTAATTATTTGATGAAAAGGCTTCTAAATCATCATCCAGAGAGCCCGGTTTAAACAATTCTTGGAATTAGAAATGGAATTTGATTATTGCATTTTCTAGTATGTACATCACCTGCAAAATTTATAACAATTTGTTAATAAAATGTGATCCCGTGGGGTGGTAAGCAATGGTGGCTTATCGCGTTTGTGCAGGGTAAATAGGCTTATCACATAGGCGTGATGGGCAGGTGGTTTGAATTGGAAATGGAGGATGGTTTCCATTGCAGGCGGGGATGAAGTTTCCAGTTTATCGCACAGTGCACAAGTGGTTTGTCGTATTGGTTGGAGGGTATGCGATAAATTGTGGGGGTGATGCGTGGCAGAAGGGAGGGTTGTGAAACCACCTATTTCACAACCCCTAAAGGTTTTAAACGTCGGGCATTTGGGTTTGCGAAAAGGTGTGAGGGCCATTGGATTAGATGGCGGGGATTGGACGGTGGTCAGGTGGATTTATCGCGGGTAGGTTTCAGAAGGTGAGGTCGGGTGGCTTAATGAAACCGAGGGTTTAAAAAATTTAACGCAGGGATTAATGTTTTTAAGGGGAAGCAATGTAATAGCGGGGCCCGAGGAAGTATTAAAGCAAGGGAAGAAGGTATATTAAAGATAAGGCTTTAATATAAAAGTGTGATTCAGGTTTCAATATAATAGGGGTTTTTAAAGTGGGACCTGACAGATTAGTATTTTTTTAAAAACAATGTAAAAATGGGCTTTTACGTTGTTTTTAATGAAAGCAGGGGAATGCATGAAGGGGAAGGGTTTTTTTTTGTTTTTAGTGAAGGGAATGTGGTTTTAAGAAGGGGAAAAGGCTAAAATGAGTGGATTACGGTCAAACATGGTATTTCCACGCATGAGAGTATAAGAAAAATGAGAGATAATGGAGAGGTTAAATGAAAAATAATGAAGGCAGTGAGATTTCTGAAAATAAATGATAGTCAGGGAATATTTTTTTCAACATGAAGAATACAAGGAATAAACAATCATCTTGTGATACTGTAGAAATACAGGAGACTAAAAAAACCTCTCTAAAGGAACCAAGCCTTTAGGAATAAAATATGTTTTTAGACCAATAATGTCTTTCCTAGCTATAGTATTTTTAAATGGCTTGTTGTTCTAACTTTCAACTGTACCTTGCTCATTATTAATCGTAATGTCTTAAAATTACTCTACACATTCCAAGAATTTCTTAATTTCTTTGTCATCTTCAAATACTTTCCAGTATTTGATATTTTGAGGAATGGAAGGCATTTTTTTATCTAGACATAATATGTTGCTTTAGCATCAAGATGAACCTTAAATTACTAGTAGCTATGGCCAGTGAGTCTGCCATTTCATTTTCTTCTATGGAAACATAATTCAAATTGAACGCTAAAAATAATTTTCAATTAAATCCCACACTTCATTTCTGTATTTTTTTAATTTTTAATTTTTCACTTGATAATTATCTCTCACCTGTTGTACCACCAATTCGGAATCACCAAAAACAACCAACTGTTCAGCTCCCAAATATTTTGTTGCTTTCATACCCAAAACAAGGGCTTCATACTCAATAGTGTTATTGGTAGTGACAAATTGTAATTTGTATGATAGGGCCACTGCTTGCTGAGTGGGAGAAATAAGAACTACACGAGCCCCTGATCCCTTTTGTGATGCAGTTCCATAAAAATGTAATTTCTAGATCTGCCCTGCTTCTAAATTCTGCTCATTTATGATCTGTAAATTCTATTTTTTTTCTAATTTCAGGCTGAAAATTGATGTCATAAGCAGCAAAGTGTAATATAGATGACCCTATCTCCTTCTCCTATGCATATATAGTATGATTTGAGGGATTTTTCTGGTCACTTATGATATAAGCCATTTGTGTTTCCCTATACAATCTTCTGAATTTTCCTCCAATGAATTGGATAGTGGCATAGGTCATATCCATTTGAAGAGTGCCTCCCAACTTTTTAGACTAAGATCTGGAAAGAAGCATTCCAAATCTTGATGTTATGTCTACAACCGCTATGCCCATCATTGGAATTTTCATAGGGAGTTGGGTAAGGGAGATTACCAAATATTTTATCACTCCTAAACACTTGACCCTTTTAGAGTCAAATGTGTAAAGATCATGGTATTTCTTAGTAATTTCCAGTCCTAGTTCATCCATCACTTTCTTAGGCATTAGATTGTGAGAGGTCCCAGAATCTAATAGGCAATAATGCAGTAGCTTGTTATGAATATTGAGTGAAAGATAAAAAGGTGTAGAATTATCATCATTCTGATCTTGGACATGACTACCCAAGTAGATGGTAGGATGTTCATCCTCTATATTGATTGAGTCAGGAGCAAGAGATGGCTGTAACAAACTTTTAAATGATTCTCTGTAGGCTGGATTTTTCAACAATTCAAGGAGGGGAACCAGAATATTGATTTTATTTAATTCCGACTTGAAACTGAAATTTAGAGGAGCCAAATCCTTATTTTCTACAACAATTTTCATAATTGGGGCAAGGTTAGGCGACGAAGGAATATCATTAACTTTTGCCTTTTTTTTGGCAACATCTTTTTCAGAATCTTTTTTTTGTTGGGGCTGTTGGACAACCCCTTTAGACCTCAATTTATAATTTCTTGTATGATTTTTAGCCTGATTTTTCTCATTTTGGACATGAATATGAAAATCTTCATCATTAGGAAAGAGATTTATCATAGAATGATATTCATACTCTTGAAAAGTCAAACAAGTTGACGGTGATGTCTCCCCAACTATATTTATGTCTTCATCTTCCTCTTCTTGTTCTTGGTGATTTTCTTCAGCAAAATTCTTTAATGGAGGCTGAACATTCTGATCATCAAGATTTCTTCTTGGGCATTGTAAAATTCTTTGAGGCTGAAAGGGTCTCCTAAAAGGAGCTTGATTTCTATTTCATTCATTTTGAATGGGTCTAACAGCAGGCTTATTCTCTAACTCCAGTTTTGAAATTTTGGAAGCAAGATATTTAATTAAATTGGACATTTGATCAAGATTTTCTTCAGCTGTGAAATATTTTGAGGAAGAAGAGGGTTTCTCCTCTTTCATTTTTTTCTTACCCTTTGCTCCCTTCTCCTCTTCTATTTTCATTTTATTTGAGGCCATAATATTGGACTGCACCCCAATATAAGCTTCCTGCATAGCTACCAATGTTTGTGGCTTCTCAACTCTCAACCAAAATTAAAACTTGGAGTCTAAGGAATTGGAAAAGGTTATCATGGTTGTGGTTTCAGGAGGTTTGACTTCTACAAGAATATTTTGATAAAATTTTTTGAATCTCTTTGTAAAATCTGCTAATGACTCACAAGTTTTCTTATTTAAAGCTCAAAACTCTGTAAGGTAATACAAGTAATCCTTATGGTCACCCCATTGTTTTACAGATAATTCCTGCAAAGAATCTATTCCTGTTATTGAATTTGCTGGTAAATTTCTGAACCACTTACGAGATTCTCCATCCAAGATCTGAACAAAGAGTCTTGACCATACATATTCATTGTCAATGTTTTGGTTATCAACATAATTGTAAAAGTAAACTAAGTGTTATTCGGCAGATACTCCTTCTACCTCCCCTGTATATTTGGGAAAATATTTTAGATAATCCCCTTGAGGAAGGGGATGCAAAGGTCGAGGGAGAGCAAGTGGTGCATATCTTGCTGCAGCAATCTGCTGCATCCTTATAGGAGGAGTCTGAGCCATGATTTTCTGAGGTAAAATTAATGAAAGATTTGCTGATACAAATGTTTGAGTGCTTGAAATTATAGTCTGTGGAGTTTGTATTTGTTCTGGAATAGTAGAAGGTCAAAGTTCTTGGGCTGATTCTTCAGGATTTTGAGTTGAGAACAAAGGATTATCAAAGAAATGAACAAAAGAGGATTTTGTTTCAAGCTATCTGGGAGAATCAGATTTAGTTGTAGATTCTTGAAGGATTTCGGAAAATTCAACTTTGTTCTATTGAGCTAAAAATTCAGAGAGATTAAAGGTCAAAATTTCAGGAAGATTATCTTCTCCTTGATGAGAAGAGGAGGAGCCAATTGATGGGTTTTGAAACATGTGAGAATACTCCTGTTGTGGGCTAAGAGAGGACTGATATTCAAGATGAGTTTGAAGAAAGTTTAAAATTACTTTAATATCTTCTTCAGTTAAAATAGCCCTATATATGAAGGGTGCAATCCCTAATACCTGTTCTAATTCCCTTTCTGTCAACACAAAGGCTTCTAATTCTTGGTTCTCTTCACTGACTCCTAAGACCTCTGATTTTTCTTCTTTCACTAGAGTAATACTTATCTTTGATTTACTAAATGATGACTAAGGGGAATTTTTAGATGCATCTAGGTTAACATCATCTACTTCATCTTTTATTGAAGCAGTTTCAACTTGAGATATTACAGTAGAATATTTTAAAACTGAAACTTCATTTGCTTTTAAAATGGATGATGGTACCTTTTCTTTTAGAATATACTTCAAATGTACTTTTTTCACTGAATGTGATGTAGCTTCAACTGTTTTCTGTTTCCCTCTTGCATCCTTTATGATATTTTATGGATCAGAGACTGGAGACATAAGAGGTGATCTATGATTTCTTCTTGTAGTAGGTGGTTTTGAAACCCCACGTCCTAGTTGTGGAGTCACCAGGTGAACTAATTACAATAAGAAAGAGTGATTAGTTTTTATTCACCCTTAAAAACTAGTACTAGGCATTCATGCAAGAAACTCGGGAGAATACTAAGTTCAAAATCTTCGTCTCCTGGTAAACGCACAAAAAGATGTTAGTGCTGGAATCAACACTTGGATTGTATCAAGTGCCTGAACAGACATATCTTAAGCTTAAGGGATTTTCTTATATTTGGATTAGATTTTGGAAGGTGGTTGAAGTTCTCACACACTGGAAATAAAGGATTTTGAACAGATAAATCACTCACACATATGAAGGTATTAGTGTTTGATGTGGTAGCAAGGACAAGTTTTTATTCTAATGGTTAGGAGAATATGAAAAGAACAGTGAGTCTATATGATAGAGTTGCATTGTTAAGATGAAAGGAAGACAAAAGATTTCAGACCTATAATGTATTGATGAAAGAAATATTTTTCAAGACTTACAAGAATATCATCACACATTTTAAAGATTTATGTCATAGGGAAAGCTTATGAATAGGTTTATCATACACATCTTATCCAGAAAGCTTGTGAAAAAATACTGATAAAAATAGATAATCATGTTCAGCTATATCATAAGACTGAAAAAACCATGAGACAACATATGTAAATCATAATATGGAAATGAAACTGTAAGATATGGAAACACATAAGGAAATTAGACAATACACACATCAAATCATTCATAAATCCTCAAGAGTATATCTGAATATTATAAATTAAAAAAGTACACAAATTAGGATGCAATGAGATGAACAACTCACAAACCATTTCCTCATTGCTTTTCATAGTATATATACAAAAAGGTAATATGTTAAAGATCCTCAAAAAGTGGAAGTTTGTTGTAGGACATTTATTACAACCTTCTAAATATAGCAAACCACATTTAAAGTTTATCCAAAAATAACAGAAAGGTAGTTTGATGTAAAATATTTGGTTTAAAAAATGCATGAAGTGTAATATTCGAAAAATTTAGCCTTCAGCTAAATGGAATATTATAGTTTGTTTTATCACTAGGTAAGTGAATAAGTGGGTGGGGAGGCACATAAGTATCCTTAACAGCAATAAGAACACTTCAAGTGTGAAAGGAGACCATTTTAGCCACTAAATAAAGCACCTCCAAGTGTGAACAGGGGTTGGATCATGTTGATTCAATCAAATTTGACCAAGTCAACAACGCTATTATGGAGGAGTGGAGATTAAATGAGGAATAACACAGTTTTGGAGGGAGATTGATTTCAAGAAGGAAATGACCTAATTGAGTGGGGCCCAGAGCAAGGAAGCTCATAATCTATATAAGGAAGAGGATGGCAGCCATATGAGGTTATGATTTGAATTATTATTTTGTATATGGTCTGTTTAGACTACTTGCATTCTTCAACTGTTTAGTTGAGATTGATGTGCTGTTTAGCACCGGGTGTTCCCGAGCAGGAATCCCATCTCTTTCCTTGTGAGGCCTATTGGAAGAGCATTGCACTCATTTCCACATTCTGGTTTTCAGGCCAAGCTACAACTCTCTTCATCAGTGCAGTTTCTGCAGGTTATTGTGTTATGTTGCAGGGTGTTGCAGTGGAGGGTTTAGAAACCCACTTTCTGAGCTATTTTCTCATAGGAGGAAGGATTCCTTCTCTTGGGAGATCAGTTTGGAGGGCTCTTGGACATATTTCAGATATTTGGCACCAGGACAACTATTTCCCATAATTTCTAGTGTTGTTCCAGCTGGGAATTGCATTATTTTTGAGGGCAGCTTCAGTGAGGGATCTTGTGGCTCCTTTGGAGTGTTTTCCTGTGATTGAAGAGTTAAACCTTTCATTGGAGGAGACCTTTGAGGGGATTTACATCAGATCTGTGATATTTCGGCCTTCTACACTCATGTGCTTCAGTTTGCAGTGAATCTTCAGCCCTAGGGCTTTAGATCCCATACTGTATAGGGTGTATTTTTGAAAATGCCTTTCCGGGTTCTTTGTAGGAGTTTGTATTAATCCTAGATCTGTATTGGGCATATATTTTGAGGCATATAACAGCCCTACATATTTTGTACATTATTTTTCTGTAGCAGTGTATTTAAAACTGCGATGTGGCATCTCTCCGGCATTTTGTGTTGCAACAACATCTCACTTTTGAGAGTGTTTATGTATTCGAGGCTTGTGTGATCACATTATATGTTTGATGCCTCATTGTTTTGTACTCATTTGCTGCATATATGATCAATAACATGGATTTATATTGGTCTCATGATTTCATGTGTTAAATACTTGCTGCTACTTTCATTTTATGAGCTATATTGCTGCTATTTCCATTTTGGAATATTACAGTAGTATTGAAGCATAATCTTGGCTTAGCCTGTGCATTCAGCCAATATGTCACCATAAGGAGAAGATTATCTCAAAGAAGAGGATATTTATAGAGACATGACTCCATTGTTTGGAGGAAAGAAGGAAGAGAGGTTCTCAAAGATTTTTCTTCAAACTTTGCAAAGCATTCATGGAGATATCAAGAAGATGAGAAGGGAGATGTGTAAGGAATCTCCAAGGGAGTTTGAATGTAAAGAAAAATCTAGATTGTCACATAATGAGTGTGAGCATGCAACCACACACCATGATTCACAATGCAGTCTTATGCCCAGATTTACTATGAGAGAGAGGAAGGAAGAAGAAATGCCAAAGATGGAGACTCTTAGTGATTATCTGCAGGAATATGAATCTCAAACTAAGAGGTTCAAAGATCACATCAACTTCCAAGAGTTTTGCAAGATCAAGGTGGAGAGAAGCAAGCAGCAAGATATGGGTAGATTTTTTCTATCTAATTTTGATGGTTCACCTAAATGTTCAACTAGAGCTTGGGTGGAGGAGCTAGACACCTATTTGCAGCAACACCAAGTTTTAGAGAAGGAAGCTATCAAAGTTGCAGCGCTGCATTTTGAAGGTAAGGCATATGCTTGGTGGATATTTGAGTCCTTTTCATTAAAAAATGCAGATACTTCTTCTTATGCAAAGTTCACTAGGATATTAGTGGAACGGTTTGATGGAAAACATTCAGAAACATCTTTGGTGGAGCCAAACAAATCAAAACGAACAAAACCTTTGTATGTGTTGGAGAAATCTATAAACCCAACTCCACTTCAAAAAACTGTTGAAGAAGTTAACATATTGCATAACACGTTGCTAGAGGCAAGATCTGTATCTCATACTCCTGGAAAAGAGGGCATGGAAATATTATTTTCAAAAGAGGATCCTCTTATTGAAAATTTGCCCATTCATATTGAAGATGAAGAGAAGGCTGGGGGAAACATCACTTTCATATCTAGAGCATATCTAGCACCTCATGCAGAGGAAGATGGAGTGCACACTCCAACAGGAGGAATTATTGTATTATTGCAAGAAGTTCCCCAAGATCTCATATGTAGAGGCCAAGGTACTATCAATGAACAACATGATTGTGAAACCTTGCAAATGAAAGGAGAAGGTAGGGAGGATGATCAGGATCACATGATGAGGAGCACACACCCATATATATTTCAAAATGGTGATGCATAGAAGAGGAAAAATAATTTACGTAATGAGGGTAGGGACAAATTTGTCCATCCATATGTGCAGTCTACCCTTGACATTGATGTATTACTACATGGAGGCATTCCACTGGGGAGACCCCCAGATCAGGAGATGATGAGAGATGCTTCACATGGGGTTGCACCACTCTTAGATCCCAGAGGGGTGGATACTTTGGAGGGGTCTATTAGAGCGTAGAGAGTCCGGGGTAGACTCAAGGAGGGGGGGAGACATTCTCCCATTTTCAGCATTACCCACTCTCACTACATATTCTGCGCTGACAGAAGTTGCTGCAATGATGGGGGATGGCACCACTATGGTGTAAGGGAGCTGCTCCATGCATTTGGATAAATAGAGGGTACTTCCATTGAGGAAGGAATCCTCCATACATTGGAGTAGATGGAGGCCACTCATGCTTACATTGACCAAGATCAAGAGGTTATTATTAGATGGTAGCTTCTCATGGGAGGTCAAAATCCAAAAGTCACCACTTCTACTTGAGCATGAGCAGCTGCATGATGGGCATGGCAGCAGTTGGGTGGATGAATTTGGCATGGGGAATGTCAAAGGAGAAGACAAAAACATGTGGGGAGCTTCACATTTCAGATATTCAACGCTGTCTCTTAGGAGGAATGATCCATATTGGAGGTCTCAACTCTTGGTAGAGTACTCCAAGGATCTTGGTGCTTGCATGATTCTTGATGATCCAGAGAGAGATGATAGATACATAGTGGATGATGAGGTAATCTATTCTTATGGTAGAGTCTTCTTGACTAGATATTCTGAGCTCAAGGAGAAGCTGCTACATGCAGCACATGTTGACTTTCTTTCCATGCAATTTGATGCATTTCATTCTTTGATGGAGGAGTTCAATTGGGAGCGCATTCAGTAGGATGTATATCAACATATGGAGAGATGCATAGCCAGGATGATAATGGAGAGGTTGTCACAACCACTTCCCTACTCATTGAGAGTGAGGGAGAACTTTCTGGGGAGCCATTTCAACTCAATGACCAAGGTACATGGTAGAGGATGTACATTTATGCATAATGATTTGTACGCTTTTACTTTTTATGAGTAGCATGTTGTAACAAGGAGGATAATTCCTTCTTGAATATTGTATTATGATGTACTTGAGGCCATTTGCAGCATTTATGTTGGCCATTCTATTGATGGTTTGTGGGGGAGGCCACATGATTCTTGGTGTGAACCATTGGCACCACATTTTACTTTGATGATTCCATCTTGTAGGATTATTGTGGCAGAAAAAAAGTGGCTGAAAAGACACTTGTTATTCTTTTTTTTGAGGTAGGTAAGGGATGCATGTGCTGGTTCCATATGCGGAACTATGATCCACCTCCCGGTTGTCATATGGAAACTTTTTTTCATTGGTTTTTGCTTCCATATGTTGGTGATGTTATTATGTTTATGGGAAGATTTGTTGGGTGAGTGGCACAAGAGTTAAATGTGCCCATTGGGAATATGATTCTCTCTACTTTATATGATTGCCACACTATATCTCTTGTCTTCATGTGGGAAGAGCCATTTGGAGAACTTGAGTTCTTGGAGGGGGCACTTCATGGATGTTTTGTTTGGTGGGGTAACTTGGGCCATTCTTGGAGGCCATGATATTTCAGCCCAAGATCAGCAACAACCCCATACTTACCATAAATGGAGAGAGAAACAACTTGGATGGAAAAATATAATCTCTCCATGCAACCCCAATACATTGCATAAACCGGGGATTGAGGATTTCTTTGATGAGATACCTAGGATGGCTCATTTCATTTGGATGATAGCATGGGTATGGGAGTATCTCATTGGGAATGAGGTTCTCCATGTTTGTCATCACTCCTACCCTGAGGAGGCCATTGGAAAGCAAGAAGGTTTCCACTTAAACCTTCCACCTTTTGATGATGTGAACCATTGGGTTTTGCATATTGGGGAGGAGCCATTGGAGGGGAGATTTATTGCAGATTATCTTGAGAAGTGGTGGGGACTATTGATGAGGAGGCCACAAGAGGAGGAGGGGAGGATTTTTTCTCTCCCTATATAGTTTCCTGAGGACAAGCAACGTTTTGGAGGGGAGGACTGTAATATTCCAAAAATTTAGCCTTAAGCTAAATGGAATATTATAGTTTGTTTTATCACTAGGTAGGTGAATAAGTGGGTGGGGAGGCCCATAAGTCTCCTTAACAGGAATAAGAAAACTTCAAGTGTGAAAGGAGACCCTTTTATTAGATAAATAAAGCACCTCTAATTGTGAACAAGGGTTGCATCATGTTGATTCAGTCATCTTTGACCAAGTCAACAACGCTGTTATGGAGGAGTGGAGATTAAATGAGGAATAACACAGTTTTGGAGGGAGATTGATTTCAAGAAGGAAATGACCTAATTGAGTGGGGCCTAGGGCAAGGAAGCTCATAATCTATATAAGGAAGAGGATGACAGCCATATGAGGTTATGATTTGGATTATTATTTTGTATATGGTCTATTTAGACTACTTTCATTCTTCAGCTGTTTAGTTGAGATTGTTGTGCTATTTAGCATCGGGTGTTCCCAAGCAGGAATCCCATCTCTTTCCTTGATAGGCCTCTTGGAAGAGCATTTCACTTATTTCCACATTCTGGTTTTCAGGCCAAGCTAAATTTTTTTTCATCAGAGTAGTTTTTGCAGGTTATTGTGCTATGTTGCAAGGTGTTGCAGTGGAGGGTTTAGAAGCCCACTTTCTGAGCTAGTTTCTCATAGGAGGAAGGATTCCTTCTCTTGGGAGATCAGTTTGGAGGGGTCTTGGACATATTTCAGATATTTGGAACCATACCAACTATTTCCCATCATTTCCAGCACTTTTCCAACTGGGAATTGTGTTATTTTTGAGGGCAGCTTCAGTGAGGGATCTTGTGGCTCCTTTGGAGTGTTTTCCTGTGATTGAAGGGTTCAATATTTAATTGGAGGAGGCCTTTGAGGGGATCTGTTAGCCCCCCTATGAAATTATTGACAAGCAAGCTGGGGGCTAGATTGTTTGAGAGCCTCCAAGGAATGTCTTTCCCCTGAAAATTCATCCTCCTTGGAGTCTCTGTGTGCTGTGCCTAACATATGGTTCCTCTGCTGATTCATTTCTCAAAAAGCCCATTATTTCCCTTTATACCCCTGCAAAACACCACATTGTCACCCCTGTTTCCCCTTTTTCTTCTCCCCAATTCCTCCCTTAATCTCCCCAAAATCCCCTTTGGATTATTCCTTTACCTTTTGTTCCCTCAAAATTCCCCTTAACCCTTCTACCATTACCCTCCTTAGGCCTTGGAATGCACTAAAAGGGTTTAAAAACCCACTTTCTGACTATATGACAGGCCTAGCCCTTTTTTCTGCCAGCCCCGCGCCTTTTCCCATAAGACCCGGCGCCGTGACCAAGGCTCTTTCCTTGCGGGGGCTCTTCTCCGTCCGTAGAGTCAAACCACAGAGCCCCCGTAGTTGACCCCTCGGGATATGGGACGACTCAAATCAATGGTCGTTATGCACTACGGGGGGTCGGCCCAAATTTCCCGTGCCCGTGCACCTCGGCCCCCCATAGTTGATCTCCACCGTTCGTTAAAGATCAAATCCAACGGCGCGGAGCACGCCCGAAATGGTGGACCCCCCCCCCCCGACCGTGCGCTGTTTCAAAAACCCGCCTGTAAATTCTGCACCACCCATCTGCAGTAGGTAGTTTTCCATGGAGAGCCAGCGATTCCACTCAGTAAACGACGCGTGGCATCTGTACGGGGGCAAAACCACCCTCATTTCGTGCATTAAACTTCGGTACGGGGCGCCCAGCGAAATCCACGACCACCGTTTGATCTCGAGATCTTCATCCGACGGCCTCCCTTCGCCCAAGCTGCTCGCTCGTTAGTCGGTCTCCACTGCACCCACAGACCCACCATGTGTCGCCCTCGCCATTGATCTGTGCTTGATCAATGGTCCAGATCACCCCGCTCACCTGTGACCGTTCCATTGCATCCCGCCTCGCCATGTCAGCTACACGTACTCCCCTCCGTACAGTCTATTGTTCTATTGCATATATACGTCCCATTCTCGTGTTTTTTAATGTTTTTCATGCGTTTTCACTCTGCAGATCATTAAACCACGAGCTCGTTGTCATTTAAGTACGTTTTCTCCTGCGATTATCCGTCCGCATGGCTATTTCCCACGTCCACAGTGTGTCTTGGTCTCCTCCATCATTCAGATCCGTGAATTTCTTCACAGTTGTTGTTTTACAGGGTTGTTGGAAGTGAAATTCTCCATGTTTATGTCGTACCATCTTAAATGGAGAGGTTGCAGGTAGAATTAAATCCGGGGGTGGCGTTGCTATAAAATTGTCAAGGAAAACGGCTGATGGGATTTGCACTAAAGAAAAGCAAGATTTCGAGCTCTAAAAATCTCCCATCACCATTAAAACCCGAGCTACCCTGTCAGAAGCAAATGGAGCGGCAGAGTGTTTCAGGGCAGAGAAAAAGGAAGATTAAAGCGAGCTTATGAAGATCTTGAGCTTTTAATCCGAAGTTTAGAGGACAAATGGATTACGAGCACCGATACACAACTACGGATTCCAAGCACTTTACCAAAGCATATACGGAGTTTTCATCAGCAGAATGTTTGTTCTTCATCAAGTACATGGCGCCCATACGGCTTTATTATGCACCATGTCCCTGAAGTTTTTTCCACCAGAAAACAGACCTCGAAACAGTCAGACATTTATGAGATAGACCTTCCTAGCAGTTTATTTTATTTTTGTTCAAATCACCAGAGGTACTTCAGCCAAAAGATGTCAAGATCATATCCAAAGCAGATCATTCTTTCACAAGGGAGGTGACAGAGATTAAATACATAGCAGATCAAACAGAATGGGTTTCAGCCCTGCTTTCATTGTTGTGTTTAAAGATACATTTAATTTTCACCTACCTTCTTAGTCGATCTTAGGCTCACCCTTTGCTATAAAGCACAGAAGGAAACATTGTAATGGTTGTTGATGAGAAATCAGTGGAATGCAAGCATTGTTCCTATTTGAGACAAGTTATTTGTGTATATTGTAAGATAGACTGCGATTAGATGTATTCAGACTGAATGTTCAAGCTATGGGCTATGATGTACCTAATTGGTGTTGTTTTTAATATGAAAAGCATGTTTCTTTAGATCTTGATCTAAAGCAGCTGGTGATGTTTTCCTTTCTCTGTATTTGTGATTGAATTGCTTTCATTTCATCATGTTTCTTCAGGCTCACATCAGAAGTTTGGCATTAGATTTACCCTTGATAGGTACCTTATGTTGCTGCTCTCCCAGCCTTTTATGTTTTCTGCTTATATGTGTATCTGAATATTGATTTCAATTGATTTAACCAGTGTAGTGGATGTCATTGCCTGCTCTCTGATGTATGAATTAATGAAATCTATATTTAGATGTTCTTGTTAGGATTTAGTTGAATGTGTTGAGAATCCTGGAGGTCTAGAACCTGATCTCTGTCTCTCTAGGATCTTTCCATCCCAATTAAGCCTTTAAGATCCCTTGTTTCACCCCTAATTCTGTCCAAGTAGGCCTGGAGTTAAATGACCTCTGGTCTGATCTATAGACAGAGTTGGTTGGCTCTCCTCCTTTCATTTTCAACCCTTAGTGTCCCATTCCAAATATCTCCTCCAAGATCCAAATTCTCTAGATGACTAGCCCAACTGAAAGCTTGCACATTGAACACAAATAAATCCTTTCTTGACTCCATAGCCCAATGGCTTTGATGTTCTCTGAGTTATCTGTCTCTGCCTAAGCTTCCTCTTTGCTCATCCTTGTCTTATATTGGTCCTTCTTTTCCTGATTCTCTCCAACCAAACACAAACAATCAAACAAACAACCATGAGCTTATAACTAGCCTAAAATCTTATACTTTGAGACTTAAAGACATAAACCTTTGGCTATCATAGAGAGATCCCTCTCTGGACCTAGGAGGGCTAGATCCTAAGGTCTGAAAGTGGTTCTATGTTGTCTTATCTTTTGGTCTCTGTCAACCTGGCCAAAACATGGGAACCTCAACATAATGGCGACCATACTGGGGAAAACCTGAGTGCATTTCACCTTAAACATTCGTAAAAACCTCAGAAACTTGTAACTCTGGTTAGGTTGACAGTAAGTCACTCCTTTCTTGAATCGACCTCCATTATTGAATATCCACCATACTCTTAGACAGAGCCTGGAAAGGGCCAGGTAGCCTCCAGATCTCATCCTCTTTTCAGAGGTGACATATCTGGTAAATTCCCTCCCAGTCAATCTCTGGTTGGAGCTTGTTGTTTTAGAGGAGATTCCTGAAAGGTGATAGTGCTTGAGCACTGTGGTGGATAGTGTACCCCTTAGAAACATCCTAAACCCTCCACCTGGTGACTCCATTGTTCCTAAACGTTAAAAGACTCCACTGGTGATCAGTAGGCCTGCTGATCATCTTGGTTTCGCATCAGAATCCACTGGGGGACTAGACCCGAAACATAATGAAGACTCCACTGGGAGACCAGTCCCTGAGACAACATTAACCACAGTAGAAGTGACAAGTAGGGTTAAGCTGCTTAGTTCAAGAGCAGCATTCTGGCTCACAGAACAATTCATACGAGAGCTTGCCCTGATCCAAACCCACCTGAAATAGTTGGTAATCCTGAGAAAATCCTCAAGAGAACGCCTATAAGTAGGAGATCAACTATTTCCAGCAACATTCATAGAGCTAATTCTGCACCAGAAGATCTTGCAGCTCTATTAGACCCTTTCTTCGACCTAGACCTTCAAAACAGATTACCTAGAACTAGGTCATTCAGTGTTTCAGACTAGCCAAGCACTAGGGATAGTGAAACCCCTCCTTCCACACCACCTGATTTTGAATTCCTTCAAATCTTGGTGCTCTCTCACCCTAGATCTGCTCAACAGACTTCTGCTGGTCCTAACATCCCTGTCATCCAAATACCAGCTGCTCAAGCTAACCCTTTAACCCATCAAAACATCATTATGGCAGCCTGGTATGCACCTTTGCTTTTACCTCAACCCTTGTTACCCTTGCCCAATGTTTATCAATAAAAAATCCCACACTTCACTGCTAAAGAATCCATCACAGCTCAGTAACATGTAGATAAGATGGAGGATTCCTTTGATTATATGGAGATTGATGATGAAACAATCAAAATGAGAATCTTTTCCCAAAGCTTAGTGGGTGAGGTGAAAAAGTGGTTTAAAAATATGCCTCCTGGCAGTATTCAAGATCTCCCCGCGTTATACCAGACATTCATAAACAAATGGGAGGTTAGAGCAAACCCTCTCCAGCTCCTGGAAGAATACATGTCCCTTAAGAGGAATGTAGGAGAGAGTGTTCATGATTACACCACTAGATTCAACAGAATTTATAATGCTCTCCCCCCACATATGAAACCTCCACAAGGAATGGCCCTAGCTAAGTATCCTGATGGATTTGATGCTGACCTGGCCTATGAGCTTAGAGATAAAGAGTACACCACCCTGGAAGACATGCAGAAAGGAGCAATAACCATAGAAGCAAACTTAGTGGAAAAAAGGGCAAGATTAAAAGCTGAAAAAAGGGTAACATATAGGGATGACAGTGTAGCTTCCACATCTGATCCCAAATACGATAGACTGTCTAAGAATGTGGATAAGCTACAACAAATGATGGAGAAAATGGTTGTCACAGTTAGTAACCAAAACAGAAATCAAAACCAGAACCAGAACTTTAGAAGAAACAATAATACCACTCCCAACAGACAGA
This sequence comes from Pinus albicaulis, assembly GCA_034641835.2. Lineage (NCBI taxonomy): Eukaryota > Viridiplantae > Streptophyta > Pinopsida > Pinales > Pinaceae > Pinus > Pinus albicaulis. The sequence goes on along the minus strand of CM076581.1, from coordinate 961,260,538 downwards.
AAGAATCAGATCAATAAGTTATTCCCCCTTTCCAAAACTTTCTAGATGAGGATGAGGGAATCATAGAAGAGTCTGAAGGGAATGCAATAAACATGTTTGAAACAGAAGATTCAATCCTAAATTATGATTCAGAAGAAGACCAGCCTTCCACCACCAGTTGTGATGAGGAGTGGTTTGAGTCTGAGGATTATAGATTAGGATTTGAAAACGCCATGTTGCAAGTCAGGGAACAATATGAACTTAGGAGCAAGAAAAGCCAAGATACTTCCAAAGCCAAGACTCCTGAGGTAACCATCAAGAAGAGACCTGACAAAACTTCCAAAACAACCTCCGCAAATGGAAAAATAGCAGCTAAAAGTTCTGGTGAACATAAGGAAAAAGACAACCAAGACACCGAAAAACAAAGCCAACCAACCAGCAGTACTAGCACTTCAGTTAGTACTCCTGATACAACTGTTCCCAACCCTGTACATAGTGAAAAATCACAAACTGATTCAGCTACTAATGCAGTAGCAAATAAAATAGAATTGAGCATTACAAAGGTCCAGTCCACTTTCAATCTAGAGAGTGAGATTGTAAAAATCAAAATCTCTGTACCATTATCTGAGCTGGCCACTCAGAATGTATATAAAGGCCAAATTTTGAAAGCATTAAATCTAGGAGAAATAAATGATTCTGTAAATTTGAATGATGATCAACCTGCCCTGCTGTTTGGTCCTAAGATTGAGGGAAAGTTTCAGGAAGGGGCAGTTCCACATTTTTATATCAGTCTTAACGTTCATGACAAGATCTTGCACAATGCAATGCATGATTCTGGAGCGTCGCACAATCTAATGCCTAAGGTAGTAATGGAGAGGCTAGGCCTAGAAATCACCAGACCCTACAAAGACTTATATTCATTTGACTCTAGCAGAGTGAAATGCCTAGGCCTCATCAAAGACTTGTGTGTGAGTTTAACCCAGATTCCTGCTAAATGTATGGTCATGGATGTGGTGGTGGCAGATGTGCCACCAAAGTATGGCATGCTATTGTCAAGATCATGGGGAGCCAAACTGCAAGGAACAATGCAGATGGATGGCTCATATGCCACTATCCCTATATTTGGCCAACTTAGAAGACTGTATAGAGAGTCTCAGATGAAATTTTTAGTCAGTAGCCCCGAGAAACCTGAAAACTCACCATTATACTCTGTACATACAGATCTAGACTCTTTCATTCTCTGCAATGACCAATCCTCAGAAGAGCCAAGATCAGATAGTGGAAATACAAACATACAGCCCATGGATTTCAACATAATGGCTACTCTGGAAGAATACGAAGAAGAAGACCATGGGAAAACTGCTGAAAATATAACTCTGAACGAAACAAAAACATAACAAAAACAACAAGCTAGCCACCTCCCTGATCTCCATGCCCATAATGAACCACGAAATGACCCCCCTCCTAGCACAAGCCTCACAACTCAACATAATGGTGAATCCAGCTGTAGGGGAGGGGATGAAGACGAAGTAAACAATGAACCCCTGTGGGAAATGAACTTTGATAGGTCCTGTACTAGGCAGAGTGCTGGAGCAGGAGTGTGGCTGCGTAATACTGAAAGTGGTCACGCAGAGAGCCACGCTGTCAATCTGCATTTCAGATGCACGAATAACATTGCAGAATATGAGGCTTTGATCTTGGGCTTAAATCTGTTGAAAAAACTAGGAGCCCGTAGGATAGCTGTGAGAGGAGACTCAGAGTTGGTAATCAAACAAGTGAATGGTGAGTATTCAGCAAAACACCCCAGGCTTAGGGCATACAGGAATGACACTCTAGATTTGCTGAAAACGTTTGTTGAATTCGAGTTAGTGTTCACTCCTAGGGGTCAAAATGCAATAGCAAATGGATTAGCTTGTCTAGCTAGCTCATATCCTAAAGCCCCAGTTGACCAAAAAATTATCATTCAGACCAAATTTGGGCTTATAGTGCCAGACAATGAAAAATATTGGCAGGTCTTTGAAGGAGACAAACAGATTGAAGATTTCCTGGCGGGCAGGAATGAGTTTGAATTTTCTGATTCAGACTCGATTTCTGATGATAGCTGCCCAAGTGAGGATCCCCCAGATGAATGAGAAACACCCTGTAACATAGAAATAAATTCTTTTTTCTGAGCAAACTGGAAATCCAACCGAAAATTGTGAAAACGCAGATACAGAAGAAGTAGAGGTGTTACAGGCCAAAGATAAGAACATACCCAGAGGTCTGGCACCCTTAGAGGACCTTTTTGACTTTGATGACGTAGCAAAAAAGCCCACAATTGAACATGCTGACTCTGATGTGGAAGAATGCAACATTGGCACTGAAGACAAACCCAAAATGATAAAACTGGCTAAGTCTATACCTGCAGACATGAAGCAGAAATATATTGAACTATTTAGGGAATTCATTGATGTGTTTGCATGGAGCTATGAAGACTTAAAGGCCTATGAAACCAACATCATACAACATAAGATACCACTAAAGGAAAATCAGAAGCCTTTCAGACAAAAACTTCGAAGAATCAATCCAAAACAATTGCCTGCAGTAGAGAAAGAGATCAGGAAGATGTATGATGCAGGCATAATTGTTCCTGTGAGGTTTTCTGATTGGGTGTCAAACTTAGTGGCTGTAAGGAAGAAAACAGGTGGGATCAGACTATGCATAGACTTCAGAAACCTCAACAGAGCCTCCTTGAAAGACAACTACCCTTTGCCTAGAATGGAGCATATCCTACAAAAGGTAGTGGGCTCTAAGAGAATCTCCCTGCTTGATGGTTTTTTGGGATATAATCAAGTTCTAGTACTCCCAGAAGATCAACTCAAAACAGCTTTCACCACTCCATGGGGCACCTTCATGTATGTGAAAATGCCCTTTGGACTGATGAATGCTGGAGCTACCTTCCAGAGAGCGATGGACATAGCTTTCTCAGAGGAGATAGGACACTTCATAGTTATCTACTTGGATGACTTGAATGTCTTTTCTAAAACTGAAGAAGAACATCTGAAACATTTGAGAAAAGTTTTTGAAAAATGTAGAAGGTATGGTCTGTCACTAAATCCTAAGAAGACTGTTTTTGGGCTGCAAGAAGGTAAGCTTCTTGGCCACATTATATCTGAGAAAGGGATCAGGATAGACCCACACAGAGTTGAGGGAATACTTCAAATTACACATCCAAGAAACATCAAGGAGTTGCATTCCTTTATAGGGAAGATCAATTTCCTCAGGAGATTCATCCCTAATCTTGCTGAGCACCTTAGGAAAATGACTGAAATGCTAAAGAAAGATGCAGGAATTAAGTGGACTGTCGAAGCCAAGAAATATTTTGAGTCAGTAAAACTTGCACTCACTCAAGCCCCTGTACTTATCAGCCCTAACTTCTCAAAATATTTTCTGATCTTTTCATTTGCTTCCCAACACACAATAGCTGCAGTTTTGCTGCAGAAAAATTCAGAAGGTAATGAACAGCATATAGCTTTCTTCAGTAAAGCCTTAAGAGATGCACCCTTAAAGTACAACATCATGGAAAAGCAGGCCTATGCTCTGATTAAGGCCTTAAAAGACTTTAGGGTGTACATTCTGCATTCTCACACCATTGCCTATGTGCCAAATATAGTGGTTAAGGATATCTTGTCCCAAGACCCTGATGGGAAAAGGGGAAAATGGATTGCTACCATCTTAGAATATGACATTGAAATAAAACCCACCAAGCTGATCAAAGGTCAAGGCCTGGCCCAATTAATGGCTGAATCAAACTTGCAGGCCCTGGACATTAACATGATAAATGCCTTAGATGAGCAGGAAGGATTGCCCCATCCAACTGTGGAGGAGCAGTTTCAGAACTCTCCTTGGTATGTTGATATCCTGTACGTGCTCACTAACCTCAATGCCCCTCTAGAACTGTCCAAAACAAAGGCCAGATTCATAAAACTCAAAGCTAGAAATTACTGCATTATGAATGAGAGTCTATGTTGGAAAAATCCAAATGGCCTTATACTAAAATGTTTGTCTGAAACTGAAGCTGAAAGAATCAAACAGGAACTCCATGCTGGAGAATGTGGAGGCCACCTGAGTTGGAAAGCCACTGCAAACAAGATACTCAGGGCTGGTTACTACTGGCCTACCCTCTTCAGTGATGTCCATAAAATGATACTTGCCTGTCATAAATGTCAAATCTTTGAAGGCAAAAGAAAACTCCTTCCCCTCCCTCTGCAACCGATCACAATAGAAGGTCATTTCATGCAATGGGGCCTAGAATTTATAGGAGAAATTCATCCTGCCTCCTCTGGACAACATAAATGGATCCTAACTGCTACAGATTACTTCACTAAATGGATAGAAGCTATACCCACTAGGAATGCCACTGACTCTGTCATCATTAGGTTCATAGAATACTTTATCTTATCCCATTTTGGTTGTCCAAGGAAAATAATCACTGAAAATGCTGCTGCTTTCGGATCCAAAAGAATGATTGATTTCTGTCACAGGTACAGAATAGCACTTGGACATTCAACTGCCTATTACCCCAAGGGTAATGGTCTAGCTGAATCATCAAATAAAAGCCTGGTTACAATCATTAAGAAGCTGCTGGAAGAGAACAAAAGGTCATGGCATAAAAAGTTGGTACATGCCTTGTGGGCAGACAGGCTCACTACAAAGAAGTCTATTGGCATGTCACCCTTTCAGTTGGTTTATGGGACAGAAGCAGTCTTTCCTACTAATCTTGGAGTTCCAGTGATCAAACTTGTCCAGGAGATACAATCAGAAGAGAACAGTATGGTGAGAAGAATCAATGAAACTATCCATTTACAGCAAACAAGAGAGCAGGTTTATAGCAGAGCTGTCAGAGTACATGAAGGCATAAAGAGACAGTTCGACAAAAGAACCAAAGCTTCAGATTTCAAGGTTGGAGATAAGGTTCTGAGATGGGATTCAAGAAGAGAGGAAAAAGGCAAACATGGTAAGTTTGATAGTCTGTGGCAAGGTCCATTCATCATTCAAGCCACTATGGGTCCTAATGCATTTTTCTTGCAAGAACTTGATGGTTCCGAGCTACTTGGGGGTCCTGTCAATGGCAGGATGCTCAAGCATTATTTCTGCTAATGCTCAGTCTCCAGTTTCATTTCCATTGTACATACCATTGCATCTTTTATTTTTGTTTTCAAGAAAAGAGAAAATGTTCCAAAAAAACAGAAAAGTCAGAGGTTCAGACATGCCCAAACAAGGACCTCTAAAAGTGCAAAATATTGGCTCTAATAAACTCAAAATATGAGCCAAGGCAAAGTGAAAACAGCTGGTCCTAATATGCCCAAAATCTGGACCGGAAAAGAAGAAAGGAATCAGCGCTAACATGCACAAAATCAGGGCTGAAGGAAAAAGAAGAAGTGACTCTAATATGCTCAAAACCTGAGTCACATGAAGAAAAGAGGGTGCTTCAAAAGTTCAAATTTCAAAACCTCAAGTTTTGTTTTTGAGTTCAACTTTTTGAGTCCACAGCAAGCCAGATAGTCTAATCCTGGCTTGGCTGTTTTTAAATTTCCTGTCTTAGAATATAGGTGAAGGAACCTGTTGGACAGTTTAATCCCAACATGTAGTAGAATAGGTAGAGAAACATGTGAGGCCAACAGTCTAATCTAGCCTCATGGAGCAATAAGGGTAGAATTAGAATAGGTCTGTTTTTGTTTTGCAAAATAAAATGTAAAGGGTCTCCTAGTTCAAATGCACCCAAGGGAAAATTGTAAAACTGTAGTTTGGGTAGGTAGATTGGTTGGGAAATATATTTGCTGATGTTTCTATCATACTGTGGCAGCTAAAATTGAAGAGGAAAGATGGCTTATGATAGCAGGCATCTGGCCTACTCCAAAGATCATATCTGGTTTCTTGACTCCTCCAAGAAGCAGCCATCCCCATGTGGAGCCACTGTTAGCCCCCCTATGAAATTCTTGACAAGCAAGCTGGGGGCTAGATTGTTTGAGAGCCTCCAAGGAATTTCTTTCCCCTGAAAATTCATCCTCCTTGGAGTCTCTGTGTGCTGTGCCTAACATATGGTTCCTCTACTGATTCATTTCTCAAAAAGCCCATTATTACCCTTTATACCCCTGCAAAACACCACATTGTCACCCCTGTTTCCCCTTTGTCTTCTCCCCAATTCCTCCCTTAATCTCCCCAAAATCCCCTTTGGATTATTCCTTTACCTTTTGTTCCCTCAAAATTCCCCTTAACCCTTCTACCGTTACCCTCCTTAGGCCTTGGAATGCACTAAAAGGGTTTAAAAACCCACTTTCCGACTATATGACAGGCCTAGCCCTTTTTTCTGCCAGCCCCGCGCCTTTTCCCATAAGACCCAGTGCCGTGACCAAGGCTCTTTCCTTGCGGGGGCTCTTCTCCGTCCGTAGAGTCAAACCACGGAGCCCCCGTAGTTGACCCCTTGGGATATGGGACGACTCAAATCAACGGTCGTTATGCACTATGGGGGGTCAGCCCAAATTTCCCGTGCCCGTGCACCTCGGCCCCCCGTAGTTGATCTCCACCATCCGTTAAAGATCAAATCCAACGGCGCGGAGCGCGCCCAAAATGGTGGACCCCCCCTGACCGTGCGCTGTTTCGAAAACTCGCCGGTAAATTCCGCACCACCCATCTGCAGCAGGTGGTTTTCCCCGGGGAGCCAGCGATTCCACTCAGTAAACGACGCGTGGCATCTGTACGGGGGCAAAACCACCCTCATTTCGCGCATTAAACTTCGGTACGGGGCGCCCAGTGAAATCCACGACCACCGTTTGATCTCAATATCTTCATCCGACGGCCTCCCTTTGCCCAAGCTGCTCGCTCGTTAGTCGGTCTCCGCTGCACCCGCAGACCCACCATGTGTCACCCTCGCTGTTGATCTGTGCCCGATCAACGGTCCAGATCACCCCGCTCACCGGTGACCGTTCCATTGCATCCCGCCTCGCCACGTCAGCTACACGTATTCCCCTTCGTACAATGTATCATTCTATTGCATATATACGTCCCATTCTCACGTTTTTTAATTTTTTTCATGCGTTTTCACTCCGCAGATCATTAAACCCCCACCAGAGCTCGTTTTATCATTTCGTCACGTTTTCTCCTCTGTTCTCCGTCCGCATGGCTATTTCCCACATCCACAGTGTGTCTTCGTCTCCTCCATCATTCACATCCGTGAATTTCTTCACAGTTGTTGTTTTAAAGGGTCGTTGGAAGTGAAATTCTCCATGTTTTTGTCATACCATATTACATGGAGAGGTTGCAGGTAGAATTAAATCCGGGGGGTGGCGCTGCTAGAAAATTGTCAAGGAAAGCGGCTGATGGGATTTGCACTAAAGAAAAGCTGGATTTCAAACTCTGAAATTCTCCCGTCACCATTAAAACCTGAGCTACCCTGTCAAAAGAAAATGGAGCGGCAGAATGTTTCAGCGTAGAGAAAAAGGAAGATTAAAGCTAGCTTATGAGGATCTTGAGCTTTAAATCCGAAGTTTAGAGGACAAAGCAGCAGATTACAGGCCCTGAGGATCGACTACAGGATTCCAAGCACAGGTAAAGGCAATATCTGGGTTTTTCATCAGCAGAATGTTTGTTCTTCATCAAGTACATGGCGCCCATACGGCTTTATTATGCACCATGTCCCTGAAGTTTTTTCCACCAGACAACATACCTCGAAACAGTCAGACATTTATGAGACAGACCTTCCTAGCAGTTTATTTTATTTTTGTTCAAATCACCAGAGGTACTTCAGCCAAAAGATGTCAAGATCATATCCAAAGCAGATCATTCTTTCACAAGGGAGGTGACAGAGATTAAATACATAGCAGATCAAACAGAATGGGTTTCATCCCTGCATTCATTGTTGTGTTTAAAGATACATTTAATTTTCACCTACCTTCTCAGTCGATATTAGGCTCACCCTTTGCTATAAAGCATAGAAGGAAACATTGTAATGGTTGTTGATGAGAAATCAGTGGAATGCAAGCATTGTTCCTATTTGAGACAAGTTCTCTGTGTATATTGTAAGATAGACTGAGATTAGATGTATTCAGACTGAATGTTCAAGCTATGGGCTATGATGTACCTGATTGGTGTTGTTTTTAATATGACAAGCATGTTTCTTTGGATCCTGATCTAAATCAGCTGGTGATGTTTTCCTTTCTCTGTATTTGTGATTGACTTTCTTTCATTTCATCATGTTTCTTCAGGCTCGCATCAGAAGTTTGGCATAAGATTTACCCTTGATAGGTACCTTATGTTGCTTCTCTCCCAGCCTTTTATGTTTTCTGCTTATATGTGTATCTGAATATTGATTTCAATTGATTTAACCAGTGTAGTGGATGTCATTTCCTGCTCTCTGATGTATGAATTAATGAAATCTGTATTTAGATGTTCTTGTTAGGATTTAGTTGAATGTGTTGAGAATCTTGGAGGTCTAGAACCTGATCTCTGTCTCTATAGGATATTTCCATCCCAATTAAGCCTTTCTAAGATCCCTTGTTTCACCCCTAATTCTGTCCAAGCAGGCCTGGAGTTAAATGACCTCTGGTCTGATCTATAGACAGAGTTGGTTGGCTCTCCTCCTTTCATTTTCAACCCTTAGTGTCCCATTCCAAATATCTCCTCGAAGATCCAAATGCTCTAGATGACTAGCCCAACTGAAAGCTTGCACATTGAACACAAATAAATCCTTTCTTGACTCCATAGCCCAATGGCTTTGATGTTCTCTGAGTTATCTGTCTCTGCCTAAGCTTCCCCTTTGCTCATCCTTGTCTTATATTGGTCCTTCTTTTCCTGATTCCCTCCAACCAAACACAAACAATCAAACAAACAACCATGAGCTTATAACTAGCCTAAAATATTATACTTTGAGCCTTAAAGACATAAACCTTTGGCTATCATAGAGAGATCCATCTTTGGACCTAGGAGGGCTAGATCCTAAGGTTTGAAAGTGGTTCTATGTTGTCTCATCCTTTGGCCTCTGTCAACCTAGCCAAAACATGGGAATCCCAACAGGATCTACATTAGATCTACTATATTTCAGCCTTCTACACTCATGTGCTTCAGTTTGCAGTGACTATTCATTCCTAGGCCTTTAGATCCCATCTTGTATAGGGTGTATTTCTGAAAACCCCTTTTCAGGTTCTTTGTAGGAGTTTGTATTAAGCCTAGATCTGTATTGGGCATATATTTTGAGGCATATAACAGCCCTACATATTTTGTACATTATTTTTCTGTAGCAGTGTATTTATAACTGTGTTGTGGCAACTCTCCGACATATTGTGTTGCAGCAACATCTCACTTTTGAGAGTGTTTATGTATTGGAGGCTTGTGTGATCACATTCTATGTTTTGTGCCTCATTTTTTTGTACTCATTTGCTGCATATATGATCAATAACATGGCTTTATATTGGTATCATGATTTCATTTGTTAAATACTTGCTGCTGCTTTCATTTTATGAGCTATATTGCTGCTATTTCCATTTTGGAATATTACATGAAGATATAAATTGATAATATGGAAATCAAAATGGTTGAGTTGAGGTGGATAGCTGCTCCTTGATTCCTGGAAAAACTTTCTGCACAAAAAGTGCAACAAAAACTGAAAATGACACCTAGATCTTTATCCACAAAAAAGTGTCACAACTACTAACTGAAAAATGACACTTGGAAGACAGCTTCACTGGATAACACTTGGCTGGGAAGAGGAAAAATATGACCAATGAGGAAACATATACTTTATCACCATCTAATTTCATTCCTCGAGACTAAAACAATAACTACCTTTTTATCTTCTTATGACCAAAACAAAAAGCTACCTTTATGAAAATGTAGCAATTTTTGATAACTGTGTATATAGGCCCAAAATGATATTGATCTTCAGTTTTTACTTGTTTTAGATATTCAATCATTAAAAACTAGCATAGAAGCCAACAACCTAAGAGCTTATGTCTCAATGACCCTCTTATTTGGTTTTCTCTTTTGTGCTTGTTTCTTCTTCTGAGCATTCTTCTTCCCTGGATCATTTTCTGAACTCTCCTCTATATTCATTATCTCATCTCTAAGATCATGATTAGCTATGAGCTTATTTTTTTGTCTGGTATGAGGCCTTTGAATATATGGATTAGGAATATATGAAGGCCTTCTTCTTCCCTAGATGACTCTACTTTGCTGCTCATCTTCAAACTCTGCTTCACTAAACTCTATTTCACTACTCTCTTCCTCAAATTATGAGCATGAGTGGATTTTTTCTTTCCTCTTTCCCTTAGCTAATGACATCAGAGATGAATAAAGCTGAGATGTTGTTGGTTCTTCTGATGTAATCTCTGAAAATTTACTTTTTCCCTTAGCTGATGTTTTTAGAGAGGAATAAACCTGAGCTAGTGTTAATTCCTCTACTGCTGTAGTCACATTGAATTCTTCATTATCCCATCTAATCTCTGAAACAGGGCTTTTTACTAATGGTTCAAGGGTGGCCCTCTCCACACTAATAGCTTCCACTAAAGATCCTTCCAAAAAATCAGTCTCCTTCTGCATTTATTTACTGAAGAGGAGTCCAGTTCTTCTTTGTCTTTAGAAATAACATTCTTCTCAACTAGGGTGGAATTTTGTTTAAACCTTCTTGAATTTTCTTTCCGGAAAGACTCTAAGGTTTGTGGTTCCTTAGATATCCTTCTGGTATAAACCTCCTTTTTTGGTTGCATCATAGGTATAGGAATGGTGGTTTAAACTCTAGCTCTTATAGCTGAGCTTCTTGTCTGCATGCCTGATGGTGAAGAAGATTGATCAGCTTGTAAAGGGGTTAGTATAGGTGCAGGGCTTGGCTCTTCCTCCTGTTTCTTCTGCTTTGAAGGCCTTCCCACTTTTCTCCTCGAATTAACACTGATGAAACCCTCATATGTTAGAAACTTGTTCCACGTGGATCTTTTTTCTTCAAATGATACACCACCAACATTTTGATTCACCCCCAGTGATAAAGATTATGGAGTGAATAATGTGGGGTTCGTTGTATCTTTTGAGACATTTTCAAAAGTTATTTGTAAATAAATAAAGGGAGGTTCATAGGTTTATAACTCAAAATTTGAGATAAATACCTCATCTGATATTGATGAACTATGGAGAACCTATCTTCGCAGGTGATATAAAGCTGCACTGTGGTGATAAATCCCTGCCATTCAGGCTTAAAATAGGAAATATGGACAGTAGGGGTCCAATTCATATTTTCATGTTCAGGTTTAATATATGCATTTAAATCCTCTCTCAGAAGAATCTTTTCTTTTATACCATGACTCACTTGAAGCTGACAACTGGGTAGATCGTGCTATGATGGCCTCAGATATTTTGAAAGTCCGAGACCCCAGTGATACTGAGACCAAGCATTACAAATAACAGGGCTAGTTGATCCATCCACCTCGATGAGTGAGTTGAATATTATGAGTCTTGAGATCAAGATGCATATCCAGTAGTTCCATTTTTGGATTGAGATCTAGATGCACATCTTAGCACCCAAAAAAGCCCATATTAGAACCTATGCACATCTTCATAATGTATGGAATTGAAAATACTCTCCAAATCCTTTATCTTGTCATAAAACTCGTTGGCCTTGGCATGCTCATTTTGGTCTAGCTAGTGGATTGTCCATTCGAGAGCATCCTCGATCACTCATATAGTTTTCCTCATGTTGTAAGTGCAATTCTCCAAGGAATTCCTAACATCCACTTTGTGCACTGCGTGCTCAGACCCGTATTTCTTAGCATCATGAAACATTTTCTCAATCTCCTCCTTACTTAATATACCCTAGTCACTTATGATTGTGATCATGTTATTCTCATCAGTGGTCATGTCCATCACATATATGTTGAGAATAATATCATCATCAATATCTAAGTGCATATCAATCCGGGGACCTTTTCTTGGAGTTGCAGGAATGCCACATAAATTTTCTTGGCTTTGACTTCCCTGACCCTCATACATGTGAAACGAAAAATTAGTCCGGTTTTCTGAGACAATAGAACATAATCACTTCTTGTTGGTGGGGATAAGAGTGTTCTTGGGGATGAGGACTCTCAAACAAACATTTTAAGAATCAAACCCTAGTGAATGAGGAGTTACATCTAGAAGAAGTGTTTCTCAAATTTTATCATCACCATGTTTACTCAAAATAGCAGCCTGCACTGCAACTCCATACACTACGACCTGCTCGGGTTGATATTCTTGCAGACTTAATTGCCATTAAAAAGTCCTATAATAATGAATGAAATCTAGGAATCCTAATAGACCCTCCAACAAGAATCACATCATGAATGTAATTCTTGTTCCATCTGGCAGAGGTTGTCGTGCAGGGCGTGCTTGGAGTCAAATGGCACCCGCGTGTATAGTCTCATGGATTCACATATTGCGGTATGTAGATAATTCATGTTCTGTAGCTCATCGTAGGAGAACACAAGCGTGCCAGATGGCTTAATATTATTTGGGTCTTGAAATTTTCTTGCATCGAAAATATTAGTTATATCTTTGTAAATCGATTCCTCTACTTTGATATGAGAGGACAAGAGCCAAAAGAAGCATGTTAATGCATCTGAAATGGCATCTTTTCCTGCTAAGATGAAATAGATGATAGTGTCTCGAAGAAAATGTTTCATCACACATAGTTACCATGTTCGAATTCGATTCGGTACAAAAAAATTAGACTCTCCAAAATTTAATACGAAAAACATTTGGGAGTATACATCTTACAAATATTGCAAAATATTAAAAATACTCAAAAATATTTTTTTTTCTAAGTTTAAAAGAAAACTCATAAATTATCCAACATTAATGCCTAATGGTTAAAAGGTTATAAACATTTTCAGTTTAAAATAATTCAAATAGAATAAAAAAACAAAACAATATCAAATTTAATAATATTATATACTGCAAAAATATAAAATAAAACGTGTTAATAAAAAAATCTTAAAGAGGTAGATATGAAAAAAAATCTGAAATGATCTTACATATACAAAAAAAATAAAAATAAAACAAAAAATTCTCAACTATTAAATAAATTCATATAAACTTAAATAATATTAAAAACTATTTACAAATATTCATATAAACTTAAATAATATTAAAACTATTTACAAATTTAGAAACTATTACATTATATAATATACACTTATTCAACACTAATATAGACCTATAAACTTATTAATTCTTTTAGTTATACTCCATCAAACATAAATTAATCTAATTATCACCATGCTCACATTTCGGTGAACAAAGAATTATTAATCACAATCTAAGGGGATTACGATTTCAGAGTGGATAGGCACCTGATAAATACAAAATTTTTTTTTTTCGAAAGGATAAATACATCCATGTGAACATGTTATTCTTTTGGCAATTTTTTTAAAATAAAAACATTTAATTTTTAAACCTTATTGTACCGTATTTGCAGGAATGGGTCAATTCGCTGGAATTTGGTAGCTATGCTGTCACATCATCATAACTTGGTACTACGTTGGTCATGGGCACCTAGAGGAATCAAGACAGAAGGTCCTGATGAATGCAGGTCAGAGTGCCAACAACCATCATCTTCCGTATTTGTGTTGGATGAAATCCATGGCGAAGTCCTGCACAACCCTAACAGCTTCGAAGAGACACTTCTCTGACCTGACGTTGAGCTTCTTCTTGATATTACACAACAACGAGATCGACGACATGGCTCTCATTGTGTAGAGATCTATGGCCACATGGAAATACTGGATAAAGTCTGAAACAGGAAGGGTCACATCAAGAGAAATCAGATCAGGTTCTACCCCGAACGCAATTTGTTTACAGACAGAATGGCAATAAACTAGCTAGGGCGTTGGTAGCTTATATCTGAGAAGATATGTGGTGGCTACAAGCCTCTGAATTTTGTTACAATGAGGCTCGAGGGCATATATTATTGAGAAACAATGGAAAACCATAAACATGCAAAAACCCAACCTTAGGAGATGAAGCACCAAAACTATGCGCCCCGTTTGGGTAAATTGGTACATCAACTTCTCGGGGAAGTAACTTTGGCATATGATCTCTATTTAAAGCACACAATACCTCGTTAGAAATATCTATCCGAGGATGACAACTTTTGATGTGAGAAACATGGAAGTTCCTTCTATGTTGCTCCCGATTTTCCCAAAAAAACGTCGTTTAGGGCCTCAAAACGTCTCCAGAAGTTTAGGACCCGAAAAACTGCTAAAAATAATAAACTATGCTACAATTAAGGAAGCTGAAAAAACTAAAAGAAACAATGGTGGGGCCCCAAGTGGAATAGGCGGTTGGCCACCAATATCCACATGGATCATTCCTCCCCCCTTAGGAAGCAATGGTCCCCATTGCGTTGAGTTTCTCCATGAGATGAGGAAACTTATGCTAAACTTGGTCCCTGGTGAATCACTTGCCTTGGTGCAAGAGTTGGCCAGCTTTGACAACTCGATAAAGTTGGATCTTCTGTTGGTGAGTGTTCTTGATTTTCATGTACATGATATAATCTATGGTGGTCTGTTACATGTAGATTGGGTTTAACTCTGTTGGTGTGAGTTGTTCTGCAATGTCGAAGGTGTCCAATAGAGGTGGGAAGTAGGGCCGAAGGTGGTCCACATTGAATACTGGGTGCATACCAAGGAATGGTGGAATACCAAGCTCAAAGGGATTGGCCCCTACAACCTTGGTGATGGTTTATGACCCATATTGGAGCGGGAGAAGCTTGTGGTGGGGTCTAGCGAGGCACTCCTTCTACACATGTAGCCACTCTTTGTCGACCACTTGGAAGTTGTCTGGCACCCTATGTTGATCACGTCGTTGCTTGTACTTAGCATTGGCTCTGTCCAATATGTCATGAACCTGTTGGTGGATGTGATGAATGTGCTCAATGAAGCTATTCGCTTTGCAACTTTAGACTAGACAAGATATGAATCAAACAAAGTAGCTGCAAATGGCATGGCTACGTCAATGGGACATAGTGGTTGGAATCCCAAGCCCACTTGAAAGGGGCTATGGCTGGTTGAGCTGTGGAGAGCCCGATTACAACTGTGTTTGACATAGGGAAGGCTCTCATCCCATGTTTGTGGATGCTTGGAATCGTACATGTGCAGAATGTGTATAATCATCCAGTTCATGACTTCTGTCTGGTCATCAGTTTAGGGTTGGAAATCTGTGGACTTGGTGAGCTTGGTGTCCAACGTTGACTAGAAGCTAGACCAAAATGTGCTGAGGAACCTGTTGTCCCGATCAGAGATGATATATTGTGGGATCCCAAAGTGCACCCACACTCGTTCAAAGAAGAGTTTAGCAATGAATTTTGCTGTGATATTCTTCTTGCAGGCTGCCATAATGTCCATCGGTGAGAATCTGTCGATGACCATGAAAACACAGTCCTTTCCATGCTTATTAGAGGGAAAGCCTGATATGTAATCCATGGAGATGGATTCCCAAGGTCGATTAGGTGTAGGTAGAGGAGTATAGTTCTTGATGGTTGGTTTGGCAATGGCACAAGCAATGTAGGATATGATGTACTTCCCAACATCTTGTCGAAAGTTTGACCAATAGAAATACTTCTGCAATACTACCACTGT
The DNA here is from genome assembly GCA_034641835.2 of Pinus albicaulis. Lineage (NCBI taxonomy): Eukaryota > Viridiplantae > Streptophyta > Pinopsida > Pinales > Pinaceae > Pinus > Pinus albicaulis. Next base: position 961,244,927 of record CM076581.1, on the reverse strand, counting down.
TTTCTCATCCCCGAAATGCCCAACGACTCGACTATAGTGCACTTCCCAAATCATCTTGGCATAGTCACTTGAAGGAACACAAAGGTGTCCCAAGTAACATATGAGTGCATCCTGGAGGTGAAAATTTGGAATTTGTGTACCCTCCAAGAGTGTCTTGTATGTGTGGCCGAATTCTAGATCACTCTTGTATAGAAGCATCCAATGAGAAGTCTCGTGCCCACAAGAGTTGAGAAAGGTTGTGAGCGCCACGATCGGTGGTCAGCTGAGGCAATCTACAACATTATTGGTGCTGCCCTTCTTGTACTTGATGTTCAAATGAAACTGTTGTAGATATGTGGACCATTTCTGATGGTGATCGTTTTGCAAATACCCTTGTGTCTTTATGAACTAAAGGGGTCGGTGGTCTGTGTGGATGACCGTTTGCTTCCCTAAAATGTAATGCTTCCATTGTCGACAAGTCTGCACAATGGAATACACTTATTTTTCATAAGTGGGATACTTGCGGACTGTGTCAGACAATGTCTCACTGCGATATGCCACTGGATGCCCATGTTGAGTAAGAACTGCCCCAATAGCATAGTCAGAGGCATCTGTCTCGATCTCAAATTATTATTGCAAGTATGTTAATGTGAATAATGGGGTAGAGTAGAGGTGATGTTTCAATTCTATGAATGCCTTCTGTTGATATTCTGACCAAAAGAATTTTTCTTTCGCTCCTCCCTTGGTGACTTGACTCAAGGGCCAAGTGATATGAGAGAATCCCAACACGAACCTGCGGTAGAAATTGGCAAGACCCAAAAAGCTACGAAGCTCTGTTAGAGTGGTTGGGGTTGGCCAATACCGAATGACTTGGATCTTGGTTGGATCCACATGCACCCCCTGTTCATCAATAATGTATCCCAGATACTGAAATTGGGTCATGCCTATTAGTCATCAGTAGTTTTTTTTGCTTTCTATAGATGACTAAATTTTTATCCTAGATTTCTAGAAACAAAATTCATGAATATTTTGAGTTCTAGAAATATCACTGCCTTTATTATCCTCAGGATAAATTTTTCACTATTTTACTACTCTATTAATTCATGGACAACCTATCACTCCCAGAAGACCAATCATGGGCTTATGCCACTCATTCTCACTAGGTTGTTGCCGCCTCTGACCTTACCACTATGTTTTGACTTGCCTAACCTTTTTACTTCCACCTTGGATTGCCAAGTAGCGTAACATTTTCCCCTATTCACCAAGTTCTGCAAGCATTGGTGGTTTCAAGATACCTTTCTAGGCTCTTTAGATAAATCAAAGTCATCAGTTTTTAGGTCTGCAATGCATAAGGTTTGTAAAAACTTTGTTTTACACCTAAAAACACTAAGTCAAGTTTTCAGCCAAAGGCCAAGTCCAAAATGCCTCCCAATAGGTCATTTAGGGTTCCATAGGTTATAGAATGTTTTGGTTTTCTGAATCACTATTTTACATGTGCCCAAAATATGAAATCAAATCAAAAAGAGGGTTAACATATGATTGTCCAAATGGATCAAAAAATCTTCCAAGGAAGGCCTCCTTGGTCAAAGCACAACTTCTTCAAAAAGACAGCTGCCCATGTTAAACATTTCTGCAGGAATGATTGAGATGGCTATTAGCAGAAAATAAGTAAGGTAAGAGGCTAAATCATCACAAAGGACATTCACAACAAAGGAGAGACATCATGCCTAAGTTCAAAGAAAATAAGGGTTTTTATGACTGATTGGGTGAAAAGTGTTGCCAAGCAAGGAGCCAATGCAAATGATCACAAGGATTGAGGCCATCAGCCCAACCAAGTATGAATTAAAGGTTTCTAGAAATTAAATGAAGAAGGGAAAAGCCCTAAAGCCTAAGGTTTGAAAAGGTAGGCAAAGAAGTGAGATGAAGACCATAAATCTCCATGACGATGACAGACAGAAGTTTGAAGAATGATATCAGAAGGTCACCTCCATGGTTTATCACGACAACAACACTTCAGTGCATCAAAGGGAGGAAAATACATAGAGTATTAGTGTGAGGGAGAATAAACCTTCAAGTGCAGTCAATTGCCCTCAAAATGGTCAAAGGGAATGAAATCATAAGGTCAAGTGTGAAAATGGAAAACCAAGCCAATTATGAGTTTGTTGTTGAGTAATTAAAATTGTCAAATTCCAAGAATGACCAAGGAGACAAAAACAATTTTGTCATGGCACCTGCAACAAACAGAAGTGGCCAAAGGGGGATATTGATAAACATGGTTGTAAAGACTGTGGTGACTGTGCAAGACAGATCTATTATACCTTTGGAAAATCAGTGAGAGGGGAAGAAACTAGGTTTTAAATATCACCCACACTCATAGATCTCAAAGGGGTTAAAGACATGAGTTCCAAACTTCATAATGCAGGAAAGAAACATTTTGACACTGATAGGGTAAAGGCAGGTCCCTCAAACATTGTTTTAAAGAACTCACCCTTACTAAATGAGTTTAAAGAGATCTGTTAGTTTTAAAATGATAGAGAGGGCAAATTTTGAGTTTTTTCTATGATAGAATAGATGAGGACAGAGTGTTAAAGCATCAAACAGGTCAAGGAAGTAAAATTCATCATATCATTTACCTAAGAACAACAAAGAGGAAATATTGAGATGAGAAAATATCATTTTTGTATTTAAGTCACCTCCTGCAAAAGAAAAAGAGATATCAATGATAAAGTGACAAAATAAAACTCAAAACATTAGCAAGAGTGGGTTTCTAGTTTTAATTTATTAATGCCAAGGGTATAAAATCATCTCATTCACCACTCAACTCCATTTGTCACTTGCAAAAAAGGAGTGAGAAGTTTTCAGGAGAAATTTATGAGTTTTTGGCAAGCCTCGAGCAGGAAGAACCTGGCGCTATGCTCTTGGAAAACCCTACTACGCGCCTGTGTGTGCGCTCTTTAGAAATTATAACTCCGCGCTGTGCTCCTGTGAAAGGTCGCTGCACGTTTGCTGTGTGTAGGGACATGCAAAAGCCCAATAGTTCGTGCAACTCCACCCAGGCGCTATGCACAGGGCCATAGCAGGCCGAATTGACAACATGCAACTTTGCCGGTGCTTCGCACAGGGCCGTTTAGGCTGACTCGATAGCATGCAGCTTTGCCGACACTACGCATAAGGCCATTCAGGCTGAACTGACAGTAGGTGTAGGGGCCCGAGTGCTACGCTCCTATGCTACGCGTTTAGCCAGGAAGCTTTTCAAGCTGGTGCAAGCCTCCAATTGCCTCAAGACTCCTCCAAATTTCTACTTAGCACTTCCTAGAGTTTTTATAAGAGGTACTTAGATGCTCTTCCCCCTCTCATGTTGTTTTAAAGGTGAAACTTAGCAAGAAATGTAAAGAAAAGAAAAACCCTAAAGGAAGAAAAAACCTAATCACCTGCTAACAACACTCTTGTTTAAAGGGCACCCATCCATCTAAGGCACACTGAGGCCCAAATTGTCCTTCTTCACTCATCATTCCCCTTCACTTGAAAATCACTACCTTTCTCATTATCATCTCACTTTCCCTCTCCATATCATTTCACAAATAGTTTCAGGGTTTTGTTTTCAAAGCAAGAGTAAAAGATAAAATGTCTAGAGAAGGTAGTAGTGACAGTGGCAATGGAGGCCAAAGACCTAGGGGACATCAAATAAAGGGTGGAAGAGTAAACAAATTTGAACATTTTAACACCAAGGAGTTGACAGCCTCCCCTACAACAGTTGCATATTTCCAAGAGGTGGGTTGTTTTGATTTCTATAAGTGAGTACAAAGAGTCCAAAGTCACCCTGAGTTGACCAGACTTTTTATCCTCAACCTCCATGACAATCAAGTGCATCTAGCTGGGGTAAATTTTGAACTATCCACCAATACAATTTCTATGGCCACTGGAATACCTTGTATGGGAGAAAAATGGTTCAGTAGGTGAGTTTGGACTTGAGCCATTATCAACCTTTCTTGAAACCAAGATACCAAGCTGATTGCAAAACTATTTTTTCCTTTTCCCACTTTTTGGAGAGATATTCCCCCTTAATGAAAGTCATCATGAAGTACTTTACATGCGATCAATGAAACGACAAATGGTCAAACGAATCAAAACGAAGTGGATGCTCATATATAATATGTATGAGGCATCTCGCTCCTACAAACGAATCGATCTGAGAGAACCAGTCAAGGTGGTCCTTCTGAGGAAAAAAACCAACCCGCTTTACAATCCATCAATCCACTCATTCATTCACTCATCCATCAATAAATCCTTCCTACCTCTCTCATCAATCTCATTCTTCCTCTCTCCCCTCCTCGGTTACATTTCAATTACCGGTTCCCATTAAGAACATCACTGTTAACCAGTGTATCATCGATGAGGGTGAATCTACATGTGTCATGTCGGCCCACGTTTGGAAATGGCTTGGATCTATCGAGTTGGTACCATCTACAATCACTCTTCGAGCGTATGATGGTTGTCCTTCCCAGCCAGAAGGTTAACATACCTCGCCCCCATATCTTGTAATCGCTCTATTGCGGTGCATTCTCCGAATGCTAAATGGATATAAAATTCGCATGATGGAGAGATAAATGTAGATGCTTCTATATATATATGATATTATGCCATTTCAAAAGATCAATGTTGTTATTTTATTCCCCTCAATCCTGACGAAGGTAAGTGAAGTTATCACCCTTCGCTACGCTAACTCAGTGAAGTTATAACCTGACCTTCTGAAATGCCAATATTATATATGTAATTATGCTTTCTTTATAAATAAAAAGTAAGCTTCAAATGGGTCATCTTCACATCACGAATGGCCATCCCACACACCCCTGGCCATCACCGCGCTGAATACCCTATCTAAGCTTCATTAACCTGTTGGATCATAGTTATTAGAACTAACTCCATTGTATATACTGATAGTGCTTAGCTAACACGATCAATACAAGGTAAACAGTAAGGAATCACAGTTTCAATGATCTTACTTGATGACTAGTAATAAGGCTTGAACATGATAGCTTACTAGAACTGTTGTAGATATCCTTGTTACATCACTATTACTGCTTCACTATTAGTATATGTCTATGGTTCTCATTATGCTTTATGTGTAAGATCAGTCTAATGATCATAACTAGTAGAAACATGGTATCATAACTAAGCTCATATAAGCTATATATGGCATAACTAGTCTAAGCTAACAGTACAACTAACCTTTATACTCTAAAGGGTGAAGTAAGTCCATTGAATGCCGAGAGCTTAACAGGATAGGTTACATTTAAGTAGTACACATAAGAGTTAACACACTTGATCTATGTAGTACCCTTTGTTAGCTTAGGTAAGTAGAACCCATTACATTTGTATACGTAACCACTAGGATTACCATTCAATTCTAGAGAGGTTGATGTTGAAGCTCAAAACCTGTACGTGTTGTTGCTTAGTATGGAAGAGTTGCTTGTATGAGAAATACAGACGTGTAGACATAATGAATCAATACCATTGCTTGGGAATAATTACACCTTATGCTTGAGCTTGATAAGATAGGTTGTATAAGCTTTATTGCTTATTACTGGTAGTTAACCACATGAGCTCTTTCCCATAATAGAGTACATATACAAATACTGATACTAATACCTAGAGCTTAACTATGATGCCAAGTGTTACTAGTTTTACACAATGATAGCTATACTTATCACACTAAAGGCACTCATACTAACTTAGTTGCATAAGAGCTTCCGTAATCACGAGCTCATACATGTTGAAACATAGTTTCACTGACCTAGTAGGTAATGAATACGGGTAACTTCCATTACCTTTATAGAAGTTGTTGGGGTTCCCATGTTTTGGCCAGATTGGCAAGACCAAAAGATGAGACAACATCAGAACCTCTTTGGGGCCCTAGGATCTAGCCCTCCTGGACCCGGAGAGGGATCTCTCCAAATAGAGCAAAGAATGGTATATCTTTGAGGCTCAAAATGAGATGTTAGGCTAGGTATGAAGCACAAAGGGGGGTTTTAAAATGATTTGGTTGGTTGGTTGCTGGGTTGGTCATGAGATCATAGACTGAGAAAGTAATGGGAGAAAAGGACAAAGCAGCAGGACGTTTCAGCAAAGAGGATAGGTCAAGAAAGTGCCATCCATTGGGCTATGGAGTCATGAAAGGGAATTACTTGCAACAACTAGCTAAGCTTTCAAAGGGCAAGTCATATAATAATAAAGGATCTTTTAGATTAGATGGTGGGATGGAACATCAAGGAAAGAAAATGAGAGAAGGAGAGCAACCCAATTTCTGTCTATAGATCAGGTTAGAGGTCATTTAACTCCAGGTCAGCTTTAGCATGCTCCAAGGGAAAACAGAGATAAGTTTAACAAGAGATCTTAGAAAGGCCAGCCGGTCGCACAAGGATCCTAGTGGACAGGGCTAACTCTAATCCCCAGTGTTCCCAAATCTTCTAGCTTAAACCCAACAAGAACATCTAAGAATAGATTCATCCAATTCATACGTCAGAGAGCAGGCAATAACATCCACTACACTGGTTAAATTGACTGAAATCAATCCTCAAATAACACATTTAGTAGAAAAACATTTAAGGCAAGGAGAGAAGAGACATAGGGTACCTAACAAGGGTAAATCCTATGCCATATTTATGATGCTAGCCAGCAGAAAATGAAACAATATGAAATGTAATAAACAAAGTTAGAAGACATCACCAATAGTAATAGACCAGGATCCTGTGAAATGTGCTTTGATTAATTGATACAAAACCAGTCACATACACTGAGCTCAATGGCTGTTACAATCCCAACTTCTCCTCCCAGCCTACTACAATACAAACTACTCTGCTACTCTCTCCTAAACTATTCTAACAGTCAAAACTGAATCCCTCTAACTACAACAGCAACAGCTGAACAACAACCTTTTACAATATGTTCTCGGGAATTCTTATAGGAGAAAGAATAACGATGATAGTTGTAAACTTAAATGCAACATTAAAAATCTGAAGTAGTAGGAGGGCCGAGGCTCCATGCGGTTTTAATTCTGAACATTTATCTTCTGCGCTTTTCAGATGGAGAAGTGATCTTCATCAGGCTGCAATTTACTTAGGGTATGTATTTGATGTACTTTATGTAGCCTTTTGCATAATTCTGGTGAGTAAACCAAGGTGTATGGACAACGGTGGGATTTTCCATAGTGTATAACTAATGCACTGGCAGTGTAGGACTGTTGTCAGGGTGGAAATTTCTTTAGGAACACGGTGTAGAATAAAAGCTGCATGGGTACTCTGTCCTTGCATGGAGAAAACATTCTACTGATGTAGAAACCATGATATAATGATTTTCCATGCTGAATCTTCTGCGTGGTCCATGGGTCTTCAATCTGATGCTTTACCTTTAAATCTCTGAACATAAGGCTTAAATATCTTCATTTGCGTGCCTTAAGCTTTCTGCTGCTCCATTTAAATCTCTGTCTGTAGTATATGTGATTTTAATGGCCTTGGGAAGATTGTACCAATTTTTAAACCCTGTTCTTTAAATGGAAGTCATGACCATAACCTTCCCAGGCTTTGCTTCATTAAAATCTCTGCATCTGATCTTTCCTGCGATCTCTGTCACTGTAACAGAGACTGAAAAACACGGCGGTTTTCCGCCACTCATAACCCTGTAGAACGCGCAAACAAGTTAAGAAAACAGTGCATGGGGGGGGGGGGGGGGTGGATGCAACGGGGATGACGTGAACGACCATGCATGCTAGTGAAATGTTTGAATCGTGTAGGATGGCGAAGAAAAATGCCGCGAACAATAGAATATTTCATGGTGAAAGGTGGCAGACCGTGGCAAAGGTTTGAATGTAAAACCTTCGAAAAATGATTACGGAATGAAAAATGAAAGAAATATAAAGAGGGCGGAGGACAATGTGATGCAAAACACGTGGAGGAGTGACGTGGCGGGACCGGGCAATGGTGGACGTGCGATCAGATCTGGGCCGTCTGATCTTGCGAGGAGATCGACGGTTGAAAATGCATCGGAGGGCGACAGATGGTAGGCCAGGGGTACAGATGACTCGAGTTAACAACCGCACAACTTCAGAGTGCGATAGCCGTTGGATGAGCGATCACAGATCGGATAGCTGAAATGCATATTGCTACGCATCCTGTACCGAACGGTAATGCACGATGAGATAGCGGTTTTGAAATCGTATAGGTGCCATGCGTCGGATGATGTATGGAATCGCTGGCCGATCGGAAAATACCGCCTACCTCCGAAAGGTGGTGTGATAGAAACCGGGTAGTTTATGAACAATGATTGTGGCGGGGACCACTGGGACGGATGCTCTGCGAACCGTTGATCTGCGGTAAATGAACGACGATGGCGTGATCGGGGGAGTGAACGAGTTACACGGTGGAAGCTGGGAAGGCCGCGATCGCCGTCCGATCTATACAGATCAACAATGGGAACTGCTCCCGATAAACATTTGCAATAGGTGCCTTTTGGGCTAGCGGGTGGTTCTAGCGGCCAGGTCACGTGGAGGAAAAGGTGCGGGGGCCAGGCCGAAAGGGGCTAGGCCCAGACTATGTGGAAAACATGGATTTTGTTTCGTTTTAATGCATTTCAAATCCAAATATGGATAACGATAGAGGAAAAAAGGGGAAACTAGGCCAAACCAGGGGTGTGTGCAGGATGCAAAGGGGTTTTTTGGGAGGATTTAGGGAATTAGGGGAGGGGTTCTGAGGTGAAAGGGGACTTTAACAAAGGAGGAAAAAGGGATAAAAAGGGACATTCTGCAGAGGTACAAGGGACACATAAAGACCTTTTGGAGCACAATTTTTTGGAATCAGAGAGGCTTCACAATGGGAAACGGCGGAGGGGATTCCATTAATAAGGCAAAGACATAGGAGGCTTCAAGGATGATGTGTCTTCAGGGGAGATGCATTCATTGAAGGCTCAAAACAAATTTATCCCCCTAATTTTCTTTGTCAAAAATTTATAGGGGGGCTAACAGAAGTATTGACAAGATGTCATACATTGTGCAAAAGAGACCTCCTTCACAACAAATGCAAAGTTTTTTTCACCATTCTCTTATCAAGATGATTGTGCTGCATCAATTAGAGCAACAGGGTATCCCATGGGAAGTGTTCATCTCCCATGATGTTTTCACAAATCCACAGCCTCTTCATTTGCAAATTTTACCTTCATCATCTCATCCACCTTCCTCCATTCCTCCCTCAACCCCCACTGACCATGATTCATCCTCTCCACATGAATCCTCTCCTCAAGGAAAATTCTCACCCTCACCTTCTCCTAAAGCATCAGAACAAGAAGAGGATGATGAAGAATAAGAAGAAAACAATGACAAAGAGGAAAATGACAGTCAAGAGGTTGATGACAATTTTGAAGATCATGACAGTAATGCTAGCATGGAGGAAAATGCAAGTGACTCTCAAGAGCTCAACCAAGAGCATAATGCAGGAGACATAAATGTAGATATCATTGAGGAAAAGAAAGACAATCTTGAGATCAGTCATGGTAAGAGCATTCTAGTAAAAAAATTTGAGTTTCTCCCTCTCACATATCAAAGAGGATCAAGGCAAGTGTTTTCTACCTCCAAAAGGCAATGAAGCTTGCCATATGCATTAGCTTAAATACTTGACGAGGGAAAAGAGAATATGAAAAAGGATAAGAAAGGTAAGGGGGGCAAGCAAACTAAACAAGAACCCCAATTCATTAACCTTGACAGTGATAATGAAGATGAGGAAATGGCCACTAGGTTACTACTCCAAAGCAGAGATGCACAAATTAGGGAGTGGGAGAGAGAATTTGAAATGGCACAACATATCATTCAGTACTACAAGAATGAACACAAGTATTTTAGGAAGATAAAAAGGGACCTTGCTCTCCAGAAAAAGATGACCAAGCATCATGCAATGAAAAACAAACTTGCTTGTGCCAAACTGAAGGAAGCCCTCATTTAAATTCAAAGCACTAAAGAAAGAAAAAATCTAGGCTTGGAATCTTGGCTGGCTTCTCCTACGAGTCTCTCAAAACCCATCGGGCACACTTCCACCAAATATGGAATAATTTTGACAAGTTTTTTGGTTTTGCTAATTTTGAAGACCAAGGGTAGCACCCATGGTGCTACGTTTTTTCCGAGAATCTTAAGGAGGAAAGGCTCACATTTTTAGAATACGCATCTCAAAAATAGCATGCTCACAAATTTTCGAATCAATTGGAGTTGTTTTGGTCCTCCAAAAGTGTCAAAAGCACCCCTAATTTTCACCATTACGCCTACTTTAGAGACATATGCTTTGTACCTTTACTAGCCTTGGAATTTTCTCTTTTTGACCGAGGTTTCGAGTTCAAATGGGAAAATCAAGTGTAGATTAAAGAGGTATACTCCAAAGGGCTTTCCATGAGCCCACGCCGCGGATCCTTTTCGACATCGGGAAGGCTTTCAAAACAACACTTTAACAAGTTGACCCGGTTTTCCTACTCTAGTGCTACGCCCTTGGCATGGAAATTCATCTAAAGCTCTTGATCTTATATGGAAGGAAAGTAAGAATTTACCTCGGCAAGTTTTAGGAAACACCATCCCTCAAATGTCAATTTCTTTACTAAAAATGCTTTCAGAAAGAATGTTTTTTTTAAGATATTTTGTGCCTTGGGACTTGCAGGTCTCAAGGACAATAGTGACATTTCTCATTGACCAATAGGCTTCTAGAGAATCTATTAGGTTTTCTCCTCACTGCTTGTTAAGAATGATTGAAGATTCATTGTTAATGTTGGCATTTGATGAGTTTTGAAACGATACATGGTTCTTTGAGGATGAAGAGCAATTTGGTGTTATGGAGCTCGTGAATGATTTGCTTTGATTGATGATGAGGAAAGCTTTGCTTGCGGGATCCACAGGCTTGGTAAATGGTGATGTGTCTCTAATTTGTTCATGTTTTTCTTGTTTATCATTGTGTCCATCCTTCTATGTTGCATTAGATGTGAAAAATTATAGGCTAAGAAATGTTGTTTGAAACTTGTAGTCCTTCTTTGTTACTATTATCTTTATGTTTTCCTCTATTTAAGGTTAGTTTGCAAAGATTCTTAGTTGCTCATAGATCCACCTAAGCTCGTTTGTTTCATAAATGGTTGAAGTAAGTAGTTTTCAAATATGTTTTATGGATTGTATTGCACTTACTTGATGCTATCAATTCTATTTGTGAGATCTCTCTTTGATGAATTACTTGCTAGTTCTAGCCAAATAGGCCATGTTTTGATCATGCCCTTTGTTTATGTGACAAGTTTGCCTCAGAATTTCTTTCAGCTTGATTGATGATGTTTCCAGGAGTTCCCTCTTCATTGATTAAAGTTATGTGTCATCTTATATATGTTTTCAAACCTTCAAGATAAAGAATCACTAGGATTAGAATCGTTTTCTTGCTTTCCTTTGTTTCACTAAATTGTTCATCTTGAATGTCTATTTGTTTAAGTATTGTCATTGATTAATGGTTTTCTATCTCCTTGATTTATCCTTTTTCTTATCAGTGTTAAGACCTTGTTTATGGAGTATATGACAAAGGATCGCTAACCCCCTTTCATACCTTGATTCACAACATGTCCATCTCAATCACACATAACCTTAAAAGATCCATTTCCCTGGCCTTATTTTTCCTTGTGATTCACTATGACTAATTTTGGTCTCCACTGACTTTCATGGGCCTCCATATCCCAATTGTTGATGACCTCTCACTCCACCTATTCTACTTGATCATTTTAGCCAAACAAACAAACGAACCTACTAAACTGCAACTAGCCTAAAATAAACCATCTAAAGCAAACAAGTTCTTATCCTTTGCATACAAGGAGAGAGCCCTCTCTTAGTCTAAGGAAGGCTAGGTCCTAGGACTCCAAGAAGCAGTCTTATGTTACCTGCAATGCACATTTGGTCTACCAATTTGCTAAATCACAGGACCCTAACTGATAGTGATCCACGTTAGAATGCGAGTATAATTGCACGAATACATCTTAAGACTCATTAGACCCTGGAGTTGAACTTAGAAAATCTAGTGAATCTACCACCTCATACATACCTAAAGTTTTTGGCGATCACGGTGGGGTTAACCACGAGTAAGTAACAAGCTTATACCTCCTTAAAATTCAAAAGCCCTTGTCAAAAAGAAGTATCCTAATGTTTGAAACCACCTCATCACTATCACTAACAAAATGGTGATCATGATGGGCCCTCTGAGTCGATAGAAAATCAAATATCCCTTAGGACTTGAGGAGACCCTTATCCAAATCATAGAGAACTCAAGCATTGTAAAAAGTAGAATGCAGGTGTTTCACCATCCTAGCAAAATGATGACTTCGTGTAGGACACTCTCACAAACCCTGAAGACTCATAAAAGAACCCGAGAAAAACCCCAAAACATCCTTAGATTGGTTTTTATGGAGTTATTGAGTGGTGAATATACATATCCTCAAGCAGCCAAAACATCCACCTAGGCTCCACTAGCCTCTAGTAGGCCTATTACTTCACTAGTTCTCTATTAGACTCCACGGGATTGTATAAAATCAACCCTCTTTAAGTTTAAACCTAGTTCTACCTTTTGTGAGAGTTTATCGAGCACTAAGAGAGTCAACCTTCCAAAAATATTCTAAAACTTCCCGACCTCTAAATTTTGGAACCGTCGGAGCTAGAAGGATCGATGTCGTCTCATCCAGACCCAAATCCTCACCATAGTTGATGACCCGGAAAAATATTTTGTGTAAACTTCTAAATCTAAACTTAACTAATGTTGAGACCATTCATAGAGCAACTCACCGTCTGAACATCTCACAACCTTGCAAGATCCCCGAGTTTGACTTGCAACACACAAAGAACCTTTTTAGAACCAAGTCACAAAGCTGATATTGACTAGACTAGCTTGAGCACATGATTTTACCTTGATTCTGTTAAAAAACTCCTTCCACACGACTTTCGAAGCTTCTCCATCACTGTCCTTTCCTTTTCAAATACGTGCTAAATACGGTTGCTGGTCCAAATGCCTATAGGTTTTAACCACAAACGAAGTATCTACACACGAATATTATAACATAAAACAAACAACCAACGAAACTTATAAAATGTAAACAGAGATAAACACATAGATTTTCCCTGGATCCCAAATTGGGGCCTTGACTTGATTTTTCATTATATTCTTTTAGTGTTACAACAATATATATACATGTAGAAGCATACATAAACCCCAATCCATCCAACACGAGTTAAGAACATGGCCGTAGTTCCTTATTTGGATCTACAAAATACCCGAGGTCGAAAACCATCGTACCAGAAACCATGTGTAAACTCCTTCAAAAAACATGGGTGGGTGCATATGAGTGGGACCGCATACCAAAAAATTTTTTTTTCTTCAAGGCACACGGACCACGACAGGAAATTTCTTCTGTGACCCCATTGCTAGGTTGGCGCATCCGGTGCAAAGGGCTAGTCATGGAAAGAATATAACACATACCCAACAAATAATTTTCCACCCATCCATACCACCACTACCCAAACCACTCCCGCTTCATCCTACACCCCTTTCTGAAACCCTCCTTGGTAAATCCTCCATTAGTTCCCATCATGGCAGCTTTGCTTATGCCCCCTATTTTACCACAACCTTTGGTGCCTTTGCCAAATGACTACAATTCAATTCCCCACTTCTCGGAGTTGAATCTATCAGCAACAACATGTAGATGAGATTAATGATCACAGATTAATTACATGAAATAGAAGAATAAACCATTAAAATGAGATCTTTACACCAATGCTTAAGAATGAACCAAAAAATGGTTTCAAAGCAGTAACTCCTAACTGTACATGATCTCCTTCCTACACCAATATTTCATAAGCAAGTGGGAAATCAAGAAAAACCCCCCTCCAAATCATTCTGAATATAACAATCTTAGAGAATGTAAGGGAAAGTGTCCAAGATTATTGCACTAGGTTTAGCAGTGTCTATAATTCCCTTGCACCTCACATGAAACCTCGACAGGCACAGCACTAATTGAAATTTCTCAGAAGGTTTGATTCAGACACATACCAATTGAGAGAAGACCCCACAACTTTAGAAGAAATGAAAAGAGCTATTAGTGCGAGAAGCCAAATTGATTGAAAAGATAAGCTAGGATGAGGTCGGAAAAAAGAGTCACTTACAAGATGAAACCATCGTCCTCAACCTCTTCTTCGGTCTCAAGATAGAAAGGCTAGTTATAACAATGGAGAGAATGATGGAAATGATAAGCAGATGAAGAGCATATGGGAAAATTAACCAAATCCCCAAAATAGAAATAGAATAAAACTTGAAGAGACCCTCCCAAAAATAGGCCACAAGATAATGATCAACAAAATTAGGCCTCTTTTCCAAGACAATTATCTTGATGAAAGAGGAAGAAGAATGAAAAATCGAAGAAAACCATGTAAACTTAATAGGTTAGGATAATGATAATGTTTTCTCACAAAAGAAGAATAATAGTTCTTTTCCCCGGATCAATGAAACTAACTATGAGGGATTCGATTTTCTGGGGTTGGGATTTGAAAATGCAATAATGGAAGTCCATAGGCAATATGAACTTAGGAAAAAGGAACCAGATGCCCCCCCGAAAAAACCAAATAGACAACATTGAAGCCACAATATAAGAAGACAAGCAATGTGACACTATGGCTAAGAAAAGCCGATCCAAGCAAGGGAAAAAATCAAACCAACCAAGTAGTGACACAAAGTACAACCTAGATGCCTCCACTAGCATTGTAGAAAAACTAATACAGCTCTAAAGCCCCAAATCAAAATCAGCAAATTAAAAATGTAGAAAAGTTCATTGCTGATAAAATTGATGTAAATATGTCAATTTACAAATACCTTTCCTTTGAAGGGGAGATTGCCAAAATCAAGATATGATACCTCTCATTGAACTAGTTGCTCAAGAAGTGTATAGGTCCCAAGTTCTAAAATTCTTAAACATAGAGTAATCTTACGACACTTTCACACTTGACTAATGACAAACCCAAGCTTTTGTTTGGACACAAGTGGAGGAAAATACCAAGAAGGAATACATTACCCCTTTCTATGTAAGCAAATATACATGAAAAAATCTTGCACAATGCTATGCTAGACACAGTGCCTCTCACTGACCTCTATTTTACAAAAGTTGTGATGAAGAGATTAGGCCTAGAAATGATTAAACCTTACAGAGACACTACCTGTTAGTTCAAGTAGAGTCAAGTGTTTGGGCCTAATCAAAAATCTTTGTGTCAGTTGGCACAAATACACGCTAAGAACACAATCATGGACATAGTTATTCATGACATTCCCACCAAGTATGGTATGCTTTTATCCGGATCTTGGGGAGCCAAGTTTAGGGAACCTCCAACTTGACATGTCCTATGATACCATCCACAATTTTTCAACCAAACCAAGAGTTAACAAAGAATCCCACATGAAGTATGGTAAGTACAGGGCCAGGCCATAACACTTTATCTATTCATTCACTCAGATATTGATTGTTTCATCTTATGTAATGAATGTAGAAATTTATAGTTTCCCACCCCGGTTTTCAGTTTTCACCTTATTACTCCAAAATAATTAAATGCCCTTTCCCATATCCATACATTTAATAAAATTTGAAGAAATAAATTTTGCGAAAACACAAATTGAAATTTTAGAATGCGAAAATGCGAGAAATAAAATAACGACGATAACAAGCAGTCATTCAACACATCATAACTCGGTAATTTTTGGTCAAGGTGACCACAGGAAAAACCCCCTACAACTCTTGGGGAAAACCCGGTTAGAAAGCTCCTTCTTATTTGCAGGAAAAATGCTCTGCGGTGATAGAAATATTGACAAAATAAATAATCGACCAAGCAGAACATTTAACTTATCTCTTTTAGTGGCAACCACTAGCCTCGGAAAAGCTTGCTAAGCAAACAAAACGGGAACAACGATAAATCTTTCATATGGATTTCTCGGTGTGTGCCAAATGCAATAAATGCGGTAATACGGCCACCTTGAAATACGTACTTAAAATAGAAATAAATCTTCTTGTCTGGACCTCGAAAATCGTGCAAAAACGGCTGAAAACTCAGTACATGCAGTCTGACCCCTAGGCACCCTCATTCTGCCAAATACTCTTTATCTCCCAATTTCTTTATGTTGACAACTAACATCTGACCTCCACACTGAGAAATCGATGCAAAATCGATGCAACATTTTGCTAAATCTTCTTGCACTTGTCTTCTTCGAAATCTTGCCTTGGAATGCGTGCCAGAGAGCTGGCACTTGCCTCCTTCTCCTCCTTTCCAATCTCCCTTGCTCTCTTTCTCTCCTTCTCCCAATCTGCTCTTGAAAGAATGAATGACCTTTTCCTTCTTTTCCTCCTTTAACCCACAACCTAAGTGACTTTCAGAATCCTAAATCGATGAGATAGATTGAGATCTGAAATTTTGAATTAAATGCTCATTTAAATCTCACTTTCTATTTTTAATTACTTACTTTAATAATAAAGACCCACTTAGTCATTTATTTCCAAAGTCACTTTCCTTTCTAATTTTATTGACTTTGTTAAAGTCACTTTAAAATTAGACTTTATGTATCACTTAAAGTCACTTTAAAATTCAATTTATTTCTGCTTTATAAAGTCACTTGCGTAACTTATCACTTAAGTCACTTTTAAATTGGGTTAACTGCTAAAATTGTAAAGTTACTTTCGGAGAAAAAATTAAATTCTTTTGGACACTTTTCCCTAGGCCAAAGATCAAAGCCTTAAGGAACCACACGTCATCGGTACCAAATTTCAGCACTCCCTCTTCTGCAGGAAGGTGTTCCTCACCACTCCCATCTTGTCTGAAGTAAGCATGCTTGCCCAGAAAGTGGTAGGCACAGTAAGAATATCTGCTACTGCTCATCGGTGAATATACTCAGCTTCTGACTCCTTCGACATAATCCCTCGATGAAATGATATTTGATCTGAGTATGCTTTGACTGTCATGAAATCTTTGGATTCTCCCATGGAAGTTTTATTTGCTTCCCCGATTATCCCTTGATAAATCACTGAGACCCTCATGTTTGTTAAATGTTGAATATGCTCTTCACAGAAACCGGATAGCCTCACAACTAAGTAGGCCATTTTATATATACTACTGTGTGAACTCAATGCCTCTTTCTTATTTCAGCGCTGGGTAGAACCATATTCTGACAAGACCTTTAAGCAGCCTGCAGTCCTCTTCCTATCGAAGCACAACACCTTGTCAGAATCGGTGTAACTTTGCCAATCTCCTCATCCACATACATAATCCGGACAAACTTAATCCGCATCTACACCCAAATCTAGTAAAATGTATTTTAGGCACAATTGTTCTTCCTAGGCTCACACATAAGTGACTCATCGTGTTGACACCAAAACGAATACTGATGAGTAGGCCAAATACATCAATAGAACTGTCCGTTGCACATTGATAGCAGGATCCACCAACTCGGAATCGAAGCATGAAGCTACTCGGTGAAAGTGATCATCAGTATGTCACGGCATGGTTCTACAATCACATCCATGTGATCTGCCCCGAGATGTCCTGATAACTTCCCCTTGTCCCGGAGAGAAATGCCCCTCCTCTGCCACACCTCCAAACCCAAAAGCAAACAAACCCGTGTCCTTCATCTCAAACTCCGCGCAGATGCCTCTCTTGCGATTGCTCCTATAGTGTCTACGCACATGGCCAAGCCATGTGTCACACCTGCCACAGAATGAGAGGCTCCTCACACATCACAATATAGTAAAGGTTCGGATCTGCCTCACTCTTTGTAGAGCCCATCTGCAAGTAAGTATCTATCTGGAGTACAGCTCTAGGAGCTTGCTTCGAACACAAGGGGCCTTCTTGATGCACTCACATGGGACTCCTTCCCATGCACCTCAAAGCAATGAGTTTGCTCAATGTACCACCTCTGCCTCTGTATGAAGCCATTGAGAAATGCGGTCTTCACATCCATCTGGTGGATCTTCCAACCCATCTTTCTATTTAACATCGATATAATGGACGGATCGAAGTATATCGGCGAAGACCACGGGGCTTGAGTCTCCTCATAATCCCAACTCCCTCTACTTGGGAGAACCCTCTTAGCCACAAACCTCGCTTTGAATTTTCTTGTCCGCCATCTGCGGCATGCTTTACCTGTAAGCCATGCGGGGCTTGGCTGCTGGATTTGCCCTCGAGGCCTCGGCACCACCCCTCCCAAACATCATTCTTCATGATAGAAGAATACTCCTCTGCACCTTGTGGCCTCTCTCCGGACTTCTTTGGCTTCATTTTGCCTCCTCATAGCTAGAAGGCTCGAAGTCAAAATCTTTGGCCTTCCCCCCAAACACCATGCTTCCATTGCCTCTCGGTGAGGTAAAAACTCTCTCGTAGGCCTCTTGACTCGACAGCAGATGTGGCATCCTCTCAAGGTGTCCACAAACCCGCAGGCTTCCCCTCTTCCCAGGTACTTCTCCGCTAGGAGAATAAAAATATCTCCTCCGACATCGGAGCTGAACTCTGAGAAGCATGTCTAGCACATCCTCCACACGCACCCCGAACTTTGTAAATCTTGAGTGTCACAGGTAATGACATCCATCCCCGGTGGACTCCCCCAGTGGCTTGCTCATGGTACTCACAATCTTCCTGCTACCCTCGACTCTGCGAGCCACTCCCCAGCGACGGACGACATGCGTCATAGATGTACCTCCGGGGATCATCAGTCCACCTTGCGGATCCACCTTGAGGCGATATTCTTCTTGAGATGCAGGCAGTCCGGTGCTCACTCGTGACCTCCTAAGGCTTCTGTCCTCCTCGGAAGGCTTCTGCGACAGCAAGCTTTCCTGCAACGCGGGAATGTAAATCAGAAAGGCCTTGGAGAGTCTCCAGCAGCCAACCCACAAAGATGCCTTCTGCGCAATGGGCTCTAGTTTCGGATCCTCTTCTCAACAGGTATGTAGGAGCATGTCATGCACCCAAGTACGAAGATGACCCATATCGAAGACTTCTTCAGAAAATCCTCCTCCAGTCTGTGCCCCAAGGCACGATGCGGACTGCAATTACGCAGAATGAGATGTGTTGCGAGCCTACGCCTAAAAATAATGGCAACTTGATCATGTAACATGGCACAGCGACCCCTCTAGATGGATCCCCGTTCTTCCTCTCTTGCCAGCCCGGGTCCTGTTGGGGGTTGTAAAGAACTGATGGCTCCACTCCTAATGCATTTTGCCTCACTTTAATAGTCAACAAACTCTCCAAAGATTACTATCCTCCATTGTCCGACCTCGAGACTTGATCTTCAGAGCATGCGGCCAATATAAAACTCGAACTCTGAAACGCTTGAAGACCTCACTCTTTGGTGTGAAATAAATCCGGGTCCTCTGGGCGGTCATCAATGAATAACACATAGTATATATCCCTCGAGGAAACATGAGACATCCATTGCTCACATCGAATGAATCAAATCAAGTATCCCAGTCATTTTCTGCTTTAATCGCTGGCCCAGGAAAAGTTGCAGCGGGCTGCCCCGCTTGGCATCCTCTTGCAAGTATCAAAAGTGATCGATCTTGAGACTCCTTTTTGTGGTGATCTCCGCCAAACCGTCCGTCTCAAATTCTTCTGCCCCATCTGCCGGTGCCAAATCTCTGCTTGCTTTCAGGCCCCGCCTTTCTGCTTGTCGGTACCTCTGCTGATACCAAAGGGGCCAGAAATCACAAACTTAGCCACCGCACACGCCAGCGTACACCTATCCTCTAATTTGAATCGGCGGTGGGTATTTTGAGAGTACATCAACACACTGTCCTCCCACAGGCAGTACCCTCATATCCCTCTATCCTCAAGGCGAGATGGATATGGGGGTTCTTACCTCATCCACGGCACATAAGGTATCGACGCCTTCAAGGAGGTTTGGACCCCTACGAAAATGTCAATGTTCCCACAAGGCTTGCTCTAACAACTGCGTCATCACCAGAGAGTACTACCTGCACATCGGTGCCACTCTGCGAAAGCTGCGAGAAGTACTCATGGACTCTTGTCATGTGACGTGAAGCCATGCATACCGGATACCGAGATGCTCGCTAATCGAGGAAATACACATCTTTCCTCCCGAACCTCTATGGCGGATAATCCCGCACTAGAAGGGACTCACACGCGATCAGACCAAACTCTCGGTCAAAATGATACGCAAAGTCCTCGACCTCTGGCAGTACCATGCTGCTGGTTCTTCCTTCTTCTTCTTCTTCTCCGGACACACAACTACATAGTGTCCCATCTTGACATGAATTCAACACTTCACTTCAGGATAAATCCTTGTGTCATTATCTGTTTACCTTCCCTTTGCCTTTACCCCCACCATTGCTTGTAGGCTTTGCTTCTTCCCTTTGCCCTTCCTTGCATCACATAGCAGTTATCCTCATCTGCTCACAAGCCCCGGCCAGCTGCCCCAGGCGGCCTTTCACGATCTGCATTAAGATACGATCATCCCAAAACCTCTCCCATGTGGGAAGGGTCTCACGTGCACAAACCCATCGGCCAAGTTCATCCATGAGCGGGGAGGCAAATCCTTTGCAATCACTTTCAACTCGGTGGGTGGAATGGCCTCTCCAATCGTATAACTCATCTCTCACATTAGTAATCTTTTAACAGAGATATCCAGTACCTGCTCAGTCTTAGCCATCTTAATGTTCTTTGACTTCTCCCTTGAGGACCATTTTAGGTTCCTCATTGTTTTCTGGTAGAGGTTGGTCAATCTTGACCACATCTCATGGGCATTTCTCTTTCCTCTCACATGAGATAAGTAGTCCTTGATTAAAATCTAAGTCAGTCTCTTACCCTTTGTGTCCTTCTGCATTATATGCTGCAAGCTGAGCAGGGATCGGTAGGCACATTAACGAGCTGGCTATGTGGTATGAACCATGATATCCTAGACTTAGCTTCCTCAATTTTCTTGCATTCTCTCCTTCCAAACACTTTGTAATTTGTATGCCCATCCATTATCCTGCCCTCAATCCCAAAGACATCATTTGTCCTAAAAAGCTGAAAAATAACCTTTGCTTGTGGTAAAGATAAAAGCTGGCTGTTTAATGAAAAATCAGCTCCTTTGGAATTTTACAGGTAATCAATGAAATTTGTAATTCCCTCCTCATGGCGTCACAACGCCTTCGGCTTCACTCAGCTCAGATACCATGTGAAATTTATAGTTTCCCACCCAGGTTTTAGAGTTTTCACCTTATTGCCAAAATAATTAAATGCCTTTTCCATATCCATACATTTAATATTTGGAAAATAAATTTTCTTTGAAAAACTACAAATTTTGGAAATTTTAAGTCATAGAAATCTGAGAAATAAAATAATAAACGATATAATGATCATTCAACACATCATAACTCGGTAATTTTTGGTCAGAGTGTACTGGAAAAACCCCTACTGACTCTTGGGGAAAACCGGATTCGAAAGCTCCTTCTTATTTTGGGAAAATGCTTTTTCTGAGTGATAGAAATATTGACAAAATAAATAATCGAAATAAACAGAGACTTTAAATTATCTCTTTTTTAAAAAGATTGCTTAACCACGCCTCGGAAAGCACAAAGCGACAAAACGGGAACATGATAAATCTTGTCTGGATTTCTCGATTTGTGTGCACGAGGAAATGCACTTAATGAAATGCAACATGCGGCCACCTTGAAATCACATGCCAAAATAGCAATAAATGATCAGAAAGGCATACGGACCTCGAAAATCGATACCAAAAGCTATTTTATAAAGCCTTCGAAAGGTATGCAGTGCATTTCATTTGCCCTCGATTCCTGTGCCAAATCTTTAGCTGTCTGGTACAACATGCATTTCTTTATGCGAAACCTTTCTTTGTCTGAAGCCTTCTTCTCTCTTCCTGTCTGTGGATACTCTTTATGCAACCTTCTTCCTCAGGCCTCTACATGGGCAATCAAAATGTTATTTGTTGCTAAATCTCTTGCACTTGTCTTCATGATGTCTTCTTTGGAAATCTTATGGAATCGTGCAATCTGCTGCCTCAATACCCTCCTTTACCCAAAATCTCCCTTGCTCCTCTTTCTCTCCTTCTCTAATCTGGCTCATGAAAGAATGAATGGCCTTTTCATACTTTTCTCTCCTTTTACTTTGCCTAAGTGAGAACTTTGAAATCCTGCATCCGATGGAAGTTTGAGATAGATTGAATCTAAAATTTGAGATTAAATCTTGTGTTCATCTCAGCACTACATTTTAATTATTTTTTAATAAAAATACCTTGTGTTTATTTAATCAGCTTTATTTCCCAATTTTCATTGACTTTCATTTAAAGTCAACTTTAAAATTAGACTTTAATGCTTTAATATTAAAGTCACTTTAAATGAGATTTGACTTTATAGCTATAAAGTCACTTTAGTAACTTTATCACTTAAGTCAACTTTTAAATTAGATTTAAACACATAAAAAATTATGAAGTTAACTTGAAGAAAAATTAAATTCTTTTGGACACTTTCCCTAGGCCAAAGATCAAAGCTGCCAAGAATTTTATCCCTTAATTTACCATTCAACAATGAAGAGGACGTGGCAGTAGGTAAGTGAAGTTGAGGCAGATCTAGACACCCTACAATAGTCAAACTGATCTACGCAGGAACTCTTGATCAACACTATATGTACAACAGTATACATGATGATAAAAATTTAGACAGAATTACGCAAATTGAAAATGAAATTTCAAAAACAAAAATCGATTTAGAATGCATCAATTGCTCGAATAAAGGAAAAAGCTCAAAAATAGAACTCCCCTTTTTCCAATATAGAAATCTTTGAAAATAATCTCACATAATAGAAATCTTTAAGAATCTGGATCAGAGTCTTATGTTTGCCTTACATAGACACCTCATCATCAAAGAGTTTGTCCTTGAAGAATTATTGACTCCAAAATCTTACTGTATGGACCCTAAGGGGTATCTCTTGGGCTGATATAGAGAGTATGATGTAGGTAGCCTTGGGAAGGCCCAAAATGATTAAGTTATTGAGAACCTTGTCATTACACACAAAGCCGAAATACATAAGGTTATACGATAGGTTTTCGGATTATTGTATATATAGTGATGAAAAGCTTAAAGCCTTGCTGACTTTAGGCATTATTCAAAGAGTCTCAACCAAGAAATACCATGAAACCCTTGGGCAAGTTTCGTCCACTTACTAACAAAGAAAGCAAAAGGATGAAGATTGTGTATAAGCTTTGGGTACCTGAACAAAACCTCCATGGAATTGCAAATACCCCTTTCCCCAAGATGATATCCACATAAAAGGGTGAATTTCTAGCACAAAGATGTCTTTACATGATAGTGTTTTAGGTTATCATCATATGATACCTCTTTGATCAATCAACATAAAGCCATTTTTCAAAGTTCCTTGGAGCAACTACATGTTTGAGCAAATGATTCACGGGTTAAGGAGTGTTGAAGATGTCTTCAAAGTCATGGTTCCTGTTTTCAACTGCTTCACTATAATATACATTAGTGGCATCATCATGTTGTTTTGAAGGCTGATAAAGAATACCTTTTCTACCCTAAGAAGTGTCTTTGACATAAACAAGTTTGGAAGTAAGACTCAAGAGAAATACCAAGGAAAGCATAGCTTGTTTGAAAATTCTTGGAAAAATCCTTACACCATGCCCTCAAATGGAGATAGTGTTTTTAATTTACAAGGGCGAATGGATAAGGGATGTTTAGGAGATTCTATTGAGGATAGGATGCTCCAAGTGCGATAGCTATCAAGAATCCCTAGTTTTGAAGCTTTCGGTCATTGTATATAACCTTAGCATGAAAAAATCGAAAGACACAAGAAACATAGAAAAAAGGAAAAAGAGGTACAACCCCATACCAAAAAAACTAAATAATGCGAAAGTGTGAAAGCCTAAAATTTTACCTAGTTCAAAGATCTTGTTAAGGTCATCTAGCCTAATCATGAGTTGAACATGCTTTAGATTTATGTTGATAAGTTAGTGAAGAAAGTCATCCAAATCATTCAGCTTTGACTTGTCAAAGAAGGATAGATTAGGAATGAAAATGTTGGTTCACATGCTCAAGCGGAACCAAAGAAAAATATGGGGATAAATATCAAATGATAAATCACAACCCTTGTACTGCAATTAATTTGTTTAATACAAAAATAATGTTTTGTGTGTAGGTTGTTCTAATACCCGCAACTCTGTGGTAAGTCGAGTTTTCCTAATCTGATTTAAACCATGCTTTCAATTTCATGTCTATAACTTAGAGAATGAAGTCATCGTATAGCCTAATCTTGACGGAGTCAATTAGACTAGTGAAATAAAAAGAGTTCATTAGCATAATACGAGCTCTTAGAAGTAATAAGAGTAGAAGTAGATAGTTTGTTTCGTTCTCTTAAAGAAAAGCATGTCAAGTTTGAGGACAAAATTTTCTGGGAAGAGAAAAAAATACTGGTTGACAAGTAAGTGGAGGTAGGAAGTGATGCGAGTTAATCATGTTTTTAAAAATATTGAGATCACAACTTCAAGGAAGCATCAACAAATGAAAAAAGAAGTAAAAATATTCCCGATAGGATGGCTTGTAGGTCTTCATAAAATAATAGTCACGAGAAGTTCTAGGCACCTCTGGAAAGGAGCTACTTCCAAAATTAGAACTACTTGTTAGTGTCAGTTATTTTTTTTGCTTTCTATAGATGACTAAAATGTTTATCCTAGATTTCTATTAAATAAAATTCATGAATATTGTGAGTTCTAAAATCTCACTACAGCTAAGTATCCTCGGGATAAATTTTCACTATTTTACTACTTTCCATGATCATGACCAACCTATCACTCCCAGGCCATCCTTGAAACACTGCACTCATTCCTCACTATGTTTTTTCCACCTCGGCCTTACCACTATGTTTTGACTTGCCTAACCTTTTGCTTCCACCTTGGATTACTAAGAGTGGCTAACCTTTCCCATATTCACCAAGTGCCTCAAGCATTGGTGGTTTAAGTACCTTTCTAGGCTCTTTAGATAAATCAAAGTCTAGGTTTTTAGGTCTACAATGCATAAGGTTTGTCAAAAATCTGTTTTACTAAAAACCCTAAGTCAAGTTTTCGACCAAAGGCCAAGTCCAAAGACCTCCCAACCAGATTTAAGTTCCATAGGTTATAGATTGTTTTAGGTTTTGAATCAATACATTTTACATGTGTTCCAAAGATGATATAAAATCAAAAGGAGGTTAGCATATGATTGTCGAAATGGATTGAAAATATTCAAGGAAGGCCTCCTTGGTCAAGCTTCTTTCTTGCAAAATACAGTGCCCATCTTCTGGCCATTGCAGCGGAAATATTGAGATGGCTATTATGAAAGAAGTAGTGGAGGATAAATCATCACGAGGACATTCACAAAAAAGGAGAAAACATCATGCTTAAGTTCAAAGAAAATAAAGTTTTTATGAGGCGATTGGCTAAAAAGTGTTGCCAAGCAAGGAGCGATGCAAAGGATCACGGGCCAGGGAGCCATCAACCCAACCAAGGAAATTTTATAATTAAGAAGGGAAAATCCATAAAGCACAGGTTTGAAAATGTAGGCAAAGAAGTGAGATGAAGACCATAAATATCCATGATAATGACAAGCATAAGTTGAAAAATGATATTGAAGGTCACCTCCATGGTTTTATCAAAGGAAACAACACTTCAACTGCATCAAAGGGAGGAAATACAAGGAGTATCAATGTAAGAGGGAGACTAAGTCTTCAGAAGTCACGGTCAATTTCCTCAAAATGGTCGAGGAAAAAAATCGCCAGATGCAAGTGTCAAAATGGAACACCAAGTGAGTAATTAAAATTGTCAAATTCAAAAATGACCAAGGAGACAAAACTATTTTGTCATGGCACACAAAAAACATAAGTGGCCAAAGGAGATATTGACAAACATGGTTGTAAAGGCGTGAGTGACATGCAAGGCAGATATATTATACCTACGGGAAAATCGGCGAGAGGAAGAAACTAGGTTTTAAAGATCACCCACACTCGAGGAGATATCAAAGGGCTTGAGAACTTGGGATTCCAAACTTTATAATGCAAGCAAGAAACATTTTTTGACATTGATAGAGGTAAAAGGAAGGTTCCTCAAACATTGTTTTAAAGAACTCACCCATACTAAATGAGTTTAAAGAGATCACATTGTAGTTTCCAAATGATAGAGAGGGCTAAGGTTTGGGGTTTTGCTATGATAGAATGGGCGAGCAGTGTTAAAGCATCGAATGAATTGATAAAATTCATCATACAGGTTACTAAGAACAAGAAATATTGGGCCGAAAGAATCATTTTGTATTTAAGTCACCTCTTTGCCAAAATAAAGAATATCGATGATTATAAAGTGACAAAAATAAAACTCAAAACATTAGCAAGAGTGGGTTTCAGTTTTAATTTATTAATTCCAAGGTATAAAAGCATCTCATTCACCACTCAACTCCATTTGTCACTTGCAAAAAAGGTAAGAAGTATTCAAAATTTCGAGTTTCTAGCTGACCTTGAGTAGGAAGAACTTGGGCGCTACGCTCCTAGAAAACCACTTTACGAATACAAACAATGCATTCTTGAAATTATAACTACGCTCTTTCAACGCTCATGTGAGTACGGCGCTTATTTACACGCTGCAGGGACATGCAGAAGCATGTTAGTTCGTGCAACTTTGCCGGAGCTACGCATGGGGACAACAACGATGTTTCGTGTCTGGCTGTCGATTGCCTACATGTGAGTCGTTGGATTGACTCGGCAGTGTGCGCTCTCGGTGCTGTACACCAAAGGGGGTTATTCAGTGCCGGCCCCGACAGGCGTAGGCTTCTGTAGCTGGTGCTATGGACGAGGCCATTCGGTGATGACAACACGTGCGGGGGCACAGGTTACTGTGCTCTTTTATTAACACGTTTAATAAAAGGCTTTTCAGTTGAACTGACCTCCATTATGTCAGAATCCTCCAAATTTACGCTTAGCACTTCCTAGAGTTTTTATAAGAGGTCATAGATAGCTTTGCCCCTCTCATGTTGTTTCAAAGGTGAAACTTGGCAATAAATGTAAAAGAAAACCTAAAGGAAGAAAATGCCCTATCCCACTGTAACACTCTTGTTTAAGAGCTTGTCCTGCCTCTTGAAGCCCTGCCCCCGAGACCCAATTACCCTTCTTCACTCACCATTCCCCTTCACTTGCAAATCATTGCCTTTCTCATTATCATCTCGGTTTCCATCTCCATATCATTTCATAAATAGTTTCGGAGGTTTTGTTTTCAAAGCAAGAGTAAAGATAAAATGTCTAGGAAGTGAGCGATGGTGTGATTGGCAATGGAGCCAAGACCTAGGGGACAAAAAAGAAAAGGGTGGAAGAGTAACGATTTGAACCTTTAGACACTAAAGAGTTGACATCCTCTAGCAGTTGCATATTTCCAAGAGTGGGTTGTTTTGATTTACGTAAGTCTAGAAAGTTCAAAGTCACCACGAGTTGACCATAGCACATCCTCAATCTCCATGACCATCAGTGCATCTAGGCTAGGGTAATTTTGAGCTATCCTGCTAGCTCTAGTGCTGTGTGGAATACCTTGTATGGGGGAGAAAAATGGTTCAACGGTGGAGGTTTGGTTGAGCCATTATCGACCTTTCTTGAGGCAGAATGCCAAGCTAATTACAAAACTTCTTTTTCCCTTTTCCCTTGTTGGAGAGATATGCCACCTTAATGAAAGTCATCATGAATTACTTTACATGTGAGGGGAGGTTTTCCTGAACTTTATTCCTACCATATAAAACTGCTTATGAATTCACTGACCAAAAGCTACCATTTGCTATTATCTTTATAAGTATTGTGTGAATGTCATACATTGTGCAAATAGACCTCCTTTACAACAAATGCAAAGTCTTTTTCACCATTCTCTTATCAAGATGATTATCTTGCATCAATTAGAGCAATAGGGTATCCCTTAGGAAGTATTCATCACCTATGATGTTTTCACAATCCACAACCTCTTCATCTACAAATTTTACCTTCCTCCATCTCATCCACCTTCCTCTGTTCACTCCATCAGCCCCCACTAACCATGATTCATCACTCTCCACATGAATCCTCTCCTCAAGGAAAATTCTCCCCACCTCACCTTCTCTAAAGAATTAGAACAAGAAGAGGATGATGAAGAACAAGAAGAAAATAGTGAAAAAGAGGAAAATGACGATCAAGAGGTTGATGACAATGGTGAAGATCATGAAAATAATGCTAGCATGGAGGAAAATGCAAGGTAAGATCTCAAGAGGGCAGCCAAGAACATGAATGCGAGAACATACATGCGGAGATCATTGAGGAAAAAGAAAAGGCAATCTTTAGATGCGAGTCATAGTAAGAGAATTCTAGTAAACAAATTTGAGTTTCTCCCTCTCACATATGAAAAGGGGATCCAAATAAGAATGTTTCTTTGCCTCCAAAAGGAAGGGACTTTTCCATCTATTTATCTGACTCAAAGAAGCTTGAAAAAGGGAAAATAAAATATGAAAAGGATAAGAAAGGTAAGGAAGGTAGGAAAAACTAAACAAGAACCCCAATTAATTGACCTTGAAAGTGATAATGAAGATGAGAAATGGCCATTAAGTTTACTACTCCAAAGCAAAGATGCACAAATTAGAGTGGGAGAGACTTTGGAATGGCACAACGTATCATTAAGTACTACAAGAATGAACACAAGTATTTTAAGAGAAGATAAAAAGGGCCACTCTTGGAAAAGATGACCAGAGTATGCAATGAAAAAACAAACTTGCTTGTGCAAATGAAACCCTCATTGAAATTCAGAACTAATAGAAGAAAAAGGCTATTAGGCTTGGAATTCTTGAAAAAAATGCGGAAGGGGAAGGTGATGATTATTTTAGATTTGAATTGTTTCTTTCTTTTTCTCTTAAAATCATACGTTACGAGTATAGCATCCAACATGTATATCAGGATATCTTATTATGTCATTCACCAGGTACATTATCGGATAAAGCATTGAGCATGAAACAGAAAAATCATAACAAATACATGAACACCAGGATTTAAGGTGGAAACCCAATTCGGGAGAAAACCACCGCTGCTGTAATCTCAGTCTTCAATATTTATTATAGAGAAAAACTTCTTACAATATATATATGCTGGTGCAGACTTATACCAGCACGCAGAGACCCACCTGCAGAAAGCTACAACCTTCTCTCGTTTACCAGCCACTACTGGAAGGGAGCTACTACCCCCTACTCTCGTTTACCAGCTACCACTAGAAGGGAGCTACAACCCCCTCTCTGAAGGCTTCGACCCTCAGCACCACTGCGGACCACGTTTCATCAATTTTCATACTGGATCCACCACTTTCCATACGACATACCTTGCCGCTTACCAGATTTATGTATTTTCTGTATGCTCACGCTAGTTCTTCATGATTTCTTCCATCATTCAAACCAGATATTTATCATCGTCAGATCATTACATTCATGGGTGCATCGTGGTGTCAGATTTATCAGTTAAGAACAGAGCTCACCCATACAGATATTCTTTTTAGAAATTTTATTCACCACCTTTGCGATGCACACTCATCGTTCTCTATTTTCCTTCTCCTTATATAGTTTTTCCTTTATTAAAATGAATCAAAACCATTCAATTACTAATGGGTATTCTTTGGATGGTGTTTCCTTTGCTTACATACGTTCCTTTTTATTTCTTTTTAATTTATTTATCAATTTGATGAACTTGATAAATAAATATATTACAATTTTAAAACGAGAACTTTGGGATTAAATTTAAACCTTAGCAATTTAATGCTTTCAAATAATGGTAAAACTTTGACCTAGGGCCCCCAAAAATAAGTCGATAACCCGATCTAATGGCTGTGATGCACCATAAACTAACTTAGCATAAGTCGATGTCGATCGTTAGATTAGCAAGCTTCCCGGATCAACGGCGGCATATGCAAATTGCTTGACTTCCGATGGCAAATGTTAATGGAGATGGTCAATCGTACTTATATTATTTAAACATTATAGCTCCTTGACAAATGATGGCCCAGATCCAAGTGACCCCCTTCCCAGATCAACGACGCTCAACGATATCGCTGGGCGTCCTAGGTTGAACTATAACGCGTGATGGCGCATAGTGAAAAGTGGTTTTGTGATGTCGTATAGGGAAGCGTGTCAAGTACTCTATGGGATCGCTCCTCAACCAGGAAATACCGCTTGCTCCGCATAGGTGGTGTGATGAAAACCATAAACCGATTTTACTGTTCATTCCGCACGAAAATCTTTAACGCATAACTTTGATTTAATTGATCTTCCTCCATGATTATGTTAATGTATGAAACTCAGGTTATATATATAATGTGCCCTGTATATACAGAACCCGTTCGTGGCTCACTGTACCGTGGCCTTAGCAAACCGATATCGTATACACCTTCACAAATCTCCTCCTTTCACATAATCTAGATGTTCTGAGTAACACACTCATGCTTTCATAATTCAAGCTGTCTATACAGGAAAAGTCCCATCTGTCACATGATTTCACAAATGTCCACAGGAACTCAAATACTCTGCTGAATATATAAGTCATAAAGAATATAGAACCAATCCCTCATCACCATATACGAATGAATAACTCATTCTTCTCAATTTGCTAGGTTTTCTATCACCTCTGTCTCTGGAAAACTCTGCTTCAATTCACTGTTTGAATCTGTTCCTTGACCGATACTGCTCTCTGTAGTTGCAGTCTTCCTTTGTTTCATCTGCTGCCTCAAGGATAGTTTAAGTGTTGCTCCTGTCTTTGCCAATTCCTTTGCCATCAATGACAACATTTCCAAAAATCTCCCCGTTTGGCATTGATTTCCCCGTTTGGCATTGATGGAAATACTCTTCCTCTGATGGCCTTATAGAAGCCCTTTGTTGCTTTTCCTCCCCCTTTGACATCAATGGCAAAGAGTTTGACAATACCATGCTCCCCCTGAGATCATGCTACATAATATAACAAGATAACTTATAAATGCCAATCAATGCATCCTTTTCATATAACTAATGCTCCCCCTTAGCCTGAGCATTCAGAGAAGCCCAACAGCACCTTACAACCAATTTAATCTTCTGTATTTAAGTAGACCTGATCCTCTGCATGGCAGAGACTACTCCTAGCTTCTGTCTGAGATATTCGAACACTTCCCTGGGTAGAGGTTTGGTAAATATATCAACAACTTGTTCTTTGGAGGAAACATACTCCAATTTCACCTTTTGTTCTAGCACTTGTTCACGTAAGAAGTGATACTTGATGGGAATGTGCTTGGTCTTGGAATGCATAACAGGATTCTTTGAGATACTGATGGCACTTGTATTATCACACATAATGGAGATAGGAGGTGAACATTTGATTTGAAAATCTTGTAGGGTTTTCATCATCCAAAGAAGTTGAGTGCAACCTGATGTTGCAGCCACATATTCCGCTTCTGCTGTAGATAAGGCAATGGAGCTTTGCTTCTTGCTGAACCAAGATACTAACCGGGGCCCCATAAAGAATGCACCACCACTAGTGCTTTTTCGATCATCAACACTTCCAGCCCAATCTGCACCAGTGTATGCATGAAGAGTAAGATCATCATTCTTTGGATACCATAGTCCAAAGTCTTGAGTTCCCTGTAGATATTTGAATATTCTTTTCACAACCTGAAGATGAGATTCTTTTGGATTGGCTTGAAATCGTCCAACAATCCCAACTGCATGCATGATGTCTGGTCTTGTCCCAGTGAGATAAAGTAGACTTCCTATCATAGATCTATATTCTGGTTGATTTACGATGGGGGAATCATCATTAGAACTGAGATTGCATCCGGTTATCATTGGTGTACTTACAGGTTTGCAATCTTCCATGCCATACTTCTTCAGGATTTGCTTGAGGTACTTTGCTTGTGATAAGAATATACCATCTGTTGCTTGTTGCACTTGCAAGCCAAGAAAGAATGTTAGTTCCCCAAGTAAAGACATTTCAAATTCTTGCTGCATATCAGAAGCAAATTTCTGACTCATAGACTCTTCATTACTTCCAAAGATGATATCATCAACATATACAACTACAATCAATAGTTTATCATTTTCAGTTTTTGTGTATAAGTTGCTATTAGCAGACCCCTTTGAAAATCCTTGTTGATGAAGATATTTGTCAAGATGATAGTACCATGCCCTTGGAGCTTGTTTGAGACCATATAGAGCCTTTTTAAGTCTACAAACAAGTTTTTCATCATTTCCCAAAATGAATCCTTCTGGTTGTTCTATATAGACTTCTTCTTCTAGATCACCATTGAGAAAAGCAGATTTAACATCCATTTGATAAACTTTGATTTGTTGGAAGCTTGAAAAGCAAGAAACATTCTTATGGCTTCAAGTCTAGCTACAGGAGCAAAAGTTTCTTCAAAGTCTATACCTTCTTGTTGAGCATACCCCTTGCAAACAATTCTAGCTTTATTTCTTATAACATCCCCATTCTCATTTAACTTGTTTTTGAATATCCATTTAGTTCCAATGACATTTTTGTCATGGGGTCTTGGTACTAATTCCCAAGTGTGATTCTTTTCAATTTGATCGAGCTCTTCATTCATGGCTTGAATCCAATAGTCATCTTTGCTTGCTTGACTAACACTGTGAGGTTCAATAGTGGACAGAAATGCCAGATTGCTAGAAGCTCCCACAAGAGTTCTTCTTGTTTGTACACCTGATCCCTTTTCTCCCAAAATTTGAGATTCTGGATGATTCTTTTGAACATATCTGGAGGGAGCCTTTTCAGACAAACCATCTTCGGGTTCTTCACTAGGTTCACTATTTGTATCATTACTATTTGATGTAGAAGCCTGAAGGATATGTGTCATCATCATCTTCATCTGTAGTTTTCTTTTCTTCTTTTGGAGCTGCAGAAGACTCATCAATAACAACATCAATACATTCAACAATCTTCCGAAGTCTTTTATTGTAACATTTATAGGCCCTACTCCTAGAGGAGTATCCAAGAAATATCCCTTCATCTGCTCTGGGTTCAAACTTGCCAAGTTTTTCATCATTATTCTTGATGAAGCATTTGCTTCAAAAAATTCTAAAATTCTTTATAGTGGGAGGATTACCATACCAGAGTTCATATGGAGTTTTATCACTATTTACACGAACATGTGCCTTGTTGAGAATGTTTACTGCTGTATGTGCTGCTTCTCCCCAAAATGTGTCAGGTGTTCCGGAATCATCAAGCATAGCTCTAGCCATTTTTTGAACTGTTCTATTCATTCTTTCTGCTACGCCATTTTGTTGTGGAGTGCCAGCTACAGAAAACTGTCTTTTTATGCCATGTTGTTCACAAAATTCAAGGAATTCATCTGATGTATATTCTCCTCCTCGATCAGATCTGAGACACTTGATTTTTAGATCTAATTCATTCTCAACTAGTTCTTTGAAGATCTGAAACTTCTCAAATGCTTCATCTTTGTGTTTAAGCAGCCCAATCCAACACATTCTAGAGAAATCATCAATGAATAAGATATAGTATTCTTCACCACGTGGTGACTTCTTCCTCATAGGTCCACATATGTCAGTATGAATGAGTTCAAGAGGCTTACTTGATGATCCTTCCTTGGCATTAAATTGTACTCTGGTTTGCTTACCGAATTGGCAAGATTTACATATGATATTTTCAGGTAGAGTAATATTGGGAAGATCACGAACAACTTTAAGTCTGCTTGATTTGTTGATTTGAGAGAAGCTCAGATGCCCCAACCTTCTATGCCATAGCCAATTTTATGAAGATTTACTCAAATAACATTGTTCTTTGGGGTTCTTCAATATATACAGGTTGTTTGGAGTTCTTTTTCCTTTTATAATTGCTTTACCTGTATCAAGATCACATACCACACATTCTTTTGAACTAAAGACAACTTCAGTTCCTTGATCACACATTTGACTTACACTTAACAAGTTATGCTTTAATCCATCCACATACATGACTTCATTAGCTTTCACCTTATCTTTTAGGAAAACAAACCCTTTTCCTTTAATGACCGCAGGAGTATCATTTCCAAATGTAACATTCTTCTCCTTTTCTAGAGCACTATATGCAAGAAGTTTGTCTTTATCACCTGTCATGTGTCTTGAGCATCCACTATCAATGTACCATTGGTTTTCTTCATCTTCTGCAAATAACGCTATGCCACAATTTTCAACTTGTAATTCCTTCTTTTTCCATACTTTGGAGTTTGAAGGAACATGTTCTTTTGGCTGAACTTTGCTCCTGCATTCAGATTCTTCATGGCCAAAGTTATTGCAATAAGCACATTCAACTTCATTTTGAAGAGGAGAAAAGTTTTTATAAGTATTCTTCTTTGTTTGAATATCAATCCTTTTCTTTCTTACTTCTCTTGTCATGATTGTTTTATATGCAACACATTGAACAACTTTATGACCAAAATTGTGACATGAGAAACATTGTCCATTGAAGAAGAAATTTCTGCAATCATAAAATCTTCTACATGAATTTACCTGTTGATAGGTGTTTCTTTGAAAGACATTCCTGTTATTGTTCTTTGAATTGAGATGATCATGCTTTACCTGTAAAGATTCTTTATTCCCTTGCTGAGTGGAAGCATGTTGTAAACCAGCTGTAACTGCTTTTAGATAATTTGGTGCTGAAGCCTGAGAAGATTCTCCGATATATCCAAGACCTGTCTTTATAAGAGGAGAACATTGTACCTTGATAATCTCATCTAAGGTTTCAGATCCTTTAGTAAATCTAAGATTCAAAGTTTTTACTTTCTCAAGTTCTTTTCTTAGACTTACTACTTCACATTCTAATTTCTCATTGTGTTTCTCCTTTTCTTCAAGCTGATTTTTCAGAGTTTCTATGATTATTTTACTCTCTTCTAAGCAGATTTTGAGTTTATTGTTTTCATCAAGAAAATCACTGTCTTCTAGAGCATCCACAAAAGTATCCTTTTCTTCTCTAGATTATTTTTCAAATGCCATGAGAAGTCTAAGATCTTGTTCACATTCTTCCTCACTATCAGATAACCCATCATTGTCTTCATGAGTATAGTAACTCTTTCTAGTGCTAAAACGATTCTTATTCCTTCTTGCTACTTCCTTCCCCTTTTTATGTGTTTCTTTATAAGGACACTTAGCAGCATAATGACCAACTCTTCCACAATCAAAACATTTGAAAGGAAGCTTACCTCTGAACCGTTCTGTGCCAAGTTGAAGTTTCTTTACAAATTTTATCTCATCTTCTTCTGAGATATATCCCGATCCTTCTGGTTTTTGTACTTCCTTCCCTTTTTTAGAAGTTCTAAAGACTGCTTCTTTGACTTCAGATGGTCCTCCTCTTCTCATTTCATATGCAGTTAGTATGCCATGAAGTTGCACCACAGTAAGATTTTGAAGATCCTGCTTTTCTTCAAGAGCTGAAACTTTTGACTCAAATTTTGTCGTTAGTGATCTTAAGACTTTCTCAACCAAAGTAGATTCGGTTATAGTTTCTCCCAGATTTCTCATACAATTTACAATATCATCAAGACGTAAGAAGAAATTGGCAATGCTCTCCTCATTCTCCATTTTTAGATTCTCATATTGAATTCTGAGAGTTTGGAGTTTAGCACTTTTTACCTTTGCATCACCTTCATAGCTTAGAATGATTTTGTCCCATATTGCCTTTGCTGTATTTAGCTGCATGACTTTGACAAATTATGATTCAGTTAGACTTTCCAATAGAGCATTGACCGCCTTTGCATTTGTTTCATAATTCTTTCTTTCCGTCGAATCCGTTGGCACTGCAGCTGGATATTGATATCCTTGTTCAACAATTGCCCATACATATGCTCCCAGAGACTAAAGATAAGATCTCATCCTTGTTTTCCAAAAGATTAAATTGTTTCCGTTAAAGAGAGGAGGCTTGATAGATGCTGTTCCATCTTGGTTACTCATCTTGCTTGATCTTCCTTATAGCGGCTAAGATTTTTCAGAAGGACTTGCTCTGAAACCAATTGTTGGGAAAAATACTGAGAGGGGAGGGGTGAATCAGTATTTAGGGCTGAACAATTTTCTTTTCGTTTCTCTTAAAATCATATGTTACAGTATAGAATCCAACATGTATATCCAGATATCTTATTATGTCATTACTTAGAGTATTGCATCAGATAAGCATTGAGCATGAACAGAGAAAAATCGAACAAATACACATAGAAACATAGACACCATGATTTCATTTTCAGTGTGGAAACCCATTTCGGAGAAAACCACCACTCTTTGTAATGTCGAGTCTTCAATATTTATTACGAGAGAAAAACTGCTTACAATATGTCTTTGGGCACGGACACATACCGGCTGCAACGGGCCTCCCACCTACGAGAAGGCTTCTGACCTTCTCCAGTTTGCCGACCTCACGGAAAGGGGAGCTACTACCCTGCTCTCCCACCCGGCCCGACCCCTTTGGAAGGGAGCTACAACCCCCCTCTCTGAAGACTTCGACCTTCAACACCACTGCAGACCACGTTTCATCAATTTCATACTGGTTCTACCACCTTTCATACGACATACCTTGCCGATCACCAGATTTATGTATTTTTTGTATACTCACACTAGTTCTTCATGATTTGGTCTTGCATTCAAACCAAAAATTTATCATCGTCAGATCATTATTCATGGGTGCATCGTAGCGTTGGATTTATCAGTTAAGAATAGAGCTCGCCCATACAGATATTCTTTTTAGAAATTTTTGTTCACCACCTTTGCCATGCACACGCATCGTTCTCTATTTTTCTTCTCCTTATATAGTTTTTCCTTTATTAAAACCATGAGTCAAAACCATTCAATTACTGATGGTATTCCTGGACGGTATTTCCTTTAGCCCCCTTACGTTCCTTTTTGATTTCTTTTTAATTTATTTATCAATTTGACGAACTTGATAAATAAATATATTTACAATTTTAAACAGAACTTTAGGATTAAAGTTAACCCTTCACATTTTAATGCTTTCAAATAATATGGTAAACCTTTGACCCCGGGCCCACAAATATAGTCAATAGCCAATCAAATACGCACATGGTACCATAGATAAACTTCGCGCAAGTCCAACGTCCGATCACCGTTAGATTAGCAAGCTTCCAGATCAACGACATATATGCAAACTGCTCGACTTCTGATGCCGAATGTTAACGTGCGATGGTCCGTCGTACCTGTGTTAAAATTTTCGCACCTTCAACAAATGATGACCGTCCGATGACCCCTTCCCAGATCAACGACGCTCAACGATATCGCTGGGCGTCCTAGGTTGAACTATAACGCGTGATGGCGCATAGTGAAAAGTGGTTTTGTGATGTCGTATAGGGAAGCGTGTCAAGTACTCTATGGGATCGCTCCTCAACCAGGAAATACCGCTTGCTCCGCATAGGTGGTGTGATGAAAACCATAAACCGATTTTACTGTTCATTCCGCACGAAAATCTTTAACGCATAACTTTGATTTAATTGATCTTCCTCCATGATTATGTTAATGTATGAAACTCAGGTTATATATATAATGTGCCCTGTATATACAGAACCCGTTCGTGGCTCACTGTACCGTGGCCTTAGCAAACCGATATCGTATACACCTTCACAAATCTCCTCCTTTCACATAATCTAGATGTTCTGAGTAACACACTCATGCTTTCATAATTCAAGCTGTCTATACAGGAAAAGTCCCATCTGTCACATGATTTCACAAATGTCCACAGGAACTCAAATACTCTGCTGAATATATAAGTCATAAAGAATATAGAACCAATCCCTCATCACCATATACGAATGAATAACTCATTCTTCTCAATTTGCTAGGTTTTCTATCACCTCTGTCTCTGGAAAACTCTGCTTCAATTCACTGTTTGAATCTGTTCCTTGACCGATACTGCTCTCTGTAGTTGCAGTCTTCCTTTGTTTCATCTGCTGCCTCAAGGATAGTTTAAGTGTTGCTCCTGTCTTTCCCAATTCCTTTGTATCATGACAACATTTCCAACCATAATGCATGCAAACGTTGGTAATTAATCCACACTATAACCAGTGAGTGCTCAGGATTGTTCATATGTACAATAGAGGTTTTATTGTCTTCAATCCTCATCGATATTAAAATTTAACGAACACAACTTTTAAAGAACATTGTAACTTTCTACTCTTTCATGCGGTCATTAATCAAGCCTCATGCATCTCATGTTAATTGTAGTACACTACAAGTTTAATTAAAATCATACCTGAGATGATGCCCACTAGCATCATACCTCTACTTCTTCTTTTCATAATGATTCCCAAAAGGCGTCAGTGTTGTAACCTTTTACTCTGCTACCATTTGTAACATATCCTGATAACCTCGCAAGAAAATGCATGGAGTTAGGAATTTTTTTCAAAATATATGAATGTGTAACCTTACAAATTACCTTTTATATTTCCGCATTAACCATTTAAATACCCATCATCATCACTTAGAGAAACATTTAGTAAAAATTATAGTGAGTTACACAACCATTAATTGTCCTTATTGTAGCATATTAACTTAAATTTCCTATTATAACTATGTATCGATCCCATCATCATTTAAATTCAATTAATGCATCACCTAATTGATAATATAAACATCACAACATGAAAGAAATTAACATCATGAAAATGACACAATGAACAATCACATAATTAGACACCGATATACCTTGGAAACCCTGTAGGGTGAAAACCAGCAAACATTTAATTTTATTATTAAACACTCATGAGGGTTGTCACCCCTCACTCAATGGTTATAAGGGAGTCCATCCCTTGACCATTGTCATAAAAATTACATAGAAAAATAATCTTAAATGAAACATAACTAGCTATAAGCTATTACAATCATCATGATACCATTTACTCATGAATCATCAATCTCTGTCTTTGTAGTCAGACTGTTTCCTTCAGTGGATCATCGTGCAATTGGAACTAGTAAACCTGCATGGACTAACAAATCTTTATCTTCCACAATGTTAAACTTGAAAAATCCTTTTCTCAAGTCATCCTTCTTTCATGACATTGCTGTCATCAGCACACTTGATATCATGATTAGATAAAATATTAATAAACCAATAATCAATCTCTATTTGTGACACTTAAACAAATATTTCTATGCATGTATAAAAAATAACCAAGCTGACATGAAATGCCTTCTTTAGCATCATTTCACATGCATTAGTAGCAAATAAATCACTATCAAGCATAATCTTTCTAGCAACCGCTAACAAAATTTCGCATACACTTTCATATTATTTCCAAAGGAAAGATAACATACTATATAATAATATTGTGCATGAAAATTCATAAAAAGCTTTCAAGATAACTATCCCAAGAAGATATTTCATTTTTTCCTACTCTTATGTTTTCTTTTCCAAAGGGATTAAAACAATAGATTCTATACTTATGCATATGAATGCATGTTCTTTTCCAAAGACATATTTTCCACAC
Organism: Pinus albicaulis; assembly: GCA_034641835.2. Classification (NCBI taxonomy): domain Eukaryota; kingdom Viridiplantae; phylum Streptophyta; class Pinopsida; order Pinales; family Pinaceae; genus Pinus; species Pinus albicaulis. The sequence goes on along the minus strand of CM076581.1, from coordinate 961,205,397 downwards.
AAGAGCTATTCACATTGGCTATACTTATAACAATGCAAGCTTTATTTCAAACCAAGTTAACATACTAGTTATAATTTTGTGCATGTAATAGCATAGAATTTTTATTCTTTCATGTAAAACATATATTTCTTTTCAAAAGAAACTAAGGACATATTTCATGGAAAAATAAGCACATTTCTTTTCTCAGGGGTCAAACGCATACCACTTATTTTCCCATGCATTCAAAGGGAAATTTCCCTCTCATCCAAAAGATCTAATCCCAAAACTATAGTTTTTCCATTCATCCAAGAATATATATGTTTCTCTAAATAATATTACATAATAAAGCACATGATTACTATTTTTCCTCTCTAAGAATCTAATCCAATAATAAACACAAGGATACATTTTTTTGTTCTATTCTTTTTGAAGAGTTCTAACCCAATAATTGCTTCCTTGCATACGATTATATATATTTATTTTCCAAGGAATTTAACACCTTAATTATTATTTTTCCAAAATATAGATAACTCAATAGCTATTATGCATGAAATAGATAATATTTTCTTATCATTTCACATATTAGAGAGATTTGTAATATTTCCTCCAGAAATAATATGAATAACAAATCCTTCTCAAATAACAAAACCAATTGTCTTTTACACAAAGGTTTTATGTGAGCTACCCCTCACATAAGTTATTTATATATTTTTACATGACTCAAACACTTCATGCATGTAAAATCAAATAATAAGTTCTAGTAGATCAAATATACTAGATCTTATTCATGTGCACCTAAGCACATACTCTCTTCAAGAGTCAAATATTTCTCTTTAAAAATTTTAATGCATATACTTGGTAATTATATAAATTAATTCCTTGTAAATAATCATCAACATAATTATTATGTCTATATGTACATAAACAATTATTCTTATCTCGTTGAAAAATGAAATGGAAGCACTATGTTTCACTCTGTTTTTCCTGTTTTAGCCATCCAATTTGGATGCGTATTGTGAACATATGGAAAATAATTTCATAAAACAAAAAGAGGTTTTTGTTTGGAACATACATAATAAGAATAACCTCTCTCATTTTTGTCACAGGTGTCATGGTTTTTAAGATTCGAATGAATCTTTTATGCCCATTGTTCTAGATTTAAATATTAAATAATTCCTGTTTTTGTCATTAAATTTAGACACGGTTTCCAATCAAATGGAAACGATTTTTGGAAAACCCAAAGAGGTTTCTGTTTCTAATGGGTTCATTAAAAATAAAATCTCTCGGTTTTTACACAGATGTTAAGGTTTGGAAGATTCAAATGAATATTTGGAGCTCATTTTTCCATATTTAAATAATAATTAATTCTCTGTTATTTTACATCCATTTAGGACATGGTTCTAGAGACATGGAAAATGAATTTTTAAAATCTAAAAGAGGCTTTTTTTCCTAACTTCCTCTTTAAAAAAAACCTCTTTCACTTTTTTCATATCTATTTCGGTTTGGGAGATACAAAGTCATACTTAGACCCTATTTTCCAATAATTCATGCAATTCACAGAACTATTTAGCCATGAAAATATTTTATCAATTCAAAACACATGAATTATTCTCATAATTGAATGAATAAGACACTTATTCCTCTATGAACAAAATTGTACAGAGGTTTACTAAAGAATTAATCTTAATTATTTATCACATGAAATTTTTCTTGCAAATAAATTCATTCATTATATCATCATGGCCCATATGCAAACGTTCAAAGAATATGGTTACTTATCTCTTGATGCATGCTTGGAATACTATCTTCCTCTTCCTTGGCTCCATTCTCCATGTATTCTCCCATTCCCCTCTTCTATTTCTCTCATAGGCCTATAATAAATAGAATTAATAAAATGAAATAGCTTTTATAAATCATAAAAGCAATCTATTTTTTCTAAATCACAAAAGAATTCCAGCTTTTATAAATCATAAAAGCATTCCATCTTTTCTAAATAATAAAAGCATTCCATAAAGCCTCCATAAATCTCATTTTTCCTAAATTAGAAAAGCACTCCATAAATCTCTCATGCTTTTATTTTTAAAGGTAGATTTTATTTTCCTTATGAGAAAAATATCACTTATCCATATTTTTTTCCAAAACTATTCCTCATTATTTCTAAAAAACTCAAAAATATACCAACTTGGAAATATAATTTATTTCTATAGAAGAATATAAATTCTTCTAAATATAATAATTAAGAAATAATTCTTCAAATATTCTTATAATTAAGAATTACAAGAATAATCTGCATGTAATATCAATATAATAATTCATAATATTTAATTATTTAACAAGCCTCATTTTATTAGAGTTTTTACTGTGGCTTACGCCAGGGATTTTACATCAACAAAACCACATTAAACATTTTTGCTATGTACTAAAGTCGGTACAATTTCTTAAATTTAAGTAAAAAGGTCAATTCGACCAAAAGAATAAAAATATTTCTCCAAAATATTTTAATATTTCTTTTAATTATGTATTTGTCAAATGAATATTTAAAAAGAAAACCATATCTTATTGATATATTAAAATCTCTATGGATATAAATATTTCCACATTAGAGTTGTAATATTTGAAAATTTTGTTATCATGCCATGTAGAAAATACCATTAAATATAATATTAATATTAATATATTACAATATTCTTATTATAGATTTAATAAATTAATTCTAATACAATATTAAATTTAATATAATATTAAATTTATTATATTATAATATATATTAATATATCATGATATATATTAACTCTAGGTATATATGGGAAAGAAGAAAAAATACAGAGTAATAAAGGTGAAGAAATAGAGGGAGTGCAAGGAAGGCAGAGAAAGAGAGAGAGGGGAAGGATGAGAGAGTACTTTATAGACACGAGGAGAGAGGGTAGTATATAGAAATGGACTTTGAAGTACAGAGAGGGAGAGAAGAAGGATCACAAAGCGAGAGAAAAGTTGATAGAGAGAGAGAGAGAGGGCATAACAAGAGAGATATGGAGAGAGAGTGAATATGTTTGGGGTGACATAGAGAGATAAAGAAGGAGATATAGACATAATATAAGGAGATATATTAAAAAGGTTCGAGGGTGGAGAGAGAAACATAAGCAGATAGATTAGGGGAGAGACAAAGGTAAAGAGAAGGAGAGAGAAGAGAGAGAGGGAGTAATTATAAAGACACATAGAGAAAGGTGGAGAGAGAGAGGATTGAGTGATATGAGAGGGAGAGAGGAAAGCGGAGGGAAGAGAGAGAGAAGAGAGATGAAGAGGAAAGGAGACAAACATAAATATGGAGAAAGAGCGTGTATGTTTTGGGGTGATATAGAGAGGAAAAGGGAGACATATATATATATATATATATATATATAGAGAGAGAGAGAGAGAGAGAGAGAGAGAGAGAGAGAGAACATGTTTGTTTGGGTGGCGAGATAGAGAGAAAAAGAAGTATATATATATATATATATATATATATATATATATATATATATATATATATATATATATTTGTGTGTGTGTGTGTGTGTGTGGAAGACAGACATTAATAAGATAGAGATAGAGAAAGGGATAGATATATATATATATATATATATATATATATATATATACAGAGAGAGAGAGAGAGAGAGAGAGAGAGAGAGAGCATGTGTGTTTGGGTAGGGATTGATGAGATAGAGAGATAAATAAGGATAGATGGAGGGAGATATAGATATATATATAGAGGAGAGGGAGGGAAGAATAATTATTGCACTTAATGCAATGATTTCAGTTTAGATGCTTATTTCTAACCCTATTTTATTGTTTGCATTTAAGTAGAGGTGAGAGGAGGAATAGGACTGGCATGAGAGAGGAATAGAAGGGTAAGCGAGACAGATGAATACACAAAGATGAAGTGGGGGAGAGAAGGGAGGTGGGGGGAGATAGGGAGGGAGATAATGACAGGGTTGAGAGAGAGAGAGAGAGAGAGAGAGAGAGAGAGAGAGAGGTGGGGGAAGAGAGGGGGATTTGGGAGAGAAAGGACTTGAGATAAAGGAGGATTGGAGGAGGGATAGATAGGAGGAGAGAAGGGGGACAAATAAATGGATTTGGAAGGGGAGAGAGGGATGTAAGAAGAAATAAATACAAAGTGAAAAGTGGAGTGAGAGAGAGAGAAGGGTAGTGAAAAGGAATAGATGGAGATAGAGTGTGTATGTTTAGGTTGATATAGAGAGACAAAGGAGAAGCGATGGAGGGATATATAGATAAATATGGATGAGGGAGAGAGGCAAGAATATTTATTGCACTGAATGCATTGAATTCGTGGTAGATGGTGATTTATAATCCTATTTGATTTCTTGCACTAGATGCATTTATTATAATGTAGAAGTTGATTTCTAATTATATTTGATTTCTTACACCAGCTGCATTGATTTCATTATAGATTTTTATTTCTGATCCTATTTTATTGTTTGTACTACATGCATTGATTTTGTGTCGATTTTTTCTAATTCTATTTGATTGCTTGCACTAAATACATTGATTTCAATTTAGATGTGATTCCTAATTCTATCTGATTGTTTGCACTGGATGCATGGATTTCAATGTATATGGTGATTTATGATCCTGTTTGATTGCTTTCGCTAGATGTATTGATTTCGGTGTTGATGGTGATTTCAAAGCCTATTTTATTGCTTGCACTAGATGCATTGATTTTAGTGTACATGGTGATTTCTAATCCTATTTGATTTCTTGCACTAGATGGATAGATTTCAGTTTAGATGGTCATTTATAATCCCATTTGATTGCTTGCATTAGATGCATTGATTTCATTATATATATTGATTTGTAATTGCATTTTATTGCTTGCACTAGAGGAACTGCTTTTAGTGTAGATGCTGATTTCTAATATTATTTAATTGTATTCACTAGAGGCATTGATTTTAGTGTAGATTTTGATTTCTAATATTATTTTATTGGTTTCATTAGATTCATTGATTTCATTATGGATGTTTCCTAATATTATTTGATTGTGCGCATTAGATGCATTGATCTGAGCATAGATGATGATTGTTTTATTTGTTGTAACTCAATGTATGATGGTACATTAACTTAAAGTGATTGGATTAAGAATGTGGGTTGATTTTTGTGTGATATTAATTTAACCTATTAATATTAGAGAGAAAGAGAGACAAAGTATTTTCATATAATCGATATGAAAATATGGAAAAACTAAGAAATAATGTAAACATTTTGTAAAATTGACCACTCATTAAAAAAATCAAAATTAAATTCTTTCTCCACTTTTACAAAAAAAACTATAAATAAAAATAATCATCAAAATATTTTCAAGCAAATAGATTATTTCAAAAATTAGCAATGAAAATAATGATTACAAGAGTAGCCTTGATGACGTAAATTATTAAAACTACTCTTCAAGATATATCTAGTAATACCTGGACAGAAACTATTAAAAAATATTAATTGTCAAAAGCCGTGATACATAAAATTGAATGAAACAAATGTGAAATATCAATCCTCTTTCAAACCATTAACAATATTTTCTCCATTTTTAATCACCAACTAATTACTAACATAAACTTACATACACATATAGAAATATAGCACATCAATTGTTACATTCACAAACATTACCATCGAAATTCAAACACATAAACACACAATCCACCCAAAGCATCCAAGTAGATATGTAAAAAGAATTCAAGGTAAGAAACACAAAAACAATTAAAGAAGAGAATGATATAGTCATGTCCAACAAATAAAACATAATGTAAATTTTAAAGAATGAAGTTTATCTCAAACATATACATAATAATGATAATCTAAAATTGTGTCATTGTCACACTCAACTGGAAACAACCTAGATCCATCTAACTTGGGATCTATCATACAGTTAGAGGGATCAAATCCCTCGTGGTAGAAACCTTTCCTCAAATTCTACACTCCAAAAATAAGGTTTGCACCTTGAAAGATTTAATCCCTCTCAATGCATAACAGATCCGAAATTGAATGGATCTAGGCTAATTTATGAAAAGATGTTGATATTGTACCTATCCAAAATTCTATGAGTTGACTATTGAAGTTGGATGTTATGGTATGATTTATTTTCTCGTTTAGATATAGGATTCTTATGAAATATTATAATGTTTTGTTTTAATTTGATTTTTGTGACATTGTGGCATTCAACTTCGACCCATATTTATGGATGGGATTAATAATGGTTCAAATGTTATTTAAATAGGTGGGAGAATCACATGTTTTTAATGAGAAATTATATATAAGAATGTTTTAATAATACAATTATTTGGGTTGTATAGTTATTGGTAAACATATGTAATATACAAATTTTTAATTATATTTATTTTACATTTCACCGATTTAACATTTAAACTCCCATTAAAATCATGTTTTACTTTAAATTTATATTTAAAAACTAAATATATATTTTATTATAGTCAATAAATTAGATATACCTAAAATGTATATAAGGTGATATACTCCAAAACAATATTATAGACTTTAAATTTTGTTATTATTTTTTCTCTCATTTTTCCATTATTATCTATTTTATTTTTATATTCTAAATACATATTTTTTAATTTTAATTTTACTATATTGTTTTATTTAATTTTTTGTCGACCGAAACACTTTTATTAATTTATCAAAAAAATACAACTTACAATCTAGGCTCCCATCGCTCTCCTAGCTTGAATTTAACCAAATTTGTTAGTTATGAGAGTGGTGAAAAAACAAGCTAGATATTGTGATTTTTTACATGAGTTCCATAAGAAAAAAATCTAGACGACCGAAAATAACAGTAAGAGTAAGAAACAACCAAGATATAACATGTCAAGGAGGAGGGGGAGGTGCATGGCCAACACCTAGAGCTGTTGGAGGGCCATGGCCTTCGTGGATGTGGAAGTCAATATGCACGAGTCAGGCTTCTATATCGTCCAACTGCTCATTCGAGTGATGATTGCTTTGCCAAATAGAAATGAACCTATCCATTATTTCACCCTAAATGAACTTGACATCATTAATGTATGCAATTTTTTTGTTATGGTTCTCATATTTCTACTGTAATATGACCTCTAAGATCATTGAGATATCTTGTGGGTCCTCAAAAATGGAGGCAATCATGGGTGATTATTCTACATGGAAACTTGGCACGAGAATAGGAAACTTGACCCTCTCTCCCTACACCCCCTATCGTTCCCTCCTCCATATCTTCTCCACACTCGGCTCTCCCCTTAGGTTTCCCATGAGGACCCGCACCACGCCTAACGCACACACATTGTTTCGACATATCCAACACCATGGCAAGACACTAGAAATTCCACGAAGAGATGACACCCACTCTATGGAAACAATTATGTTCTCTCCAACCTGCTAGGGGAACGTCAGCACCCAAGACATGTTGTAACCACCCTCATGAACAAAACACTAGGCACAAGTGTAATTTCCATCGATGGGGATGATGCATTGCAACCTTCTTTCCCTCTGAAAACTGAAATTTAACCTAGAACTGCACCCTCCCATGAAATGAACAAAGGAAAATAGCCAAATCTATACCAAGAAAAAAAATACAAAAAGACCTTCACTTACCCAATTGTTGCTTATGACCTAGTGTTGACACCCAATACCGAACCCTTCTACATGAATTTTCACTATCACGACTTCATTTTGAAACACAAGAACATCCAAAATGCACCTCTAAACATACTCTCGAGCATCCTACACAAACCCTAATATTCACTCGAACAAAGAACACATTGTAAGCATACCCACTCCTTCTAATTCGCCTTGTTGCAGAGCTAACCAAGCTGGTGGGCATGCACAGATGACAAGCCTATGCATACTCATTCAGATTGAAACCGTGCACCCTCCCTCCAATACAAAATAAACAACATAATAACAAATATGATGAGCTAAGAGTATATAAGGAATTTTACTTACTCGAGACTTCTATTCAAGCGACGCCACTTGGCGTGAATGCCCTTCCACCTTCCATCTCGCATCATACATTCCAATCTCATCTATCAAGTGTCAAAGCCCATATCTAAATTTCTCCCACCCCATTCAGACTATTATATTGTTTTATTATTTGAATTATTATTTTATTTTAAAATTTTTATTTATAAAAAAGTGGATATAGTTTTTTTTATCATAAGTTTTATTAACTTTAATAATTATTTAAACAAAATATGATAATATTTGTATATTAAATTTCAGTGAATTATTTAATTTAATATTGTAATAACTTTGTAAAAAAATAAATTTTATTTTTAAAAACATGTACGAAGCATCAAATGCTACAAAATAGAACAATTATAAATTCTACTTAGGAAGTTGAGAAATCATTATTTGACAAAAGTCTAATATATGATCTTCCAGTTAATAAACATGTTGGAATAGGATCATGAAAAATAAGATTGCATTATTCTTCACAATAGGCATCAGAATTTGTCATGGGAAAAGAAAAAAAAATACATCGTTTTACACTAGATTCGTTTTTTAATTCTTTTATTGGTAGACATATTTAAAATGATTATAGTTAAATTTTTTTGAAATGTGTTTCATTTCAATAGAATGTGGTTTCACGTCATAATTTGTAATGTCAAAATCTCTCTTTATCAAAATCATTACAAGTAAATAATTATAAAAAAATTGTGTATAATATTCTTCGTGGGAGAATTTTTCTTATAAATACTAAGACATTTCGGTAATTAAAAAGGAAATCCAATGATATAAATTAGAGATTTAAATTCCTTGGTTATGGAACGTCAAAGCCACCGTATACACTAATTCTCTATGGTGTTATCCCTTCATAAATTATTAAAATACAACTTATTTTCCATCTCTTTCCAAACATTACTTGTATATGAATAGGGCATTATTAATGGAATGCTTTCTTTTTCACATATTTTACACTAAAACCATTTATGAGGATCCTATAAATGGATCCTATATATTTCTCTTCTTATTATTTCCTTATATAAGGTCCATGTTGTTCAACAAAATCCACGTAAATATATGAATTTTATAAAGATGTTTAAAATTCCAGAATTTTTTTTTCGAAGAGGATCGATCCTTCGAGAATTCTTGACAATTTTGGAGTATATTCCCTTATAGGTTTTATGGAAGAAATAATATATTTATCCCTGTATCTTATCATACACGAGTCAACCTCACGCTCTCTGCATAGGATTGTGATATATCATATCCACTCATTTTAGACAAAGCTACTCTATATGCTTCGAATCTTGATTTTGAATGATGGAAAAACTATAATCCATAATATATAATATATTATATAAACTTGAATTTCTTAATGTGCTATCATATGCTCATTTAGTTTCTATATTTTAGAATTCCTTATTATTCCCTATCCATGGATGTTCTCAAAGTCTTCCCACGATCTTATACTTAACCTTCTACATGAGGCTATCCTAATTACTAGGAATCGTAAGTTAATAGCCTTTCACATGATCTAAACATGATCTATAATCTTAATTGGATTCACTACAATTCCAAGTGAAAAATAGTTTAGATTTTTTTTCTTTCATCAAATCCACTTCACTTGAATCGATCTCCATATGCTCTTTGTAGATAGTCATTTTGAAAATAAAAAAATGTTCTTTAGTGTGGATCCTTATATTTAACTTGGTATAGCAATTTTATATCATATCACTGTGGAAAAATTCTATTTTTTCTTGTATTTAGACTAAAAATACGAAACATATCCATTCTATTAGTCCTTTTCTACTCTCAATAGAAAATATGTAGTAAAGTAGAATTGCCTCAAGAATAAATTATATCGTCGAAAGGATTTCTTGCTTAAAAATTCCATAGAATCACCAAACCAAGATCATTTCTTCCAAATTTAGTAATATCAATGGCCAATATTTATTTTGATATTCGTTATATTTTTGGAACCAACCACGATAATGCAATCCATTATTCAAATCATAAGTTTCAAGAGGGAAAGTATAATAATTAGCAACTTCCACATCAGAAGAGTTATCGAAATACCCTAAGGACATTGAATCATTGACTTCATACCTATTTTACTATGAAATATACTTTTAATAAATCCGTTAATTTTTCCAAATCCCATCTACAAAATCAATAAAAGAATGTATGATAAAAACATGAATTCCCAATTCTTATATAATTTAAAGTACCATTCTTCTTAGATTTAGTTAGACCTCTTTTGAGTCAGAGTGATGATAGAGGGCAACCATGTCTTAATCCCTTTTTTGATAAAAGTGATATAGTCTACACCATTTACTAAAAAAACAATAAGGACAAGCTTACAGAGTTCATTATCCAAGTAAAAAAGGGAATTATAAACCCCAAATGAAAAAAAAAATTATAAGTACAAACATCTAAATATTTCATAGGATTTTTAGATATACATTTGTATCCCTTACATGAGACCTTCAATATTAATCATAAGTAAATGTCACATCTCCCAGTTGACTTTTATCTACATAACATAAAACTACAAATAACATGAATTGTCAGGTATTCAATTTCTTTTTAGTAATTATAGGCCGCCATGGGAATATAAGAATTTCCATAAGAATTTTTGAACTTGACCTCCCCTCTTCTCAGTCCCTCTAGTTGACTTCTGTATTAATATATTTTAGTTTGTATTTCGCAGGTCAGTTTTTCAGAGTTTTGTCCAACTCTAGCTGATCAATAGGCCCTTCCTCAAACTTTCCAGTTTGCAAGACTTATAGACTTTTCAGCATCTATAATCATAAAGTTCAGCATCAAGGTATAGATGTATGCATCCACATATACATCTATCTATATTCGGTTAACCTCCGTTGCTCCAACTACTTCTTCAGCAGTTTATATGGAAGGTAATTAGATGCTCTTTTCTTAGTATTTTTAAATAGGCTTACAATCTTCCTTTACACATACTTTTATCACAGGTAACTGTAGGGCTCTGTCCTTATATTATTGTTATGATTATTCAATATACTTGCAATTCTGATGCCTCTTAAACTCTTCCCTTGGAAATATAGGATTTAGAAAATTTTCTCCAATCAACTAGGAGTAAGGAAACCGAAGTTGATATTTTATACTCTCTAGATTTAGTTCCTCGTTCTTAGTTAGGAGTTAAATTTTTGTTTCACATAATTAAACTTCCATGACATAAAACGGTACACTTCTGAGTTCTTCAATCCTTGTCATTTCAGTATGATCATTCTACTGCCATCAATACTGTTATGACAGGTTTAGTGGTTTTGTACTTGCTGTTCCTGGTTACTGTTTTGCTAACATTTTCTGTTTATACCCACAGCAAATAAATATTCATTTAAAAGACAACAAGCTATACCTGTACATTGTTATGAGATTAAATGTTCAAACAATCTATCATCTCTACTTCATTACTACAAGGTACTCATCCCTATAATCCAACCATTTATCTCTGCTATCAATAGCTCTAGTTTGCAATTACATGAGTAACTGAACAAATAATCAATCTAAAATGTGCATAATGAACCATAACATAACAATTCATAACTTGCATAATGAACCATAACATCACAATTCATAACCCATTGATATATTTAATACAGATTGAATTAAATCTCCAAAATTATGCATGCATACCGATACTATGACCAGTCCTCCCAACCGTAGAGTTCGTCTATCTCCAGAACTCACCCCCGAGCTGAGATCCTCCAAGAACAGACTAACCTCAATCTGTTCTGGAGTAGCTTATTTAAGCTATGCTTTCCCCAAAGCCTGTTTCCAATTCTGCGTCCAGAATTTCAGGATGCTTTATTCCTGTTTAGCCTAGGCTTCCCATTTTGGGACTCTTTAAAGCTGCTTTAAGCTTTTCCTCGGCTTTTCCAGCTTTTTCTCACCTCTTCCCAACTACTCCTCTTCATTGGGGAAATTTAGATTTTTCCTCAAAAATCTAAATTAGAAATAATTTCTTTCAAGGATTTTTGAAATATTTTGGGGAAAGTCTTTTCCTTTTCCATCACCTCATGGATTAGGCATGTGATCTCACTTTCTCATCTGGTCATAGTGCATACACCATATTTTATTTATTTTTTCATAAATAAATAGTTAACCACATCCACACAATAATTATCCATTGGGGTCCACTCCCCTTTGGATTTATGTTCAAATGTCTCATTTGAAAAGCATAGAACTTGGGGGTGTTACATATTCCCCCTCTGAAAATAAACACCGTCCTCGGTGTTGACAACTATCTACTTAGTTTATTTTGAACATAATTATGAATGCTTTTCCATCATCTTAGCTTCTCGGTTCCATGTAGCTTTTCAGCAGTAAAGTGCTCCACTGCACCTTTACTCTAGCTACTGTTTGATTTCACAATTCAATTTATTCCCGCTTTCATATTTGAAGCGGCTCTGGAAGGAATTCCTCTTCTGGTTCCACCTGGACCACATTCCAATCAATAATGTGAGAAGCATCATGTACAAAAATTATTATTATATTTTTTCAACAAGGAGACATGAAACACATCATGAAATTTAATATGCAATGGTAGGGCTAGTTTATAAGCCATTAGTTTCCCTCCTTTCCAACACCTTCCTCGGTGTTACACTTTAACGTTGATTTTTCAACTTTGACAAAGATTTCTTCTTCGTCCTGATTAGTTTCCAGCAGAGTACTCTTCTGCTTCCACTCTATTTACTGATGCCTTATGCAGTTGGTTTTCTTCCTACTTCTTTGCAAGAAGTCTGTCTGGAAGATCTTTTATTCTGTTTTCTCTGTCCACAATTCATACAACTGTAAGTAATGTCAGATACATACAATTGATAATTCACAACAACATTCTGCATTTCAATAAACTTAAGAAATTCAGTTATTAGTCAAACCGTTCAGGTTCATAATAGTTTAGTGCACTTTTAGTACACTACTTATCCTTTCTTGTTTTTCAGTGAGATTCTTTCCTCACTCAACTTGGTCCAGTTCAGCTTTTCTCGATTTTCTAGGTGATTTATCTTCACCTTTTTTCTCCTTGTTTCCAGAGTGCACAATTTCCTGTTACACACTTGGCTAAACAATTTTACAACTTTTCATTAGTACTCATAAATGAAAGAAAACAATTGTATCATATGCATGATTATGCTTACCCTTTCTCAGTTCATCACTGTACTTCCAGTACCTTCTCATTTTTATTTTTATTTTCCTTTTGGTAGCTATATGATTTCACACTATTTCCCCTATCTTTGAATTTAAGACTCAGGAAAATTACATAAAATTTACACCAACAAAATTTTATAGTGTGAATGCATGTAATTACTATCATTCATCACATTCACAAGTATTACTACTTGATAATGTCAAAATGGAATTTGACACAATTTCCCCTTTTTCAAAGAATTACCATAATTTATACATTTACTTTAATTTTTTTTTTTTTTTTTTTTCACATTATACTTTTACCACTTAATCTACCACAATAGTGTTTATTACTCCTTTAACCATAATTAGAGTAATAATATTCGGCCATATGGTAAAATATGTCCTTCCACTTTACTTGCAGCTTTTAAGGTGAATTCACTTTTAATATTTCCCAGTGAATTATTTCTTCTCCCTTAATCCCGTGGGTATAAAGTTTGAAATTTACGAACTAAAATAATTTATCATGTATGAAGATATTATATTCATACAACTCAACAAAGTTAACATTATAACATATAACAAGATCACCTATATTTATAATGTTAATTGTAGATTTAACTTATGTCCCACGTGCAATTTGTTTCATTTTAATCTATCATTTCTCATGATAATTATTATTATTTTATATATATATATATATATATATATTTTTAATAGTAGTTTAAGAATTTACAACTTATATTCAACATACCTCTATTAAATATAAATTGTCATTTTTCTATTATCCACCTTTCTCTATATGTTCCAATATAAACTTTCCTTCTTCTTTTTGTTCCAATAACTATGGTAACACATAGTATTATATAACATGTTAGGAACATATATCACCCCACACTTATTCATTTATATCTTTTCATGCTTCTAATCAACTTATTGTTATAATGAATATTAATAAAATTCTAATTTAGTTGTCTTACCACTCCCAACTTTTAACTTCAGTTTTAATTACATATATCCATTTCTTAACCTTATCGTGAAGGTTAATTTCCCTATAGATATATATTCTTGCCCACATAATTATTTATACTCAATTCCACCACACTCTAGTGGGGTTTATAGGTGTATTAATTTTTCTTTTAAAATTCCTTAACAACCATTCCATATATATACTAAATCTAAATTTCATAGGTCACCTATGGAATTATGTGTTAATTCAAAACCATTATAATAATTATATATGATTTTCATCCCAACCTTTGACCTTGAATATTTATTGGTTACGTTGACTTATATTTACATAAGTGCTTGTAATCTTTCTCATTTCTAGCCACCCATATTGATCATTCCCCCTGTATTAATTTTTTTCATACATCACCTAACACATATGTATTCAACACAATTATCTGGGGATATATATATATATATTATATATATATCACTTATATATATATAAAGATATATAACATATGTATCGAACATGCATTTATCAACCATATCCTTTTGGGTCTTTATACCCTCCGGTTATATGTGTAATACACCTCTTATTAAGATGTTTGACCCATATTTATAAACCACCTATAAAATATTCATATACCATTTATATCAAACTTTCATCTTAATACATAACCCCACTATATATAACTTTTATGTAACACATATACCATTTATATCTATTATATACATAATACCTAAATCCTTGGTATCTTAAATCCACATGTATATATATATATCTATACTTTAACGAAGTGGTTTGAATGAGCATATTCATGCATAACACCTACATAAATATATTCCATTGGTTATATACTTGGATAAACGTGTTCTCTCGCCCTCGAGCTTATATATATATATATATATAACGCATATATATGTAATTATTTTCCTTTCTCGAATCTTACGGGCACTTCGGCGTATAATGCATCACTTATGCATATATCTGCCCCTAAAAAAAATGATCGAACGTATAGATCCATCATAGTCGGACAACTCATTCCGTCCAAACTTGAAGCCAACCCTCATGTGATGCTCGCGCGATAATTAGGTATGCCGCGTATTGGTTTTATGCGACTGTGCTCATGTGTATCGGCGCTATGTAATTATGATCGCCGGCATGATCTCGCAGTTTGAATCATACAGTTTTTCTCCTTTGTTGTCACTCTGATTTATTTTGGATTTTCTGTAGGGTTTAGAATTTGATTCTTAACCGTGAGATCGATAGGTTAATTCTGAGCGTTGTGTACATGTAGCCGCAGTTTCTATCACACCCTACAGGTACTTACCTACGCTGAAGATTTCCAGATTCAGGTCGATATATCCGACAGAGGGTTTGCTTGTGGTGCTAATAGCTACGTGTCGGAGTATGAGAGGTTTGTACAATTTGGAAGAAACCGTCGTCTCACTGAGAGAGATGCATGCGTCCCTTCTATCCGTCCCACACTGTTCCATACCGCTCGTTAGCGTGTCTCCGGTTCGAGACTGAGACCCTTTAATCCAGCATTCGTACCTCATCTCTGGACGGAGAACGTATTTCATTAACAACTGGATGTATTTGCTGTCAATAGGATTGCCAAGTACCATGAAATCCCGTAAATAAGGTTTACCCTATCGATTAGGGCAAAAGTTGCTGTGAAACAGAATTGGGGAAAATCTCCTTCGGGATTTTGTCAAGTCTCGGGGTTCTACGGCCATCCCTGCACCCGCGTTCCCATGTACTTTGGTGGCTTTAACCCTAGGGTTTCGGGTTCTTGTTATAATCCCTTCATTGCCCCGGATTCCTTAGGGTTATTGTAGCGTTTTTATTTCTGGTCTTATCTCTGGTCTTATTTCGTGGTTTTCTTCCTCGAGTGAATTCCTTTCCCTATGTTACTCAGACCCAGTGATTCGGTTGCGTCTTGTTTTCAGACTCTATTATTCACCTGTTGTGCAGGTGTACTATGCGACCTCATAGCAGATTTCAGGCTCCAAGTTGCCGGTTTCGGTTTTTCTTACCATGGCGCTGACTCGTTGTCCTGTCTGCCGATTCCATCACCGGCGGTAACTCTTATTTCTTGTCGGATTACCCTCCCTACTATCTGTCTATTTACCATTTTATTTTTTCTTGTTTTGTGGTACAGCTGGGTTAGTTTTATTCCCAGGGTTCGTTTAACTATTATTTTTTTTTCGCTTAACTATACCCTTCCACTAACTCATTTCTATGGTCATCCTGATGTACAGGTTGCCCAGGCACAGACTCTTCACGGAACGATTTGGGCGCAGTTCCGGTTGCGCTGAGGGTTCGGCCTTCGTAAGGGTCGAGGGGGTTAGTCATCGAGACACCGTGGCGCCATAAGACCATAGATGTCATTTCATTTCTTTTCAGCGATCAACTGAAGAAGATTCTTCATAGTATCATTCTACTGTAAGAGGTTTTCCCTTCTAGATTTCTTCCTCTGTCGAACGCAGGTCGACTCCCGGTGAATTTATGCAGGAGTGCTCCGCCATTTTCCAAACCTATTCCACTTTTCTCTCTCTCTGTTTTATTTCTGCGATTTATGATTGTAAAATGCAATAGTCGTTTATTTCTCACACCTGGAAACGCTAGGAATTCATTTAAAACGATTATTCAACGATAAACTCTCGGTTTTAATAGTAATGGTAACCGCTCAGGAATTCAATTTCTGAGCCACAGTTGCTTTAACTATTGCTTTTTCTAACCCTAACTGATACATCTATCCCTATCATTCTAGGGTTCTTGCCGCCTTTACATAGTAGAGCTGATAGCTCTGTTTTTTTTTCATACCTTGTTGTTTGTTGATCTCGCTTTCATGGTAGAATTGGATACGTTAACACGTTGTGTCAATTTAATAGTTAAATTCAGTTTTTATGTCTATTCTTATAATCGGTCAGCATTCCTTGATCGAGTTTATTTATTCGTTTTTCTGTCTCTCCATTGAAACATTACCGTAAATGAAATCGAACCTCTGCCGTATATTTAAAATATGAAGGGTGGGCTCGGCGTTACCAAATTTGTTTCTGATTTTAATATGTTAGACATGGAAAGGTAGTAGCACAATAATCGTAACTCATAGTCAAATGCATGGTTAAAACTGCCGGTTGAACATAGATGTTCGTACTCATTTTGTTAAGCATCCGTTTCTTTACTCATGATGTCTAAAAGGAGTTGAACGCCGTGAATAGCCCCCCTTTGTCCGGTTCAATAGTCATTAACGTAACGCCGGTCCGATGCAAAAATTCTTTTAATACTCGGCCGGAAAATCGTAGGGTTCAACTATTCATTTATTTGTGTTTTCCTATTGTTCACCTCTATATTGTTCCCACACCTCACGTATTTATAATTGTTGCTAATCATATCCTATTGCATCACGCACGGCGCATAGCTTCATGGATATGTTGCATATATAAAAATGCATTCGATATTAACTTGAGTAAGGTGCTTCAATTTTTAAGTTAAGTTTTGTGACTACATAGTTATTTCAAAGATCTGCATTAGACCGAGGGTGCCATATGCACTTTAAAGGCTGTAAATAATATAGCGCTTTCATATAGTAGGATTTCTTCTTGAGCTATCAAATTGAATTGTACACTCTAGGGTTTTTTTTTTTTTTTTTTTTAATGCTCTTTTATTATCTCATGAAATTTGCCTTACTATTACACTACATACCTATGAGCATAAAATATCATATGAAAGAAAACAAAATAATATTTACATATCTATATGGAGATTAAATTTGGCTGCCCAGATTTAAACCGACCTTGGTTTAGAGTTTCTGGAGTTTCTACTCTATGGATTTCTAATCTACAACTATACAAAATCTGAAAGTGTTTTTAATCTGAAATTTGTGTCGGAGGATGCCGATTGTCTGATATGTGATAGTCAGAGTGAAGATGACTTCTTTAGACAGTATTATTCTCCCTCTGTTGGAGAACCAATAGAACATGGCGAGCGGTTCGATATGAATCTTACCAGTGGAGAACTCCACAATGTCGCAGCAACTGATTTCCATCATCAAGAAGAGCTTGCTAGGCCTCCACTTTAATAGATTTGTATCATTAAATTTTGCATAATATATTATAGCATTTAGACTTGTAATTCCTGAAACATCTGCTACTTTTCTACCAGAATTACTTTCTCATTCCATTATGCAGAATTAGAAGTTTTATTTAAGACTATGTTCATTAAAAATGCTGGAAGATACCTATCCTCAGATTAAATCCATCACAGATTTAGAGATTTTGGGAGATGGTTCTTCCAAGCCTTTTCTCATGCAACTCTAGCACTTAAAATTTTCTACTAGCCCAGTTTTGTTAAATGCATGGACTACATACTTCGTTAAAACTTCAAACTTGTTCAACTAAAACAAATCCAAGGATAGTTATATGCAATCTGGAAATTAAATCATCAGTTGCTAACTTCCATTTCTCACCTACACAAGTCTGAAAATAAATTTTTATTCGCTGTCTTCAGCCTTAAATGAAAATTGTTCAATGTACAGTAACTCAACATTTTTTTTTCTTAAGTGAGCACATAACTTGCCCAGTTTTCTCAACTTGGGCTCTGATACCATTTGTCACGTCTCCGAGACCCAGCTTTTTATCCACATAACATAACCTCAAATATACTCTGATTCATGAACCAGATAACATTCAAAAGTTTTATATTGAAACAATTTCACTTTTATACTGTTATCCGGTATTTAATTTCTTTTTAGTAATTATAGGCCGCCATGGGAATATATTTATATTTTTTATTTTTTTTTGTATTTCGCAGGTCAGTTTTTCAGAGTTTGTCCAACTCTAGCTGATCAATAGGCCCTTCCTCAAACTTTCCACTTTGCATCTATAATCATAAAGTTTCAGCATCAAGGTATAGATGTATGCATCCACATATACATCTATCTATATTCGGTTAACCTTCGTTGCTCCAACTATTTTTTCAGCAGTTTATATGGAAGGCAATTAGATGCTCTTTTCTTAGTATTTTTAAATAGGCTTACAATCTTCGTTTACACATACTTTTATCACAGATACTGTTTATTTTATTGTTATGATTATTCAACATACTTGCAATTCTGATGCCTCTTAAACTTTTCCCTTGGAAATATAGGATTTAGAAATTTTTCTCCAATCAACTAGGAGTAAGGAAACCGAAGTTGATATTTTATACTCTCTAAATTTAGTTCCTCGTTCTTAGTTAGGAGTTAAATTTTTGTTTCACATAATTAAACTTCCATGACATAAAACAATACACTTCTGAGTTCTACAATCCTTGTCATTTCAGTATGATCATTCTACTGCCATCAATACTGTTATGACAGGTTTAGTGGTTTTGTACTTGCTGTTCCTGGTTACTGTCTTGCTAACATTTTTTGTTTATACCCACAGCAAATAAACATTCATTTAAAAGACAGCAAGCTACATTGTTATTAGATTAGATATTCAAACAATCTATCATCTCTACTTCTTTACTACAAGGTAATCATCCCTATAATCCAACCATTTGTCTCTGCTATCAATAGCTCTAGTTTGCTTTTGCATGAGTTACTGAACAAATAATCAATCTAAAATTTGCATAATGAACCATAACATAACAATTCATAATTTTCATAATGAACCATAACATCACAATTCATAAAACATTGATATATTTAATATAGACTTAAATAAATCTCCAAAATTATGCATGCATACCGATACTATGACCAGTCCTCCCAACCGTAGAGTTCGTCTATCTCCAGAACTCACCCCCGAGCTGAGATCCTCCCAGAAAAGACTAACCTCAATCTGTTCTGGAGCAACTTATTTAAGCTATGCTTTCCCCAAAGCTTTGTTTCCAATTACGCGTCCGGGAGTTGGGATGCTTCTTTCCTGTTTAGCACAGGCTTCCCATTTTGGGACTCTTTAAAAATTTGCTTATTTTCTCGACTTTTCCGGCTTTCTCACCTCTTCCCAACTACTCCTCTTCATTGGGAAAATTTAGATTTTTCCTCAAAAATCTAAATTAGTAATAATTTCTTTCAAGGATTTTTGAAAGATTTTGGGGAAAAGTTTTCCTTTCCATCACCTCATGGATTAGGCATATGATCTCATGTTCTCATCTGGTCATAGTGCATACATCATATTTTATTTATTTTTCATAATTACATAATTAACCACATCCACACAATAATCATCCACTGGGGTCCACTCCCCTTTGGATTTATGTTCAAATGTCTCATTTGAAAAGCATAGAACTTGGGGTGTTACGGTAAACCTCACTGAATGATCAGAATCTGGATTGGGGGC